>CM060990.1:12410000-13615625 GCA_030765065.1 Deroplatys truncata | reverse complement strand
GGTTACTACTGTGAAACTATTTCTCTCTCTCTGTCCCTTTTCTGTGAGCTCTTTGCCAGCTTATTCAAACGCTCCCATGATTTGCACCTGAAATAATATCCTAACTTAGTAACTTAGTAATTACCAAATTCCAGTATTTCAGTAAAAGCAAGCCTACAATGCAGTAACATGTAATAGAATGTTTTAGAGTATAATTTAGAAATATGGTGATGTTACTTACAGTTGGTGAGTGATGTTTGCCCTAAATGAACCAATTGAGCTGTAATGTGCAAGAGATGTGTATATCAGTATTGTAGTCAGTAGCATTGTCAGAAAATATTAAGGGTTATGTATAAGGTTCCACTTTTTAAATAATATGTATTAATTCAGCGATAAATACAAATTAATCCTGAGTTGAAATATTTAAATAAATTGATTTTACATTTAAAGATTAAAGTGCAGCAATTGGAATTAGAGTTGGATGTTTAGCATATTCTGAGTAACAAATGTGTTGTGACATGACAATTAATGACCACTGTGAAGTATTTTATATTTTTGCTGCAGGTCATTTTATTTCTCTACAAAATAGGGCTTTTAGTTGTGGGAGATATTGCACTCATTTGAAAACCTCTCAAATTTAGCACCAGAAGGAAAACATGCCCCTGATATCTAAATATGGTTGTACAAACGCCATCTAAACTACAATTTCTGTTGCTGTCGCCTTTGAGGATACTGTCTGAGACATGAGGTGTAAATATAGTGCTATAGGTGCTTTGACTAGGAAGTACCTCATTCCTGCCAACCTAGAGGGTGCTATTCATTTTATATTTACTTTAGCAAGGAGGGGAAGGGTTTCCACCACCAAAATCCCTCCCTAGCTAACCTCTGGTTGTAGTTAAGAGCAGAGGGAAAGAAAAGAGGTAAACCCAACTTTATATTCATCCAAAATTCCACATAGTTATTGTGTAGACACACTTACTTACCATCCCAAGCACTCGATTCAATCCATGCCAGTGCATTAAACAATGCTGCTGTTCCTCCATAACAAGCATTCACATTATCAATCCCTTCTACATCCTTATTACCACTTTCCTCGAAAAGCTGCATGAGTACAGATTTCACACTCTTAGATTTGTCCAATATGGTCTCAGTTCCTACTTGCAAGCATCCAATTCTAGAATATGCTGCAATGTTATAAACAAGAGAGTTATTAAACACTGATGTCATCAAACTAATGGCATTTGTAATACTCTACCAAGGGCATCCAAAGTTTATAATATGTTCACAGTCATTGAACTGTCAAAATACCTAATGGTTCCTCACAGAGAGGACTAGTTGCCTTGAACAAATTGATATGGAATCTTCTAAATCTTATTTCTGTATCTCCTGCTCTGCTACCTGTATAAGTTAAGATAATGTAAGTTGCAATTAGCAAAAGAAGTATAAACCTCTCTATACCAAACATTAACTTATTATCATTATCACTGCCATAAAATTGTTCACTATTCTTTAGCCAAGAATGACTATTGTTACGTACTCAGCCACTATTTAACTTATCTATTACTTCCATTTATTTTTATCAAGTGTTGAACTTCCTCTTTAATACCATAGGTTCAGAAACAGGTACCTGGATGTAATTTGAGATCTAGCTTTAGGGAGATGCACAGTATAAAATGCATTTAAAAGTAATTTTCAGTCACTTTTCAGAGACATAAAGCATTAATCATTTTAATAATTATCATGATGTTGCAACATGTCATTTTTTTTTCATTACAGCACTGGTTTATCTCTTCCTTTGTTTCACTCAGCACACTTAATAAAAGTACCTAATGCATAACAGTTGCATAATTTTTCTTAGATTTATTTTCATACCTAATTTACAATTTGCTCAAACATTTTTTGCTATCTGTGTCCTGTTACTGGTGATAAAAATTTGCAAGTAATGCTTTCAAATAGTTTATAGTGGTGATGCATAATTCAACTGCTGGGAGTGCTAAAAGACAAGTTGACGTAATTATGTTACTCATGATGTTAAAAATACACTCTTAAAGCAATGAGAAACAAAGAAATGGTCACTTAGTGCATATATTACACTTTTGGAAAATACACAGGAACAGCAGTTTATGTTTCAGAAATGGTTATTGTCACAAAGTTATTTTATTTTATATCAATTGCAGACCTTAATGGCTTCCACATTTTTTCTACAATAAGTTCTTGTCGGTTTTATGACTTCTGAGTGTATGAAAAGGGCTTAACTTACAGAAAACTCAATATACCTGATATGCTTTTCATTCCAAAAGTCAATACTTGTGACATTTTAATCAAAATCATTAAATCCATGTTTGAGGAAATAAGAAAATAGAATATTTTTTTCATATAAAGGGTTATTTAAAATGGGGTAAATTACTTGAAAATCTTTGCTTTGCATCCTTAAAAGGTGTCTAGATAGGTATTCTTCCAACTTGTGGTTTTTGAAGTATGCTACTCATAGACTGAGACACACATACAGACATTTATGTAAACATACCTTCCATTTTATTTAAAGGGACAACAAAGCAAATAGCTTTGGTGAATTGTTGATACTTAACCCATCTTGTGGCAGACAGTGACTTGAGTGTTAAGGGAGACCTGCTTTCCAGGTTGTCTAATTCTTTAGAAAATTCTAACAAATGAGAACACCTGTTACTGCAAAACACACTTTATTTGTCACTTAGGCACCCAGCATGGCATGTACTCGGAATACCACACGACTAATCCGTCGAATCAACTCACAATTTAACTACGAAACTGTAGTGTCCACTTTTCACTTTATCACTTCTTGACTAGCTCAACTGCCTGTCAGGGCCTGAGCAGCCCCTTATATAGGCTCCTCATACAAAGCGGAACTTTCGAGAAGAAGAACCTACTAGAACATGCCGAAACGAATGTTCCGGAACAGGTAAACGGCACATAATGGACTATTACTCCACAATGGCTATTGTTCTATTGTTTCCGCACTGGCTATTGTTGTGACGGGCGGTCGAAGGCTCCACTCCGATCCCGAGCCGAGAGGCACTTAACAACGGCCCGCAGTTAGATCCTACTGACGTCAACTGTCACCTCGTGATTCCTGAGGGCATACAGTCCCAGTATCACATCCTTGGTTACCAAAAGGCTCAAGTGCTTCGCTCCAGGGTTGATCCCAGCAGGGTCTCCTTCTCCACAGGTAAGGTATCGCCTGACGACGTCACGAGCTGGTAGGGCCGATTCTGTTTTCTCGACGGTAAGCTCTTCTCCTCGTCAGGTCTGATCACGGTCACGGCTACATCTGTGTCCGCTAGCATGCAGCACAGCTTTCCTCGTATCCAGCCGTCCGCGACGAGGCTGTCATCCAATGTCTACCCAAGGCACGCACATCACTCAAGGGGGCAGTGATGACAGCCCCGAGATACCCCTCGCCACGCCGGCCCCTATTTGTTTCCCGGATTCTCGTCGGCTTGGTGTGGACAGTCCTTCAATAGGTGCCTCGGCTGACCACACCCCCAGCACACACCAGCTGAAGATCTTCGTCGTTGTCTATGGATTTTTCTTCTGTTCCAGATACTTCCGGTCTTCAAGGTGGGGTAGCTGTTACTAGGATGCCTCCATTCTCAACGCCGCCGTTAGCGCCTCCTGGCTGGTCTTGTAGTCACCGAGCATCAGACGCTGTCTTATTTTGGCGTCACGCACCCCGTCGACAAAGGAGTAGGCACATTTCTGGGACACGTCATTAGGCATAAGGTTCACTAGAACCTTGTTCACCAACTATTTAATTTCCAAGACTAACTCCTACAGCGTCTCCCGAACTGGTTTTCGAGGGCCTCCCACATGTCTCCGAACACCGCTGACGTCGGAATCGCATTCAAAACTCCTGCCGCTCGTACCTGTAGGCTGGCTCTCAGCTGTGAGGCTTCCTACTCTGCTGACCATCGGTTGTAGGCGGCAATGGAGGTGAGCTGTCTTCGGAAACTTCGAAGGTTGACGTTCCGTCGTATTTGAGTGGCTTGACGCGCACAGTTGTTGTGTCGTGTTCTGGCGTCTCAAATTTCATGTCCTTAAGTCTTACATCAACAATACCTTCCAGCATGGCGTTCAGTTCCTTGGCGCTGCCGTCAACTCTTCCTTCCACCTTTCCGCCTGCTTCCCCGTAAGGGGATTTGCGACCCTTTCAGCTGCCGTGGTGTGGGTGCTGCGGACCCTGATGCAATCATGGTACTTCTGACGTTACTAGAAGTATTCTGGGCCAAACATCCGAATCCCTCACGTTAGTTGTTTGGATTGGGTTGGACTCGATAGGTCAGTGGTTCTCGATACCCATTGGAGATTCGGTACGTCTGGCTGATTTTTTTCGCCCAGGCGGGGTTGTGAGACGCCTCAAGGTCCTCTGATACCCCCCTGGATAGTCGGTAGACAGTATGCTAAGTTGCTGTCGACCCCACCGAGGTTTCGGTAGTCTTCCTCTTTTGGGATTGACGCGCGTAAATGGCGTATTCACTTCCGCCCTGTAATGGGGGTCGGATTAAAATTTTCAGGTGCCGACCCAAAGGAAAGGCCTTCGAGTGTGGAGGAGTCATTCGGATGACCCCCTCTCCCCTGGGTTACAAACAGGGGCTTTGGACTCCTGTGGCTTTCTACTTCCGCCTGGTTGTTCCATGTCCTTCTTCACGCCGGTCAGTTCGTCAATTTTGGCCTATAGTTCCATCCTCATCTTGGACATTTCTGTCTGCATCTTTTCCATTCCGGACTTCACTTTCTCCTCCACCTTCCCCATTCAGAATTGCACTTTCTCCTCCACCATCTTCTCCATTGCGGAATTCACTGACCTTATTTCATTTCCAATTTTATTCATTCCGGATTCCATTTCCTCCTCCATCGTCTCCATTATAGAATTCACTGGCCTTATTTCACTTCCCATCTTATGCATTCCGGATTCTATTTTCTCCTCCATCTTCTCCATTCCGTATTTCACTTCATCCTCCATTAACTCCATTCGGATTGCATTTTCTCCTACATCCTATCCATTGCGGAATTCACTGACCTTTCACTTCCCATTTTATCTATTCTGGATTCCATTTTCTCCTCCATCTTCTCCATTCGGGGTTGCATATTCTCCTTTATCTTCTCCATTACGGAATTCACTGACCGTATTTCACTTCCCATCTTATCCATTCCGGATTCTACGTTCTCCTCCGTGTTCTCCATTCCGAATTTCATGGTGTTGAGTTCAGCTAATATTTCTTTCATCATTGCCTTCATCGTGGCGCTTAATTCCACTCCTGGCACCAGTGTAACAAATGATGACTCCAATTCCTGTCGAACAACTTTATTCGTCGCTTAAACGCTCAGTGTAACTCAACTTCTTCGCTGCACTCAGTTGTCATCTGCACTCGACTATCTCTCTGTCTGAACTTAACAACCACTTAAGCCCAAGTCCAAGTTCAGTTGGCACGCTGAGGGCAGCCCGATGGAGTGTTATTAAGCGTGCCTACCCGCGATGGGTTTATCCGCTTGTTGACAGGATGGGGTTGCAAGGTGACGGGTGAGAGTAAAGTTGAGATGGTGAAAGCAGGTAGCAAGTTTCCTCCATGGCGGTCGCTGGTCAGGGTGCAGCGGAGCTTCTGTATCAGTGAAGTTATGTTTTCCAAAAGGTTTTGTTTTCTAGGGGGATGCTGTTGTTAATTTTGAAACCAAGCAACTCATGGAAAGATTATGGAGGAACTCAGTTTTAGCTACTGTTTGGATGTACTCCAATGTTACCGGGAGTGTCCGCATGCTATGCGGGGAACCCGGCGTCGCCTCAATCGGCGTTGATTGGGGTTAAAGTCCCCAAGAGACTTAACGAGAGCGCTCCGATGGAATGGCGATGTATCGTATAGATTAGGCAGCCCGGCGCCTAATTGCATCATCCATGTACGGAAGAGATGAGGCTTCGTGGTGTAGTCTCACGGGGAAGGAACGGCATAGAAAATAGATGTCCCGAAGACATCTTTTCTGTACCCTCTGTAGACTCAACAGCCTGGAGTCTGCGGCCATGTCTCAGATCTCTTAGGCGTATAGTAGCAGAGGGTAATCAAGGATCTGTAAAGGCGTAGCTTTAAGGCAACTGGCATCTCCGTCCTGAGCATGGGGTACAGTGAGGCAGTAACCCCAGTGGTCCGATACGATAGGTTTCGGTGTGCTGCCGAAAAGATTGGCTCCTATCTAGCTTGACGCCCAAGTAGGTGATGACTTGTCCACTGAATCCTTCGGCGGAGATAAGTACATATGGGGAAGTTCGCAGGGAGTTGACGCTTCATTAGGAGAATGGCGTGGCTTTTGCCCGGGTTAGCGGACATACGCCAATGTCTGCACCAATCTTGGATGAGACGGAGCTGACGCTGTATGGCGTTGAAGGCTCTGATAAAGTTCCTGTCTGTACAGAAAAACAGTACATCAGCATACTGGGCTATGTTGACGCGCTGATCTGTAAGTAGGTAGGTCATGAAAACGCTGAAAAGCTTGAGTGATAACGCAGACCCTTCAGGGCTCCGCCTCTTACTGACCTGAGTGTAGATATATAATTACGGTGTTTGAGGTATGTGTGTATTAGTTGTATGATATAAGTTGGTAGCTCCATTTGAATGAGTTTATGCAGGATACCAGCATGCCAGGTCAACGAGGTCTTTTCGACGTCTAGAGACACTGCAGCAGTGAAAGCCCTGACCTGGAAATTCAGGGCAGCAGCCTCCACCACACGCAGTAGTTGCTAGGGCGTCGAGTGCAGGTCGGAACCCAAACAAGTGGGCAGGTATGGCTTCAATGTCATCCAGAAGTGGGGACAAGCGGGAGAACACTAACCTCGAAAATTTTCGAGAGGCTCATTCAAGGTAGTCCATAAACACATTTGCTTTGGCTTGGGGGTCATAAGCCAAGCCTTGGGTGTCTTGAAATGGTGAGGCATATTGACCTCGCTGATTCCGGAGTACTTTCGTTATCTCTCACACATCGCCGTTCTTGAGGTTCATGCGGGCCATCGTTTTCTCAGCGCTCGCGTAGGTGGAGACGGACCTCGCGGCGCAATCACCTGAAATGCAGTATTTCCCATCTTTATTGAAAGCATTGTCTGTTATTTCACCCTTTCTTTGCTTTTGGAGATTGCTACCGTGCAGTACACAATTTTAATGGGCAAGGGTATTATTTTAACTTTCTTATGGCTCAATTTTTGAAAATATTCCTGACAGAAGGATTTGCGCCCGCATCTATTAGCACGTCTCTCATTATATCCATAATTTCTACAGCTATCTTACGTGACTCATTAATTTCTATGCATGCAGGCATTGAATATGCATTGTTGTAATTTTCTACATTTGTACATTTATTAATAATCGAAATGGTCCCTAAATTGAACGACTTGATTTTGTCACATCTGATTGAGGTGTTCACCTGGACCACGCGAACACCTGGGCCTGGTTTCCCAAATTCTGTGGATTATTTTGTCCATGGTTTTCTCTATTTAATTCCAGGTTTGACCTCATCTGCTCGCATTGTTTGTATTTTCTATCGTCTGGAAGCTTACCGGACTATTTCTTCCAGAACTGTTAGAATATCTCCTGTACCGGTAATGGTTATGGCTTCCTGAGTATTAGTTTGGGTTCCGCTGCCCAAGAAGTTCCTATGGTTACTGTTGAAATTGCCATTGTGAGGATTGTTGCGCCCCTGCAATGGATATTACTTATTGTGGCTTCTCTCCTGTATTGTCTTTGTTGCCTATCGCCATAGTGTGTTTGTTGCCCCTGTCTAACGTAGGCGCCTGGTGTCTGTATCTTTCACTTGGGGAATTTTGGTTGCGCTGATTGTTATATCTGCTACTTTGTGCACCTGTCCCCATAAAATGTGGCAGTTGTCGGCTGTCTTGTGAGAATGTGTTGTCCATTGGTCGTGCCTGTCATGTGTTTACAGCGCTGGGTTTTTGATCAAATGCCATGATTAACTCCAGCCTTTTTGTGATGGTTTGCGGCTGCGCAACAATAGGCCCGTTTCCAATTTGTAGTTAAAAGTTATTTGTTAATAGCGCAATTACCTCCCGGTCCTCCATTGGTGGGTAAATTTGATTTCTTTTCTGTGTCAGTCTCAAAACCTAATCAATTAAGCTACCATGCACACTCGAATTGCAGCGGCCATTGTTAGGTCTAACCCGACTTCATTGACTTCTGTTGGACCCCATCTGACCAAGAATGCTTGTAGAAACTCTTCGTATGAAAGGGAATCTTCCAGGGTTAAACTCAGCCAGTTCAACGCGCGTCCCTTTGAACTTTTCTTTACAACAATGAGTTTGATTCCATTTGGAGTGGCTTTTAATCAAGTACTGCTCCAATTCTCGAATGTATTCTTTGGCATGGTCTCCCTTTCCTTCATCGAAGTTGGTGGAGATAACTCATTCAATAGGTGAGAATTAAAATTGTGGGTGCTACTGAGAGAGCAAGTAGCCGATGGAGTGATACTACGAGCATGCACATTATTATAACTACAATTGTATGTGCATTGTTTAAGGCTTCGTCGGATAGCAATGGTGGGCTTCCGGTTTCTGCCGACATCTCTTGGCAGTCACTTGGAATATGTTCCAATTCTAATTTTTGCATGCTATTTCTGAGATCGACAATCTCTTTATCATGCACATTGTTCATTGTTTGAATGGCATTCCTATGGTGTGCAATTTCTTTACTGCTTTTCACTTGGGTAGCGTCCACAATTTTTAGACTGTGTTCAATTTAGAGTTTACTTTCTCTTCTAACAATTTTTGACCTAGCCTTACATTTTCCGGAGCCTGAGTTAAAGTGTCTATCTGTGCGGTCAAAATGCAGTAAGGATAGTTACCACGCCTTTATTTGCGTTTAATTCTTCCTTAGACTGAGAATTACTGATTGTATGGTTGCTTGCTCCATACTGATTGCTCTGTTTTTTCTTGCAACTGCCTAATATTATTTTCTGTCTATTTGCCTCTGTATTGTTGCTTTCTAGTTTTTCTTGCAACAGCCTACTATTGTTTTCTAACTGTTTATTTGCATATCTATTGCTACTTTCTAATTGTGCTTCTAAGTGTTTACTGGTATTTGCTAATTGTTCCTGTAGCTGTCTAGTTGACTCACTAAGTGTGGTTTGTCGTCCTCCGTGGTGTAGTGGTTAGCATGCTAGCCTCTAGTTCCCGAGGTCGCGGGTTGAAACCCGCGGAGAGCGACGGATATTTTTCGGGCGTAAAAATCCTTGGCATGCCTTCCTTCGGAAGGGAAGTAAAGCTGGTGGTCCTGTGTCGTAGATTTACGGCACGCAAAATAACCTCAAGTTTGATAAAGAGGCCTCGGAGCAAAATTACCGGTCTTTCACGCCCATTTAGAATGGGACGCGGAGGACCAAAGAGTAAGAGAGCGTCCAGAAATAAAACTCCATTTAAATGTTACTAAGCGTGGAAGCTATCATAGACTGCAGCATCTGCCATAAGTTAGCAGTGTCTTGTCCATTATTTACTGTTGTTTGAGCTTGGCTGGTTGCGAATTGTTGCAACTCAGTTTCCGTGATTTCAACGAGCTGAACCGTAGGTGGAACAATAATTTCTCCCTCTCATGGTTTACCAAAATTTGCATGTTCTGCCATATTGACTACTTTGTGGCTTCTAAGCAACATGCCAATTACAGAATTACAAAATTCGAATAAATACAACTTTGTACATTACTCGGTGTGAAATTCTGGAAGTTCTGGTGGTGGTGATTCCTCCTGATGGTGCTACATGGATGGTGCCTTCTTAATTAAACCACATGGGCGTAATTTATAGCGGGGAAAGTAAGGGTTCGCACCTGAGCACCACGTGCTATCTCACGTAAATGCTGTCTCGGATCTTCGAAGTTCTCTTAAAATTCTTTTCCGGGCTGCTTGTCGTAGAGCTGAGGAGAAATTCCTATCTTAGCTGGCAAACTTGACATTTCTCAGGGTATTATGTAGGTGAAGGCAAATAATAAACTGACTTTCCCTTCAACAGCTTAATTTATTCAAATATGTTGCCCAATGAAGCGGCTAGCAAGTTTCGCTTGTTTAACACTAAATGATATAAAAGCTGTACACTTAATCTTCCTGTTACTGTGAATTCTTTACGTGGACCTATCTGACTGCGTCACACGATATTTTCCCACCCACATATACGCACAAAATCTTCTGCCTTACTAACACGTATTACATCGTGAGAGTAAAACTAGAGAATGAGGAACTTGGGGCCACATTCCCCTTTTTATACTCTCCTACTATGTTACTAGAATTCGCGCCCTTATATGCAACAACGTTTCTTATTAGTTATCTGATTAGCGCGCTATAAACATAAAATGTTCCAAACTTTAGAAGTCACGCTTCCCTTTGACTTTTCTGGTAAAACCCACTATCTCCGTCTCACTTTACAAATCTTGTTTCTCTTTCTGTTTTTTTCAAATCCCTCGTCTTCCAGAAATTGGACCACTACCTCTGTCTCACTCTAATCTTGGACCACTCTCTCTCTATTTTCTGTAGCTTTGCCTAAACCCTGTGCACATTAGCGTGTATGTGCCGGTGGACTTCACCCTGTTGCTTTCTCACCTGGTTGTTATTAATTACATTTTCTCACCTGCTTGCTTTCTCGTTAATTACATTCTGTGGTACACGTTATTTCACAGTAAAGCATTTTTCTCAATACTATTTTGCATTATTAGTTACTCCGGTTATTTTCAATACTCTATTCTATTGTGTATATGTCGCCCTACTAGAGAGAGGGGTTGAGGCCTTTTTGTCCGGAACAGTCACAAGCGCAAACGGGGATGCGAGAAGAGTCTGCTATACCTCTCCTTCCTTCGCCCTGTACATAACTTTCTATGTTGATCTCGTGCGAGTATAAAAGGAAGCTTGGTCGCCGCGTGAGAAATTGTCTCTGGACCTTGAGACCTGGTCTCGTCCCCCTGGTGTGCGAGTCTCCTTTATAGCCTTATTCAACTGGAGTTGCCGGCTCATCTCATACACCTACTACACATCTATCTCAAATACCATACTTTTGTTGTCTGCATTGCAGGGAACACATCAACACTCCGGTCAGTACGAGGCGGAATCCCTGAATACTCTGCATTATCATTCACGCATTTCAGCGTTTTCATGGTCGACCTACCTTGAGAGCAGCGCGTCAGCATAGCCCATTATGCTGGACGACTGCTGTTATTCTTTACAGACAGTGACTTCCTCAGAGCCCCCAGCCCCAAACAACACCACCTCTGGCTATCCAAGTTTGGTTCAGGCATTGGTGAATGTCCGTTAACCCGGAAAAAAGCCAAGCCATTCTGCTGGCGAACCGTTGTTTCCTTGTGAACTGCCCCACATTTACTTATCTCTGTCGAAGGATTGAATGGACAAATGGCATCCATTTGGGCCTCAAGATAAACAAAGGTCTAACCTTTCGGTATCACCTCCGAGATCTGTCCCAAGGGCCATTGGGGCTACTGCCTCAATGTAGCCTATACTAAAATTAGGGATGCCAGTTACCCTAAACCTATACCTTTTCAGAGCCTTGATAATACCTATACTGCTCTACAACTGCGGGATCTGGGACATGGCCGCAGACTCCTATCTGTAGGACCTACAGAGAGTACATTACAGAGGTATTCGGGCCATTATTCTGTATGCGGTTCCTTCCCCGTGAAACTTCTTCACGAAGCCTCATCTCTTCCATACGTTGAGGGTAAAATTATGTGCGGGCGTAAAATTCTACGATAGTTTGCAATTCTATCCGTGAATCCTCGTTAGGTCTCTTGGGGATTACAACCCCAGTAATAGAGAAGCTATTCCAAAAAGCAACTAAAGCTGATCTTCACAATTCTTCCAAGAGTTGCTTGGACTCAAAATTTACAATCGCACTCCAGTTAATAACAATTTTTGGAAAACGCATAATACCAGCGGTGTAAAAGGGCCGTTGCACCCTGACCAGAAGCTGTCAAGGAGAAATCGCACTACCTCCATTCACTCCCTTTACGTCATTCTCACCCATCACCCTGTAAACCCAACCTTTCTACAAGCGGTTAATCCCAACGTGGGTAGGTACGCTTAATAACCCTCCATCGGGCTGCCCTCAGCCTGCAAACATGATCGCTCGCTCCCGAGAGAAGTAACGTTGTTGTGGCTTTTATTGCTGCAATGTAGGCATGGGAGCCAAAAAGACGAATGAAATGGTAAAAACAAAATTCGAAATGGTCTTGACATTCACTATGTAAAATCTGAGGGAAGTACTGCTATGCAAGACTTGAATGGCAACCGTACTAAGGGATTAAAATAAATTAAATCCAACATTGAAGGAAAAATTCATGCGATGTAAGAGTATCTGCATCAAAAGTAAAAGCTATTAGATCAGTAGACGAAAGAAAAGAAGTGGATGTCAGACATTGTTACAGGTCGCAATAGAAGAGCGTCTGGACCAGAAGCCGAAGAAAGCAAGGAATGGTGGACACCGCAGTGGATGAGATGCGCCGCGATCTAGCAGCCAAATCCATGCCGAAGTTGTAGAGGGTCCCACAATTTTGAGAGCGGCTAATGCAACAACGGTGAAGACTCCGAAATTCGACTGTATTTCGTCGTGTATGATATTTAAGCGGCAATTTAAAGCCATTTCTGCTCACAACGCGTGCTAGCCCCCGGAGAAGACGATAAAGCTGTTGACTGCCCTGCTGGAGCAATGAGGAAACTCCTTGCATATTTACCGCCGGAGGCTCGGCGGATGACCTTGTTGGACTGTTGGAGGGCCACTATGGAGAGCATTGCCTGGCACTGCTTACTGGGACCAGTTCAAGGAAAAAGTTTAACAACTTGTCTAAACCTTACAGGAAATCACCGTGGGGATAGACCGGCTGGAGCACCGGGCTCTGAAGGATTTACCACTGTACATTATATACGAAGAGGTAGCCCACGCATTTATCGATGGCATAAGGAGCCGGAGGAGAAACAAAAGCTTCTTCTACTTGAATATTATAACATTAACGACGACCTGATGGCTACCCTCGCATCGACTCCGCGAAGATGATGGCCGCAAGAGCCACCCCGCGACGGCCAGGGGTGTGATGGCTGTGAATGGTGGGAGTTGGCTCAAAAACAAGCTTATTCGTCGTAGAAGTGGAAGCGGAGAAACCATGTGGTGGAGTTGCGGAGAACCCGAAAACCTAAGGGCGAACTACAAGCGCCAGGAATCATGAAAACTGATAGGGGTAAAGAGGGTTAGGTCGGCGAGATCATCACCTTCATCTCGCTTCACGTTGAACAGTATTGTTGGGAGTGGGGACAATTGTCTGCTAGTGATTGAATGGATTTGGGACCGTTCTTACTGGGTGCCGGTGGATACAGAGTTCAGTAACCATCATCAGATCCAATGCGGTGTGGTGACTACCCAAGAGGAGTCAGTTAAGTGCTACGAGCTACAAGTCCCGACGGGCGATACCCTGCTAGGAAGCCTACCTGGTGTTAACCATTGGCAAGAGAAGGCTAGTGTTGTGAGTTTTCGTTGCTGCAATAACGAGGAAACCGTTTTTTTCTGGATGGCGTTCGGTTTTTTTTAAACGAAGCTGGATATCTGGAGTTGCGTATTGCACCTAGGAAGCGACAATATCCTACTCAACCATCCAAAAGAGAGGTGGCAATCTGTGCGGCTCTTACTTGTAGAGCGAGAAGTAATTTCGGCGCGGAGTGAGAGAGTGGTGAAGGTGCGGTGCGGAGAGATCCTTTACGAGGAACATGTTTCTCGACGGATTGGGACGCCATTTGTATCGTTTTATGTCGCACTACTGCCAATGCAGACGACCATCCTGGTGGCGATCCGTAATGCTATTAAATGAGATCAGAAACTGCTTAGCAGTACTGTCATAGAGAATTGTGAGCCGGTCGTGTATATAATAGTTGCAGCTAGAGACACTGAGAGCCTGACAGAAAATCGAGGAACAACATAGGCAAATGTTTAAGCTTCTCCAGGAGATGGCTGAGCATCTTTCACGGGCCAAGAAGAAGCACATTCTTAAACTACTCGCCGAACTCTATAACGTCTCCAGTCTATAAGAAGATGATTACAGCCCTACCGTTAGAGCGATGCATTACATCGACACGACATTGCTCGTAAATCCGAGCGCCGCCTCGGCTTGTCTCACTAGCAAAGCAGAAGAGAGTGAGAACCGAAAAGTGAACATGAAGACCAGAGGCGTAGAAAAGTAATAGAATATAAAAAATAATAAATCATAAATATAAATAAAATAGACAGTAGAATAAATAGAATAAAATAAATAGAAATAAATAATAAATGGAACAAATAATAAAGTAACCCAATAACTGGAGATGCTCGCCGGTAGTGCTAATGAAAAAGAAGAATGGAGACCTGCGCTTCTGCGTTAACTACTGGAAGCTGAGTGATGCCACTTTAAAAACTGCTTTTCGCTGGATGGATTAATGACACACTGGACACCTTATTCCATTCTGGACCTGAAGTCGGGTTACTGGCTTGTAACTTCATTCCGACGAAAAGCAGATGGCAGCGTTTTCTACTGGGCCCGAATTCACGGTAATGCATTTTGTACTGTGCAACGAGGCGCGACGCTTCAGAAACTCGGGGAATCTGTGATGAGGGGATCGACCTATGAGCTTGCCTCCTTTAAATCGACGCCATTGTTACAGATAAGATATTGGAGGATCAACTGAGTAAGCTAATTCAAGTGTTCGAAAGGCTTCGCGGAGCCAACCTCAATCTAAACCATCATAAGAGTAGGCTATACAGAAAACAGGTGCGTCAGCTGAGTCATATCGTAAGCTGTGATAAAGTGGCTGCGAGCCCGAAAAGCTGCGACTGTGAATGCGTGATCGAGGATGAGGAATAAACAAGAAGTGCTACGGTTCCTTGCACCTGCACTACTTCGAGAATTTCGCGGCGAGGTAGACAAACATCGGAAAAACTTTGACACAACTTACTGAGGAACGATGGGCATTCCTGTGGTCCGACCAAGCTCAAGTGGCTTTGCAGACCATGAAGAACGCCCTTTGCACCGTCCCGATTCAAGGATACCCCAACTGCAGTAAGAAGTTCATCGTGGACATGAATGCCAAGCAGGTCGAAACTTGGGATATGTTGTCTTAGGACGTAGAAGAGCTTATTGGGCTACTTTAGTACAAACGTGCCCAAAGACAAACGGAACTACATAGTGACACCACGAGAGGTACTGCAGGTTGTCGAGATCCTGAAGCAGCTCCATAAGTATCTTTAAATGCAAAATTTCACATCCGAACGGACAATTCCATCCTAACCTTACCTTGGGTTTTGGCAGCTTAGAAGGACAGGCGACCAGCTGGGTCCACCGGCTATAGAAGTACAAATATTTCTGGGTGTACCAGCCAGAATAACGCCATTCTAATACTGATGGCCTTTCCTGAAGCCCATGCCACGAAAACTGCCAGTCTCTGCGTAATGGTGGAGACGAAGGAAAGTCTTGAATCCTTAAGCCCGATCACTATGCAACCTGCGGTCGGTTGGAATGAAGAGACCTTGAAGCGGTAGCAACCGGAAGATTGGGACATACGGCCGAATTTGAAGGATAATTAATCTGGCGATGACCTGCTTGGGTGAATATCATCACAAAAGGCTCAATTTATAGGAACTATGGGCGAAGTGAGACTCCCTGGTAATCTGTAGCGGTGCTTCCAAGGAGCGTGCTAAAGAAAATTTTGGAGGAAAGCCATGTCGGTACTCCCGGAAGGCACTTAGGTATAAATAAGACCTTGGAGAACCTACGTCACCGAGCTTATTGGTTACGTCTGCAAAGCGACGTGGAGAAGTTATGCCAGCGATGCTACATCTGCGTGAGGAGTCGTAGGCCCCACACACCGAGTCGGGGCGGAATGCTACAATACAATAGGGGAGTAAGTTATTCCTTTTAAGCATGGGATAACGTTCCATAGGGTATCCGTAAGCCTTAGCTCAAATTTGTCTAACGTGGTTCGCCATATCACGTCTACGTCCATAGAGACGCAAGGGTATCGACGGAGGTGCACATCTGATTTTTCGCTGAAAAATTATAGTGGTGATAGGTTCTGCCTTCTGTGATTCAAGCGTTTGATGAGTATGATTGATTAGAAATTGTTTTCATTGGGCTTAGTTCTCAGATTGGTAAGCCACTTGGGTGATATTTTGTAAGCATTAGTGTATTAAACAGGGTTGCCAGGATTGGACCATAATATTTGTGTCATCTGCATAGATGAAGGTTATATTCGAGTTGCAGGTAGGTATATCATTTATACCTATACAACTGTTAAATAGTAGGGGTCCCGATAAAGTGCCCGGGAGAACCCCTGCTATAATGGATCTCAGCCTGCAGAATTACTTATTTACTGTGAATCTGAATGACATTACCGATAGGTATTTACAGTTTGTTTTATGCACGAATCTGGGAAGCTGAAGCTAATAACTTTATGAAGGAGGCCTTCGTGTCATACCTTGTCGAAGGCTTTTTAAGGTAAAAAATAGTGTTCTAGTGGATTTTCGTGGTGTGCTCGGTGACTTTGGAGGGTTTAATAGTCGAAGAGTGTTGGATGAGAAACCCAAATTACTCGTTATGAAGTAGGTTGTTGCCTTTAATGGGTGAATTGGGGCTCTTCAGTGTAGTATTTTCAAGGACTCCGGTTAGTGTACTAAGTAGGCTTATTGGCATGTAATTGCCTGAATGATTTTTGCATTTTTAGAGTTTAGAAGTTGTTGGACCTGTGCAATGTTTCATGCTGAAGGAAAAAAGTGTGTTCGATGCTGGTAAGACGTTTCGGTAGTTTACTTGGTAAGCGCTTAAGCGCATACAATCTGTATGTTCTGTAACTGTGGTGGTAGGTTGAATATTTTGTAACTACGTTCTCTGCAGAGTTCCTTAAATCCTTTAATCATATAAGAATGTAGTGGAGGGGGATATGAAAAATTCTTAAGTTACTTGTTATCTTATTAGTGAACTGTATGATTGCTGGAGGTTATTTTCTTATGTTTTGTTCTATATTCCTGAGCTCTGCTCACTATGGAGCTGAAGAACGAAAACAGATACACCAAACAAACATGAGCGTTTTCAATGACACTTTCATTCTATGTGAGGTTTATCTTACAAATAACGTTTTAAATACTGGGTTTGTATAAAAATAAGATTAGCAAGTCCAGCCTTGCTCATATTATTAAGTGTTATGCATTTTAATTAAGCAAATTAATTATTTATGTGAACTGCTTTGAATATATTAGTATCTGAAAGAATAAAGAGAGAAAATTATTAATACATACGAATATTATTTCTTCCCATAAGTTTGGAGACCACAGTAAGACAAAGGGAATATATGTCTTCCTTATCAGTGCAGAATCCCATTTGCTGTTGACCAAGACCAATTGTGTATTTACCTTCGGAAACTTCATCATATTGCTCCAGTTCTGCTTGGTCTACATACTGCGAAGGAAAAATGAGCTCTATTGCCAGTATACCTACATCTTCTGGTTGCGATCCCATTTCCAACCTATAAAAGAAAATATAGGAAAAACATAAGAGATAATTAAAAATATATTAACTAAAAATTAATTAGTCAGGTTTAATATAGACAACGTTTCAGACAAAAGAATGAGCACCTGAGGGTTTTAGTTTTAATAGTAACATGCTGTGATGCATCAGCATCTTATAATAATGTTCAGTGTAAGCAATGTTATAAGGATCTAATGTCGATGAAATCTAAGTTGTTATGCCAGAAGTAAGCCAGTTAGCAACGTAAACTGAGCCTAGCTTTTGAAAGAAAAGTGTCTTTATGTTATATAAGCTCATAAAGAGAAAAAACTTCTATAAACGTTATATAAATCTCTGCTCTTGTGTTACTGCAAAACAGCAAATATAATTTTTATCATATCATCTATGATACCAGTGTGTTAAAAGAACACTTTAATCTATGGATTTGATATTTCAGATTATTGTATTCTAACATTAGAAGTGAAAACTCTGTGTTCTGTAAAAATTGTGAGCTCTCATTTTGTACTCTGTAGCATTATTTGACTGTTGTGTTTAGAAGTGCGCCCACAGTTGTTAACACCAAGCGTCAATCCCGCTACGGTTAATACTGGTCGCCAGAGGACACATGGCCGTTCTTGCAGTTCTCAACCACAGCCCACTTTATAACAAATAAGCAGGTCTACTATGTTGTTCAAGTTTGGTGTTAGCTTCGCATTCATACTTAATGTGGATGAACACATGCTTATCACGCCGTTTTAATTTACCTTTTGAAATTTCTATCACGGTATGAAAGTCGTTGTGCTGGATTCAACCTAGGAGTTTGGTTGCCTTTATGGTACCGTGGATAAACAGAAGGGTAGAGTAGATTCCTTAGTCCAAGGGACACAATGGACCTTCTTTTGGTCTACGTGCAAAGCTCCAGAAGGGGGCCACCCATTTGCTAATAAAAGAGTGAAGCGCAGAGCTTCTGTTTCATTTTGATTGTAGAACGTGTGGAACACAAAGTTCGGATAAACAGATAAGAAATGTACCATGTGATTCGCAACTGTTCAAGATTCAAAGTGGAAACCTTAAAGAAAAGGAAAACGTTCTGGAATTTACTTGCATGGCACAATACTAAATTACCAACTCCATATGGGGGAGTGACATTATTTAGAGTTAGCACTACAGCACTACCAGAATGCGTGTCTCAGTTAAATACGGAGGTTCTCCCTCTCTCACTTGGTATTCCAAGTAATATATACAGGGTGGACCATTTCAGTTGACACTGTACAATATCTCCAAAACTAAGCGTTGTCGAAAGAAATGTCTTGAATAAAAGTTGCTTGATATTATGGGGGAAAGTAAATGCCAGTAGCCGTGTTTTATTTGGAGGACGTTATGATGGCCATTAATTAACCCTAATTGTTGCTTCACATTTAAAAAAAAATGAACACTGACTTCTGTTTGCTTGGAATTGCCCCGTTGAGTTGTGCAACTGTTTTAACGCACGAAGCATTATCCGCATACGTCAAATATGGCGCAGTTGTGCCACATGCACCGCACACAGGCCATCCGTGTGACCTCCGAGAGGCAAGTATGAGGGCATCCAGATCCGGATGACGACGGGCGCAAGCACAGATGGGGTCCGCCCTAGCCTCCAGGAGTCCCCGAAGCACCCAGAGGCGGGATCCAGCCGAGCAGTTCCTGGACGACGTCAAGACGAAACTTCCACAGAGCGCACAGCCGCAACCCGTCGAAAACCGTCAACCTTGAAACAGATTACAAGGAAGATTATGGGTACCGGAAATGGGGGGCAGGAGAGTCATTGTAGAAGATGAACCACTCCAACATTTGCCTGCCGACCCGGAGAAACCACGAAAAACCCACGGGTCAGAGCGGGCGGTCACTGTGGATCGAAACCGGGAGCTCCCAAATGCGAGTGGCACACGTTACCGCAGCGCCAACAGATATACAATGATAAGCAAAAGCGTCCACTTCTTTGTGTACAAAATAATGGTAACGAAAATGTTGTATAAACATTTGTTCTCTGAACTTCTAATAACCGCAAGTTTAATGAAACATTTGGGCGGGCGCAAAGAAATTACTTTTCACAACGACAACTTTGGAATTGCTAGGAAGTAGAATTCAGACCGACAGCCTCAAAAACGTTTAACCCCCAAGATTAAGACGAAATGATGCTCTGTAATTCTGCACCTTCACATTTGTTTTACACAGCTATGCACATTGCGTAACGAATGAGTGTGATTTTTCAAACGGTTTTAACAGCATTTCTTACAGCAGAAAATATTAAAATTCTTAAGAATTCGAGTCTGTGAGTAAGTGCAGTAGTGCGCCCAATTTCTTAATTGGGGAGGGTGTTGTATTAAAATAATGTTGAATACTAGTTGTATGTTAATAGGTTATTTGTTATAAAAGTGTATTATACATCAAGTTGCAATGCTGTAATCTGTTGAAGTGAGGATGAGACGAACATAAATGAAATGAAACTGCCATGTGGTGTAAAATATGCTTGAGCGATTTGTGATCTGTTTGTAGCAATGTGACACTTATGTTCTTGGTAGGGCAGTGGTGGGCACTACTATACCTCTATGGGTAGCGGGTAGTGGGATCTAGTGGCACTTAAGAGTACACGAATTTGGGAGAATCTCCAGAATATTTTTATGTGAAAGAATATTCTTTACTTCTATAAAAATGACTTGTTTTAACTGCATTTTTATGCAATTCCTTTATTGGAATGGCAGTAATACTTTATCAGCTGTTCTGAGCAAAGTAGCCTCCTGATAATAAGATGAATAATTTAATCCTAATCAAGTTGAGCTTATCTTTTAGTTTGTAAAACCAAAATTGAAGAACGCTCAGTACTAAATTTAAACCTTGTGAGAGAGGTTAAGTCAGATGTACTTGAGTGAGTTATTTGTTAGAATCGCTAGAAAGATGCCACCTGATAGTACTAAACCAGAAAGTTATTAGAAGCTTGAATAAGGTGTTATAACAATATGCTTGTGAGGAATAAAAGAATGGATTTGCATATCTTTGAAAATATATGACATACGTGTAACTAATGGTTAAAGAAACAGAATTTGAATACATATTTACAACTTCGATTCTCATATATTTGAAATATAGGTATTACGTATGATTTTGCATGGAGAACAGTGAGCTAACAGAAGAGATGTTGAAGGATGAACTGGGAAGCATTCAGGTTACACCATAGCATGCTTTAAACGCTACAGTTGTAGTAAGCCGGAAGTTGCACAAATACAACGACGCAACTCCTTGAAGCCTTCAGACTAGTTTGTATTACTCATTAGATTCAATTTCAACACGTGCCCTGTTGACACAACGAGGGTAAACTTCAGAGAGATTTTACAACTTCGTAATTTATACGGGTCTTCAGATTTATTCAGCCGTTGTCTGCGCAAGACGTCAATAATTAGAAGCGAGTTTATCACCAGTGCCTCTGACAGAGGACTAACGAAACTGGGTGGAAGGGATGAATGTCAACAGTTTTGAGGTATCCTTAGTGAAATGGGACTTGTATTGTACCTTTCCAGTATTTATATTTGGAACTTCTTTCGCTTGGGTCTCGTAAACTCGCAATCTCAGGATGTATGTTGATAGGTAACTCAAATAATTGGACGGTTTTTGTAGCGTAGACTGTCTCGGCTTTAATGGTAGAACTGTTCCATTACAAAAAAACAAGCTTGTTCATACTCTTTACAGCAGTAAATGAAAACCAATCCACAGAATAAATTCAGAAAATAACACAAAGAAACCAACCCGTTTACCAAGTCGGAAACGCATGCAGCCCGAGGTTCAATTCCGCACCTCCCCTTTGAGACAAGAGGCTCGCTGAAATAATGACGTCATTCATTTAAACCGGCTGGTGGTAAAGGCCAAATAAATCTGAAGAGCCGTTAATATGGTCCACGAAACAAGCAAGTGGTAATATGGGGTGCTGCCAAGAAATAAAATAGGAAACACTAATGAGAAAGGAAGCGTTTTTTAGGTGAACCCTTGAAGAAAGGAGTACTCAAGAGATTAAAACAGTGTCTTGTGTGTAGTGTGCATTTTATGGAGCAAAGCTGACATTTTAACGAAGTGAGGAAAGGCGACTAGAGACATTTGGGAAAAATGGAGCATGTTAAACTTTAAAAGGATGTAATGAAGCCGTTGTAGGAATATTAGACAACTGAAATTGGTTGGAACACTGGTTGATATGCAAATGCCTCTTAATAGATGCACTGTGAGTAATAGTCAATGGCAAAAAGATTTGGGGAAGAAGAAATCAGTTATGATAAAATACCAAAATAAGTCGTTCAGATGCGGAGATAAAAGGGAAATCGAAAATACGGAAGCATGTAGGAGACTGTGTTTACAGCCAAGAGCTTGCCCATGGGAAGAAAACCGTGATTGATTAATTGATTATAAATTATAGGCTTTGCGTGAGGTTTAACAAAGCTTCGAATCCCCCAAACATTGCAAGTTATGGTCATGTCCTATTTGCATCCCGAAAAAGCTCTGAGCAAGGCCAGCGTCCTGCACATGGATATTAGCGACGTCTGACTTCTTCAGCAGCTATTCTCACGCATTAAGGGGCAGGATCAGTGACACAATGTGCCTTGAACACTGTTTTCGTTTGATGCCAGTCCTGCACATAGCCATTAGCGACGTCTGACTTCTTCAGCAGCTATTCTCACGCATTAAGGGGCAGGATCAGTGGCCTTAATAAATAATGTGGTTTTCAGGTCCAAAACCAAATAGCCACAGCTCAGATTTAGAATTAATGAAAAAATTTGGGTAACTTTCCCCAGTGCTTACAACAAGAAACGCGGAATGATGTGAACCCTTGCAATGATGTAAATCAGAACTTCAATAACCTTTAAAAACATTTAGTATTCGTTTTGAATCATGTAGTTTGCTTAAAAGCCGCCTAGTTAATAACCAACGCACTGATTGGATCAGTATAGGAATTAAACATCGTGTATACAAAAAACAAACCTTTACAGTAGGGTTACAATTAACAATGATGCGAATCTGATAAACCATTATAAGCAATATCCTATAATTCTCAGAAAGGTAATCCAAGTAACTAAAGCCTTGTATTTTCGAAAGCAAGTTGATCAATGCAACAATAAAATTAAAACCACATGCGAAATTATAAAATGCGAAATGCAAAAACCTCCAAGTCCATGGAGCAATTACTTCAAAAATGAATAATCAAGATAATAAGAAACCTAATATATTTGCTAATATAGTCCTGAAAGCATGTTTCTCTTCAATAACTACATCACTATGTCTTTTATGTAATGGGCTTCTCAGAAATGGAATTTTTCCAGATACACTTATATATACTGTAGAAAAATCTTGTTCAAGAAGGGTGATAAATGCAATGTCTCTTATTACAGACCGATATCACTTTTGCCACCATTATCAATTTTTTGAAAAGTTAATGTTTGATAGGCTGTACCAGTATCTTAATAATAATAATAATAATAATAATAATAATAATAATAATAATAATAATAATAATATCCTGAAAAGTTTTCTTCAGAAAAGGTATATTAACAGAAAATGTAGCTTTTAAACTTACAAATGAAATTCTATTAACATTTAAGAATAAAATGCATGCAGCAGGAGTATTTTGTGACCTTATTAAAGCTTTTGACTGTGCAAATTCAGAAATCTTAATAGAACAATTAAAATTCTTTAGAATAAATAATAAGTAACGGAAGCCCTTTATATCACATTTAATGATTAGAAAGCACAGAGTCCAGATAAATCCATGTCAAAAGCAAAACTCAGACTGGGAAACAATTAAACAAGGCGTCCCGTAGGGTTTAATATTAGGCCCCTTGTTATATTTGGTGTATATCAACTTCTCATAAGCTATAAGAAATATTGCAACGACGGTTCTTTTTGTTGACAATACAAGTGTAATGGTGACCACCAAAATGGTGATGATCTTATTCCAAAAACTAATAGTTTCACACATCCTGTGACTGGTTTGAAGCTAACAAACTATCTATAACTATTGAGAAAAAAGGTTAAAAAATTCCCTATATATAATTTCATAAAACCTAGACTCTGCGTAAGCATTATCAACGCCATATTAGAGCAACGCTCAGATATCAAGCTGTATTCGTATTGCACCCACGGCTACTTTCCATTAGCGACCCAGCTAATGAGGGTCACTAGGAAATAGCTGTCAATCAATGCGGTTTAAGGGAAAACTACACTGTAAACCAGCCTAGTAAGTTCAATTAGTTTTACTTTTTTAACTGATATCTAAGACTTTCTGTCTACGCAATACAACTAATGATTTGTAGTATATTTGAAGATTGAATATTACCTTAATGCTAATAGTGTTTCCCCATGGTGGCATCCCAAGTTAAGAAAAGAGGGTAAGTAAGAAATCTTACAGGTGTTTAGCTGCATTGAGTGATACCTGAAGCTTTGATTGATGAAAAATTAAGTCAACTGCTACTATATGCCCTATATTTAAGTGTGTCTCCCAATAGTGTATCAACTGCTACTGTGTACCCTATATTTAAGTTTGTCTCCCAATAGTGTATCAACTGCTACTATATGCCCTATATTCAAGTGTGTCTCCCAATAGTCTATCAACTGCTACTATATGCCCTATATTTAAGTTTGTCTCCCAATAGTGTATCAACTGCTACTGTGTGCCCTATATTTAAGTGTGTCTCCCAATAGTGTATCAACTGCTGCTAAGTGCCCTATATTTAAGTGTGTCTCCCAATAGTGTATCAACTGCTAATATATGCCCTATATTTAAGTGTGTCTCCCAATAGTCTATCAACTGCTACTATATGACCTATATTTACGTGTGTCTCCCAATAGTGTATCAACTCCTACTCTGTGCCCTATATTTAAGTTTGTCCCCCAATAGTGTATCAACTGCTACTGTGTGCCCTATATTTAAGTTTGTCCCCCAATAGTGTATCAACTGCTACTGTGTGCCCTATATTTAAGTGTGTTTCCCATTAGTGTATCAACTGCTACTGTGTGCTCTATATTTAAGTTTGTCTCCCAATAGTGTATCAACTGCTACTCTGTGCCCTATATTTAAGTTTGTCCCCCAATAGTGTATCAACTGCTACTGTGTGCCCTATATTTAAGTGTGTCTCCCAATAGTGTATCAACTGCTACTGTGTGCTCTATATTTAAGTTTGTCTCCCAATAGTGTATCAACTGCTACTGTGTGCCCTATATTTAAGTGTGTCTCCCAATAGTGTATCAACTGCTACTGTATGTCCTATATTTAAGTGTGTCTCCCAATAGTGTATCAACTGCTACTATATGCCCTATATTTAAGTGTGTCTCTCAATAGTGTATCAACTGCTACTCTGTGCCCTATATTTAAGTTTGTCCCCCATTAGTGTATCAACTGCTACTGTGTGCCCTATATTTAAGTGTGTCTCCCAATAGTGTATCAACTGCTACTGTATGCCCTATATTTAAGTGTGTCTCCCAATAGTGTATCAACTGCTACTATATGACCTATATTTACGTGTGTCTCCCAATAGTGTATCAACTCCTACTCTGTGCCCTATATTTAAGTTTGTCCCCCAATAGTGTATCAACTGCTACTGTGTGCCCTATATTTAAGTTTGTCCCCCAATAGTGTATCAACTGCTACTCTGTGCCCTATATTTAAGTTTGTCCCCCAATAGTGTATCAACTGCTACTGTGTGCCCTATATTTAAGTGTGTTTCCCAATAGTGTATCAACTGTTACTCTGTGCCCTATATTTAAGTTTGTCCCCCAATAGTGTATCAACTGCTACTTTGTGCCCTATATTTAAGTTTGTCCCCCAATAGTGTATCAACTGCTACTGTGTGCCCTATATTTAAGTGTGTCTCCCAATAGTGTATCAACTGCTACTATATGCCCTATATTTAAGTGTGTCTCCCAATAGTGTATCAACTGCTACTGTATGCCCTATATTTAAGTGTGTCTCCCAATAGTGTATCAACTACTACTATATGCCCTATATTTAAGTGTTTCTCCCAATAGTGTATCAACTGCTACTATATGCCCCATATTTAAGTGTGTCTCCCAATAGTGTATCAACTGCTACTATATGCCCTATATTTAAGTGTGTCTCCCAATACTGAATCAACTGCTACTATATGCCCATATTTAAGTGTGTCTCCCAATAGTGTATCAACTGCTACTGTGCGCCCTATATTTAAGTTTGTCTCCTAATAGTGTATCAACTGCTACTATATGCCCTATATTTAAGTTTGTCTCCCAATGGTGTATCAACTGCTACTATATGCCCTATATTTAAGTTTGTCTCCCAATAGTGTATCAACTGCTACTATATGCCCTATATTTAAGTTTGTCTCCCAATAGTGTATCAACTGCTACTATATGCTGAGGCGGTACATTCGTCGTCTCACAGTTGATGGTTGTTAATGATACGCGGGAGGTGTAGGAGGTTACGACAGGTTCATTGGTGTGGTAGGTTTTCTGGGTTTTGCATGAGGTTCTCTTCGTTGGTCTCAGGAGTGGGTACCCTGGCTATGGTTGGCTGCTCAGTTACATGAATGCACTGTAGGTCCTTTATATCATAAGATTTATTCAATGTCTGCCGTAACACTCGCCACCGCGGAATGTGATAAAAATGGTTTGGCTATGGTAATGAGCTCCCCTGATGCAACGTCTTAGTTCGCGAAAGTATTTTAGTAGAGTCCCTTGGTGCGATGTCTTAGCTCGCGAAAGTGTTTTCGCAGGCTCCGTGCGACGTCCTGGTTCGCGAAGGTACTTTGGTGGAGTGTGTTAACAAGACAATTCTGACATCGCCATTGCACGATTTTCCCCTTCTCTCGTTCCTGATTTTGGTTTCTCACGTCACGTGATATTATTTCTGTGCATTTCGTTGGCTCTTCAAAATTATTATTTATATTTTATTTTTCACACACAGATGTTTAGGTTTCCCACGCTGGTGTCGGAGATGTAAGATAAGGCACACAAGTTTCGGACCCGAGCTAAACCATGTACTCATTGTTATGGGCACGTAGGGGTATGCTGTAAAGGAGACGACCGACCAGTTAATGGAATAGGCACAGGCTACCTGCTTGTTGTTTAGGAAGGACTGACCAGATGATATTTATATATTTTAAGGTGCGGACAGAATGTACGGTTACATATATGCCCTCATGGGAAATCTATCGGCGGGTCTAAGGGGCCGACGATAAATTTCTCATGAAATCCCATCGAGTTATTCAACCTACGAATCATTTTTTTTTAAATGTATCTCTTAACCTTTCGAACTTGCATCATGGTACCCTGACTTAATTCCCTTTTTTTTTTTTTTTTTTTTTGATCGTCGCAATTCGGGATGATTTGTGATGTTTATGACGGTGTAAGTGGCGAGTGCGTTAATACAGGTACAGTTATTACAACACATATGGGTATGATAAGCATAATAATTACCTTTTCTTTCTTTCTTTTTTTTACCGTAATTAATACATAACACATAAACTTTCAAACACACAGCTTAAAATACAGCAATTCAATCATGTTATTACACTGATACCTTCCTTGAAATTGCTGTTATGCTAATTAATACACAATACATGAAATTTTATACCCACAACTTATAATACAATAATTCTGCCATATTATCACACTGATATTTTCTTTGAAACCACTGTTATGCTAATTAATACACAATACATGAAATTTTATACACACAGCTTGTAATACAATACTTCTGCCATATTATCACACTGATATTTTCTTTGAAACCACTGTTATGCTAATTAATACATAATACATGAACTTTTATACATACAGCTTATAACACAATAATTCTGCCATATTATCACACTGATATTTTCTTTGAAACCACTGTTATGCTAATTAATACATGATACATAAACTTTCATACGTACAGCTTTTAATACAACCATTCTATCATGTTATTACACTGGTGTCTCTGAGTTCACTTCTATAGTTATCACGCGTCTTTTTTTTTCTAGGGGAACCCGTCTTGAAATATAATATTACTACTACGTTGTTTAGTCAGACAGGGGAGGGTTCGATGGTTAGCGGTCAAGGCGTAACATTTGTGTCGGAACTTCTAGGTCTCACTGCCTCTTTAAATGGGCGTAATAACATTATGTTGTAGTTTCCTAATATTTTCCCTGTCCTTATGTCCTGGAGCTTGTACGTTCGATCCCCGAACTGGGCCATGATTCTGAAGGGACCTTTCCACAGAAGGTTCATTCCTCTATATTCTCGTTTTACCAACGAAGACTTGTTAAAGTTCCTTACTAGTACCTTCTCGTTTATCTGTGGATTCCAGGTGTGTAGATGTCTTTTCTGCTTTGCGTTCCTCTTCTCGGCTTTGTTTTTAAGTTTCAAAAACGCTCTTTGTATCCTCTCCGAGTCTGTTTCACTTATTATAGGTAACGCAGTAGGAATTCCGTCGATTATGTGGTCGTGTGGTTTTCCTGTCAACAGTTGAGTTGGGGAGTAGCCATGATTGGGATTGATGGCGTGATTCATGACCCACTGTATATAAGATAAGTATTCGGGCCATTTTGTGTGCTTTACGTGCGTAAGGATCCGGAGATATGAATTCAGGTCTCGCATAGTTCTTTCGCATGGGTTTCCCTGTGGATGGTAATTGCTAGTGTGATATAGTTTTACCCCTGCCTCTCGGAGCTTATCAACAAACTTTCGGCCGTGATGGATAGAAGCATTATCAACGAGCAGTGCTGTGATTTGGCCATATTTTGGTATATATTCTGCAACGATCTTGTTTGCACACGAGGCGCTGGTAAGCTTTTTAAGTGGATATAGGGTTACAAATTTAGACATTACGTCAACCATTACGAAAATGTATTGTAGGCCTGTCCGTGCCCTTGGGAGAGGACCATGGCTGTCGGCTACAACCAGTTGTAAGGGCGCTTCTCTTAATATAGCCAGTGGTGGTCGATCAAAGCGAAAATGTAGGGGCTTTGCCTTCTGGCATATTTCGCATGTGGCCACGAACGTTCTCACTTTTCGTCCAAGCTTCGGGATATACATATGTTCTGATATAACTAGGCTCGTTCTTTCTACACCTGCGTGTATGAGTGCGGTATGATAGGCCTGAATAATCAATTCCTCGAGTGTTGCGGGTATGTATACTTTCCAGGCTGGGGCGTGCTTGCCGTCCAGTTTATACAATACGCCGTCCATTTTGCCATACTTTCCCTTATTTTCGGAGCTAATCGGCGGTGCATTTCCCAGTATTTCGGCCAATTTGGTATCTTCTCGTTGATACTTTTGCAGTTGTTTCATTTTGCTAGCCATGTGGCTGTTTAGGCTTAAATCCAGTTTTAATACGCTAATTTCTCTCTGCGTGTTCCCTATCGTCTCAGGAATGTTTTCTCCTACCTTTACTCTCGATAATAGGTCACTAAAAATGTTACTGCTGCCCGGGATGTGCTTGATCTCTGCGTTATATGCCATTATTTCGTGAATGTATCTGGACAGCTTGGCACTCGTCAGCTTGCAATTTTTTATAAAGGCCAAGCTCACATGGTCAGTAAAGATTATTATTTGCTTATTGTATATAAAATGCCTGAACTTCTGTATTGCGAAGAAGATTGCTCCAATTTCCTGCTCTGTTACATTAGAGATGCGCTCCGCTTTATTAAGTGATCTTGATGCGGTCGCTATGATGCGCAGTTCGCCATCTTGGAATTTTTGCGTCAGTACGCATCCGTAGGCTACCATTGATGCGTCTGTGTAAATTAGAAATGGCAATTCCATTCTTGGACGTGTCAACAGTATGGAGTTGCTAAACAGCTGTTTTAGATGCTGGAAGGCGTGCTCCTCAACTTCCAACCATCGCCATCTTGTGTTTTTGACTAACAAAGCCCTTAGCGGTGCAGTTTCTTTAGCGTAGTTTAACAAAAAACGGCTTTGGTAACCCAGTACGCCTAAAAATTTCTTCACCTGCTTCGTATTCTTGGGACGCGGGATCCGCAGTACTGCTTCAATGCGTTCATCATCTGGTGAGATATTTTCACCTGAAATTACGTATCCTAGAAATTTGACCGAGTTTGCAAAAAATGTACATTTATCCCAGTTTAGGGTCATGCCGCATTCCCGTAATCGCCCTAAAACTGTGTCGATATGGTCTAGGTGTTCATCTACTTCAAGGTCGTGAATCAATAGATCGTCGACATATTGAGAAACGTAGCCATTTGTTTGAGTGCCTAACACGGCATGCATTGCGCGTAAAAATCCACTGTTTGACACGCTGACGCCAAAGGGACAACGGCGAAAGGTATATACTTGACCCGAGTGAACAAAACCCATGTATTTGCGTAGGCGTGGGTCTAATTCCACCTGGAGGTATGAGTTTGTCAAATCTAGTGACGTGAACCATCGCTGTCTGCCAATCCCAGCGAGAATTTGTTCAATATTCTCCGTACGCATATTATCCGGAGTTATATACTGATTTAGTTTACGTGCATCAATTGTCAATCTTACGGCTCCATTTTTCTTTCGCACGATACAGAGGGGCTGAATGTAAGGGGTATCGGATGTCTCTATTATTCCGTCTGAAAGCAATTCTTGGATTTTATGGGTTACCGCATCGTTTAAGTCTAACGGTATCATACGACATTTATGACGTATTATCGGCACATCTGTTATTTGAAAGGTGTATTGGAATACATTGCATCTTCCCGTTCTTCTTGCGAATACTTCCCTGTGTTTTACTAATATTTGAAACATCCTTTCCTTTTGTGGATCGCTCAGGTGCGTCAGCTGTGAGATATTTTCCCTCACCCCATTAATGAATGACCCACATTTTCCTTCAGGTAGGCTGTGGTACACCGGTTTGGCATTTTCTGTCTCTGTCTCTCTTTCTATACAAATGCCGTGGCTGGTGACAATGTTTACCTTCGTATATGCATCATCTGGCTCGCCATAGGGGTCATTGTACTCGCCTGTGCTTAGTGGGTGTTGTGACATAAGTCTAACTACTGCAGCGCAATCTTTCATATTCAAAATTTCAACAAAGAATTCCTCATCCTGTAATCTCATTTCTGCTTCTGATAGTTTTATACTCTGAGTCGGCACCACGTAATTGAAGGGAACAACTGTAATTGAACCAGATGTATTGAAGGTTACTTGTGATTTTTCATAATCAATCACTGCCCCTAGGGCGTTCAATAAGTCACTACCTATAATGAGATCTGTAACGAGATTTTTCACGACAAAACACACAAATTCCAGTTCGCAGCCATGTACATTCGCCGTAATTAGTACCTGTTGAGAAATTTTCTGCTTTGTTTTCCCAATCGCGCCACTGCAGACGGCATTTCTCACGGGGAGAATCTGCAGTTGCAAGCTCGTGTGTTGTAGTCTGTTCAGTAGGCTTTCGCTACAAACCGTTAGCATCGATCCGGTATCTAAAATCATATTAACGTTTTTTCTTCCAATTTTGCCAGTTATCTTAGGAGCTTCCATCATCTCCTGCGTTAACGTTCTATCGTTGACCCTGATAATTTGGCTACTCGATGCCGCGCTATGTATCTGGTGGTCGTTTTCTTGTGCGTCCCCGGAGGATTGTGAGGTATGACACGCGTCTTTCCGGAAGGCATGCGGGAACGTCATCCTTCCTGGGTCTAGTTTCCCGTTCGTGGCTGTTGTGCAGTTTGGTTAACGTTGTGACCGGGGCTCTCACGTCCTTGTTCTGTATTTGTGTTATTAGGCGAAGGGGGCCGTGCGTATTCACGCGCACGTGGTATGGGACTCCTAGCGCCATTTTGTCTGTCAGACCGTTCGCTATAGTGTACATTTCCTCGCGGAGGGCTTCGATGTCTGTTGTCGGATATACCCCACGAATTTTGGCTATTTCTGCGCAGGTTATTTCTACCTGTGTTGCCTCGTCTGTCAAAGTTCATTAGTTGTATGGGATATTCCCGATACATCCGACTAGGATTCTGAACGTTTCGTTCGTGTCTATGACCATATGTCGTTTCCGAATTTCGGTCGTATGGTCGGTTATACCTCGGTCGGCTCGCGACTCCGTGCCTGTTTTGAGGTCCTTGTGCCCTCATCCCATCATTTCTGTGTTGTGTCTGGGTATGGTTATCTGCCCTCTCCCACGCGGTTTGTTCGGCAGCTTGTAGTCCGTGACCCTGCAGGGCTGCAAGCAACTCTATTGCCTCGCTCAGGGTTTGTGGTCTAGCTACCACCAAGTGATGGCGTATTACGTCTGGGTAATGTCGTACCATTAACGCTATGAACTCCTGCTCCGGCATAGGTGGTTCCAGTAATTTGCTTAGCTGGCCTAGGCGTAAGAAATAGTCGGTCATTGACTCGCGGTTTCCCTTCTGATATCTCCCATTATTGATTTGGCTTCGGACATTGTATTGAGCGCTTCCACTCCAATACTTTTGCAGGAAGGCCGCCCGAAAATGTTCGTACTGTGCCAGGTCACCTAATGTTAGTCTGAACCAGCTTAAGGCAGAACCTACAAGACTCCTTTGAATTATGACCATTTTATAGGTGTTGGGTATTCCTCTTAAACTAAAATAAGACTCTATATCATTTATAAATTGCTTCGCATTGTCACGCTCACTGTCGAACCTTGGTATAGGGAGTTCATTCAAAAATTGTGTCGGAACTGACAATCGCGGCTGTGTCTCAGGTTCACTCAGTGAATTATAGTTTATGTGAGGAGAAGACGACGAGGGAGCGCTCACGCGGTCACTCGCCCTTCCCTCCATGCTTACTCCACTACCTGAGGCAACGGGAAGTGTGAAAGCGTGGCCTTGTGTATTGCCTATGTGGATGTGCTCAATCGCTTCCCGTACCTCGGCAATTGCAATCTCTTTTGCCTTTGCTTGGAGCTTGTCTCTTTGGACGGCAACCACTTGTGTCAGTTCATCCCTTAATCTACTAACTTCGCATGTTTGCGAGATTCGTGCTTCCCCCATCATTTTATTTAAATTATCGAGCTTGGCGCTCGTACCTGCCTCAAATGAGCGCTGTTTTGCTTCGAGTGTGACACAAGCGGATCTCGTCTCCTCTCTTATCTTATCGGATACATTATTTATTGTTTCAGATAATGTGCATCTTATACTACCAATTTCTTGATTGCATGCCTGCCTAATCTGCCCTACTTCTGCCTGAGTGGATCTAAGTTCATTCTGCACTGTGCGTATGTCATTTTGCAGAGCACTTTGAGTCTGCTTGACCTCGCTCATGACACTATTGAGCTGTGTTTCGAGCTGCTGGCATAACTCATACTGTTTCTCAGCAAATACTCGCTCCTGCTGGTTGAGTTGCTGGCTCAATCTCTCCTCCTGTGAGGATAATTTAGCCTCTAATTGGGTCATTACCTCAGCGACCATTGTTTCCCCTTGGTATGAGATTTTTGCTTCTAATTGTGCGGTTTGAGCCGCCATTGTTTCCCCTTGAGATAGAATCTTTGCTTCTAAGTGTGCGGTGTGAGCCGCCATTGCTTCCCCTTGAGATGAAATCTTTACTTCTAATTGTGCGGTTATTTGAGCAGGCATATCAACGGTTTGTTGCCGTAGCTGGGTCATCTGTCCCAATAATTGTTGCATAATGTGTGTCGCGCCCGCCAGTTCTGAGTTTTCAGTTGGAGGTGATTGCTCGGACTGCCTAATCTCACCTACTGGCAGAGATGGTTCAATGTTTTCACCCATCTCCCTATCTACATTTATATTATTTGCCATGGTTCCACTCACGCCTATTACTTTATTGCTTCTAAGTAACATTCACCGATTTGGTTTATCTCCCCCTTTTTTTTAAGTTACTGTTTAAGGAGTCGGCAGCACCTGTCTAGTCATGCATGTTTACAATTCTATACAATAGGTTATCTACATATACATCTAAGCAGAGGTTCGGGCACTTACTCATTGCTGTGGTCCGGATTGCTGTGGTATGTTTAATCCAGGATAGGGTTTGCACTTCACTAACACAGGGGGGCTAATGTTGTCTTGTGGAGGTCGCGGTGGTAGTCCCCGTTGTCGTGGATCTTCGTTGGTGGTGATGATTTGGGTCGTTGCTCGGTTGCGTTGCTCGTGGTCGTATCTCATTCATGCAGTGGCATCCAGAAACTCGTCGGAGAACATACCAGTCGTCCTGCTGTGGCGTCCAGGAAGTCGTTGCTGCAACATCCGTCGGTTGTATATTTGTGATGTCCAGGAGTTGGTAGACGTCCGTCCTTCAGGCGTTGTTGCGTGCCATTTTAAGAGGCAGCCACCAGGTATTCGTGACCAACCACGTTGGGTGCCATTTTATGAGGCGGTACATTCGTCGTCTCACAGTTGATGGTTGTTAATGATACGCGGGAGGTGTAGGAGGTTACGACAGGTTCATTGGTGTGGTAGGTTTTCTGGGTTTTGCATGAGGTTCTCTTCGTTGGTCTCAGGAGTGGGTACCCTGGCTATGGTTGGCTGCTCAGTTACATGAATGCACTGTAGGTCCTTTATATCATAAGATTTATTCAATGTCTGCCGTAACACTCGCCACCGCGGAATGTGATAAAAATGGTTTGGCTATGGTAATGAGCTCCCCTGATGCAACGTCTTAGTTCGCGAAAGTATTTTAGTAGAGTCCCTTGGTGCGATGTCTTAGCTCGCGAAAGTGTTTTCGCAGGCTCCGTGCGACGTCCTGGTTCGCGAAGGTACTTTGGTGGAGTGTGTTAACAAGACAAACCTGACATCGCCATTGCACGATTTTCCCCTTCTCTCGTTCCTGATTTTGGTTTCTCACGTCACGTGATATTATTTCTGTGCATTTCGTTGGCTCTTCAAAATTATTATTTATATTTTATTTTTCACACACAGATGTTTAGGTTTCCCACGCTGGTGTCGGAGATGTAAGATAAGGCACGCAAGCTTCGGACCCGAGCTAAACCATGTACTCATTGTTATGGGCACGTAGGGGTATGCTGTAAAGGAGACGACCGACCAGTTAATGGAATAGGCACAGGCTACCTGCTTGTTGTTTAGGAAGGACTGACCAGATGATATTTATATATTTTAAGGTGCGGACAGAATGTACGGTTACAATGCCCTATATTTAAGTTTTTCTCCCAATAGTGTATCAACTGCTACTATATGCCCTATATTTAAGTTTGTCTCCCAATAGTGTATCAACTGCTACTATATGCCCTATATTTAAGTTTGTCTCCCAATAGTGTATCAACTGCTACTATATGCCCTATATTTAAGTTTTTCTCCCAATAGTGTATCAACTGCTACTATATGCCCTATATTTAAGTTTGTCTCCCAATAGTGTATCAACTGCTACTATATGCCCTATATTTAAGTTTGTCTCCCAATAGTGTATCAACTGCTACTATATGCCCTATATTTAAGTTTGTCTCCCAATAGTGTATCAACTGCTACTATATGCCCTATATTTAAGTTTGTCTCCCAATAGTGTATCAACTGCTACTATATGCCCTATATTTAAGTTTCTCTCCCAATAGTGTATCAACTGCTACTATACGCCCTATATTTAAGTTTGTCTCCCAATAGTGTATCAACTGCTACTATATGCCCTATATTTAAGTTTGTCTCCGAATAGTGTATCAACTGCTACTTTATGCCCTATATTTAAGTTTGTCTCCCAATAGTGTATCAACTGCTACTATATGCCCTATATTTAAGTGTGTCTCCCAATAGTGTATCAACTGCTACTGTGTGCCCTATATTTAAGTGTGTCTCCCAATAGTGTATCAACTGCTACTATATGCCCTATATTTCAGTGCGTCTCCCAATAGTGTATCAACTGCTACTATATGCCCTATATTTAATGCGCGTCTCTTCTTACTGTATTATATAAAATACTGTGTTCACCACATTGAATATGAGTGTATTAATAGTGTATCGTATAACCACAGTGTTGGCTAAACAAAACGTGCGTCTCCTAATAGTATATCATACAGCTGTATTTGCGTTACGTTTGAGGTTTATCCGCTCATAGTGTGTCATAGAGTTACTGTGTGCGCTATAATTATTATGAGCTTTGTAGTAGGATGTCATGCCTCATGCTCTGTGCTGTGGTGTTTTGTGTGTCTACTAATGGAATGACATTTTCATACCTCGTGCGCTATAAATAACATGAGTCTCCTAATCGAATGTATGTTCATACATTGCTCGTTACATTTAATGTTAGCCACTTAATCGTATGCGATGTTCATACTTTGCTCGCTCTATTTGATATGAGTCTCCTAATAAGACATGTTCATACCGTACGCCCTATATTTGATGTTAGTCTCTTAAAGACATGTCAAGATCATACAGTGTGCTTTATAATTAATGTGATTCTCTTAAGGGGATGTAAATTTCATGAGTTGTGCCTTATTATTAATGTCAGTTCCTAATGGGATGTTGTTTTTGTACTTTTTGTGCTATTATTAATTTGAGTTCTTTAATGGAAAGTCATTTTCGTATTGTGTGTGCTACATTTTATGTGTCTAGTATATACATACTGTGTGCACTATAATTGTAATGAATCTTCAAATGGGATGTCATTTTCATACTGTGTGCACCATACTTGATATGGGTCTTCAAATGGGTTGTCAAGTTCATACTGTGTGAGCCAAACTAGATATGAGTCTTCAAATGGGTTGTCAAGTTCATACTGTGTGAGCCATTCTTGATATGGCTCTTCAAATGGGTTGTCAAGTTCATACTGTGTGAGCCATACTAGATATGAGTCTTCAAATGGGTTGTCAAGTTCATACTGTGTGCGCCATACTAGATATGAGTCTTCCAATGGGTTGTCAAGTTCATACGGGAAGCGCTATAGTTAATCTGAGTCTACTAATAGGCTCTGATATTTGTACCGTGTGCGCTATAATTGTAATGAGTCTTCAAATGGGATGTCATGTTCATACTGTGTGCGCCATACTTGATATGGGTCTTCTAATGGGTTGTCAAGTTCATACTGTAAGCGCTATAGTTAATGTGAGTCTACTAATGGGCTCTGATATTTATACTGTGTGCGCTATTATTGATATGAGTAGCCTAATGGGATGACCGGTGCTTACTGTGTGCGCTAAAATTGATATGAGTAGCCTAATGGGATGCCAGGTTCTTACTGTGTGCGCTATAATTGATATGAGTAGCCTAATGGGATGCCAGGTTCTTACTGTGTGCGCTACAATTGATGTGAGTGCCCTAATAGGATGCGAGGTTCATCCTGTGTGCGCTATAATTGATATGAGTAACCTAATGGGATACCAGGTTCATTCTGTGTGCGCTATAATTGATATGAGTAACCCAATGGGATACCAGGTTCATCCTGTGTGCGCTATAATTGATATGAGTAACCTAATGGGATACCAGGTTCATCCTGTGTGCGCTATAATTGATATGAGTAACCTAATGGGATGCCAGGTTCATTCTGTGTGCGCTATAATTGATATGAGTAGCCTAATGGGATGCCAGGTCCATACAGTACGCGCTATAATTGCTATGAGTAGCCTAATGGAATGCCAGGTTCATACTGTATGCCCTATAATTGATACGAGTAAACTAATGAGATGCCAGGTTCATGTTGTGTGCACTACAATTGATGTGAAAATCCTAATGGGATGCCTGGTTCATACTGTGTGCGCTATAATTGATATGAGTAGCCTAATGGGATGCCAGGTTCATACTGTGTGCGCTATAATTGATATGAGTAGCCTAATGGGATGCCAGGTTCATACTGTGTGCGCTATAATTGATATGAGTAGCCTAATGGGATGCCAGGTTCATACTGTGTGCTCAATAATTGATATGAGTAGCCTAATGGGATGCCAGGTTCATGCTGTGTGCGCTATAATTGATATGAGTAGCCTAATGGGATGCCAGGTTCATGCTGTGTGCTCTATAATTGATATGAGTAACCTAATGGGATGCCAGGTTCATGCTGTGTGCGCTATAATTGATATGAGTAGCCTAATGGGATGCCAGGTTCATACTGTGTGCGCTATAATTGATATGAGTAACCTAATGGGATGCCAGGTTCATGCTGTGTGCGCTATAATTGATACGAGTAAACTAATGGGATGCCAGGTTCGTACTGTGTGCGCTATAATTGATATGAGCAACCTAATGAGATGCCAGGTTCATGTTGTGTGCACTACAATTGATGTGAAAATCCTAATGGGATGCCTGGTTTATACTGTGTGCGCTATAATTGATATGAGTAGCCTAATGGGATGCCAGGTTCATACTGTGTGCGCTATAATTGATATGAGTAGCCTAATGCGATGCCAGGTTCATACTGTGTGCGCTATAATTGATATGAGTAGCCTAATGGGATGCCAGGTTCATACTGTGTGCTCTATAATTGATATGAGTAGCCTAATGGGATGCCAGGTTCATGCTGTGTGCGCTATAATTGATATGAGTAGCCTAATGGGATGCCAGGTTCATGCTGTGTGCTCTATAATTGATATGAGTAACCTAATGGGGTGCCAGATTCATGCTGTGTGCGCTATAATTGATGTGAGTAGCCTAATGGGATGCCAGGTTCATACTGTGTGCGCTATAATTGATATGAGTAACCTAATGGGATGCCAGGTTCATGCTGTGTGCGCTATAATTGATATGAGTAGCCTAATGGGATGCCAGGTTCATACTGTGTGCACTATAATTGATATGAGTAACCTAATGGGATGCCTGGTTCATACTGTGTGCTCTATAATTCATATGAGTAGCGTAATGGGATGCCTGGTTCATACTGTGTGCGCTATAATTGATATGAGTAACCTAATGGGATGCCTGGTTCATACTGTGTGCGCTATAAATGATATGAGTAGCCTAAAGGGATACCTGGTTCATACTGTGTGCGCTATAATTGATATGAGTAACCTAATGGGATGCCTGGTTCATACTGTGTGCGCTATAATTGATATGAGTAGCCTAATGGGATGCCAGGTTCATACTGTGTGCGCTATAATTGATATGAGTAGCCTAATGCGATGCCAGGTTCATACTGTGTGCGCTATAATTGATATGAGTAGCCTAATGGGATGCCAGGTTCATACTGTGTGCTCTATAATTGATATGAGTAGCCTAATGGGATGCCAGGTTCATGCTGTGTGCGCTATAATTGATATGAGTAGCCTAATGGGATGCCAGGTTCATGCTGTGTGCTCTATAATTGATATGAGTAACCTAATGGGATGCCAGATTCATGCTGTGTGCGCTATAATTGATATGAGTAGCCTAATGGGATGCCAGGTTCATACTGTGTGCTCTATAATTGATATGAGTAACCTAATGGGATGCCAGGTTCATGCTGTGTGCGCTATAATTGATATGAGTAGCCTAATGGGATGCCAGGTTCATACTCTGTGCACTATAATTGATATGAGTAACCTAATGGGATGCCAGGTTTATGCTGTGTGCGCTATAATTGATATGAGTAGCCTAATGGGATGCCAGGTTCATACTGTGTGAACTATAATTGATATGAGTAACCTAATGGGATGCCTGGTTCATACTGTGTGCTCTATAATTGATATGAGTAGCCTAATTGGACGCCAGGTTCATACTGTGTGCGCTATAATTGATATGAGTAACCTAATGCGATGCCAGGTTCATGCTGTGTGCGCTATAATTGATATGAATAACCTAATGAGATGCCGGGTTCATGCTGTGTGCGCTATAGTGGATGTGAGAATCCTAATGACATGCCTGGTTCATACTGTGTGCGCTATAATTGATATGAGTAACCTAATGAGATGCCTGGTTCATGCTGTGTGCACATCAATTGATGTGAAAATTCTAATTGGATGCCAGGTTCATACTGTGTGCACTACAATTGATGTGACACTCCTAATGGAATGCCAGGTTCATACAGTATGCGCTATAATTGCTATGAGTAGCCTAATGGGATGCCAGGTTCAAAAGGTATGCCCTGTAATTGATACGAGTATACTAATGGGATGCGAGGTTCATACTGTGTGCGCTATAATTGATATGAGTAGCCTAATGGGATGCCAGGTTCATACTGTGTGCTCTATAATTGATATGAGTAACCTAATGGGATGCCAGGTTCATGCTGTGTGCGCTATAATTGATATGAGTAGCCTAATGGGATGCCAGGTTCATACTGTGTGCGCTATAATTGATATGAGTAACCTAATGGGATGCCAGGTTCATGCTGTGCGCGCTATAATTGATATGAGTAGCCTAATGGGATGCCAGGTTCATACTGTGTGCGCTATAATTGATATGAGTAACCTAATGGGATGCCTGGTTCATACTGTTTGCTCTATAATTGATATGAGTAGCCTAATGTGATGCCTGGTTCATACTGTGTGCGCTATAATTGATATGAGTAACCTAATGGGATGCCTGGTTCATACTGTGTGCGCTGTAATTGATATGAGTAACCTAATGAGATGCCAGGTTCATACTGTGTGCGCTATAATTGATATGAGTAGCCTAATGGGATGCCTGGTTCATACTGTGTGCGCTATAAATGATATGAGTAGCCTAATGGGATACCTGGTTCATACTGTGTGCGCTATAATTGATATGAGTAACCTAATGGGATGCCTGGTTCATACTGTGTGCGCTATAATTGATTTGAGTATCGTAATGGGATGTCAGGTTCATGCTGTGTGCACTACAATTGATGTGAGAATCCTAATGCAATGCCAGGTTCATACTGTGTGCGCTATAATTGATATGAGTAACCTAATGAGATGCCAGGTTCATGCTGTGTGCACTACAATTGATGTGAAAATGCTAATGGGATGCCAGGTTCATACTGTGTGCACTATAATTGATATGAGTAACCTAATGGGATGCCAGGTTCATGCTGTGTGCACTACAATTGATATGAGTAACCTAAAGAGATGCCAGGTTTATACTGTGTGCGCTATAATTGATATGAGTAACCTAATGCGATGCCAGGTTCATACTGTGTGCGCTATAATTGATATGAATAACCTAGTGAGATGCCAGGTTCATGCTGTGTGCGCTATAATGGATGTGGGAATCCTAATGAGATGCCTGGTTCATACTGTGTGCGCTATAATTGATATGAGTAACCTAATGAGATGCCTGGTTCATTTTGTGTGCACATCAATTGATGTGAGAATTCTAATGGGATGCCAGGTCCATACTGTGTGCACTACAATTGATGTGAGACTCCTAATGCAATGCCAGGTTCATATAGTATGCGCTATAATTGCTATGAGTAACCTAATGGGATGCCAGGTTCATACTGTATGCCCTATAATTGATACGAGTAAACTAATGGGATGCGAGGTTCATACTGTGTGCGCTATAATTGATATGAAGAACCTAACGAGATGCCAGGTTCATGCTGGGTGCACTACAATTGATGTGAGAATCCTAATGCTATGCCAGGTTCACGCTGTGTGCACTACAATTGATGTGAGAATCCTAAAGCGATGCCAGGCTTATACTGTGTGGGCTATAATTGATATGAGTAACCTAATGAGATGCCAGGTTCATGCTGTGTGCACGAAAAATTGATGTGAGAATCCTAATGGGATGCCTGGTTCATAATGTGTGCGCTACAATTGATGTGAGTGCCCCAATAGGATGCGAGGTTCATCCTGTGTGCGCTATAATTGATATGAGTAACCTAATGGGATACCAGGTTCATCCTGTGTGCGCTATAATTGATATGAGTAACCTAATGTGATGCCATGTTCATTGTGTGTGCGCTATAATTGATATGAGTAACCTAATGCGATGCCAGGTTCATGCTGGGTGCGCTATAATTGATATGAATAACCTAATGAGATGCCAGGTTCATGCTGTGTGCGCTATAATGGATGTGAGAATCCTAATGAGATGCCTGGTTCATACTGTGTGCGCTATAATTGATATGAGTAACCTAATGAGATGCCTGGTTCATGCTGTTTGCACATCAATTGATGTGAGAATTCTAATGGGATGCCAGGTTCATGCTGTTTGCACTACAATTGATGTGAGACTCATAATGGAATGCCAGGTTCATACAGTATGCGCTATAATTGCTATGAGTAGCCTAATGGGATGCCAGGTTCATACTGTATGCCCTATAATTGATACGAGTAAACTAATGGGATGCGAGGTTCATACTGTGTGCGCTATAATTGATATGAAGAACCTAATGAGATGCCAGGTTCATGCTGCGTGCACTACAATTGATGTGAGAATCCTAATGCTATGGCAGGTTCACGCTGTGTGCACTACAATTGATGTGAGAATCCTAAAGCGATGCCAGGCTCATACTGTGTGCGCTATAATTGATATGAGTAACCTAATGAGATGCCAGGTTCATGCTGTGTGCTCGAAAAATTGATGTGAGAATCCTAATGGGATGCCAGGTTCATAATGTGTGCGCTACAATTGATATGAGTGCCCTAATAGGATGCGAGGTTCATCTTGTGTGCGCTATGATTGATATGAGTACCCTAATGGGATACCAGGTTCATTCTGTGTGCGCTATAATTGATATGAGTAACCTAATGGGATACCAGGTTCATTGTGTGTGCGCTATAATTGATATGAGTAACCTAATGGGATGCCAGGTTCATTGTGTGTGCGCTATAATTGACATGAGTAACCTAATGGGATACCAGGTTCATACTGTGTGCGCTATAATTGATATGAGCAACCTAATGGGATACCAGGTTCATGCTGTGTGCGCTATAATTTATATGAGAAACCTAATGGGATACCAGGTGCATGCTGTGTGCGCTATAATTGATATGAGTAACCTAATGGGATACCAGGTTCATACTGTGTGCGCTATAATTGATATGAATAACCTAATGGGATACCAGGTTCATGCTGTGTGCACTATAATTGATATGAGTAACCTAATGGGATACCAGGTTCATCCTGTGTGCGCTATAATTGATATGAGTAACCTAATGGGATACCAGGTTCATTGTGTGTGCGCTATAATTGATATGAGTAACCTAATGGGATGCCAGGTTCATTGTGTGTGCGCTATAATTGATATGAGTAACCTAATGGGATGCCAGGTTCATGCTGTGTGCGCTATAATTGATATGAGTAACCTAATAGGATGCCTGGTTAATACTGTGTGCACTACAATTGATATGAGTAACCTAATGGGATACCAGGTTTCATTGTGTGTGCGCTATAATTGATATGAGTAGCCTAATAGGATGCCAGGTTCATACTGTGTGCACTATAATTGATGTGAGTGTCCTTATGGCATATGAGGATCACACTGTGTGCGCTATAAATGATGTGAGTCTCCTAATGGGATGTCATGTGCATACTGCATGTGCTATAAATGATGCGAGTCTTCTAATGGGATGTCATGTGCATACTGCATGTGCTATAAATGATGCGAGTCTCCTAATGGGATGTCATGTGCATATTGCATGTGCTATAAATGATGCGAGTCTCCTAATGGGATGTCAGGTTCATATTGTGTGCACAATAGTTATGTGAGTGTCCTAATGGGATGCCAGTTTGATACTGTGTGCGCTATAATTGATATGAGTGTCCTAATGGAATGTCATGTGCATGCTGTGTGCGCTACAACTGGTGTGAGTCTCCTAATGGGATGTCTTGTTAATACTGTGTGCGCTATAATTGATGTGAGTTTCCTAACGGAATTGCAGTTGCATACTGTTTGCGTTAAAAATGATGCGAGTCGTCTAATGGGATGCCAGGTTGATAGTGTGTGCGGTATAATTGATGTGGGTCTTGCAATGGGATGCCAGGCTCATACTTTGTGCACTATAATTGATGTGAGTCTCCTAATGTAATGCCATATTCTTACTTTGTGCACTATAGTTGATTTAAATCTCCTATTGGTATGCCAGGTTCATACTTTGTGCACTATAATTGATGTGAGTCTCCTAATGTAATGCCAGATTCATACTTTGTGCACTATAGTTGATGTGAGTCTCCTAATGGTATGCCAGGTTCATACTTTGTGCACTAATGTTGATGGGAGTCTCCTAATGGTATGCCAGGTTCATACTGTGTGCACTACAATTGATGTGTGTCCCAATGGGATGTCATGTTCATACTATGTGGACTAAAATTTATGTGAGTATCCCAATGGGATGTCATGTTAATACTGTGTGTGCTATAATGGACGTGAGTGTCCCAGTGGAATGTCAGGTTCATACTGTGTGCGCTATATTTGATGAGTCTCCTAATGGAATGTCAGGTTCATACTGTGTGCGCTATATTTGATATGTCTGCTAATGGAATGTCAGGTTCATACTGTGTGCGCTATATTTGATGTCAGTCTCCTAATGGAATGTCAGGTTCATACTGTGTGCGCTATATTTGATGTGTCTCCTAGTGGAATGTCAGGTTCATACTGTGTGCGCTATATTTGATGTGTCTCCTAATGGAACGTCAGGTTCATACTGTGTGCGCTATATTTGATGTGAGTCTCCTAATGTAATGTCAGGTTCATACTGTGTGCGCTATATTTGATGTGAGTCTCCTTATGGAATGTCAGGTTCATACTGTGTGCGCTATACTTGATGTGTCTCCTAATGGAATGTCAGGTTCATACTGTGTGCGCTATATTTGATGTGTCTCCTAATGGAATGTCAGGTTCATACTGTGTGCTCTATATTTGATGTGAGTCTCCTAATGGAATGTAAGGTTCATACTGTGTGCGCTATATTTGATGTGAGTCTCCTAATGGAATGTCAGGTTCATTCTGTGTGCGCTATATTTGATGTGTCTCCTAATGGAATGTCAGGTTCATACTGTGTGCGCTATATTTGACGTGAGTCTCCTAATGGAATGTCAGGTTCATACTGTGTGCGCTATATTTGATGTGTCTCCTAATGGTATGTCAGGTTCATACTGTGTGCGCTATATTTGATGTGAGTCTCCTAATGGAATGTCAGGTTCTAACTGTGTGCGCTATATTTGATGTGTCTCCTAATGGAATGTCAGGTTCATACTGTGGGCGCTATATTTGATGTGTCTCCTAATGGAATGTCAGGTTCATACTGTGTGCGCTATATTTGATGTGAGTCTCCTAATGGAATGTCAGGTTCATATTGTGTGCGCTATATTTGATGAGTCTCCTAATGGAATGTCAGGTTCATACTGTGTGCGCTATATTTGATGTGTCTCCTAATGGAATGTCAGGTTCATACTGTGTGCGCAATATTTGATGTGAGTCTACTAATGGAATGTCAGGTTCATACTGTGTGCGCTATATTTGATGTGAGTCTCCTAATGGAATGTCAGGTTCATACTGTGTGCGCTATATTTGACGTGAGTCTCCTAATGGAATGTCAGGTTCATACTGTGTGCGCTATATTTGATGTGTCTCCTAATGGAATGACAGGTTCATACTGTGTGCGCTATATTTGATGTGTCTCCCAATGGAATGTCAGGTTCATACTCTGTGCGCTATATTTGATGTGAGTCTCCTAATGGAATGTCAGGTTCATATTGTGTGCGCTATATTTGATGAGTCTCCTAATGGAATGTCAGGTTCATACTGTGTGCGCTATATTTGATGCGTCTGCTAATGGAATGTCAGGTTCATACTGTGTGCGCTATATTTGATGTGTCTGCTAATGGAATGTCAGGTTCATACTGTGTGCGCTATATTAGATGTGTCTCCTAATGGAATGTCAGGTTCATACTGTGTGCGCTATATTTGATGTGTCTGCTAATGGAATGTCAGGTTCATACTGTGTGCGCTATATTTGATGTGTCTGCTAATGGCATGTCAGGTTCATATTGTGTGCGCTATATTTGATGTGAGTCTCCTAATGGAATGTCAGGTTCATACTGTGTGCGCTATATTTGATGTGTCTGCTAATGGAATGTCAGGTTCATACTGTGTGCGCTATATTTGATGTGTCTGCTAATGGAATGTCAGGTTCATACTGTGTGCGCTGTATTTGATGTGTCTCCTAATGGAATGTCAGGTTCATACTGTGTGCGCTATATTTGATGAGTCTCCTAATGGAATGTCAGGTTCATACTGTGTGCGCTATATTTGATGTGTCTCCTAATGGAATGTCAGGTTCATACTGTGTGCGCTATATTTGATGTGTCTGCTAATGGAATGTCAGGTTCATACTGTGTGCGCTATATTTGATGTGTCTCCTAATGGAATGTCAGTTTCATACTGTGTGCGCTATTTTTGATGTGAGTCTCCGAATGGAATGTCAGGTTCATACTGTGTGCGCTATATTTGATGTGTCTGCTAATGGAATGTCAGGTTCCTACTGTGTGCGCTATATTTGATGTGAGTCTCCGAATGGAATGTCAGGTTCATATTGTGTGCGCTATAGTTGATGTGTCTCCTAATGGAATGTCAGGTTCATACTGTGTGCGCTATATTTGATGTGTCTCCTAATGGAATGTCAGGTTCATATTGTGTGCGCTATATTTGATGTGTCTCCTAATGGAATGTCAGGTTCATACTGTGTGCGCTATATTTGATGTGTCTCCTAATGGAATGTCAGGTTCATACTGTGTGCGCTATATTTGATGTGTCTCCTAATGGAATGTCAGGTTCATACTGTGTGCGCTATATTTGATGTGTCTCCTAATGGAATGTCAGGTTCATACTGTGTGCGCTATATTTGATGTGAGTCTCCGAATGGAATGTCAGGTTCATAATGTGTGCGCTGTAATTGATGTACTAACTTGCTTCACCACAAAGCATAATAGTAAGAGTAATGGTCGATTGTATTTTCTCCGTGATACAATTTTCCGAATTAGTGGTATAATTTGTGTTTGTAGAAACTGTTACTTTCACATTTAGGTAAAGTGCACCGAGCGAGATGGCTCCGCGGTAACATGTGGGGCTTGCATTTGGGAGGTCTCGGGTTCGATTCCCGTGGACCGCCCAATCTGACTTGGGTGTATCGCGATTTTCCCTGGTCGGTAGGAGAATACAAGGGTGGTTTCTGTTCCGCTAAAATTTCCTTTCCATAATTTCCCTTTCATTCAGTTTCCTTCTCATGCGTCAGGTGTTCTTGTAGGTTTCGTTACGTATGGCGGTGTCGGGCAGATGGTGCGGACGCTTACTCAAAGGAAAGACACTAGAGGTCTGCTTGGTCCTCGGATCGTTCATCGTCCTCTCTAGGCAGTTCCAACAGTGGGACAGGTTTTCTAGCCTGGAACTATAAGGGACCTCCGCGCGACTCTGTGTAACTGCTGCCTGTATCCTCCTTTGGTTCCTTCACTCCATCCCTTCCTCCTAGGGGTGGTAGCCACAATAGAACCATATAGGTCGCAGCGCGCGAGATGCCCCTTCCACCTGTAGGTGAAGTTCAAAGCGGCAAGTAAACTAATCATATTTAGTTATGCAGACGTTTGCTCTGTGTAGTTTTGAAGTATGCATAATGTTTTCTTTAAAGCTGAGAAATCAACATGTTGGCGGAACAAACAACTTGTGTGGGATACTATTCAACCACTACGTTCACACTGAGAGAATTGGGAATAGTGTATAGAAGTAAAGCTTCTGAATGTGTGTGGTCCAGCTATTTCTCAGTAATGGCATTTTACAAGTTTGCTTTAATAACGTTAGTGTTTCACGTGCATGAGAAGCAATAAGGGAACACTAGTTATCGTAAAATACATTGTTATTTATTTACCTATAGAAATTCGTAGACATTTTAAAAAGTTGTAGTATACATTTTTAAGATTTACAAGTTATGTAAACCTTACATCAGCAAGCATTTCATTAGGGACATCCAAAAAGTTAAATATACTCGACAATAGTAAATGATGGTATTTTAAATTTGTAACATTGTTTGCGATACTTCACTTTTGTGACTGCTCTTGGTACCTGCCAGAGCAATTGGAAGGAGTTGACATTCACTGTCATCGTACAGAATTAGAAATGGTCGTGTAGGGCACTGCCCTACTCCAACTTCCGTTAGCACAATGGGTAGATCTCGTGCCATCTTAGGTCACAATTCTGTTGTGTTCTTACAACTGATGTCTGCTGATACCTTCTTGCCATACGTCCTACTTATGTAGCGAAGAAGCGAGGCAGTTCACTCCAGTTCGACACCCGGCGCTCATGAGTATACTAGTAAAAGAAATTATAACATGTTTTAGCAAGTACGAACAATGTACCAAAATTAAATTTCACCTATAGTTCTTCAATTTAAATAAGATGGTGAAATCAAACGCTGTTTTGTGCTGATGAGTGAGATGATTACGTTTCAGCTATGCAAGAATCCGCTGGGAGAGGAGTAAAGTCAAAATTGTTCAATTCAAGCCCAGCAGTTTCTTGCGGTTTGCGCAATAATTTTGCAGTTATGGGTATGTAGTTCTGCATCTCATATTGGCCGAATATTGCAATTGCGGGCCAAAATTACTGAGCGCCAAGAGATTTCGTTCCGTTCACAGTCCTTGCTACATTGTGTGAACGATATATTAGTTTCAGCTGCTGTGCCAATGCTTAAGCCTGCCCATTTTGGCATTCTTTCAATTAAAATACTAAACCCCTCAAATTGATACGTTCCTTACAGCGTTTAACACAAAACATATACTTGCTTGGCAACACTAGATATACACATGCAGGAGTAATACTGTAACTCCCAGATTATGGGCAGTAATAATTATGAAATCGTCGTAAATAATATTAACATACATCAAAATCATATTTCCCACAAATATTTCAGTAGGATCAAAAGGATATAGACTGGTGTTTGAGTTAAACACCGGGAATAGTAAATAGAGCTAATTCCGTGTAAACCTTCTCTGTAAGTCTGTGTTAGTGAACACCTGTTAAGTTCCTACATATACCTTACCATATGCATGAAACATGGGCAACATTAAACTAATCATTGTGACCATGTCTATTCCAAAAGACGTAATTTATGGAAATATACTCATAAGCAGAAAGGCAGACAATCATATGGACACGTTAAAGAAACGAAATAATTTTTTTATTTAGTAACTACACAGTAGGGATAGGGTGAGTGGATTATAGGAGCGCGGTGAGCTATTTCGAAACTTACATTAAATACAGGTCATACAATAGCAGCATGACATCTCAAGAGTAAGCCTACGTTAAACTTAGCTCACACGGTAGAAACATGACGCACAAATAGATGCAAGTTAAATATAGCACCATCAGTAGAAGCATGACATACCATTAGGAGACAAGTTAAATACATCACCCTCAGCATGAACATGACATACAATTAGGAGACACAAGTTAAATATAGCACCATCAGTATGAACATGACATACCATTAGGAGACAAGTTAAATACATCACCCTCAGTATGAACATGACATACCATTAGGAGGCACAAGTTAAATATAGCACCCTCAGTGAGAACATGACATACCATTAGGAGACACAAGTTAAATATAGCACCCTCAGTAGGAACATGACATACCATTAGGAGACACAAGTTAAATATAGCACCAACAGTAGGAACATGACGTACAATTAGGAGACACAAGATAAATATAGCGCCACCAGTATAAACATGACGTACAATTAGGAGACACAAGATAAATATAGCGCCATCAGTAGGTACATGACGTACAATTAGGAGACACAAGATAAATATAGCGCCATCAGTAGGTCCATGACGTACAATTAGGAGACACAAGATAAATATAGCGCCATCAGTAGGTACATGACGATCAATTAGGAGACACAAGATAAATATAGCGCCATCAGTAGGTACATGACGTACAATTAGGAGACACAAGATAAATATAGCGCCATCAGTAGGTACATGACGTACAATTAGGAGACACAAGATAAATATAGCGCCATCAGTAGGTACATGACGTACAATTAGGAGACGCAAGACAAATATAGCGCACATCAGTAGGTACATGACGTACAATTAGGAGACGCAAGATAAATATAGCGCAAATCAGTAGGTACATGACGTACAATTAGGAGACACAAGATAAATATAGCGCTATCAGTAGGAACATGACGTAGAATTAGGAGACACAAGATAAATATAGCGCCATCAGTAGGTACATGACGTACAATTAAGAGACACAAGATAAATATAGCGCCATCAGTAAGTACATGACGTACAATTAGCAGACACAAGATAAATATAGCGCCATCAGTAGGAACATGACGTACAATTAGGAGACACAAGATAAACATAGCGCCATCAGAAGAAACATGACGTACAATTAGGAGACACAAGATAAATATAGCACAATCAGTAGGAACATGATGTACAATTAGGAGACACAAGATAAATATAGCGCCCTCAGTAGGAACATGACGTACAATTAGGAGACACAAGATAAATATAGCGCCATCAGTAGGAACATGACGTACAATTAGGAGACACAAGATAAATACAGCACAATCAGTAGGAACATGATGTACAATTAGGAGACACAAGATAAATATAGCGCCCTCAGTAGGAACATGACGTACAATTAGGAGACACAAGATAAATATAGCGCCCTCAGTAGGAACATGATGTACAATTAGGAGACACAAGATAAATATAGCGCCATCAGTAGGAACATGACGTACAATTAGGAGACACAAGATAAATATAGCGCCCTCAGTAGGAACATGACGTACAATTAGGAGACACAAGATAAACATAGCGCTATCAGTAGGAACATGACGTACAATTAGGAGACACAAGATAAATATAGCACAATCAGTAGGAACATGATGTACAATTAGGAGACACAAGATAAATATAGCGCCCTCAGTAGGAACATGACGTACAATTAGGAGACACAAGATAAATATAGCGCCATCAGTAGGAACATGAGTACAATTAGGAGACACAAGATAAATATAGCGCCACCAGTATAAACATGACGTACAATTAGGAGACACAAGATAAATATAGCACCATCAGAAGGAACATGACGTACAATTAGGAGACACAAGATAAATATAGCGCCATCAGTAGGTACATGACGTACAATTAGGAGACACAAGATAAATATAGCACCATCAGTAGGAACATGACGTACAATTAGGAGACACAAGATAAATATAGCACCATCCGTAGGAACATGACGTACAATTAGGAGACACAAGATAAATATAGCGCCATCAGTAGGAACATGACGTACAATTAGGAGACACAAGATAAATATAGCACCATCCGTAGGAACATGACGTACAATTAGGAGACACAAGATAAATATAGCGCCATCAGAAGGAACATGTCGTACAATTAGGAGACACAAGATAAATATAGCACCATCAGTAGGTACATGACGTAAAATTAGGAGACACAAGATAAATATAGCGCCATCAGAAGGAACATGTCGTACAATTAGGAGACACAAGATAAATATAGCGCCATCAGTAGGAACATAACGTAAAATTAGGAGACACAAGATAAATATAGCGCCATCAGAAGGAACATGATGTATAATTAGGAGACACAAGATAAATATAGCGCCATCAGTAGGAACATGACGTACAATTACGAGACACAAGATAAATATAACGCCATCAGTAGGAACATGACTTACAATTAGGAGTTACAAGATAAATATAGCGCCATTAGAAGGAACATGACGTACAATTAGGAGACACAAGATAAATATAGCGCCATCAGTAGGAACATGACTTACAATTAGGAGACACAAGATAAATATAACGCCATCAGTAGGAACATGACGTACAATTAGGCGACACAAGATAAATATAGCGCCATCAGTAGGAACATGACGTACAATTAGGAGACACAAGATAAATATAGCACCATCAGTAGGAACATGATGTACAATTAGGAGACACAAGATAAATATAGCGCCATCAGTAGGAACATGATGTACAATTAGGAGACACAAGATAAATATAGCGCCATCAGCAGGAACATGACGTACAATTAGGAGACACAAGATAAATATAGCGCCATCAGTAGGAACATGAGCACAATTGCGAGACACAAGATAAATATAGCGCCACCAGTAGGAACATGACGTAAAATTAGGAGACACAAGATAAATATAGCACCATCAGTAGGAACATGACGTACAATTAGGAGACACAAGATAAATATAACGCCATCAGTAGGAACATGACGTACAATTAGGAGACACAAGATAAATATAGCGCCATCAGCAGGAACATGACGTACAATTAGGAGACACAAGATAAATATAGCACCATCAGCAGGAACATGACGTACAATTAGGAGACACAAGATAAATATAGCGCCATCAGTAGAAACATGACGTACAATTAGGAGACACAAGATAAATATAGCACCATCAGCAGGAACATGACGTGCAATTAGGAGACACAAGATAAATATAGCGCCATCAGTAGGTACATGACGTACAATAAGGACACACAAGATAAATATAGCACCATCAGTAGGTACATGACGTACAATTAGGAGACACAAGATAAATATAGCGCCATCAGTAGGAACATGACGTACAATTAGGACACACAAGATAAATATAGCGCCATCAGAAGGAACATGACGTACAATTAGGAGACACAAGATAAATATAGCGCCATCAGTAGGAACATGACGTACAATTAGGAGAAACAAGATAAATAGAACGCCATCAGTAGGAACATGACGTACAATTAGGAGACACAAGATAAATATAGCGCCATCAGTAGGAACATGACGTACAATTAGGAGACACAAGATAAATATAGCACCATCAGTAGGAACATGACGTACAATTAGGAGACACAAGATAAATATAACGCCATCAGTAGGAACATGACGTACAATTAGGAGACACAAGATAAATATAGCGCCATCAGTAAGTACATGACGTACAATTAGGAGACACAAGATAAATATAACGCCATCAGTAGGAACATGACGTACAATTAGGAGACACAAGATAAATATAGCCCCATCAGTAGGAACATGACGCACAATTAGGAGACACAAGATAAATATAGCGCCATCAGTAGGTACATGACGTACAATTAGGACACACAAGATAAATATAGCACCATCAGTAGGTACATGACGTACAATTAGGAGACACAAGATAAATATAGCGCCATCAGTAGGAACATGACGTACAATTAGGAGACACAAGATAAATATAGCGCCATCAGAAGGAACATGACGTACAATTAGGAGACACAAGATAAATATAGCGCCATCAGTAGAAACATGACGTAGAATTAGGAGACACAAGATAAATATAGCGCCATCAGTAGGAACATGACGTACAATTAGGAGACACAAGATAAATATAGCGCCAACAGTAGGTACATGACGTACAATTAGGAGACACAAGACAACTATAGCGCCATCAGTAGGTACATGACGTACAATTAGGAGACACAAGATAAATAAAGCGCCATCAGTAGGTATATGACGTACAATTAGGAGACACAAGATAAATATAGCGCCATCAGTAGGAACATGACATACCATTAGGAGACACAAGATAAATATAGCGCCATCAGTAAGTACATGACGTACAATTAGAAGCAACAAGATATATATAGCGCCATCAGTAAGTACATGACGTACAATTAGAAGACACAAGATAAATATAGCGCCATCAGTAGGTACATGACGTACAATTAGGAGACACAAGATAAATATAACGCCATCATTAGGAACATGACGTACAATTAGGAGACACAAGATAAATATAGCGCCATCAGTAGAAACATGACGTACAATTAGGAGACACAAGATAAATATAGCGCCATCAGTAGAAACATGACGTACAATTAGGAGACACAAGATAAATATAGCGCCATCAGTAGAAACATGACGTACAATTAGGAGACACAAGATAAATATAGCAACATCAGTAGGAACATGAAGTACAATTAGGAGACACAAGATAAATATAGCGCCATCATAGGAACATGACGTACAATTAGGAGACACAAGATAAATATAGCGCCATCAGTAGGAACATGACGTACAATTAGGAGACACAAGATAAATATAGCGCCATCAGTAGGAACATGACGTACAATTAGGAGACACAAGATAAATCTAGCGCCATCAGTAGGTACATGACGTACAATTAGGAGACACAAGATAAACATAGCACCATCAGTAGGAACATGACGTACAATTAGGAGACACAAGATAAATAAAGCCCCATCAGTAGGAACATGACGTACAATTAGGAGACACAAGATAAATATAGCACCATCAGTAGGTACATGACGTACAATTAGGAGACACAAGATAAATATAGCACCATCAGAAGGAACATGAGGTACAATTAGGAGAAACAAGATAAATATAACGCCATCAGAAGGAACATGACGTACAATTAGGAGAAATAAGATAAATATAACGCCATCAGTAGGAACATGACGTACAATTAGGAGACACAAGATAAATATAACGCCATCAGTAGGAACATGACGTACAATTACGAGACACAAGATAAATATAGGGCCATCAGTAGGAACATGACGTACAATTAGGAGACACAAGATAAATATAGCGCCATCAGAAGGAACATGACGTACAATTAGGAGATACAAGATAAATATAGCGCCATCAGTAGGAACATTGACGTACAATTAGGAGAAACAAGATAAATAGAACGCCATCAGTAGGAACATGACGTACAATTAGGAGACACAAGATAAATATAGCGCCATCAGTAGGAACATGACGTACAATTAGGAGACACAAGATAAATATAGCACCATCAGTAGGAACATGACGTACAATTAGGAGACACAAGATAAATATAACGCCATCAGTAGGAACATGACGTACAATTAGGAGACACAAGATAAATATAGCGCCATCAGTAAGTACATGACGTACAATTAGGAGACACAAGATAAATATAACGCCATCAGTAGGAACATGACGTACAATTAGGAGACACAAGATAAATATAGCCCCATCAGTAGGAACATGACGCACAATTAGGAGACACAAGATAAATATAGCGCCATCAGTAGGTACATGACGTACAATTAGGAGACACAAGATAAATATAGCGCCATCAGTAGGAACATGACGTACAATTAGGAGACACAAGATAAATATAGCGCCATCAGAAGGAACATGACGTACAATTAGGAGACACAAGATAAATATAGCGCCATCAGTAGAAACATGACGTGGAATTAGGAGACACAAGATAAATATAGCGCCATCAGTAGGAACATGACGTACAATTAGGAGACACAAGATAAATATAGCGCCAACAGTAGGTACATGACGTACAATTAGGAGACACAAGACAACTATAGCGCCATCAGTAGGTACATGACGTACAATTAGGAGACACAAGATAAATAAAGCGCCATCAGTAGGTATATGACGTACAATTAGGAGACACAAGATAAATATAGCGCCATCAGTAGGAACATGACATACCATTAGGAGACACAAGATAAATATAGCGCCATCAGTAAGTACATGACGTACAATTAGAAGCAACAAGATATATATAGCGCCATCAGTAAGTACATGACGTACAATTAGAAGACACAAGATAAATATAGCGCCATCAGTAGGTACATGACGTACAATTAGGAGACACAAGATAAATATAGCGCCATCAGTAAGTACATGACGTACAATTAGGAGACACAAGATAAATATAGCGCCATCAGTAAGTACATGACGTACAATTAGGAGACACAAGATAAATATAGCGCCATCAGTAGGAACATGACGTACAATTAGGAGACACAAGATAAATATAGCGCCATCAGAAGAAAGATGACGTACAATTAGGAGACACAAGATAAATATAGCAACATCAGTAGGAACATGAAGTACAATTAGGAGACACAAGATAAATATAGCGCCATCATAGGAACATGACGTACAATTAGGAGACACAAGATAAATATAGCGCCATCAGTAGGAACATGACGTACAATTAGGAGACACAAGATAAATATAGCGCCATCAGTAGGAACATGACGTACAATTAGGAGACACAAGATAAATCTAGCGCCATCAGTAGGTACATGACGTACAATTAGGAGACACAAGATAAACATAGCACCATCAGTAGGAACATGACGTACAATTAGGAGACACAAGATAAATAAAGCCCCATCAGTAGGAACATGACGTACAATTAGGAGACACAAGATAAATATAGCACCATCAGTAGGTACATGACGTACAATTAGGAGACACAAGATAAATATAGCACCATCAGAAGGAACATGAGGTACAATTAGGAGAAACAAGATAAATATAACGCCATCAGAAGGAACATGACGTACAATTAGGAGAAATAAGATAAATATAACGCCATCAGTAGGAACATGACGTACAATTAGGAGACACAAGATAAATATAACGCCATCAGTAGGAACATGACGTACAATTACGAGACACAAGATAAATATAGGGCCATCAGTAGGAACATGACGTACAATTAGGAGACACAAGATAAATATAGCGCCATCAGAAGGAACATGACGTACAATTAGGAGATACAAGATAAATATAGCGCCATCAGTAGGAACATTGACGTACAATTAGGAGACACAAGATAAATAAAACGCCATCAGTAGGAACATGACGTACAATTAGGAGACACAAGAAAAATATAGCGCCATCAGTAGGAACATGACGTACAATTAGGAGACACAAGATAAATATAACGCCATCAGTAGGAACATGACGTATAATTAGGAGACACAAGATAAATATACCGCCATCAGTAGGAACATGACGTACAATTAGGAGACACAAGATAAATATAGCGCCATCAGAAGGAACATGACGTACAATTAGGAGACACAAGATAAATATAGCGCCATCAGTAGGAACTTGTACAATTAGGAGACACAAGATAAATATAACGCCATCAGTAAGTACATGACGTACAATTAGGAGACACAAGATAAATATAGCGCCATCAGTAGGAACATGACGTACAATTAGGAGACACAAGATAAATAAAGCCCCAACAGTAGGTACATGACGTACAATTAGGAGACACAAGATAAATATAGCGCCATCTGTAGGTACATGACGTACAATTAGGAGACACAAGATAAATATAGCGCACATCAGTAGGTACATGACGTACAATTAGGAGACACAAGATAAATATAACGCCATCAGTAGGAACATGACGTAGAATTAGGAGACACAAGATAAATATAGCGCCATCAGTAGGTACATGACGTACAATTAGGAGACACGAGATAAATATAGCGCCATCAGTAGGTACATGACGTACAATTAGGAGACACAAGATAAATATAGCGCCATCAGTAGGTACATGACGTACAATTAGGAGACACAAGATAAATATAGCGCACATCAGAAGGTACATGACGTACAATTAGGAGACACAAGATAAATATAACGCCATCAGTAGGAACATGACGTAGAATTAGGAGACACAAGATAAATATAGCGCCATCAGTAGGAACATGAGGTACAATTAAGAGACACAAGATAAATATAACGCCATCAGTAAGTACATGACGTACAATTAGGAGACACAAGATAAATATAGCGCCATCAGTAAGTACATGACGTACAATTAGGAGACACAAGATAAATATAGCGCCATCAGTAGGTACATGACGTACAATTAGGAGACGCAAGATAAATATAGCGCCATCAGTAGGAACATGACGTACAATTAGGAGACACAAGATAAATGTAGCGCCATCAGAAGAAACATGACGTACAATTAGGAGACACAAGATAAGTATAGCAACATCAGTAGAAACATGAAGTACAATTAGGAGACACAAGATAAATATAGCGCCATGAGTAGGAACATGACGTACAATTAGGAGACACAAGATAAATATAGCGCCATCAGTAGGAACATGAGCACAATTAGGAGACACAAGATAAATATAGCGCCATCAGTAGGTACATGACGTACAATTAGGAGACACAAGATAAATATAGCGCCATCAGTAGGTACATGACGTACAATTAGGAGACACAAGATAAATATAGCGCCATCAGTAGGTACATGACGTACAATTAGGAGACACAAGATAAATATAGCGCCATCAGTAGGAACATGACGTACAATTAGGAGACACAAGATAAATAAAGCCCCAACAGTAGGTACATGACGTACAATTAGGAGACACAAGATAAATATAGCGCCATCTGTAGGTACATGACGTACAATTAGGAGACACAAGATAAATATAGCGCACATCAGTAGGTACATGACGTACAATTAGGAGACACAAGATAAATATAACGCCATCAGTAGGAACATGACGTAGAATTAGGAGACACAAGATAAATATAGCGCCATCAGTAGGTACATGACGTACAATTAGGAGACACGAGATAAATATAGCGCCATCAGTAGGTACATGACGTACAATTAGGAGACACAAGATAAATATAGCGCCATCAGTAGGTACATGACGTACAATTAGGAGACACAAGATAAATATAGCGCACATCAGTAGGTACATGACGTAAATTAGGAGACACAAGATAAATATAACGCCATCAGTAGGAACATGACGTAGAATTAGGAGACACAAGATAAATATAGCGCCATCAGTAGGAACATGAGGTACAATTAAGAGACACAAGATAAATATAACGCCTTCAGTAAGTACATGACGTACAATTAGGAGACACAAGATAAATATAGCGCCATCAGTAAGTACATGACGTACAATTAGGAGACACAAGATAAATATAGCGCCATCAGTAGGTACATGACGTACAATTAGGAGACGCAAGATAAATATAGCGCCATCAGTAGGAACATGACGTACAATTAGGAGACACAAGATAAATGTAGCGCCATCAGAAGAAACATGACGTACAATTAGGAGACACAAGATAAGTATAGCAACATCAGTAGAAACATTAAGTACAATTAGGAGACACAAGATAAATATAGCGCCATGAGTAGGAACATGACGTACAATTAGGAGACACAAGATAAATATAGCGCCATCAGTAGGAACATGAGCACAATTAGGAGACACAAGATAAATATAGCGCCACCAGTAGGAACATGACGTACAATTAGGAGACACAAGATAAATATAGCACCATCAGTAGGAACATGACGTACAATTAGGAGACACAAGATAAATATAGCGCCATCAGTAGGAACATGACGTACAATTAGGAGACACAAGATAAATCTAGCGCCATCAGTAGGTACATGACGTACAATTAGGAGACACAAGATAAATAAAGCACCATCAGTAGGAACATGACGTACAATTAGGAGACACAAGATAAATATAGCGCCATCAGTAGGAACATGACGTACAATTAGGAGACACAAGATAAATATGGCACCATCAGTAGGTACATGACGTACAATTAGGAGACACAAGATAAATATAGCACCATCAGAAGGAACATGACGTACAATTAGGAGAAACAAGATAAATATAAGGCCATCAGAAGGAACATGACGTACAATTAGGAGAAATAAGATAAATATAACGCCATCAGTAGGAACATGACGTACAATTTGGAGACACAAGATAAATATAACGCCATCAGTAGGAACATGACGTACAATTAGGAGACACAAGATAAATATAGGGCCATCAGTAGGAAAATGACGTACAATTAGGAGACACAAGATAAATATAGCGCCATCAGATGGATCATGACGCACAATTAGGAGATAGAAGATAAATATAGCGCCATCAGTAGGAACATGACGTACAATTAGGAGACACAAGATAAATATAACGCTATCAGTAGGAACATGACGTACAATTAGAAGACACCAGATAAATATAGCGCCATCAGTAGGAACATGACGTACAATTAGGAGACACAAGATAAATATAACGCCATCAGTAGGAACATGACGTACAATTAGGAGACACAAGATAAATATATTGCCATCAGTAGGAACATGACGTACAATTAGGAGACACAAGATAAATATAGCGCCATCAGAAGAAACATGACGTAAAATTAGGAGACACAAGATAAATATAGCGCCATCAGTAGGAACTTGTACAATTAGGAGACACAAGATAAATATAACGCCATTAGTAGAAACATGACGTACAATTAAGCGACACAAGATAAATATAACGCCATCAGTAGGTGCATGACGTACAATTAGGAGACACAAGATAAATATAGCGCCATCAGTAGCAAGATGACGTACAATTAGGAGACACAAGATAAATATAGCGCCATCAGTAGGTACATGACGTACAATTAGGAGACACAAGATAAATATAGCGCTATCAGAAGGAACATGACGTACAATTAGGAGACACTAGATAAATCTAGCGCCATCAGTAGGAACTTGTACAATTAGGAGACACAAGATAAATATAACGCCATCAGTAGAAACATGACGTAAACTAAGAGACACAAGATAAATATAACGCCATCAGTAGGAACATGACGTACAATTAGGAGACACAAGATAAATATAGCGCCATCAGTAAGTACATGATGTACAATTAGGAGACACAAGATAAATATAGCGCCATCAGTAAGTACATGACGTACAATTAGGAGACACAAGATAAATATAGCGCCATCAGTAGGTACATGACGTACAATATGGAGACACAAGATAAATATAGCGCCATCAGAAGAAACATGACGTACAATTAGGTACACAAGATAAATATAGCGCCATCAGTAGGTACATGGCGTACAATTAGGAGACACAAGATAAATATAGCGCCATCAGTAGGTACATGACGTACAATTAGGAGACACAAGATAAATATAGCGCCATCAGTAGGTACATGACGTACAATTCGGAGACACAAGATAAATATAGCGCCATCAGTAGGTACATGACGTACAATTAGGAGACACAAGGTAAATATAGCGCCATCAGTAGGAACATGACGTACAATTAGGAGACACAAGATAAATAAAGCCCCAACAGTAGGTACATGACGTACAATTAGGAGACACAAGATAAATATAGCGCCATCAGTAGGTACATGACGTACAATTAGGAGACACAAGATAAATATAGCGCACATCAGTAGGTACATGACGTACAATTATGAGACACAAGATAAATATAACGCCATCAGTAGGAACATGACGTAGAATTAGGAGACACAAGATAAATATAGCGCCATCAGTAGGAATAAGACGTACAATTAAGAAACACAAGATAAATATAACGCCATCAGTAGGTACATGACGTACAATTAGAAGACACAAGATAAATATAGCGCCATCAGTAGGAACATGACGTACAATTAGGAGTCACAAGATAAATAAAGCGCCATCAGTAGGTACATGACGTACAATTAGGAGACACAAGATAAATATTGCGCCATCAGTAAGTACATGACGTACAATTAGAAGACACAAGATACATATAGCGCCATCAGTAGGTACATGACGTACAATTAGGAGACACAAGGTAAATATAGCGCCATCAGTAGGAACACGACGTACAATTAGGAGACACAAGATAAATAAAGCCCCAACAGTAGGTACATGACGTACAATTAGGAGACACAAGATAAATATAGCGCCATCAGTAGGTACATGACGTACAATTAGGAGACACAAGATAAATATAGCGCCATCAGTAGGAAGATGACGTACAATTAGGAGACACAAGATAAATATAGCGCCATCAGTAGGTACATGACGTACAATTAGGAGACACAAGATAAATATAGCGCTATCAGAAGCAACATGACGTACCATTAGGAGACACAAGATAAATCTAGCGCCATCAGTAGGAACTTGTACAATTAGGAGACACAAGAAAAATATAACGCCATCAGTAGGAACATGACGTACAATTAGGAGACACAAGATAAATATAACGCCATCAGTAGGAACATGACGTACAATTAGGAGACACAAGATAAATATAGCGCCATCAGAAGAAACATGACGTACAATTAGGAGACACAAGATAAATATAGCGCCATCAGTAGGAACTTGTACAATTAGGAGACACAAGATAAATATAACGCCATTAGTAGAAACATGACGTACAATTAAGAGACACAAGATAAATATAACGCCATCAGTAGGTGCATGACGTACAATTAGGAGACACAAGATAAATATAGCGCCATCAGTAGCAAGATGACGTACAATTAGGAGACACAAGATAAATATAGCGCCATTAGTAGGTACATGACGTACAATTAGGAGACACAAGATAAATATAGCGCTATCAGAAGGAACATGACGTACAATTAGGAGACACAAGATAAATCTAGCGCCATCAGTAGGAACTTGTACAATTAGGAGACACAAGATAAATATAACGCCATCAGTAGAAACATGACGTAAACTAAGAGACACAAGATAAATATAACGCCATCAGTAGGTACATGACGTACAATTAGGAGACACAAGATAAATATAGCGCCATCAGTAAGTACATGATGTACAATTAGGAGACACAAGATAAATATAGCGCCATCAGTAAGTACATGACGTACAATTAGGAGACACAAGATAAATATAGCGCCATCAGAAGGAACATGACGTAGAATTAGGTACACAAGATAAATATAGCGCCATCAGTAGGTACATGGGGTACAATTAGGAGACACAAGATAAATATAGCGCCATCAGTAGGTACATGACGTACAATTAGGAGACACAAGATAAATATAGCGCCATCAGTAGGTACATGACGTACAATTCGGAGACACAAGATAAATATAGCGCCATCAGTAGGTACATTACGTACAATTAGGAGACACAAGGTAAATATAGCGCCATCAGTAGGAACATGACGTACAATTAGGAGACACAAGATAAATAAAGCCCCAACAGTAGGTACATGACGTACAATTAGGAGACACAAGATAAATATAGCGCCATCAGTAGGTACATGACGTACAATTAGGAGACACAAGATAAATATAGCGCACATCAGTAGGTACATGACGTACAATTATGAGACACAAGATAAATATAACGCCATCAGTAGGAACATGACGTAGAATTAGGAGACACAAGATAAATATAGCGCCATCAGTAGGAATATGACGTACAATTAAGAGACACTAGATAAATATAACGCCATCAGTAGGTACATGACGTACAATTAGAAGACACAAGATAAATATAGCGCCATCAGTAGGAACATGACGTACAATTAGGAGTCACAAGATAAATAAAGCGCCATCAGTAGGTACATGACGTACAATTAGGAGACACAAGATAAATATTGCGCCATCAGTAAGTACATGACGTACAATTAGAAGACACAAGATAAATATAGCGCCATCAGTAGGTACATGACGTACAATTAGGAGACACATGGTAAATATAGCGCCATCAGTAGGAACATGACGTACAATTAGGAGACACAAGATAATTAAAGCCCCAACAGTAGGTACATGACGTACAATTAGGAGTCACAAGATAAATATAACGCCATCAGTAGGTACATGACGTACAATTAGGAGACACAAGATAAATATTGCGCCATCAGTAAGTACATGACGTACAATTAGAAGACACAAGATAAATATAGCGCCATCAGTAGGTACATGACGTACAATTAGGAGACACAAGATAAACATAGCGCCATCAGTAGGAACATTACGTACAATTAGGAGACACAAGATAAATATAACGCCATCATTAGGAACATGACGTACAATTAGGAGACACAAGATAAATATAGCGCCATCAGTAGAAACATGACGTACAATTAGGAGACACAAGATAAATATAGCGCCATCAGTAGAAACATGACGTACAATTAGGAGACACAAGATAAATATAGCGCCATCAGTAGAAACATGACGTACAATTAGGAGACACAAGATAAATATTGCGCCTTCAGTAGAAACATGACGTACAATTAGGAGACACAAGATAAATATAACGCCATCAGTAGGAACATGACGTACAATTAGGAGACACAAGATAAATATAACCCATCATTAGGAACATGACGTACAATTAGGAGACACAAGATAAGTATAGCGCCATCAGAAGGAACATGACGTACAATTAGGAGACACAAGATAAATATAGCGCCATCAGTAGGAACTTGTACAATTAGGAGACACAAGATAAATATAACGCCATCAGTAGAAACATGACGTACAATTAAGAGACACAAGATAAATATAACGCCATCAGTAGGTGCATGACGTACAATTAGGACACACAAGATAAATATAGCGCCATCAGTAGGAACATGACGTACAATTAGGAGACACAAGATAAATATAGCGCCATCAGTAGGTACATGACGTACAATTAGGAGTTACAAGATAAATATGGCGCCATCAGTAGGTACATGACGTACAATTAGGAGACACAAGATAAATATAGCACCATCAGTAGTAACATGACGTACAATTAGGAGACACAAGATAAATATAGCGCCATCAGTAGAAACATGACGTACAATTAGGAGACACAAGATAAATATAGCGCCATCAGTAGGAACTTGTACAATTAGGAGACACAAGATAAGTATAGCGCCATCAGAAGGAACATGACGTACAATTAGGAGACACAAGATAAATATAACGCCATCAGTAGAAACATTACTTACAATTAAGAGACACAAGATAAATATAACGCAATCAGTAGGTGCATGACGTACAATTAGGAGACACAAGATAAATATAGCGCCATCAGAAGGAACATGACGTACAATTAGGAGACACAAGATAAATATAACGCCATCAGTAGAAACATTACTTACAATTTAGAGACACAAGATAAATATAACGCAATCAGTAGGTGCATGACGTACAATTAGGAGACACAAGATAAATATAGCGCCATCAGTAGGAACATGACGTACAATTAGGAGACACAAGATAAATATAGCGCCATCAGTAGGTACACGACGTACAATTAGGAGACACAAGATAAGTATAGCGCCATCAGAAGGAACATGACGTACAATTAGGAGACACAAGATAAATATAACGCCATCAGTAGAAACATTACTTACAATTAAGAGACACAAGATAAATATAACGCAATCAGTAGGTGCATGACGTACAATTAGGAGACACAAGATAAATATAGCGCCATCAGAAGGAACATGACGTACAATTAGGAGACACAAGATAAATATAACGCCATCAGTAGAAACATTACTTACAATTTAGAGACACAAGATAAATATAACGCAATCAGTAGGTGCATGACGTACAATTAGGAGACACAAGATAAATATAGCGCCATCAGTAGGAACATGACGTACAATTAGGAGACACAAGATAAATATAGCGCCATCAGTAGGTACACGACGTACAATTAGGAGACACAAGATAAATATAGCGCCATCAGTAGGTACATGACTTACAATTAGGAGACACAAGATAAATATAGCGCCATCAGTAGGAACATGACGTACAATTAGGAGAAACAAGATAAATATAGCGCCATCAGTAGGAACATGACGTATAATTAGGAGAAACAAGATAAATATAGCGCAATCAGTAGGAACTTGTACAATTAGGAGACACAAGATATATATAGCACCATCAGTAGGAACATGGAGTATTGTTAGACGGAAGTTATAGCACCAAAAGTAGGAACATGACATATAATTAGATGCAAGTTGTGTTTGGCACCATCAGTGGGAACATGACATAGAATTAGATGCGGTTAAGTACAGCACCATCAGTAGTAACATGACATACAAATAGATGCAAGTTGAATATGGCACCAGCAGTGCGAACATGACAGAATTAGATGCAGTTAAGCACAGCACCATCAGTAGTAACATGACATACGATTAGATGCGAGTTGAATATGGCACCAGCAGTGGGAACATGACAGAATTAGATGCGGTTAAGCACAGCACCATCAGTAGTAACATGACATACAATTATATGCAAGTTGAATATTGCACCAACAGTAGGAATATTACATACAATTAGATGCAAGTTGAATATGGCACCATCAGTAGGAACATGATATAGAATTAGATGCGTTTAAGTACAGCAACATCAGTAGTAGCATGACATACAATTAGATGCAAGTTTGATATAGCACCAACAGTTGGAATGTGACATACCGTTAGGAGTCACAAGCCAAATACAGCACCCTCAGTAGTAACATGACATACAATTAGGTACAAGTTTGATATAACACCATCAGTAGGAATGTGATATGCCATTAGGTGTCACAAGCCAAATACAGCACCCTCAGTAGTAACATGACATACAATTAGGTACAAGTTTGATATAAAACCATCAGTAGGAATCTGATATGCCATTGGGTGTCACAAGCTAAATACAGCACTCTCAGTAGGAACGTGACATACAATTAGATACAAGTTTCATATAACACCATCAGTAGGAAAGTGATATGCCATTAGGTGTCACAAGCTAAATGCAGCACCCTCAGTAGGAACGTGACATACAATTAGATACAAGTTTCATATAACACCATCAGTAGGAAAGTGATATGCCATTAGGTGTCACAAGCTAAATACAGCACCCTCAGTAGGAACGTGACATACAATTTGGGGACACACGTCAAATATAGCGTCCACAGTAGAAAAATCACACCCCATAAAAATCAAGTTAAAAGACTCCGTGGTGCTCTCGGAAGAAACATGACATACCATTAGTAGACTCTTTTTAAAACTAACGCCAACAGTAAGGAACACGTACCATTAGGAGACCCAAGTTATGTATATCGCCGACAGTAGGAACATAACATTCCGTTAGGAGACAGACATTAAATATTGCGCACATAGTAGTAACATGACATCTCATTGGGAAACACACGTTTAATGGTGCGCACACATTAGGAACATGACTTTCCATTCAGACACACGCGTTAACTACAATACACATACTAGAAGAATGACATTCCATCCGGAAGCTTATATTAAATATAGGGCACACAGTATGAGTATAACATCCTATTGCTAGACAGATAAAAGTGAACCTCATACAGTAGGAGCATGACATCCCATTAAGAGATTCACATTAATCATAGCGCAAACTGTACCAATGTAATATCCTATAAAGAGTTACACGTTAAATATACTGTACACAGTATGAACATAACATACCATTAGGAGTCACACGATAAATATACCCCAGGCACTAGGAACATAACATACCATTAGGAGTCACACGTTAAATATACCCCACGCACTAGGAACATAACACCCCATTTCAAGTCACATGTTAAATATACCCCACGCACTAGGAACATAACACTCCATTTGAAGTCACATGTTAAATATACCCCACGCACTAGGAACATAACACCCCATTTGAAGTCACATGTTAAATATACCCCACGCACTAGGAACAAACACTCCATTTGAAGTCACATGTTAAATATACCGACGCACTAGGAACATAACACCCCATTTGAAGTCACATGTTAAATATACCCCACGCACTAAGAACATAACATACCGTTTGAAGTCACATGTTAAATATACCCGACGTACTAGGAACATTACACCCCATTTGAAGTCACATGTTAAATATACCCCACGCACTAGGAACATAACACCCCATTTGAAGTCACATGTTAAATATACCCCACGCACTAGGAACATAACACTCCATTTGAAGTCACATGTTAAATATACCCGACGCACTAGGAACATAACACCCCATTTGAAGTCACATGTTAAATATACCCCACGCTCTAGGAACATAACCTCCCGTTTGAAGTCACATGTTAAATATACCCCACGCACTAGGAACATAACATCCCATTTGAAGTCAATCTTAAATATACCCCACGCACTAGGAACATAACACCCCATTTGAAGTCACATGTTAAATATACCCCACGCACTAGGAACATAACACCCCATTTGAAGTCACATGTTAAATATACCCCACGCACTAGGAACATAACCTCCCGTTTGAAGTCACATGTTAAATATACCCCACGCACTAGGAACATAACATCCCATTTGAAGTCACATGTTAAATATACCCGACGCACTAGGAACATAACACCCCATTTGAAGTCACATGTTGAATATACCCCACGCACTAGGAACATAACACCCCATTTGAAGTCACATGTTAAATATACCCCACGCACTAGGAACATAACACTCCATTTGAAGTCACATGTTAAATATACCCCACGCACTAGGAACATAACCTCCCGTTTGAAGTCACATGTTAAATATACCCCACGCACTAGGAACATAACACCCCATTTGAAGTCACATGTTAAATATACCCGACGCACTAGGAACATAACACCCCATTTGAAGTCACATGTTGAATATACCCCACGCACTAGGAACATAACACCCCATTTGAAGTCACATGTTAAATATACCCCACGCACTAGGAACATAACACTCCATTTGAAGTCACATGTTAAATAAACCCCACGCACTAGGAACATAACCTCCCGTTTGAAGTCACATGTTAAATATACCCCACGCACTAGGAACATAACACCCCATTTGAAGTCACATGTTAAATATACCCCACGCACTAGGAACATAACCTCCCGTTTGAAGTCACATGTTAAATATACCCCACGCACTAGGAACATAACACCCCATTTGAAGTCACATGTTGAATATACCCCACGCACTAGGAACATAACATCCCATTTGAAGTCACATGTTAAATATACCCCACGGACTAGGAACATAGCACTCCATTTGAAGTCACATGTTAAATATACCCGACGCACTAGGAACATAACACCCCATTTGAAGTCACATGTTAAATATACCCCACGCACTAGGAACATAACCTCCCGTTTGAAGTCACATGTTAAATATACCCCACGCACTAGGAACATAACATCCCATTTGAAGTCACATGTTAAATATACCCCACGCACTAGGGACATAAGATCCCATTTGAAGTCACATGTTAAATATACCCCACGCACTAGGAACATAACATCCCATTTGAAGTCACATGTTAAATATATCCCACGCACTAGGAACATAAAATCCCGTTTGGAGTCACATGTTAAATATACCCCACGCACTAGGAACATAACATTCCATTTAAAGTCACGTGTTAAATATACCCCACGCACTAGGAACATAACATACCATGTTAAGTCACATGTTAAATATACCCCACGCACTAGGAACATAACATTCCATTTGAAGTCACATGTTAAATATATTCCACGCCCTAGGAACATAACATCGCATTTGAAATAACATGTTAAATATACCTCACACACTAGGAACATAACATTCCATTTGAAGTCACGTGTTAAATATACCCCACGCACTAGGAACATAATATTCCATTTGAAGTCAAAGGTTAAATATACCCCACGCACTAGGAACATAACATCCCTTTTGAAGTCACATGTTAAATATACCCCAAGCACTAGGAACATAACATCCCATTTGAAGTCACATGTTAAATATACCACACGCACTAAGAACATAAAATCCCGTTTGAAGTCACATGTTAAATATACCCGACGCACTATGAACATAACACCCCATTTGAAGTCACATGTTAAATATACCCCACGCACTAGGAACATAACACCCCATTTGAAGTCACATGTTAAATATACCCCACGCACTAGAAACATAACACCCCATTTGAAGTCACATGTTAAATATACCCCACGCACTAGGAACATAACCTCCCGTTTGAAGTCACATGTTAAATATACCCCACGAACTAGGAAAATAACATCCCATTTGAAGTCACATGTTAAATATATTCCACGCCCTAGGAACAGAACATCCCATTTGAAGTCACATGTTAAATATACCCCACACACTAGGAACATAACATTCCATTTGAAGTCACGTGTTAAATATACCCCACGCACTAGGAACATAATATTGCATTTGAAGACAAAGGTTAAATATACCCCACGCACTAGGAACAATACATCCCATTTGAAGTCACATGTTAAATATATCCCACGCAATAAAAACATAACATACCATTTGGAGTCACATGTTAAATATATCCCACGCATTACGAACATAACATACCCTTTGGAGTCACATGTTAAATATATCCCACGCACTAGGAACATAACATACTATTTGGAGTCACATGTTAAATATACCCCACGCAATAGGAACATAACATCCCAATTGAAGTCACATGTTAAATATATCACACGCTCTAGGAACATAACATACCATTTGGAGTCACATGTTAAATATAACTCATACAGCATGAACATGACATCCCATTAAGAGTTATACGTTAAATATACCTCATACAGCATGAACATGACATCCCATTAAGAGTCACACGTTAAATGTACCTCATACAGCATGAACATGACATCCCATTAAGAGTCTCAGGTTAAATGTACCTCATACAGCATGAACATATCCCATTAAATGTCACACGTTAAATGTACCTCATTCAGCATGAACATGACATTCCATTAAGAGTCTCACGTTAAATTTACCTCATACAGCATGAACATGACATCCCATTAAGAGTCACGTGTTAAATATACCTCATACAGAATGAACATGACATCACATTAAGAGTCACACGTTAAATGTACCTCTTACATCATGAACATGACATTCCATTAAGAGTCACACGTTTATTGTACCTCATACAGCATGAACATGATATGCCATTAAGAGTCACACGTTATATGTGCCTCATACACCATGAACATGATATCCCATTAAGAGTCACACTTTAAATGTACCTCATACAGCATGAACATGACATCCCATTAAGAGTCACACGTTAAATGTACCTCATACAGCAGGAACATGATATCCCATTAAGAGTCTCGCGTTAAATGTACCTCATACAGCATGAACATGACATCCCATTAAGAGCCACACGTTAAAAATACCTCATACAGCATGAACATGACATCCCATTAAGAGTCACACGTTAAATTTACCTCATACAGAATGAACATGATATCCCATTAAGAGTCTCGGGTTAAATGTACCTCATACAGCATGAACATGATATCCTATTAAGAGTCACACTTTAAATATACCTCATACAGTAGGACCATGCCATCCCATTAAGAGTCACACGTTAAATGTACCTCATACAGCATGAACGTGATATCCCATTAAGAGTCTCGCGTTAAATGTACCTCATACAGCATGAACATGATATCCCATTAAGAGTCACACGTTAAGTCTACCTCATAACGTAGGTACATGCCATCCTATTAAGGGTCACACGTTAAATGTACCACATAAAGCATGAAAATGACATCCCATTAAGAGTCTCAGGTTAATGTACCTCATACAGAATGAACATATCCCATTAAATGTCACACGTTAAATGTACCTCATACAGCATGAACATGATATTCCATTAAGAGTCTCACTTTAAATTTACCTCATACAGCATGAACATGACATCCCATTAAGAGTCACATGTTACATATACCTCATATAGAATGAACATGACATCACATTAAGAGTCACACAATAAATGTACCTCATACAGCATGAACATGATATTCCATTAAGAGTCACACGTTAAATGTACCTCATACATCATGAACATGATATCCCATTAAGAGTCACACTTTAAATGTACCTCATACAGCTTGAACATGCCATCCCATTAAGAGTCACACGTTAAATGTACCTCATACAGCATGAACATGATATCCCATTAAGAGTCTCGTGTTAAACGTACGTCATACAGCATGAACATGATATCCCATTAAGAGTCACACGTTAAATATACCTCATACAGTAGGAATATGCCATCCCATTAAGAGTCACACGTTAAATGTACCTCATACAGCATGAACATGACATCCCATTAAGAGACTCACGTTAAATTTACCTCATACAGCATGAACAAGACATCCCATTAAGAGTCACACGTTAAATATACCTCATACAGCATGAACATGATATCCCATTAAGAGTCTACGATAAATGTACCTCATACACCATGAACATGATATCCTATTGAGAGTCACACTTTAAATATACCTCAACAGCATGAACATGTCATTCCATTAAGAGCCACGCGTTAAATATACCTCATACAGCATGAGCATGACATTCCATTAAGAGTCACACGTTAAATGTAACTCATACAGCACGAACATGATATCCCATTAAGAGTCTCGCGTTAAATGTACTTCATAAACATGAACATGATATCGTATTAAGAGTCACACGTTAAATATACCTCATACAGTAGGACCATGCCATCTCATTAAGAGTCACAGGTTTAATGTACCTCATTCAGCTTGAACGTGATATCCCATTAAGAGTCTCGCGTTAAATGTACCTCATACAGCATGAACATGATATCCCATTACGAGTCACACGTTAAATATACCTCATACAGTAGGAACATGCCATCCCATTAAGAGTCACACGTTAAATGTACCTCATACAGCATGAATACGACATCCCATTAAGAGTCTCAGGTTAAATGTACCTCATACAGCATGAACATATCCCATTAAGAGTTACACGTTACATGTACCTCATACAGCATTAACATGATATCCCATTAAGAGTCACACGTAAATCTACCTCATACATCATGCTCATGATATCCCAATATGAGTCACACTTTAAATGTACCTCATACAGGATGAACATGACACCACATTAAGTGTCACACGTTAAATGTACCTCATACAGCATGAACATGATATCCCATTAAGAGTCACACGTTAAATATACCTCAACAGCATGAACATGACATCCCATTAAGAGCCACACGTAAAATAAGCCTCATACAGCATGAACATGACATCCCATTAAGAGTCACACATTAAATGTACGTCATTCAGAATGAACATGATATTCCATTAAGAGTCTCGCGTTTAATGTCCCTCATACAGCATGAACATGATATCGCATTAAGAGTCACACGTTAAATATACCGCATACAGTAGGAATATTCCATCCCATTAAGAGCAACACGTTTAATGTACCTCATACAGCAAGAACGTGATATCCCATTAAGAGTCTCGCGTTAAATGTACATCATACTGCATGAACATGATATCCCATTAAGAGTCACACGTTAAATATACCTCATACAGCATGAACATGACATCCCATTAATAGCCATACGTTAAATATACCTTATGCAGCATGAACATGACATCCCATTAAGAGTCACACGTTAAATGTACCTCATACAGCATGAACATTATATACCATTAAGCGTCTCGCGTTAAATGTACGTCATACAGCATGAACATGATATGCCATTAAGAGTCACACGTTAAATATACCTCGTACATTAAGAACATGCCATCCCATTAAGAGTCACACGTTAAATGTACCTCATAAAGCATGAACATGATATCCCATTAAGAGTCTCGAGTTAAATGTACCTCATACAGCATGAACATGACATGCCATTAAGAGTCACACGTTAAATGTACCTCATACAGCATGAACATAATATCCCATTAAGAGTCACACGTTAAATGAACCTCATGCATCATGCTCATGATATCCCATTAAGAGTCACACTTTAAATGTACCTCATACAGCATCAACATGACACCCCATTAAGTGTCACACGTTAAATGTACCTCATACAGCATGAACATGATATCCCATTAAGAGTCACACGTTAAATATACCTCAACAGCATGAACATAACATCCCATTAAGAGCCGCACGTTAAATATGCCTCATACAGCATGAACATGACATCCCATTAAGAGTCACACGTTAAATGTACGTCATACAGCATGAACATGATATCCCATTAAGAGTCTCGCGTTGAATGTACCTCATACAGCATGAACATGATATCGCATTAAGATTCACACGTTAAATATAACTCATACAGTAGGAACATGCCATCCCATTAAGAGCAACACGTAAAATGTACCTCATACAGCATGAACGTGATATCCCATTAGGGGTCTCGCGTTAAATGTACTTCATACAGCATGAACATGAATTTCCATTAAGAGTCACACGTTAAATATACCTCATACAGCATGAACATGACATCCCATTAATAGCCATACGTTAAATATACCTTATACAGCATGAACATGACATCCCATTAAGAGTCACACGTTAAATGTACCTCATACAGCATGAACATTATATCCCATTAAGCGTCTCGCGGTAAATGTACGTCATACAGCATGAACATGATATGTCATTAAGAGTCACACGTTAAATATACGTCATACATTAGGAGCATGCCATCCCATTAAGAGTCACACGTTAAATGTACGTCATACAGCATGAACATGATATCCCATTATGAGTCTCGCGTTAAATGTACCTCATACAGCATGAACATGATATCCCATTAGGTGTCTCGCGTTAAATGTACCTCATACAGCATGAACATGATATCCCATTAAGAGTCTCGCGTTAAATGTACCTCATACAGCATGAACATGACATCCCATTAAGAGTCACACGTTAAATTTACCTCATACAGCATGAACATGATATCCCATTAAGAGTCTCGCGTTAAATGTACCTCATACAGCATGAACATGACAACCCATTAAGCACCACACTTTAAAAATACCTCATACAGCATGAACATGACATACCATTAAGTGTCACACATTAAATTTACCTCATACAGCATGAACATGATATCCCATTAAGAGTCTCGCGTTAAATGTTCCTCATACAGCATGAACATGATATCGTATTAAGAGTCACACGTTAAATATACCTCATACAGTAGGACCATGCCATCTCATTAAGAGTCACACGTTAAATGTACCTCATACAGCATGAACGTGATATCCCATTAAGAGTCTCGCGTTAAATGTACCACATACAGCATGAACATGATATCCCATTAAGAGTCACACGTTAAATATACCTCATACAGTAGGAACATGCCATCCCATTAAGGGTTACACGTTTATTGTACCACATAAAGCATGAAAATGACAACCCATTAAGAGTCACAGGTTAAATGTACCTCATACAGCATGAACATATCCCATTAAGTGTCACACGTTAAATGTACCTCATACAGCATGAACATGATATTCCCTTAACTGTCTCACTTTAAATTTACCTCATACAGCATGAACATGATATCCCATTAAGAGTCACACTTTAAATGTACCTCATACAGCTTGAACATGACATCCCATTAAGAGTCACACGTTAAATGTACCTCATACAGTAGGAACATGCCATCCCATTAAGAGTCACCCGTTAAATGTACCTCATACAGCATGAACATGATATCCCATTAAGAGCCTCACGTTAAATGTACCTCATACAGCATGAACATGATATCGTATTAAGAGTCACACGTTAAATATACCTCATACAGTAGGACCATGCCATTCCGTTAAGAGTCACACGTTTAGTGTACCTCATACAGCATGAACGTGATATCCCATTAAGAGTATCGCGTTAAATGTACCTCATACAGCATGAACATGATATCCCATTAAGAGTCACACGTTGAATATACCTCAAACAGTAGGAACATGCCATCTCATTAAGAGTCACACGTTAAATGTACCTCATACAGCATGAACATGACATCCCATTAAGAGTCTCAGGTTAAATATACCTCATACAGCATTAACATATCCCATTAAGAGTCACACGTTAAAAGTACCTCATACAGCATGAACATGACATTCCATTAAGAGTCACACGTTAAATGTACCGCATACAGCTTGAACATGATATCCCATTAAGAGTCACACTATAAATGTACCTCATACAGCATGAACATGACACCCCATTAAGTGTCACACGTGAAATGTACCTCAACAGCATGAACATGATATCCCATTAAGAGCCACAAGTTAAATATGCCTCATACTGCACGAACATGACATCCCATTAAGAGTCACACGTTAAATGTACGTCATACAGCATGAACATGATATCCCATTAAGAGTCTCGCGTTTATGGTACCTCATACAGCATGAACATGATATCGCTTTAAGAGTCACACGTTAAGTATACCTCATACTGTAGGAAAATGCCATCCCATTAAGAGCAACACGTCAAATGTACCTCATACAGCATGAACGTGATATCCCATTAAGAGTCTCGCGTTAAATGTACCTCATACAGCATGAACATGATAACCCATTAAGTGTCACACGTTAAATGTACCTCATACAGCACAAAAATGACATCCCATTAATAGCCATACGTGAAATATACCTTATGCAGCATTAACATGACATCCCATTAAGAGTCACACGTGAAATGTACCTCATACAGCATGAAAATGACATTCCATTAAGAGTCACACGTTAAATATACCTCATACAGCATGAACATGATATCCCATTAAGAGTCAACGTTAAATGTACCTCATACACCATGAACATGATATCCTATTGATAATCACACTTTAAATATACCTCAACAGCATGAACATGACATCCCATTAAGAGCGACACGTTAAATATACATCATACACCACGCACTAGGAACATAACATTCCATTAGAAGTCAAAGGTTAAATATACCCCACGCACTAGGAACATAACATCCCTTTTGAAGTCACATGTTAAATATACCCCACGCACTAGGAACATAACATCCCATTTAAAGTCACATGTTAAATATATCCCACGCAATAAAAACATAACATACCATTTGGAGTCACATGTTAAATATATCCCACGCATAACGAACATAACATACCCTTTGGAGTCACATGTTAAATATATCCCACGCACTAGGAACATAACATACTATTTGGAGTCACATGTTAAATATACCCCACGCACTAGGAACATAACATACCATTTGGAGTCACATCTTAAATATAACTCACACAGCATGAACATGACATCCCATTAAGAGTCACACGTTAAATGTACCTCATACAGCATGAACATGACATCCCATTAAGAGTCTCAGGTTAAATGTACCTCATACAGCATGAACATATCCCATTAAATGTCACACGTTAAATGTACCTCATACAGCATGAACGTGACATCACATTAAGAGTCACACGTTAAATGTACCTCTTACAGCATGAACATGACATTCCATTAAGAGTCACACGTTAAATGTACCTCATACAGCATTAACATGATATCCCATTAAGAGTCACACGTTATATGTGCCTCATACACCATGAACATGATATCCCATTAAGAGTCACACTTTAAATGTACCTCATACAGCATGAACATGACATCCCTATAAGAGTCTCGTGTTAAATGTACCTCATACAGCATGAACATGACATCCCATTAAGAGCCACACGTTAAAAATACCTCATACAGCATGAACATGACATCCCATTAAGAATCACACGTTAAATTTACCTCATACAGCATGAACATGATATACCATTAAGAGTCTCGCGTTATATGTACCTCATACAGCATGAACATGATATCCCATTAAGAGTCTCAGGTTAATGTACCTCATACAGCATGAACATATCCCATTAAATGTCACACGTTAAATGTACCTCATACAGTATGAACATGATATTCCATTAAGAGTCTCACTTTAAATTTACCTCATACAGCATGAACATGACATCCCATTAAGAGTCACATGTTACATATACCTCATATAGAATGAACATGACATCACATTAAGAGTCACACAATAAATGTACCTCATACAGCATGAACATGATATTCCATTAAGAGTCACACGTTAAATGTACCTCATACATCATGAACATGATATCCCATTAAGAGTCACACTTTAAATGTACCTCATACAGCTTGAACATGCCATCCCATTAAGAGTCACACGTTAAATGTACCTCATACAGCATGAACATGATATCCCATTAAGAAACTCGCGTTAAATGTACGTCGTACAGCATGAACATGATATCCCATTAAGAGTCACAGGTTAAATATACCTCATACTGTAGGAACATGCCATCCCATTAAGAGTCACACGTTAAATGTACCTCATACAGCATGAACACGACATCCCATTAAGAGTCTCAGGTTAAATGTACCTCATACAGCATGAACATATCCCATTAACAGTCACACGTTAAATGTACCTTATACAGCATTAACATGATATCCCATTAAGAGTCACACGTAAATGTACCTCATACATCATGCTCATGATATCCCATTATGAGTCACACTTTAAATGTACCTCATACAGGATGAACATGACACCCCATTAAGTGTCACACGTTAAATGTACCTCATACAGCATGAACATGATATCCCATTAAGAGTCACACGTTAAATATACCTCAACAGCATGAACATGGCATCCCATTAAGAGCCTCACGTTAAATAAGCCTCATACAGCATGAACATGACATCCCATTAAGGCTCACACATTAAATGTACGTTATTCAGAATGAACATGATATCCCATTAAGAGTCTCGCGTTTAATGTCCGTCATACAGCATGAAAATGATATCGCATTAAGAGTCACACGTTAAATATACCGCATACAGTAGGAATATTCCATCCCATTAAGAGTCTCGCGTTAAATATACCTCATACAGCATGAACATGACATCCCATTAATAGCCATACGTTAAATATACCTTATGCAGCATGAATATGACACTCCATTAAGAGTCACACGTTAAATGTACCTCATACAGCATGAAGGTTATATCCCATTAAGCGTCTCGCGTTAAATGTACGTCATACAGCATGAACATTATGTGCCATTAAGAGTCACACGTTAAATATACCTCGTACATTAGGAACATGCCATCCCATTAAGAGTCACACGTTAAATGTACCTCATAAATCATGAACATGATATCCCATTAAGAGTCTCGCGTTAAATATACCTCATACAGCATGGACATGACATGCCATTAAGAGTCACACGTTAAATGTACCTCATACAGCATGAACATGAAATCCCATTAAGAGTCACACGTTAAATGAACCTCATGCATCATGCTCGTGATATCCCATTAAGAGTCACACTTTAAATGTACCTAATACAGCATGAACATGACACCGCATTAAGTGTCACACGTTAAATGTACCTCATACAGCATGAACATGATATCCCATTAAGAGTCACACGTTAAATATACCTCAACAGCATGAACATGACATCCCATTAAGAGCCACACGTTAAATATACCTCATACAGTATGAACATGACATTCCATTAAGAGTCACACGTTAAATGTACCTCATACAGCATGAACATGATATCCCATTAAGAGTCTCGCGTTTAATGTACCTCATACAGCATGAACATGATATCGCATTAAGTGTCACACGTTAAATGTACCTCATACAGCATGAACGTCATATCCCATTAAGAGTCTCGCGTTAAATGTACCACATACAGCATGAACATGATATCCTATTAAGAGTCACACGTTAAATATACCTCATACAGTAGAAACATGCCATCCCATTAAGGGTCACACGTTAAATGTACCACATAAAGCATGAAAATGACAACCCATTAAGAGTCACAGGTTAAATGTACCTCATACAGCATGAACATATCCCATTAAGTGTCACACGTTAAATGTACCTCATACAGCATGAACATGATATTCCATTAAGTGTCTCACTTTAAATTTACCTCATACAGCATGAACATGACATCCCATTAAGAGTCAAAGGTTACATATACCTCATATAGAATGAACATGACATCACTTTAAGAGTCACACGTTAAATGTACCTCATACAACATGAACATGACATTGCATTAAGAGTCGCACTTTAAATGTACCTCATACAGCTTGAACATTACATCCCATTAAGAGTCACACGTTAAATGTACCTCATACAGTAGGAACATTCCATCCCATTAAGAGTCACACGTTAAATGTACCTCATACAGTAGGAACATTCCATCCCATTAAGAGTCACACGTTAAATGTACCTCATACAGCATGAACATGATATCCCATTAAGAGTCTCACGTTAAATGTACCTCATACAGCATGAACATGATATCGTATTAAGAGTCACACGTTAAATATACCTCATACAGTAGGACTATGCCATTCCGTTAAGAGTCACACGTTTAGTGTACCTCATACAGCATGAACGTGATATCCCATTAAGAGTCTCGCGTTAAATGTACCTCATACAGCATGAACTTGATATCCCATTAAGAGTCACACGTTAAATATACCTCAAACAGTAGGAACATGCCATCCCATTAAGAGTCACACGTTAAATGTACCTCATACAGCATGAACATGACATTCCATTAAGAGTCTCAGGTTATATATACCTCATACAGCATGAACATATCCCATTAAGAGTCGCACGTTAAATGTACCTCATACAGCATGAACATGACATTCCATTAAGCGTCACACGTAATATGTACCTCAACAGCATGAACAGTATATCCCATTAAGAGCCACACGTTAAATATGCCTCATACAGCATGAACATGACATCCCATTAAGAGTCACATGTTAAATGTATGTCATACAGCTTGAACATGATATCCCATTAAGAGTCTCGCGTTTATGGTACCTCATACAGCATGAACATGATATCACTTTAAGAGTCACACGTTAAATATACCTCATACTGTAGGAACATGCCATCCCATTAAGAGCAACACGTTAAATGTACCTCATACAGCATGAACGTGATATCCCATTAAGAGTTTCGCGTTAAATGTACCTCATACAGCATGAACATGATAACACATTAAGAGTCACACGTTAAATATACCTCATACAGCATGAACATGATATCCCATTAAGAGTCAACGTTAAATGTACCTCATACACCATGAACATGATATCCTATTGAGAATCACACTTTAAATATACCTCAACAGCATGAACATGACATCCCATTAAGAGCCACACGTTAAATACACATCATACAGCATGAACATGACATCCCATTAAGAGTCACACCTTAAATGTACCTCATACAGCATGAACATGATATCGTATTAAGAGTCACACGTTAAATATACCTCATACAGTAGGACCATGCCATCCCATTTAGAGTCACACGTTTAATGTACCTCACACAGCATGAACTTGATATCCCATTAAGAGTCTCGCGTTAAATGTACCTCATACAGCATGAACATGATATCCCATTAAAAGTCACACGTTAAATATACTTCATACAGTAGGAACATGCCATGCCATTAAGCGTCACACGTTAAATGTACCTCATACACCATGAACATGATATCCTATTGAGAGTCTCACTTTAAATATACCTCAACAGCATGAACATGACATCCCATTAAGAGCCACACGTTTAATATACCTCATACAGCATGAACATGACATTCCATTAAGAGTCACACGTTAAATGTAACTCATACAGCATGAACATGATATGCCATTAAGAGTCTTGCGTTTAATGTACCTCATACAGCATGAACATGATATCGCATTAAGATTCACAAGTTAAATATACCTCATACAGAAGGAACATGCCATCCCATTAAGAGCAACACGTAAAATGTACCTCATACAGCACGAACGTGATATCCCATCAAGGGTCTCGCGTTAAATGTACCTCATACAGCATGAACATGAATTTCCATTAAGAGTAACACGTTAAATATACCTCATACAGCATGAACATGACATCCAATAATAGCCATACGTCAAATATACCTTATACAGCATGAACATGACATTCCATTAAGAGTCACACGTTAAATGTACCTCATACAGCATGAACATTATATCCCATTAAGCGTCTGGCGTTAAATGTACGTCATACAGCATGAACATGATATGTCATTAAGAGTCACAGGTTAAATATACGTCATACAGCATGAACATGACATCCCAATAATAGCCATACGTCAAATATACCTTATACAGCATGAACATGATATCCCATTAAGAGTCTCGCGTTAAATGTACCTCATACAGCATGAACATGATATCCCATTAGGTGTCTCGCGTTAAATGTACCTCATACAGCATGAACATGATATCCCATTAAGAGTCTCGCGTTAAATGTACCTCATACAGCATGAACATGACATCCCATTAACCACCACACGTTAAAAATACCTTATACAGCATGAACATGACATCCCATTAAGAGTCACACGTTAAATTTACCTCATACAGCATGAACATGATATCCCATTAAGAGTCTCGCGTTAAATGATCCTCATACAGCATGAACATGATATCGTATTAAGAGTCACACGTTAAATATACCTCATACAGTAGGACCATGCCATCCCATTAAGAGTCACACGTTAAATGTCCCTCATACAGCATGAACGTGATATCCCATTAAGAGTCTCGCGTTAAATGTACCACATACAGCATGAACATGATATCCCATTAAGAGTCACACGTTAAATATACCTCATACAGTAGGAACATGCCATCCCATTAAGGGTCACACGTTAAATGTACCACATAGAGCATGAAAATGACAACCCATTAAGAGCCACAGGTTAAATGTACCTCATACAGCATGAAAATATCCCATTAAGTGTCACACGTTAAATGTACCTCATACAGCATGAACATGATATTCCATTAAGTGTCTCACTTTAAATTTACCTCATACAGCATGAACATGACAAATCTATTAAGAGTCACATGTTACATATACCTCATATAGAATGAACATGACATCACTTTAAGAGTCACACGTTAAATGTAGCTCATACAGCATGAACATGACATTGCATTAAGAGTCACACGTTAAATGTACCTCATACATCATGAACATGATATCCCATTAAGAGTCACACTTTAAATGTACCTCATACAGCTTGAACATGACATCCCATTAAGAGTCACACGTTAAATGTACCTCATACAGTAGGAACATGCCATCCCATTAAGAGTCACCCGTTAAATATACCTCATACAGTACGACCATGCCATCTCATTAAGAGTCACACGTTAAATGTACCTCATACAGCATGAACGTGATATCCCATTAAGAGTCTCGAGTTAAATGTACCACATACAGCATGAACATGATATCCCATTAAGAGTCACACGTTAAATATACCTCATACAGTAGGAACATGCCATCCCATTAAGGGTTACACGTTTATTGTACCACATAAAGCATGAAAATGACAACCCATTAAGAGTCACAGGTTAAATGTACCTCATACAGCATGAACATATCCCATTAAGTGTCACACGTTAAATGTACCTCATACAGCATGAACATGATATTCCATTAACTGTCTCACTTTAAATTTACCTCATACAGCATGAACATGACATCCCATTAAGAGTCACATGTTACAAATACCTCATATAGAATGAACATGACATCACTTTAAGAGTCACACGTTAAATGTAGCTCATACAGCATGAACATGACATTGCATTAAGAGTCACACGTTAAATGTACCTCATACATCATGAACATGATATCCCATTAAGAGTCACACTTTAAATGTACCTCACACAGCTTGAACATGACATCCCATTAAGAGTCACACGTTAAATGTACCTCATACAGTAGGAACATGCCATCCCATTAAGAGTCACCCGTTAAATGTACCTCATACAGCATGAACATGATATCCCATTAAGAGCCTCACGTTAAATGTACCTCATACAGCATGAACATGATATCGTATTAAGAGTCACACGTTAAATATACCTCATACAGTAGGACCATGCCATTCCGTTAAGAGTCACACGTTTAGTGTACCTCATACAGCATGAACGTGATATCCCATTAAGAGTATCGCGTTAAATGTACCTCATACAGCATGAACATGATATCCCATTAAGAGTCACACGTTGAATATACCTCAAACAGTAGGAACATGCCATCTCATTAAGAGTCACACGTTAAATGTACCTCATACAGCATGAACATGACATCCCATTAAGAGTCTCAGGTTAAATATACCTCATACAGCATTAACATATCCCATTAAGAGTCACACGTTAAAAGTACCTCATACAGCATGAACATGACATTCCATTAAGAGTCACACGTTAAATGTACCGCATACAGCTTGAACATGATATCCCATTAAGAGTCACACTATAAATGTACCTCATACAGCATGAACATGACACCCCATTAAGTGTCACACGTGAAATGTACCTCAACAGCATGAACATGATATCCCATTAAGAGCCACAAGTTAAATATGCCTCATACTGCATGAACATGACATCCCATTAAGAGTCACACGTTAAATGTACGTCATACAGCATGAACATGATATCCCATTAAGAGTCTCGCGTTTATGGTACCTCATACAGCATGAACATGATATCGCTTTAAGAGTCACACGTTAAGTATACCTCATACTGTAGGAAAATGCCATCCCATTAAGAGCAACACGTCAAATGTACCTCATACAGCATGAACGTGATATCCCATTAAGAGTCTCGCGTTAAATGTACCTCATACAGCATGAACATGATAACCCATTAAGTGTCACACGTTAAATGTACCTCATACAGCACAAAAATGACATCCCATTAATAGCCATACGTGAAATATACCTTATGCAGCATTAACATGACATCCCATTAAGAGTCACACGTGAAATGTACCTCATACAGCATGAAAATGACATTCCATTAAGAGTCACACGTTAAATATACCTCATACAGCATGAACATGATATCCCATTAAGAGTCAACGTTAAATGTACCTCATACACCATGAACATGATATCCTATTGATAATCACACTTTAAATATACCTCAACAGCATGAACATGACATCCCATTAAGAGCGACACGTTAAATATACATCATACACCACGCACTAGGAACATAACATTCCATTAGAAGTCAAAGGTTAAATATACCCCACGCACTAGGAACATAACATCCCTTTTGAAGTCACATGTTAAATATACCCCACGCACTAGGAACATAACATCCCATTTAAAGTCACATGTTAAATATATCCCACGCAATAAAAACATAACATACCATTTGGAGTCACATGTTAAATATATCCCACGCATAACGAACATAACATACCCTTTGGAGTCACATGTTAAATATATCCCACGCACTAGGAACATAACATACTATTTGGAGTCACATGTTAAATATACCCCACGCACTAGGAACATAACATACCATTTGGAGTCACATCTTAAATATATCTCACACAGCATGAACATGACATCCCATTAAGAGTCACACGTTAAATGTACCTCATACAGCATGAACATGACATCCCATTAAGAGTCTCAGGTTAAATGTACCTCATACAGCATGAACATATCCCATTAAACGTCACACGTTAAATGTACCTCATACAGCATGAACGTGACATCACATTAAGAGTCACACGTTAAATGTACCTCTTACAGCATGAACATGACATTCCATTAAGAGTCACACGTTAAATGTACCTCATACAGCATTAACATGATATCCCATTAAGAGTCACACGTTATATGTGCCTCATACACCATGAACATGATATCCCATTAAGAGTCACACTTTAAATGTACCTCATACAGCATGAACATGACATCCCTATAAGAGTCTCGCGTTAAATGTACCTCATACAGCATGAACATGACATCCCATTAAGAGCCACACGTTAAAAATACCTCATACAGCATGAACATGACATCCCATTAAGAATCACACGTTAAATTTACCTCATACAGCATGAACATGATATCCCATTAAGAGTCTCGCGTTATATGTACCTCATACAGTATGAACATGATATTCCATTAAGAGTCTCACTTTAAATTTACCTCATACAGCATGAACATGACATCCCATTAAGAGTCACATGTTACATATACCTCATATAGAATGAACATGACATCACATTAAGAGTCACACAATAAATGTACCTCATACAGCATGAACATGATATTCCATTAAGAGTCACACGTTAAATGTACCTCATACATCATGAACATGATATCCCATTAAGAGTCACACTTTAAATGTACCTCATACAGCTTGAACATGCCATCCCATTAAGAGTCACACGTTAAATGTACCTCATACAGCATGAACATGATATCCCATTAAGAAACTCGCGTTAAATGTACGTCGTACAGCATGAACATGATATCCCATTAAGAGTCACAGGTTAAATATACCTCATACTGTAGGAACATGCCATCCCATTAAGAGTCACACGTTAAATGTACCTCATACAGCATGAACACGACATCCCATTAAGAGTCTCAGGTTAAATGTACCTCATACAGCATGAACATATCCCATTAACAGTCACACGTTAAATGTACCTTATACAGCATTAACATGATATCCCATTAAGAGTCACACGTAAATGTACCTCATACATCATGCTCATGATATCCCATTATGAGTCACACTTTAAATGTACCTCATACAGGATGAACATGACACCCCATTAAGTGTCACACGTTAAATGTACCTCATACAGCATGAACATGATATCCCATTAAGAGCCTCACGTTAAATAAGCCTCATACAGCATGAACATGACATCCCATTAAGGCTCACACATTAAATGTACGTTATTCAGAATGAACATGATATCCCATTAAGAGTCTCGCGTTTAATGTCCCTCATACAGCATGAAAATGATATCGCATTAAGAGTCACACGTTAAATATACCGCATACAGTAGGAATATTCCATCCCATTAAGAGCAACACGTTTAATGTACCTCATACAGCATGAACGTGATATCCCATTAAGAGTCTTGCGTTAAATGTACCTCATACTGCATGAACATGATATCCCATTAATAGTCACACGTTAAATATACATCATACAGCATGAACATGACATCCCATTAATAGCCATACGTTAAATATACCTTATGCAGCATGAACATGACATCCCATTAAGAGTCACACGTTAAATGTACCTCATAGAGCATGAACATTATATCCCATTAAGCGTCTCGCGTTAAATGTACGTCATACAGCATGAACATAATATGCCATTAAGAGTCACACGTAAATATACCTCGTACATTAGGAACAAGCCATCCTATTAAGAGTCACACGTTAAATGTACCTCATAAAGCATGAACATGATATCCCATTAAGAGTCTCGCGTTAAATATACCTCATACAGCATGAACATGACATGCCATTAAGAGTCACACGTTAAATGTACCTCATACAGCATGAACATGATATCCCATTAAGAGTCACACGTTAAATGAACCTCATGCATCATGCTCATGATATCCCATTAAGAGTCACACTTTAAATGAACCTCATACAGCATGAACATGCCATCCGATTAAGAGCAACACGTAAAATGTACCTCATACAGCATGAACGTGATATCCCAACAGGGGTCTCGCGTTAAATGTACCTCATACAGCATGAACATGAATTTCCATTAAGAGTCACACGTTAAATATACCTCATACAGCATGAACCTGACATCCCATTAATATCCATACGTTAAATATACCTTATACAGCATGATCATGACATCCCATTAAGAGTCACACGTTAAATGTACCTCATACAGCATGAACATTAATTCCCATTAAGCGTCTCGCGTTTAATGTATGTCATACAGCATGAACATGATATGTCATTAAGAGTCACACGTTAAATATACGTCATATATTAGGAGCATGCCATCCCATTAAGAGTCACACGTTAAATGTACGTCATACAGCATGAACATGATATCCCATTAAGAGTCTCGCGTTAAATGTACCTCATACAGCATGAACATTATATCCCATTAGGTGTCTCGCGTTAAATGTACCTCATACAGCATGAACATGATATCCCATTAAGAGTCTCGCGTTAAATGTACCTCATACAGCATGAACATGACATCCCATTAAGCACCACACTTTAAAAATACCTCATACAGCATGAACATGACATCCCATTAAGAGTCACACGTTAAATGTACCTCATACAGCATGAACATGATATCCCATTAAGAGTCTCGCGTTAAATGTTCCTCATACAGCATGAACATGATATCGTATTAAGAGTCACACGTTAGATATACCTCATACAGTAGGACCATGCCATCCCATTAAGAGTCACACGTTAAATGTACCTCATACAGCATGAACGTCATATCCCATTAAGAGTCTCGCGTTAAACGTACCACATACAGCATGAACATGATATCCCATTAAGAGTCACACGTTAAATATACCTCTTACAGTAGGAACATGCCATCCCATTAAGGGTCACACGTTAAATGTACCACATAAAGCATGAAAATGACAACCCATTAAGAGTCACAGGTTAAATGAACCTCATACAGCATGAACATATCCCATTAAGTGTCACACGTTAAAGGTACCTCATACAGCATGAACATGATATTCCATTAAGTGTCTCACTTTAAATTTACCTCATACAGCATGAACATGACATCCCATTAAGGGTCACATGTTACATATACCTCATATAGAATGAACATGTCATCACATTAAGAGTCACACAATAAATGTACCTCATACAGCATGAACATGATATCCCATTAAGAGTCACACTTCAAATGTACCTCATGCAGCTTGAACATGCCATCCCATTAAGAGTCACACGTTAAATGTACCTCATACAGCATGAACATGATATCCCATTAAGAGTCTCGCTTTAAATGTACGTCATACAGCATGAACATGATATCCCATTAAGAGTCACACGTTCAATATACCTCATAGAGTAGGAACGTGCCATCCTATTAAGAGTCACACGTTAAATGTACCTCATACAGCACGAACATGACATCCCATTAAGAGACTCACGTTAAATTTACCTCATACAGCATGAACAAGTCATCCCATTAAGAGTCACACGTTAAATATACCTCATACAGAATGAACATGACATCACATTAAGAGTCACACGTTAAATGTACCTCATACAGCATGATCATGATATCCCATTAAGAGTCTACGTTAAATGTACCTCATACAGCATGAACATGATATCGTATTAAGAGTCACACGTTAAATATACCTCATACAGTAGGACCATGCCATCTCATTAAGAGTCACAGGTTTAATGTACCTCATACAGCATGAACGTGATATCCCATTAAGGGTCTCGCGTTAATTGTACCTCATACAGCATGAACATGATATCCCATTACGAGTCACACGTTAAATATACCTCATACAGTAGGAACATGCCATCCCATTAAGAGTCACACGTTAAATGTACCTCATACAACATGAACACGACATCCCATTAAGAGTCTCAGGTTAAATGTACCTCATACAGCATGAACATATCCCATTAAGAGTCACACGTTAAATGTACCTCATACAGCATTAACATGATATCCCATTAAGAGTCACACGTAAATGTACCTCATACATCATGCTCATGATATCCCATTATTAGTCACACTTTAAATGTACCTCATACAGGATGAACATGACACCCCATTAAGTGTCACACGTTAAATGTACCTCATACAGCATGAACATGATATCCCATTAAGAGTCACACGTTAAATATACCTCAACAGCATGAACATGACATCCCATTAAGAGCCACACGTTAAATATGCCTCATACAGCATGAACATGACATCCCATTAAGAGTCACACATTAAATGTACGTCATTCAGAATGAAGATGATATCCCATTAAGAGTCTCGCGTTTAATGTCCCTCATACAGCATGAACATGATATCGCATTAAGAGTCACTCGTTAAATATACCGCATACAGTAGGAATATTCCATCCCATTAAGAGCAACACGTTTAATGTACCTCATACAGCATGAACGTGATATCCCATTAAGAGTCTCGCGTTAAATATACCTCATACAGCATGAACATGACATCCCATTAATAGCCATACGTTAAATATACCTTATGCAGCATGAATATGACACTCCATTAAGAGTCACACGTTAAATGTACCTCATACAGCATGAAGGTTATATCCCATTAAGCGTCTCGCGTTAAATGTACGTCATACAGCATGAACATTATGTGCCATTAAGAGTCACACGTTAAATATACCTCGTACATTAGGAACATGCCATCCCATTAAGAGTCACACGTTAAATGTACCTCATAAATCATGAACATGATATCCCATTAAGAGTCTCGCGTTAAATATACCTCATACAGCATGGACATGACATGCCATTAAGAGTCACACGTTAAATGTACCTCATACAGCATGAACATGAAATCCCATTAAGAGTCACACGTTAAATGAACCTCATGCATCATGCTCGTGATATCCCATTAAGAGTCACACTTTAAATGTACCTAATACAGCATGAACATGACACCCCATTAAGTGTCACACGTTAAATGTACCTCATACAGCATGAACATGATATCCCATTAAGAGTCACACGTTAAATATACCTCAACAGCATGAACATGACATCCCATTAAGAGCCACACGTTAAATATACCTCATACAGTATGAACATGACATTCCATTAAGAGTCACACGTTAAATGTACCTCATACAGCATGAACATGATATCCCATTAAGAGTCTCGCGTTTAATGTACCTCATACAGCATGAACATGATATCGCATTAAGTGTCACACGTTAAATGTACCTCATACAGCATGAACGTCATATCCCATTAAGAGTCTCGCGTTAAATGTACCACATACAGCATGAACATGATATCCTATTAAGAGTCACACGTTAAATATACCTCATACAGTAGAAACATGCCATCCCATTAAGGGTCACACGTTAAATGTACCACATAAAGCATGAAAATGACAACCCATTAAGAGTCACAGGTTAAATGTACCTCATACAGCATGAACATATCCCATTAAGTGTCACACGTTAAATGTACCTCATACAGCATGAACATGATATTCCATTAAGTGTCTCACTTTAAATTTACCTCATACAGCATGAACATGACATCCCATTAAGAGTCAAAGGTTACATATACCTCATATAGAATGAACATGACATCACTTTAAGAGTCACACGTTAAATGTACCTCATACAACATGAACATGACATTGCATTAAGAGTCGCACTTTAAATGTACCTCATACAGCTTGAACATTACATCCCATTAAGAGTCACACGTTAAATGTACCTCATACAGTAGGAACATTCCATCCCATTAAGAGTCACACGTTAAATGTACCTCATACAGTAGGAACATTCCATCCCATTAAGAGTCACACGTTAAATGTACCTCATACAGCATGAACATGATATCCCATTAAGAGTCTCACGTTAAATGTACCTCATACAGCATGAACATGATATCGTATTAAGAGTCACACGTTAAATATACCTCATACAGTAGGACTATGCCATTCCGTTAAGAGTCACACGTTTAGTGTACCTCATACAGCATGAACGTGATATCCCATTAAGAGTCTCGCGTTAAATGTACCTCATACAGCATGAACTTGATATCCCATTAAGAGTCACACGTTAAATATACCTCAAACAGTAGGAACATGCCATCCCATTAAGAGTCACACGTTAAATGTACCTCATACAGCATGAACATGACATTCCATTAAGAGTCTCAGGTTATATATACCTCATACAGCATGAACATATCCCATTAAGAGTCGCACGTTAAATGTACCTCATACAGCATGAACATGACATTCCATTAAGCGTCACACGTAATATGTACCTCAACAGCATGAACAGTATATCCCATTAAGAGCCACACGTTAAATATGCCTCATACAGCATGAACATGACATCCCATTAAGAGTCACATGTTAAATGTATGTCATACAGCTTGAACATGATATCCCATTAAGAGTCTCGCGTTTATGGTACCTCATACAGCATGAACATGATATCACTTTAAGAGTCACACGTTAAATATACCTCATACTGTAGGAACATGCCATCCCATTAAGAGCAACACGTTAAATGTACCTCATACAGCATGAACGTGATATCCCATTAAGAGTTTCGCGTTAAATGTACCTCATACAGCATGAACATGATAACACATTAAGAGTCACACGTTAAATATACCTCATACAGCATGAACATGATATCCCATTAAGAGTCAACGTTAAATGTACCTCATACACCATGAACATGATATCCTATTGAGAATCACACTTTAAATATACCTCAACAGCATGAACATGACATCCCATTAAGAGCCACACGTTAAATACACATCATACAGCATGAACATGACATCCCATTAAGAGTCACACGTTAAATGTACCTCATACAGCATGAACATGATATCGTATTAAGAGTCACACGTTAAATATACCTCATACAGTAGGACCATGCCATCCCATTTAGAGTCACACGTTTAATGTACCTCACACAGCATGAACTTGATATCCCATTAAGAGTCTCGCGTTAAATGTACCTCATACAGCATGAACATGATATCCCATTAAAAGTCACACGTTGAATATACTTCATACAGTAGGAACATGCCATCCCATTAAGCGTCACACGTTAAATGTACCTCATACACCATGAACATGATATCCTATTGAGAGTCACACTTTAAATATACCTCAACAGCATGAACATGACATCCCATTAAGAGCCACACGTTTAATATACCTCATACAGCATGAACATGACATTCCATTAAGAGTCACACGTTAAATGTAACTCATACAGCATGAACATGATATGCCATTAAGAGTCTTGCGTTTAATGTACCTCATACAGCATGAACATGATATCGCATTAAGATTCACACGTTAAATATACCTCATACAGAAGGAACATGCCATCCCATTAAGAGCAACACGTAAAATGTACCTCATACAGCACGAACGTGATATACCATCAAGGGTCTCGCGTTAAATGTACCTCATACAGCATGAACATGAATTTCCATTAAGAGTAACACGTTAAATATACCTCATACAGCATGAACATGACATCCAATAATAGCCATACGTCAAATATACCTTATACAGCATGAACATGACATTCCATTAAGAGTCACACGTTAAATGTACCTCATACAGCATGAACATTATATCCCATTAAGCGTCTGGCGTTAAATGTACGTCATACAGCATGAACATGATATGTCATTAAGAGTCACAGGTTAAATATACGTCATACAGCATGAACATGACATCCCAATAATAGCTATACGTCAAATATACCTTATACAGCATGAACATGACATTCCATTAAGAGTCACACGTTAAATGTACCTCATACAGCATGAACATTATATCCCATTAAGAGTCACACGCTAAATGTACGTCATACAGCATGAACATGATATCCCATTAAGAGTCTCGCGTTAAATGTACCTCATACAGCATGAACATGATATCCCATTAGGTGTCTCGCGTTAAATGTACCTCATACAGCATGAACATGATATCCCATTAAGAGTCTCGCGATAAATGTACCTCATACAGCATGAACATGACATCCCATTAACCACCACACGTTAAAAATACCTTATACAGCATGAACATGACATCCCATTAAGAGTCACACGTTAAATTTACCTCATACAGCATGAACATGATATCCCATTAAGAGTCTCGCGTTAAATGATCCTCATACAGCATGAACATGATATCGTATTAAGAGTCACACGTTAAATATACCTCATACAGTAGGACCATGCCATCCCATTAAGAGTCACACGTTAAATGTCCCTCATACAGCATGAACGTGATATCCCATTAAGAGTCTCGCGTTAAATGTACCACATACAGCATGAACATGATATCCCATTAAGAGTCACACGTTAAATATACCTCATACAGTAGGAACATGCCATCCCATTAAGGGTCACAGGTTAAATGTACCACATAGAGCATGAAAATGACAACCCATTAAGAGCCACAGGTTAAATGTACCTCATACAGCATGAAAATATCCCATTAAGTGTCACACGTTAAATGTACCTCATACAGCATTAACATGATATTCCATTAAGTGTCTCACTTTAAATTTACCTCATACAGCATGAACATGACAAATCTATTAAGAGTCACATGTTACATATACCTCATATAGAATGAACATGACATCACTTTAAGAGTCGCACGTTAAATGTACCTCATACAGCATGAACATGACATTGCATTAAGAGTCACACGTTAAATGTACCTCATACATCATGAACATGAAATCCCATTAAGAGTCACACTTTAAATGTACCTCATACAGCTTGAACATGACATCCCATTAAGAGTCACACGTTAAATGTACCTCATACAGTAGGAACATGCCATCCCATTAAGTGTCACACGTAAAATGTACCTCATACAGCATGAACATGATATCCCATTAAGAGTCTCGCGTTAAATGTACCTCATACAGCATGAACATGATATCGTATTAAGAGTCACACGTTAAATACATCTCATACAGTAGGACCATGCCATTCCGTTAAGAGTCACACGTTTAGTGTACCTCATACAGCATGAACGTGATATCCCATGAAGGGTCTCGCGTTAAATGTACCTCATACTGTATGAACATGATATCCCATTAAGAGTCACACGTTAAATATACGTCATACATTAGGAGCATGCCATCCCATTAAGAGTCACACGTTAAATGTACGTCATACAGCATGAACATGATATCCCATTAAGAGTCTCGCGTTAAATGTACCTCATACAGCATGAACATGATATCCCATTAGGTGTCTCGCGTTAAATGTACCTCATACAGCATGAACATGATATCCCATTAAGAGTCTCGCGTTAAATGTACCTCATACAGTAGGAACATGCCATCCCATTAAGTGTCACACGTAAAATGTACCTCATACAGCATGAACATGATATCCCATTAAGAGTCTCGCGTTAAATGTACCTCATACAGCATGAACATGATATCGTATTAAGAGTCACACGTTAAATACATCTCATACAGTAGGACCATGCCATTCCGTTAAGAGTCACACGTTTAGTGTACCTCATACAGCATGAACGTGATATCCCATTAAGGGTCTCGCGTTAAATGTACCTCATACTGTATGAACATGATATCCCATTAAGAGTCACACGTTAAATATACCTCAAACAGTAGGAACATGCCATCCCATTAAGAGTCACACGTTAAATGTACCTCATACAGCATGAACATGTCATCCCATTAAGATTCTCAGGTTAAATATACCTCATACAGCATGAACATATCCCATTAAGAGTCACACGTTAAATGTACCTCGTACAGCATGAACATGACATTCCATTAAGAGTCACACGTTAAATGTACCTCATACAGCATGAACATGATATCCCATTAAGCGTCACACGTTAAATGTACCTCATACATCATCCTCATGATATCCCATTAAGAGTCACACTATAAATGTACCTCATACAGCATGAACATGACACGCCATTAAGTGTCACACGTGAAATGTACCTCAACAGCATGAACATGATATCCCTTTAAGAGCCACACGTTCAATATGCCTCATACAGCATGAACATGACATCCCATTAAGAGTCACACGTTAAATGTACGTCATACACCATGAACATTATATCCCATTAAGAGTCTCGCGTTTATGGTACCTCATACAGCATGAACATGATATCGCTTTAAGAGTAACACGTTAAATATACCTCATAATGTAGGAACATGCCATCCCATTAAGAGCAACACGTTCAATATGCCTCATACAGCATGAACATGATATCCCATTAAGCGTCACACCTTAAATGTACCTCATATATCATCCTCATGATATCCCATTAAGAGTCACACTATAAATGTACCTCATACAGCATGAACATGACACCCCATTAAGTGTCACACGTGAAATGTACCTCAACAGCATGAACATGATATCCCTTTAAGAGTCACACGCTAAATGTACCTCATACATCATGAACATGATATCCCATTAAGAGTCACACGTTAGATATACCTCATACAGTAGGACCATGCCATCCCATTAAGAGTCACACGTTAAATGTACCTCATACAGCATGAACGTCATATCCCATTAAGAGTCTCGCGTTAAACGTACCACATACAGCATGAACATGATATCCCATTAAGAGTCACACGTTAAATATACCTCTTACAGTAGGAACATGCCATCCCATTAAGGGTCACACGTTAAATGTACCACATAAAGCATGAAAATGACAACCCATTAAGAGTCACAGGTTAAATGAACCTCATACAGCATGAACATATCCCATTAAGTGTCACACGTTAAATGTACCTCATACAGCATGAACATGATATTCCATTAAGTGTCTCACTTTAAATTTACCTCATACAGCATAACAATGACATCCCATTAAGGGTCACATGTTACATATACCTCATATAGAATGAACATGTCATCACATTAAGAGTCACACAATAAATGTACCTCATACAGCATGAACATGATATCCCATTAAGAGTCACACTTTAAATGTACCTCATGCAGCTTGAACATGCCATCCCATTAAGAGTCACACGTTAAATGTACCTCATACAGCATGAACATGATATCCCATTAAGAGTCTCGCTTTAAATGTACGTCATACAGCATGAACATGATATCGCATTAAGAGGCACACGTTCAATATACCTCATAGAGTAGGAACGTGCCATCCTATTAAGAGTCACACGTTAAATGTACCTCATACAGCACGAACATGACATCCCATTAAGAGACTCACGTTAAATTTACCTCATACAGCATGAACAAGTCATCCCATTAAGAGTCACACGTTAAATATACCTCATACAGAATGAACATGACATCACATTAAGAGTCACACGTTAAATGTACCTCATACAGCATGAACATGATATCCCATTAAGAGTCTACGTTAAATGTACCTCATACAGCATGAACATGATATCGTATTAAGAGTCACACGTTAAATATACCTCATACAGTAGGACCATGCCATCTCATTAAGAGGCACAAGTTTAATGTACCTCATACAGCATGAACGTGATATCCCATTAAGGGTCTCGCGTTAATTGTACCTCATACAGCATGAACATGATATCCCATTACGAGTCACACGTTAAATATACCTCATACAGTAGGAACATGCCATCCCATTAAGAGTCACACGTTAAATGTACCTCATACAACATGAACACGACATCCCATTAAGAGTCTCAGGTTAAATGTACCTCATACAGCATGAACATATCCCATTAAGAGTCACACGTTAAATGTACCTCATACAGCATTAACATGATATCCCATTAAGAGTCACACGTAAATGTACCTCGTACATCATGCTCATGATATCCCATTATTAGTCACACTTTAAATGTACCTCATACAGGATGAACATGACACCCCATTAAGTGTCACACGTTAAATGTACCTCATACAGCATGAACATGATATCCCATTAAGAGTCACACGTTAAATATACCTCAACAGCATGAACATGACATCCCATTAAGAGCCACACGTTAAATATGCCTCATACAGCATGAACATGACATCCCATTAAGAGTCACACATTAAATGTACGTCATTCAGAATGAAGATGATATCCCATTAACAGTCTCGCGTTTAATGTCCCTCATACAGCATGAACATGATATCGCATTAAGAGTCACTCGTTAAATATACCGCATACAGTAGGCATATTCCATCCCATTAAGAGCAACACGTTTAATGTACCTCATACAGCATGAAGGTTATATCCCATTAAGCGTCTCGCGTTAAATGTACGTCATACAGCATGAACATTATATGCCATTAAGAGTCACACGTTAAATATACCTCGTACATTAGGAACATGCCATCCCATTAAGAGTCACACGTTAAATGTACCTCATAAATCATGAACATGACATCCCATTAAGAGTCTCGCGTTAAATATACCTCATACAGCATGAACATGACATGCCATTAAGAGTCACACGTTAAATGTACCTCATACAGCATGAACATGAAATCCCATTAAGAGTCACACGTTAAATGAATCTCATGCATCATGCTCGTGATATCCCATTAAGAGTCACACTTTAAATGTACCTAATACAGCATGAACATGACACCCCATTAAGTGTCACACGTTAAATGTACCTCATACAGCATGAACATGATATCCCATTAAGAGTCACACGTTAAATATACCTCAACAGCATGAACATGACATCCCATTAAGAGCCACACGTTAAATATACCTCATACAGTATGAACATGACATTCCATTAAGAGTCACACGTTAAATGTACCTCATACAGCATGAACATGATATCCCATTAAGAGTCTCGCGATTAATGTACCTCATACAGCATGAACATGATATCGCATTAAGATTCACACGTTAAATATAACTCATACAGTAGGAACATGCCATCCCATTAAGAGCAACACGTAAAATGTACCTCATACAGCATGAACGTGATATCCCATCAGGGGTCTCGCGTTAAATGTACCTCATACAGCATGAACATGAATTTCCATTAAGAGTCACACGTTAAATATACCTCATACAGCATGAACATGACATCCCATTAATAGCCATACGTTAAATATACCTTATACAGCATGAACATGACATCCCATTAAGAGTCACACGTTAAATGTACCTCATACAGCATGAACATTATATCCCATTAAGCGTCTCGCGTTAAATGTACGTCATACAGCATGAAAATGATATGTCATTAAGAGTCCCACGTTAAATATACGTCATACATTAGGAGCATGCCATCCCATTAAGAGTCACACGTTAAATGTACGTCATACAGCATGAACATGATATCCCATTAAGAGTCTCGCGTTAAATGTACCTCATACAGCATGAACATGATATCCCATTAGGTGTCTCGCGTTAAATGTACCTCATACAGCATGAACATGATATCCCATTAAGAGTCTCGCGTTAAATGTACCTCATACAGCATGAACATGACATCCCATTAAGCACCACACTTTAAAAATACCTCATACAGCATGAACATGACATCCCATTAAGAGTCACACGTTAAATTTAACTCATACAGCATGAACATGATATCCCATTAAGAGTCTCGCGATAAATGTTCCTCATAGAGCATGAACATGATATCGTATTAAGAGTCACACGTTAAATATACCTCATACAGTAGGACCATGCCATCCCATTAAGTGTCACACGTTAAATGTACCTCATACAGCATGAACGTCATATCCCATTAAGAGTCTCGCGTTAAATGTACCACATACAGCATGAACATGATATCCTATTAAGAGTCACACGTTAAATATACCTCATACAGTAGAAACATGCCATCCCATTAAGGGTCACACGTTAAATGTACCACATAAAGCATGAAAATGACAACCCATTAAGAGTCACAGGTTAAATGTACCTCATACAGCATGAACATATCCCATTAAGTGTCACACGTTAAATGTACCTCATACAGCATGAACATGATATTCCATTAAGTGTCTCACTTTAAATTTACCTCATACAGCATGAACATGACATCCCATTAAGAGTCAAAGGTTACATATACCTCATATAGAATGAACATGACATCACTTTAAGAGTCACACGTTAAATGTACCTCATACAACATGAACATGACATTGCATTAAGAGTCGCACTTTCAATGTACCTCATACAGCTTGAACATGACATCCCATTAAGAGTCACACGTTAAATGTACCTCATACAGTAGGAACATTCCATCCCATTAAGAGTCACACGTTAAATGTACCTCATACAGCATGAACATGATATCCCATTAAGAGTCTCACGTTAAATGTACCTCATACAGCATGAACATGATATCGTATTAAGAGTCACACGTTAAATATACCTCATACAGTAGGACTATGCCATTCCGTTAAGAGTCACACGTTTAGTGTACCTCATACAGCATGAACGTGATATCCCATTAAGAGTCTCGCGTTAAATGTACCTCATACAGCATGAACTTGATATCCCATTAAGAGTCACACGTTAAATATACCTCAAACAGTAGGAACATGCCATCCCATTAAGAGTCACACGTTAAATGTACCTCATACAGCATGAACATGACATTCCATTAAGAGTCTCAGGTTATATATACCTCATACAGCATGAACATATCCCATTAAGAGTCACACGTTAAATGTACCTCATACAGCATGAACATGACATTCCATTAAGAGTCACACGTTATATGTACCTCAACAGCATGAACAGTATATCCCATTAAGAGCCACACGTTAAATATGCCTCATACAGCATGAACATGACATCCCATTAAGAGTCACATGTTAAATGTATGTCATACAGCTTGAACATGATATCCCATTAAGAGTCTCGCGTTTATGGTACCTCATACAGCATGAACATGATATCGCTTTAAGAGTCACACTTTAAATATACCTCATACTGTAGGAACATGCCATCCCATTAAGAGCAACACGTTAAATGTACCTCATACAGCATGAACGTGATATCCCATTAAGAGTTTCGCGTTAAATGTACCTCATACAGCATGAACATGATAACACATTAAGAGTCACACGTTAAATGTACCTCATACAGCTTGAACATGACATCCCATTAAGAGTCACACGTTAAATGTACCTCATACAGTAGGAACATGCCATCCCATTAAGTGTCACACGTAAAATGTACCTCATACAGCATGAACATGATATCCCATTAAGAGTCTCGCGTTAAATGTACCTCATACAGCATGAACATGATATCGTATTAAGAGTCACACGTTAAATACATCTCATACAGTAGGACCATGCCATTCCGTTAAGAGTCACACGTTTAGTGTACCTCATACAGCATGAACGTGATATCCCATTAAGGGTCTCGCGTTAAATGTACCTCATACTGTATGAACATGATATCCCATTAAGAGTCACACGTTAAATATACCTCAAACAGTAGGAACATGCCATCCCATTAAGAGTCACACGTTAAATGTACCTCATACAGCATGAACATGTCATCCCATTAAGAGTCTCAGGTTAAATATACCTCATACAGCATGAACATATCCCATTAAGAGTCACACGTTAAATGTACCTCGTACAGCATGAACATGACATTCCATTAAGAGTCACACGTTAAATGTACCTCATACAGCATGAACATGATATCCCATTAAGCGTCACACGTTAAATGTACCTCATACATCATCCTCATGATATCCCATTAAGAGTCACACTATAAATGTACCTCATACAGCATGAACATGACACGCCATTAAGTGTCACACGTGAAATGTACCTCAACAGCATGAACATGATATCCCTTTAAGAGCCACACGTTCAATATGCCTCATACAGCATGAACATGACATCCCATTAAGAGTCACACGTTAAATGTACGTCATACACCATGAACATTATATCCCATTAAGAGTCTCGCGTTTATGGTACCTCATACAGCATGAACATGATATCGCTTTAAGAGTAACACGTTAAATATACCTCATAATGTAGGAACATGCCATCCCATTAAGAGCAACACGTTCAATATGCCTCATACAGCATGAACATGATATCCCATTAAGCGTCACACGTTAAATGTACCTCATATATCATCCTCATGATATCCCATTAAGAGTCACACTATAAATGTACCTCATACAGCATGAACATGACACCCCATTAAGTGTCACACGTGAAATGTACCTCAACAGCATGAACATGATATCCCTTTAAGAGTCACACGCTAAATGTACCTCATACATCATGAACATGATATCCCATTAAGAGTCACACTTTAAATGTAGCTCATACAGCTTGAACATGATATCCCATTAAGAGTCTCGCGTTAAATGTACCTCATACAGCATGAACATAATAACCCATTAAGAGTCACACGTTAAATGTACCTCATACAGCACGAAAATGACATCCCATTAATAGCCATACGTGAAATATACCTTATGCAGCATTAACATGACATCCCATTAAGAGTCACCACGTTAAATATACCTCATACAGCATGAACATGATATCCCATTAAGAGTCAACGTTAAATGTACCTCATACACCATGAACATGATATCCTTTTGAGAATCACACCTTAAATATACCTCAACAGCATGAACATGACATCCCATTAAGTGCCACACGTTAAATGTACCTCATACAGCATGAACGTGATATCCCATTAAGAGTCTCGCGTTAAATGTACCACATGCAGCATGAGCATGATATCCCATTAAGAGTCACACGTTAAATATACCTCATACAGTAGGAACATGCCATCCCATTAAGGGTCACACGTTAAATGTACCACATAAAGCATGAAAATGACATCCCATTAAGAGTCTCAGGTTAAATTTACCTCATACAGCATGAACATATCCCATTAAGTGTCACACGTTAAATGTACCTCATACAGCATGAACATGATATTCCATTAAGTGTCTCACTTTAAATTTACTTCGTACAGCATGAACATGACATCCCATTAAGAGTCCATGTTACATATACCTCATATAGGATGAACATGACATCACTTTAAGAGTCACACGTTAAATGTACCTCATACAGCATGAACATGACATTGCATTAAGAGTCACACGTTAAATGTACCTCATACAGCTTGAACATGACATCCCATTAAGAGTCACACGTTAAATGTACCTCATACAGTAGGAACATGCCATCCCATTAAGAGTCACACGTTAAATGTACCTCATAAAGCATGAACATGACATCCCATTAAGAGTCTCACGTTAAATTTACTTCATACAGCAGGAACATGACATCCCATTAAGAGTCACACGTTAAATATACCTCATACAGAATGAACATGACATCTCATTAAACGTCACACGTTAAATGTACCTCATGCAGCATTAACATGACATTCCATTAAGAGTCACACGTTAAATGTACCTCATACAGCATGAACATGATACCCCATTAAGAGTCAACGTTAAATGTACCTCATACACCATGAACATGACATCCCATTAAGAGCCACACGTTAAATATGCGTTATACAGCATGAACATGACATCCCATTAAGAGTCACACGTTAAATGTACGTCATACAGCATTACATGATATCCCGTTATGAGTCTCTCGTTTAATGTACCTCATACAGCATGAGCATGATATAGTATTAAGAGTCACACTTTAAATATACCTCATACAGTAGGAACATGCCATCCCATTAAGAGTACACGTTAAATGTGCCTCATACAGCATGAACATGACATTCCATTAAGAGTCACACGTTAAATGTACCTCATACAGCATGACCATGATATCCCATTAAGAGTCACACGTTAAATATACCTCATACATTAGGAACATGCCATCCCATTAAGAGTCACACGTTAAATGTACCACATACAGCATGAACATGACAACCCATTAAGAGTCACACGTTAAATTTACCTCATACAGCATGAACATGATATCCCATTAAGAGTCTCGCGTTAAATGTACCTCATACAGCATGAACATGATATCGTATTAAGCGTCACACGTTAAATATACCTCATACAGTAGGACCATGCCATCCCATTAAGAGTCACACCTCAAAATGTTCCTCATACAGCATGAACGTGATATCCCATTAAGAGTCTCGCGTTAAATGTACCTCATACAGCATGAACATGATATCCCATTAAGAGTCACACGTTAAATATACCTGATACAGTAGAAACATACCATCCCATTAAGGGTCACACGTTAAATGTACCACATAAAGCATGAACATCACATCCTATTAAGTGTCTCAGGCTAAATGCACCTCATACAGCATGAACATATCCCATTAAGTGTCACACGTTAAATGTACCTCATACAGCATGAACATGATATTCCATTAAGAGTCTCACTTTAAATTTACCTCATACAGCATGAACATGACATCCCATTAAGGGTCACATGTTACATATACCTCATATAGAATGAACATGACATCCCATTAAGAGTCGCACTTTAAATGTACCTCATACAGCTTGAACATGACATCCCATTAAGAGTCACACGTTAAATGTACCTCATACAGCATAAACATGATATCCCATTAAGAGTCACACGTTAAATATACCTCATACAGTAGGAACATGCCATCCCATTAAGAGTCACACGATAAATGTACCTCATACTGCATGAACATGACATCCCATTAAGAGTCTGACGTTAAATTTACCTCATACAGCATGAACATGACATCCCATTAAGAGTCACACGTTAAATATACCTCAAACAGTAGGAACATGCCATCCCATTAAGAGTCACACGTTAAATGTACCTCATACAGCATGAACATATCATCCCATTAAGAGTCTCAGGTTAAATATACCTCATACAGCATGAACATATCCCATTAAGAGTCACACGTTAAATGTACCTCGTACAGCATGAACATGACATTCCATTAAGAGTCACACGTTAAATGTACCTCATACAGCATGAACATGATATCCCATTAAGCGTCACACGTTAAATGTACCTCATACATCATCCTCATGATATCCCATTAAGAGTCACACTATAAATGTACCTCATACAGCATGAACATGACACCCCATTAAGTGTCACACGTGAAATGTACCTCAACAGCATGAACATGATATCCGTTTAAGAGCCACACGTTCAATATGCCTCATACAGCATGAACATGACATCCCATTAAGAGTCACACGTTAAATGTACGTCATACACCATGAACATTATATCCCATTAAGAGTCTCGCGTTTATGGTACCTCATACAGCATGAACATGATATCGCTTTAAGAGTCACACGTTAAATATACCTCATAATGTAGGAACCTGCCGTCCCATTAAGAGCAACACGTTCAATATGCCTCATACAGCATGAACATGATATCCCATTAAGCGTCACACGTTAAATGTACCTCATACATCATCCTCATGATATCCCATTAAGAGTCACACTATAAATGTACCTCATACAGCATGAACATGACACCCCATTAAGTGTCACACGTGAAATGTACCTCAACAGCATGAACATGATATCCCTTTAAGAGTCACACGCTAAATGTACCTCATACATCATGAACATGATATCCCATTAAGAGTCACACTTTAAATGTAGCTCATACAGCTTGAACATGATATCCCATTAAGAGTCTCGCGTTAAATGTACCTCATACAGCATGAACATGATAACCCATTAAGAGTCACACGTTAAATGTACCTCATACAGCACGAAAATGACATCCCATTAATAGCCATACGTGAAATATACCTTATGCAGCATTAACATGACATCCCATTAAGAGTCACCACGTTAAATAAACCTCATACAGCATGAACATGATATCCCATTAAGAGTCAACGTTAAATGTACCTCATACACCATGAACATGATATCCTTTTGAGAATCACACTTTAAATATACCTCCACAGCATGAACATGACATCCCATTAAGAGTCACACGTTAAATTTAACTCATACAGCATGAACATGATATCCCATTAAGAGTCTCGCGTTAAATGTACCTCATACAGCATGAATATGATATCGTATTAAGAATCCCACGTTAAATATACCTCATACAGTAGGACCATGCCATCCCATTAAGAGTCACACGTTTAATGTACCTCATACAGCATGAACGTGATATCCCATTAAGAGTCTCGCGTTAAATGTACCTCATACAGCATGAACATGATATCCCATTAAGAGTCACACGTTAAATATACCTCTTACAGTAGGAACATGCCATCCCATTAAGAGTCACACGTTAAATGTACCTCATACAGCATGAACATGACATCCCATTAAGAGGCTCAGGTTAAATGTACCTCATACAGGATGAACATATCCCATTAAGAGTTACACGTTAAATGTACCTCATACAGCATGAACATGACATTCCATTAAGAGTCACACGTTAAATGGACCTCATACAGCATGAACATGAAATCCCATTAAGCGTTACACGTTAAATGTACCTCATACATCATGCTCATGATATCCCATTAAGGGTCACACTTTAAATGTACCTCATACAGCATGAACATGACACCCCATTAAGTGTCACACGTTAAAGGTACCTCATACAGCATGAACATGATATTCCATTAAGAGTCACACGTTAAATATACCTCAACAGCATGAGCATGACATCCCATTAAGAGCCACACGTTAAATATGCGTCATACAGCATGAACATGACATCCCATTAAGAGTCACACGTTAAATGTACGTCATACAGCATTACATGATATCCCGTTAAGAGTCTCAAGTTTAATGTACCTCATACAGCATGAGCATGATATAGCATTAAGAGTCACACTTTAAATATACATCATACAGTAGGAACATGCCATCCCATTAAGAGTACACGTTAAATGTACCTCATACATTAGGAACATGCCATCCCATTAAGAGTCACACGTTAAATGTACCACATACAGCATGAACATGACATCCCATTAAGAGTCACACGTTAAATTTACCTCATACAGCATGAACATGATATCCCATTAAGAGTCTCGCGTTAAATGTACCTCATACAGCATGAACATGATATCGCATTAAGCGTCACACGTTAAATATACCTCATACAGTAGGACCATACCATCCCATTAAGAGTCACACCTCAAAATGTTCCTCATACAGCATGAACGTGATATCCCATTAAGAGTCTCGCGTTAAATGTACCTCATACAGCATGAACATGATATCCCATTAAGAGTCACACGTTAAATATACCTGATACAGTAGAAACATGCCATCCCATTAAGGGTCACACGTTAAATGTACCACATAAAGCATGAACATGACATCCCATTAAGTGTCTCAGGCTAAATGCACCTCATACAGCATGAACATATCCCATTAAGTGTCACACGTTAAATGTACCTCATACAGCATGAACATGATATTCCATTAAGAGTCTCACTTTAAATTTACCTCATACAGCATGAACATGACATCCCATTAAGGGTCACATGTTACATATACCTCATACAGAATGAACATGACATCCCATTAAGAGTCACACTTTAAATGTACCTCATACAGCTTGAACATGACATCCCATGAAGAGTCACACGTTAAATGTACCACATACAGCATGAACATGATATCCCATTAAGAGTCACACGTTAAATATACCTCATACAGTAGGAACATGCCATCCCATTAAGAGTCACACGTTAAATGTACCTCATACAGCATGAACATGACATCCCATTAAGAGTCTCACGTTAAATTTACCTCATACAGCATGAACATGACATCCCATTCAGAGTCACACGTTAAATATACCTCATACAGAGTGAACATGACATCACATTAAGAGTCACACGTTAAATGTACCTCATACAGCATGAACATGACATTCCATTAAGAGTCACACGTTAAATGTACCTCATACAGCATGAACATGATATCCCATTAAGAGTCAACTTTAAATGTACCTCATACACCATGAACATGATATCCTATTGAGAGTCACACTTTAAATATACCTCAACAGCATGAACATGACATCCCATTAAGAGTCACACGTTAAATGTAGCTCATACAGCATGAACATGATATCCCATTAAGAGTCTCGCGTTAAATGTACCTCATACAGCATGAACATGATATCGTATTAAGAGTCCCACGTTAAATATACCTCATACAGTAGGACCATGCCATCCCATTAAGAGTCACACGTTTAATGTACCTCATACAGCATGAACGTGATATCCCATTAAGAGTCACACGTTAAATATACCTCATACAGTCGGAACATGCCATCCCATTAAGAGTCACACGTTAAATGTACCTCATACAGCATGAACATGACATCCCATTAAGTGTCTCAGGTTAAATGTACCTCATACAGCATGAACATATCCCATTAAGAGTTACACGTTAAATGTTCCTCATATAGCATGAACATGACATTCCATTAAGAGTCACACGTTAAATGTACCTCATACATCATGCTCATGATATCCCATTAAGAGTCACACTTTAAATGTACCTCATACAGCATGAACATGACACCCCATTAAGTGTCACACGTTAAAGGTACCTCATACAGCATGAACATGATATTCCATTAAGAGTCACACGTTAAATATACCTCAACAGCATGAGCATGACATCCCATTAAGAGCCACACGTTAAATATGCGTCATACAGCATGAACATGACATCCCATTAAGAGTCTCAAGTTTAATGTACCTCATACAGCATGAGCATGATATAGCATTAAGAGTCACACTTTAAATATACCTCATACAGTAGGAACGTGCCATCCCATTAAGAGTACACGTTAAATGTACCTCATACAGCATGAACATGACATTCCATTAAGAGTCACACGTTAAATGTACCTCATACAGCATGAACATGATATCCCATTAAGAGTCACACGTTAAATATATCTCATACATTAGGAACATGCCATCCCATTAAGAGTCACACGTTAAATGTACCACATACAGCATGAACATGATATCCCATTAAGAGTCTCGCGTTAAATGTACCTCATACAGCATGAACATGATATCCCATTAGGAGTCTCGCGTTAAATGTACCTCATACACCATGAACATGAAATCCCATTAAGATTCTCGCCTTAAATGTACCTCATACAGCATAAACATGACATCCCAATAAGAGCCACACGTTAAAAATACCTCATACAGCATGAACATGACATCCCATTAAGAGTCACACGTTAAATTTACCTCAAACAGCATGAACATGATATCCCATTAAGAGTCTCGCGTTAAATGTACCTCATACAGCATGAACATGATATCGTATTAAGCGTCACACGTTAAATATACCTCATACAGTAGGACCATGCCATGCCATTAAGAGTCATACCTCAAAATGTTGCTCATACAGCATGAACGTGATATCCCATTAAGAGTCTCGCGTTAAATGTACCTCATACAGCATGAACATGATATCCCATTAAGAGTCACACGTTAAATATACCTGATACAGTAGAAACATGCCATCCCATTAAGGTTCACACGTTAAATGTACCACATACAGCATGAACATGACATCCCATTAAGAGTCTCAGGTTAAATGTACCTCATACAGCATGAACATATCCCATTAAGAGTTACACGTTAAATGTACCTCATACAGCATGAACATGACATTCCATTAAGAGTCACACGTTAAATGTACCTCATACAGCATGAACATGACATCCCATTAAGAGTCTCAGGTTAAATGTACCTCATACATCATGCTCATGATATCCCATTAAGAGTCACACTTTAAATGTACCTCATACAGCATGAACATGACACCCCATTAAGTGTCACACGTTAAAGGTACCTCATACAGCATGAACATGATATTCCATTAAGAGTCACACGTTAAATATACCTCAACAGCATGAGCATGACATCCCATTAAGAGCCACACGTTAAATATGCGTCATACAGCATGAACATGACATCCCATTAAGAGTCACACGTTAAATGTACGTCATACAGCATTACATGATATCCCGTTAAGAGTCTCAAGTTTAATGTACCTCATACAGCATGAGCATGATATAGCATTAAGAGTCACACTTTAAATATACATCATACAGTAGGAACATGCCATCCCATTAAGAGTACACGTTAAATGTACCTCATACATTAGGAACATGCCATCCCATTAAGAGTCACACGTTAAATGTACCACATACAGCATGAACATGACATCCCATTAAGAGTCACACGTTAAATTTACCTCATACAGCATGAACATGATATCCCATTAAGAGTCTCGCGTTAAAGGTACCTCATACAGCATGAACATGATATCGTATTAAGCGTCACACGTTAAATATACCTCATACAGTAGGACCATGCCATCCCATTAAGAGTCACACCTCAAAATGTTCCTCATACAGCATGAACGTGATATCCCATTAAGAGTCTCGCGTTAAATGTACCTCATACAGCATGAACATGATATCCCATTAAGAGTCACACATTAAATATACCTGATACAGTAGAAACATGCCATCCCATTAAGGGTCACACGTTAAGTGTACCACATAAAGCATGAACATGACATCCCATTAAGTATCTCAGGCTAAATGCACCTCATACAGCATGAACATATCCCATTAAGTGTCACACGTTAAATGTACCTCATACAGCATGAACATGATATTCCATTAAGAGTCTCACTTTAAATTTACCTCATACAGCATGAACATGACATCCCATTAAGGGTCACATGTTACATATACCTCATACAGAATGAACATGACATCCCATTAAGAGTCACACTTTAAATGTACCTCATACAGCTTGAACATGACATCGCATTAAGAGTCACACGTTAAATGTACCACATACAGCATGAACATGATATCCCATTAAGAGTCACACGTTAAATATACCTCATACAGTAGGAACATGCCATCCCATTAAGAGTCACACGTTAAATAGACCTCATACAGCATGCACATGACATCCCATTAAGAGTCTCACGTTAAATTTACCTCATACAGCATGAACATGACATCCCATTCAGAGTCACACGTTAAATATACCTCATACAGAGTGAACATGACATCACATTAAGAGTCACACGTTAAATGTACCTCATACAGCATGAACATGACATTCCATTAAGAGTCACACGTTAAATGTACCTCAGACAGCATGAACATGATATCCCATTAAGAGTCAACTTTAAATGTACCTCATACACCATGAACATGATATCCTATTGAGAGTCACACTTTAAATATACCTCAACAGCATGAACATGACATCCCATTAAGAGTCACACGTTAAATGTAACTCATACAGCATTAACATGATATCCCATTAAGAGTCTCGCGTTAAATGTACCTCATACAGCATGAACATGATATCGTATTAAGAGTCCCACGTTAAATATACCTCATACAGTAGGACCATGCCATCCCATTAAGAGTCACACGTTTAATGTACCTCATACAGCATGAACGTGATATCCCATTAAGAGTCTCGCGTTAAATGTACCTCATACAGCATGAACATGATATCCCATTAAGAGTCACACGTTAAATATACCTCATACAGTAGGAACATGCCATCCCATTAAGAGTCACACGTTAAATGTACCTCATACAGCATGAACATGACATCCCATTAAGAGTCTCAGGATAAATGTACCTCATACAGCATGAACATATCCCATTAAGAGTTACACGTTAAATGTTCCTCATACAGCATGAACATGACATTCCATTAAGAGTCACACGTTAAATGTACCTCATACATCATGCTCGTGATATCCCATTAAGAGTCACACTTTAAATGTACCTCATACAGCATGAACATGACACCCCATTAAGTGTCACACGTTAAAGGTACCTCATACAGAATGAACATGATATTCCATTAAGAGTCACACGTTAAATATACCTCAACAGCATGAGCATGACATCCCATTAAGAGCCACACGTTAAATGTACCTCATACAGCATGAACATGAAATCCCATTAAGAGTCACACGTTAAATGAACCTCATGCATCATGCTCGTGATATCCCATTAAGAGTCACACTTTAAATGTACCTAATACAGCATGAACATGACACCCCATTAAGTGTCACACGTTAAATGTACCTCATACAGCATGAACATGATATCCCATTAAGAGTCACACGTTAAATATACCTCAACAGCATGAACATGACATCCCATTAAGAGCCACACGTTAAATATACCTCATACAGTATGAACATGACATTCCATTAAGAGTCACACGTTAAATGTACCTCATACAGCATGAACATGATATCCCATTAAGAGTCACACGTTAAATATACCTCATACAGTAGGAACATGCCATCCCATTAAGAGTCACACGTTAAATAGACCTCATACAGCATGAACATGACATCCCATTAAGAGTCTCACGTTAAATTTACCTCATACAGCATGAACATGACATCCCATTCAGAGTCACACGTTAAATATACCTCATACAGAGTGAACATGACATCACATTAAGAGTCACACGTTAAATGTACCTCATACAGCATGAACATGACATTCCATTAAGAGTCACACGTTAAATGTACCTCAGACAGCATGAACATGATATCCCATTAAGAGTCAACTTTAAATGTACCTCATACACCATGAACATGATATCCTATTGAGAGTCACACTTTAAATATACCTCAACAGCATGAACATGACATCCCATTAAGAGTCACACGTTAAATGTAACTCATACAGCATTAACATGATATCCCATTAAGAGTCTCGCGTTAAATGTACCTCATACAGCATGAACATGATATCGTATTAAGAGTCCCACGTTAAATATACCTCATACAGTAGGACCATGCCATCCCATTAAGAGTCACACGTTTAATGTACCTCATACAGCATGAACGTGATATCCCATTAAGAGTCTCGCGTTAAATGTACCTCATACAGCATGAACATGATATCCCATTAAGAGTCACACGTTAAATATACCTCATACAGTAGGAACATGCCATCCCATTAAGAGTCACACGTTAAATGTACCTCATACAGCATGAACATGACATCCCATTAAGAGTCTCAGGATAAATGTACCTCATACAGCATGAACATATCCCATTAAGAGTTACACGTTAAATGTTCCTCATACAGCATGAACATGACATTCCATTAAGAGTCACACGTTAAATGTACCTCATACATCATGCTCGTGATATCCCATTAAGAGTCACACTTTAAATGTACCTCATACAGCATGAACATGACACCCCATTAAGTGTCACACGTTAAAGGTACCTCATACAGAATGAACATGATATTCCATTAAGAGTCACACGTTAAATATACCTCAACAGCATGAGCATGACATCCCATTAAGAGCCACACGTTAAATGTACCTCATACAGCATGAACATGAAATCCCATTAAGAGTCACACGTTAAATGAACCTCATGCATCATGCTCGTGATATCCCATTAAGAGTCACACTTTAAATGTACCTAATACAGCATGAACATGACACCCCATTAAGTGTCACACGTTAAATGTACCTCATACAGCATGAACATGATATCCCATTAAGAGTCACACGTTAAATATACCTCAACAGCATGAACATGACATCCCATTAAGAGTCACACGTTAAATATACCTCAACAGCATGAACATGACATCCCATTAAGAGCCACACGTTAAATATACCTCATACAGTATGAACATGACATTCCATTAAGAGTCACACGTTAAATGTACCTCATACAGCATGAACATGATATCCCATTAAGAGTCTCGCGTTTAATGTACCTCATACAGCATGAACATGATATCGCATTAAGATTCACACGTTAAATATAACTCATACAGTAGGAACATGCCATCCCATTAAGAGCAACACGTAAAATGTACCTCATACAGCATGAACGTGATATCCCATCAGGGGTCTCGCGTTAAATGTACCTCATACAGCATGAACATGAATTTCCATTAAGAGTCACACGTTAAATATACCTCATACAGCATGAACATGACATCCCATTAATAGCCATACGTTAAATATACCTTATACAGCATGAACATGACATCCCATTAAGAGTCACACGTTAAATGTACCTCATACAGCATGAACATTATATCCCATTAAGCGTCTCGCGTTAAATGTACGTCATACAGCATGAACATGATATGTCATTAAGAGTCCCACGTTAAATATACGTCATACATTAGGAGCATGCCATCCCATTAAGAGTCACACGTTAAATGTACGTCATACAGCATGAACATGATATCCCATTAAGAGTCTCGCGTTAAATGTACCTCATACAGCATGAACATGATATCCCATTAGGTGTCTCGCGTTAAATGTACCTCATACAGCATGAACATGATATCCCATTAAGAGTCTCGCGTTAAATGTACCTCATACAGCATGAACATGACATCCCATTAAGCACCACACTTTAAAAATACCTCATACAGCATGAACATGACATCCCATTAAGAGTCACACGTTAAATTTAACTCATACAGCATGAACATGATATCCCATTAAGAGTCTCGCGATAAATGTTCCTCATAGAGCATGAACATGATATCGTATTAAGAGTCACACGTTAAATATACCTCATACAGTAGGACCATGCCATCCCATTAAGTGTCACACGTTAAATGTACCTCATACAGCATGAACGTCATATCCCATTAAGAGTCTCGCGTTAAATGTACCACATACAGCATGAACATGATATCCTATTAAGAGTCACACGTTAAATATACCTCATACAGTAGAAACATGCCATCCCATTAAGGGTCACACGTTAAATGTACCACATAAAGCATGAAAATCACAACCCATTAAGAGTCACAGGTTAAATGTACCTCATACAGCATGAACATATCCCATTAAGTGTCACACGTTAAATGTACCTCATACAGCATGAACATGATATTCCATTAAGTGTCTCACTTTAAATTTACCTCATACAGCATGAACATGACATCCCATTAAGAGTCAAAGGTTACATATACCTCATATAGAATGAACATGACATCACTTTAAGAGTCACACGTTAAATGTACCTCATACAACATGAACATGACATTGCATTAAGAGTCGCACTTTAAATGTACCTCATACAGCTTGAACATGACATCCCATTAAGAGTCACACGTTAAATGTACCTCATACAGTAGGAACATTCCATCCCATTAAGAGTCACACGTTAAATGTACCTCATACAGCATGAACATGATATCCCATTAAGAGTCTCACGTTAAATGTACCTCATACAGCATGAACATGATATCGTATTAAGAGTCACACGTTAAATATACCTCATACAGTAGGACTATGCCATTCCGTTAAGAGTCACACGTTTAGTGTACCTCATACAGCATGAACGTGATATCCCATTAAGAGTCTCGCGTTAAATGTACCTCATACAGCATGAACTTGATATCCCATTAAGAGTCACACGTTAAATATACCTCAAACAGTAGGAACATGCCATCCCATTAAGAGTCACACGTTAAATGTACCTCATACAGCATGAACATGACATTCCATTAAGAGTCTCAGGTTATATATACCTCATACAGCATGAACATATCCCATTAAGAGTCACACGTTAAATGTACCTCATACAGCATGAACATGACATTCCATTAAGAGTCACACGTTATATGTACCTCAACAGCATGAACAGTATATCCCATTAAGAGCCACACGTTAAATATGCCTCATACAGCATGAACATGACATCCCATTAAGAGTCACATGTTAAATGTATGTCATACAGCTTGAACATGATATCCCATTAAGAGTCTCGCGTTTATGGTACCTCATACAGCATGAACATGATATCGCTTTAAGAGTCACACTTTAAATATACCTCATACTGTAGGAACATGCCATCCCATTAAGAGCAACACGTTAAATGTACCTCATACAGCATGAACGTGATATCCCATTAAGAGTTTCGCGTTAAATGTACCTCATACAGCATGAACATGATAACACATTAAGAGCCACACGTTAAATGTACCTCATACAGCACGAAAATGACATCCCATTAATAGCCATACGTTAAATATACCTTATGCAGCGTTAACATGACATTCCGTTAAGAGTCACACGTTAAATATACCTCATACAGCATGAACGTGATATCCCATTAAGATTCTCGCGTTAAATGTACCTCATACAGCATGAACATGATATCCCATTAAGAGTCACACATTAAATATACCTGATACAGTAGAAACATGCCATCCCATTAAGGGTCACACGTTAAGTGTACCACATAAAGCATGAACATGACATCCCATTAAGTATCTCAGGCTAAATGCACCTCATACAGCATGAACATATCCCATTAAGTGTCACACGTTAAATGTACCTCATACAGCATGAACATGATATTCCATTAAGAGTCTCACTTTAAATTTACCTCATACAGCATGAACATGACATCCCATTAAGGGTCACATGTTACATATACCTCATACAGAATGAACATGACATCCCATTAAGAGTCACACTTTAAATGTACCTCATACAGCTTGAACATGACATCGCATTAAGAGTCACACGTTAAATGTACCACATACAGCATGAACATGATATCCCATTAAGAGTCACACGTTAAATATACCTCATACAGTAGGAACATGCCATCCCATTAAGAGTCACACGTTAAATAGACCTCATACAGCATGCACATGACATCCCATTAAGAGTCTCACGTTAAATTTACCTCATACAGCATGAACATGACATCCCATTCAGAGTCACACGTTAAATATACCTCATACAGAGTGAACATGACATCACATTAAGAGTCACACGTTAAATGTACCTCATACAGCATGAACATGACATTCCATTAAGAGTCACACGTTAAATGTACCTCAGACAGCATGAACATGATATCCCATTAAGAGTCAACTTTAAATGTACCTCATACACCATGAACATGATATCCTATTGAGAGTCACACTTTAAATATACCTAAACAGCATGAACATGACATCCCATTAAGAGTCACACGTTAAATGTAACACATACAGCATTAACATGATATCCCATTAAGAGTCTCGCGTTAAATGTACCTCATACAGCATGAACATGATATCGTATTAAGAGTCCCACGTTAAATATACCTCATACAGTAGGACCATGCCATCCCATTAAGAGTCACACGTTTAATGTACCTCATACAGCATGAACGTGATATCCCATTAAGAGTCTCGCGTTAAATGTACCTCATACAGCATGAACATGATATCCCATTAAGAGTCACACGTTAAATATACCTCATACAGTAGGAACATGCCATCCCATTAAGAGTCACACGTTAAATGTACCTCATACAGCATGAACATGACATCCCATTAAGAGTCTCAGGATAAATTTACCTCATACAGCATGAACATATCCCATTAAGAGTTACACGTTAAATGTTCCTCATACAGCATGAACATGACATTCCATTAAGAGTCACACGTTAAATGTACCTCATACATCATGCTCGTGATATCCCATTAAGAGTCACACTTTAAATGTACCTCATACAGCATGAACATGACACCCCATTAAGTGTCACACGTTAAAGGTACCTCATACAGAATGAACATGATATTCCATTAAGAGTCACACGTTAAATATACCTCAACAGCATGAGCATGACATCCCATTAAGAGCCACACGTTAAATGTACCTCATACAGCATGAACATGAAATCCCATTAAGAGTCACACGTTAAATGAACCTCATGCATCATGCTCGTGATATCCCATTAAGAGTCACACTTTAAATGTACCTAATACAGCATGAACATGACACCCCATTAAGTGTCACACGTTAAATGTACCTCATACAGCATGAACATGATATCCCATTAAGAGTCACACGTTAAATATACCTCAACAGCATGAACATGACATCCCACTAAGAGCCACACGTTAAATATACCTCATACAGTATGAACATGACATTCCATTAAGAGTCACACGTTAAATGTACCTCATACAGCATGAACATGATATCCCATTAAGAGTCACACGTTAAATATACCTCATACAGTAGGAACATGCCATCCCATTAAGAGTCACACGTTAAATAGACCTCATACAGCATGAACATGACATCCCATTAAGAGTCTCACGTTAAATTTACCTCATACAGCATGAACATGACATCCCATTCAGAGTCACACGTTAAATATACCTCATACAGAGTGAACATGACATCACATTAAGAGTCACACTTTAAATGTACCTCATACAGCATGAACATGACATTCCATTAAGAGTCACACGTTAAATGTACCTCAGACAGCATGAACATGATATCCCATTAAGAGTCAACTTTAAATGTACCTCATACACCATGAACATGATATCCTATTGAGAGTCACACTTCAAATATACCTCAACAGCATGAACATGACATCCCATTAAGAGTCACACGTTAAATGTAACTCATACAGCATTAACATGATATCCCATTAAGAGTCTCGCGTTAAATGTACCTCATACAGCATGAACATGATATCGTATTAAGAGTCCCACGTTAAATATACCTCATACAGTAGGACCATGCCATCCCATTAAGAGTCACACGTTTAATGTACCTCATACAGCATGAACGTGATATCCCATTAAGAGTCTCGCGTTAAATGTACCTCATACAGCATGAACATGATATCCCATTAAGAGTCACACGTTAAATATACCTCATACAGTAGGAACATGCCATCCCATTAAGAGTCACACGTTAAATGTACCTCATACAGCATGAACATGACATCCCATTAAGAGTCTCAGGATAAATGTACCTCATACAGCATGAACATATCCCATTAAGAGTTACACGTTAAATGTTCCTCATACAGCATGAACATGACATTCCATTAAGAGTCACACGTTAAATGTACCTCATACATCATGCTCGTGATATCCCATTAAGAGTCACACTTTAAATGTACCTCATACAGCATGAACATGACACCCCATTAAGTGTCACACGTTAAAGGTACCTCATACAGAATGAACATGATATTCCATTAAGAGTCACACGTTAAATATACCTCAACAGCATGAGCATGACATCCCATTAAGAGCCACACGTTAAATGTACCTCATACAGCATGAACATGAAATCCCATTAAGAGTCACACGTTAAATGAACCTCATGCATCATGCTCGTGATATCCCATTAAGAGTCACACTTTAAATGTACCTAATACAGCATGAACATGACACCCCATTAAGTGTCACACGTTAAATGTACCTCATACAGCATGAACATGATATCCCATTAAGAGTCACACGTTAAATATACCTCAACAGCATGAACATGACATCCCATTAAGAGCCACACGTTAAATATACCTCATACAGTATGAACATGACATTCCATTAAGAGTCACACGTTAAATGTACCTCATACAGCATGAACATGATATCCCATTAAGAGTCTCGCGTTTAATGTACCTCATACAGCATGAACATGATATCGCATTAAGATTCACACGTTAAATATAACTCATACAGTAGGAACATGCCATCCCATTAAGAGCAACACGTAAAATGTACCTCATACAGCATGAACGTGATATCCCATCAGGGGTCTCGCGTTAAATGTACCTCATACAGCATGAACATGAATTTCCATTAAGAGTCACACGTTAAATATACCTCATACAGCATGAACATGACATCCCATTAATAGCCTTACGTTAAATATACCTTATACAGCATGAACATGACATCCCATTAAGAGTCACACGTTAAATGTACCTCATACAGCATGAACATTATATCCCATTAAGCGTCTCGCGTTAAATGTACGTCATACAGCATGAACATGATATGTCATTAAGAGTCCCACGTTAAATATACGTCATACATTAGGAGCATGCCATCCCATTAAGAGTCACACGTTAAATGTACGTCATACAGCATGAACATGATATCCCATTAAGAGTCTCGCGTTAAATGTACCTCATACAGCATGAACATGATATCCCATTAGGTGTCTCGCGTTAAATGTACCTCATACAGCATGAACATGATATCCCATTAAGAGTCTCGCGTTAAATGTACCTCATACAGCATGAACATGACATCCCATTAAGCACCACACTTTAAAAATACCTCATACAGCATGAACATGACATCCCATTAAGAGTCACACGTTAAATTTAACTCATACAGCATGAACATGATATCCCATTAAGAGTCTCGCGATAAATGTTCCTCATAGAGCATGAACATGATATCGTATTAAGAGTCACACGTTAAATATACCTCATACAGTAGGACCATGCCATCCCATTAAGTGTCACACGTTAAATGTACCTCATACAGCATGAACGTCATATCCCATTAAGAGTCTCGCGTTAAATGTACCACATACAGCATGAACATGATATCCTATTAAGAGTCACACGTTAAATATACCTCATACAGTAGAAACATGCCATCCCATTAAGGGTCACACGTTAAATGTACCACATAAAGCATGAAAATGACAACCCATTAAGAGTCACAGGTTAAATGTACCTCATACAGCATGAACATATCCCATTAAGTGTCACACGTTAAATGTACCTCATACAGCATGAACATGATATTCCATTAAGTGTCTCACTTTAAATTTACCTCATACAGCATGAACATGACATCCCATTAAGAGTCAAAGGTTACATATACCTCATATAGAATGAACATGACATCACTTTAAGAGTCACACGTTAAATGTACCTCATACAACATGAACATGACATTGCATTAAGAGTCGCACTTTAAATGTACCTCATACAGCTTGAACATGACATCCCATTAAGAGTCACACGTTAAATGTACCTCATACAGTAGGAACATTCCATCCCATTAAGAGTCACACGTTAAATGTACCTCATACAGCATGAACATGATATCCCATTAAGAGTCTCACGTTAAATGTACCTCATACAGCATGAACATGATATCGTATTAAGAGTCACACGTTAAATATACCTCATACAGTAGGACTATGCCATTCCGTTAAGAGTCACACGTTTAGTGTACCTCATACAGCATGAACGTGATATCCCATTAAGAGTCTCGCGTTAAATGTACCTCATACAGCATGAACTTGATATCCCATTAAGAGTCACACGTTAAATATACCTCAAACAGTAGGAACATGCCATCCCATTAAGAGTCACACGTTAAATGTACCTCATACAGCATGAACATGACATTCCATTAAGAGTCTCAGGTTATATATACCTCATACAGCATGAACATATCCCATTAAGAGTCACACGTTAAATGTACCTCATACAGCATGAACATGACATTCCATTAAGAGTCACACGTTATATGTACCTCAACAGCATGAACAGTATATCCCATTAAGAGCCACACGTTAAATATGCCTCATACAGCATGAACATGACATCCCATTAAGAGTCACATGTTAAATGTATGTCATACAGCTTGAACATGATATCCCATTAAGAGTCTCGCGTTTATGGTACCTCATACAGCATGAACATGATATCGCTTTAAGAGTCACACTTTAAATATACCTCATACTGTAGGAACATGCCATCCCATTAAGAGCAACACGTTAAATGTACCTCATACAGCATGAACGTGATATCCCATTAAGAGTTTCGCGTTAAATGTACCTCATACAGCATGAACATGATAACACATTAAGAGCCACACGTTAAATGTACCTCATACAGCACGAAAATGACATCCCATTAATAGCCATACGTTAAATATACCTTATGCAGCGTTAACATGACATTCCGTTAAGAGTCACACGTTAAATATACCTCATACAGCATGAACATGATATCCCATTAAGAGTCAACGTTAAATGTACCTCATACACCATGAACATGATAACCTATTGAGAATCACACTTTAAATATACCTCAACAGCATGAACATGACATCCCATTAAGAGCCACACGTTAAATACACATCATACAGCATGAACATGACATCCCATTAAGTGTCACACGTTAAAGGTACCTCATACAGCATGAACATGATATCGTATTAAGAGTCACACGTTAAATATACCTCATACAGTAGGACCATGCCATCCCATTTAGAGTCACACGTTTAATGTACCTCACACAGCATGAACGTATTATCCCATTAAGAGTCTCGCGTTAAATGTACCTCATACAGCATGAACATGATATCCCATTAAAAGTCACACGTTAAATATACTTCATACAGTAGGAACATGCCATCCCATTAAGCGTCACACGTTATATGTACCTCATACACCATGAACATGATATCCTATTGAGAGTCACACTTTAAATATACCTCAACAGCATGAACATGACATCCCATTAAGAGCCACACGTTTAATATACCTCATACAGATGAACATGACATTCCATTAAGAGTCACACGTTAAATGTAACTCATACAGCATGAACATGATATGCCATTAAGAGTCTTGCGTTTAATGTACCTCATACAGCATGAACATGATATCGCATTAAGATTCACACGTTAAATATACCTCATACAGAAGGAACATGCCATCCCATTAAGAGCAACACGTAAAATGTACCTCATACAGCACGAACGTGATATCCCATCAAGGGTCTCGCGTTGAATGTACCTCATACAGCATGAACATGAATTTCCATTAAGAGTAACACGCTAAATATACCTCATACAGCATGAACATGACATCCCAATAATAGCCATACGTCAAATATACCTTATACAGCATGAACATGACATTCCATTAAGAGTCACACGTTAAATGTACCTCATACAGCATGAACATTATATCCCATTAAGCGTCTGGCGTTAAATGTACGTCATACAGCATGAACATGATATGTCATTAAGAGTCACAGGTTAAATATACGTCATACAGCATGAACATGACATCCCAATAATAGCCATACGTAAAATATACCTTATACAGCATGAACATGACATTCCATTAAGAGTCACACGTTAAATGTACCTCATACAGCATGAACATTATATCCCATTAAGAGTCACACGTTAAATGTACGTCATACAGCATGAACATGATATCCCATTAAGAGTCTCGCGTTAAATGTACCTCATACAGCATGAACATGATATCCCATTAGGTGTCTCGCGTTAAATGTACCTCATACAGCATGAACATGATATCCCATTAAGAGTCTCGCGTTAAATGTACCTCATACAGCATGAACATGACATCCCATTAACCACCACACGTTAAAAATACCTTATACAGCATGAACATGACATCCCATTAAGAGTCACACGTTAAATTTACCTCATACAGCATGAGCATGATATCCCATTAAGAGTCTCGCGTTAAATGATCCTCATACAGCATGAACATGATATCGTATTAAGAGTCACACGTTAAATATACCTCATACAGTAGGACCATGCCATCCCATTAAGAGTCACACGTTAAATGTCCCTCATACAGCATGAACGTGATATCCCATTAAGAGTCTCGCGTTAAATGTACCACATACAGCATGAACATGATATCCCATTAAGAGTCACACGTTAAATATACCTCATACAGTAGGAACATGCCATCCCATTAAGGGTCACACGTTAAATGTACCACATAAAGCATGAAAATGACAACCCATTAAGAGCCACAGGTTAAATGTACCTCATACAGCATGAAAATATCCCATTAAGTGTCACACGTTAAATGTACCTCATACAGCATGAACATGATATTCCATTAAGTGTCTCACTTTAAATTTACCTCATACAGCATGAACATGACAAATCTATTAAGAGTCACATGTTACATATACCTCATATAGAATGAACATGACATCACTTTAAGAGTCGCACGTTAAATGTACCTCATACAGCATGAACATGACATTGCATTAAGAGTCACACGTTAAATGTACCTCATACATCATGAACATGAAATCCCATTAAGAGTCACACTTTAAATGTACCTCATACAGCTTGAACATGACATCCCATTAAGAGTCACACGTTAAATGTACCTCATACAGTAGGAACATGCCATCCCATTAAGTGTCACACGTAAAATGTACCTCATACAGCATGAACATGATATCCCATTAAGAGTCTCGCGTTAAATGTACCTCATACAGCATGAACATGATATCGTATTAAGAGTCACACGTTAAATACATCTCATACAGTAGGACCATGCCATTCCGTTAAGAGTCACACGTTTAGTGTACCTCATACAGCATGAACGTGATATCCCATTAAGGGTCTCGCGTTAAATGTACCTCATACTGTATGAACATGATATCCCATTAAGAGTCACACGTTAAATATACCTCAAACAGTAGGAACATGCCATCCCATTAAGAGTCACACGTTAAATGTACCTCATAAAGCATGAACATGTCATCCCATTAAGATTCTCAGGTTAAATATACCTCATACAGCATGAACATATCCCATTAAGAGTCACACGTTAAATGTACCTCGTACAGCATGAACATGACATTCCATTAAGAGTCACACGTTAAATGTACCTCATACAGCATGAACATGATATCCCATTAAGCGTCACACGTTAAATGTACCACATACATCATCCTCATGATATCCCATTAAGAGTCACACTATAAATGTACCTCATACAGCATGAACATGACACGCCATTAAGTGTCACACGTGAAATGTACCTCAACAGCATGAACATGATATCCCTTTAAGAGCCACACGTTCAATATGCCTCATACAGCATGAACATGACATCCCATTAAGAGTCACACGTTATATGTACGTCATACACCATGAACATTATATCCCATTAAGAGTCTCGCGTTTATGGTACCTCATACAGCATGAACATGATATCGCTTTAAGAGTAACACGTTAAATATACCTCATAATGTAGGAACATGCCATCCCATTAAGAGCAACACGTTAAATATACCTCATACAGTAGGAACATGCCATCCCATTAAGGGTCACACGTTAAATGTACCACATAAAGCATGAAAATGACATCCCATTAAGAGTCTCAGGTTAAATGTACCTCATACAGCATGAACATATCCCATTAAGTGTCACACGTTAAATGTACCTCATACAGCATGAACGTGATATTCCATTAAGTGTCTCACTTTAAATTTACCTCATACAGCATGAACATGACATCCCATTAAGAGTCAAAGGTTACATATACCTCATATAGAATGAACATGACATCACTTTAAGAGTCACACGTTAAATGTACCTCATACAACATGAACATGACATTGCATTAAGAGTCGCACTTTAAATGTACCTCATACAGCTTGAACATGACATCCCATTAAGAGTCACACGTTAAATGTACCTCATACAGTAGGAACATTCCATCCCACTAAGAGTCACACGTTAAATGTACCTCATACAGCACGAAAATGACATCCCATTAATAGCCATACGTTAAATATACCTTATGCAGCGTTAACATGACATTCCGTTAAGAGTCACACGTTAAATATACCTCATACAGCATGAACATGATATCCCATTAAGAGTCAACGTTAAATGTACCTCATACACCATGAACATGATATCCTATTGAGAATCACACTTTAAATATACCTCAACAGCATGAACATGACATCCCATTAAGAGCCACACGTTAAATACACATCATACAGCATGAACATGACATCCCATTAAGAGTCACACGTTAAATGTACCTCATACAGCATGAACATGATATCGTATTAAGAGTCACACGTTAAATATACCTCATACAGTAGGACCATGCCATCCCATTTAGAGTCACACGTTTAATGTACCTCACACAGCATGAACGTGATATCCCATTAAGAGTCTCGCGTTAAATGTACCTCATACAGCATGAACATGATATCCCATTAAAAGTCACACGTTAAATATACTTCATACAGTAGGAACATGCCATCCCATTAAGCGTCACACGTTAAATGTACCTCATACACCATGAACATGATATCCTATTGAGAGTCACACTTTAAATATACCTCAACAGCATGAACATGACATCCCATTAAGAGCCACACGTTTAATATACCTCATACAGCATGAACATGACATTCCATTAAGAGTCACACGTTAAATGTAACTCATACAGCATGAACATGATATGCCATTAAGAGTCTTGCGTTTAATGTACCTCATACAGCATGAACATGATATCGCATTAAGATTCACACGTTAAATATACCTCATACAGAAGGAACATGCCATCCCATTAAGAGCAACACGTAAAATGTACCTCATACAGCACGAACGTGATATCCCATCAAGGGTCTCGCGTTAAATGTACCTCATACAGCATGAACATGAATTTCCATTAAGAGTAACACGTTAAATATACCTCATACAGCATGAACATGACATCCCAATAATAGCCATACGTCAAATATACCTTATACAGCATGAACATGACATTCCATTAAGAGTCACACGTTAAATGTACCTCATACAGCATGAACATTATATCCCATTAAGCGTCTGGCGTTAAATGTACGTCATACAGCATGAACATGATATGTCATTAAGGGTCACAGGTTAAATATACGTCATACAGCATGAACATGACATCCCAATAATAGCCATACGTCAAATATACCTTATACAGCATGAACATGACATTCCATTAAGAGTCAAACGTTAAATGTACCTCATACAGCATGAACATTATATCCCATTAAGAGTCACACGTTAAATGTACGTCATACAGCATGAACATGATATCCCATTAAGAGTCTCGCGTTAAATGTACCTCATACAGCATGAACATGATATCCCATTAGGTGTCTCGCGTTAAATGTACCTCATACAGCATGAACATGATATCCCATTAAGAGTCTCGCGTTAAATGTACCTCATACAGCATGAACATGACATCCCATTAACCACCACACGTTAAAAATACCTTATACAGCATGAACATGACATCCCATTAAGAGTCACACGTTAAATTTACCTCATACAGCATGAACATGATATCCCATTAAGAGTCTCGCGTTAAATGATCCTCATACAGCATGAACATGATATCGTATTAAGAGTCACACGTTAAATATACCTCATACAGTAGGACCATGCCATCCCATTAAGAGTCACACGTTAAATGTCCCTCATACAGCATGAACGTGATATCCCATTAAGAGTCTCGCGTTAAATGTACCACATACAGCATGAACATGATATCCCATTAAGAGTCACGCGTTAAATATACCTCATACAGTAGGAACATGCCATCCCATTAAGGGTCACACGTTAAATGTACCACATAAAGCATGAAAATGACAACCCATTAAGAGCCACAGGTTAAATGTACCTCATACAGCATGAAAATATCCCATTAAGTGTCACACGTTAAATGTACCTCATACAGCATGAACATGATATTCCATTAAGTGTCTCACTTTAAGTTTACCTCATACAGCATGAACATGACAAATCTATTAAGAGTCACATGTTACATATACCTCATATAGAATGAACATGACATCACTTTAAGAGTCGCACGTTAAATGTACCTCATACAGCATGAACATGACATTGCATTAAGAGTCACACGTTAAATGTACCTCATACATCATGAACATGAAATCCCATTAAGAGTCACACTTTAAATGTACCTCATACAGCTTGAACATGACATCCCATTAAGAGTCACACGTTAAATGTACCTCATACAGTAGGAACATGCCATCCCATTAAGTGTCACACGTAAAATGTACCTCATACAGCATGAACATGATATCCCATTAAGAGTCTCGCGTTAAATGTACCTCATACAGCATGAACATGATATCGTATTAAGAGTCACACGTTAAATACATCTCATACAGTAGGACCATGCCATTCCGTTAAGAGTCACACGTTTAGTGTACCTCATACAGCATGAACGTGATATCCCATTAAGGGTCTCGCGTTAAATGTACCTCATACTGTATGAACATGATATCCCATTAAGAGTCACACGTTAAATATACCTCAAACAGTAGGAACATGCCATCCCATTAAGAGTCACACGTTAAATGTACCTCATACAGCATGAACATGTCATCCCATTAAGAGTCTCAGGTTAAATATACCTCATACAGCATGAACATATCCCATTAAGAGTCACACGTTAAATGTACCTCGTACAGCATGAACATGACATTCCATTAAGAGTCACACGTTAAATGTACCTCATACAGCATGAACATGATATCCCATTAAGCGTCACACGTTAAATGTACCTCATACATCATCCTCATGATATCCCATTAAGAGTCACACTATAAACGTACCTCATACAGCATGAACATGACACGCCATTAAGTGTCACACGTGAAATGTACCTCAACAGCATGAACATGATATCCCTTTAAGAGCCACACGTTCAATATGCCTCATACAGCATGAACATGACATCCCATTAAGAGTCACACGTTAAATGTACGTCATACACCATGAACATTATATCCCATTAAGAGTCTCGCGTTTATGGTACCTCATACAGCATGAACATGATATCGCTTTAAGAGTAACACGTTAAATGTACCTCATATATCATCCTCATGATATCCCATTAAGAGTCACACTATAAATGTACCTCATACAGCATGAACATGACACCCCATTAAGTGTCACACGTGAAATGTACCTCAACAGCATGAACATGATATCCCTTTAAGAGTCACACGCTAAATGTACCTCATACATCATGAACATGATATCCCATTAAGAGTCACACTTTAAATGTAGCTCATACAGCTTGAACATGATATCCCATTAAGAGTCTCGCGTTAAATGTACCTCATACAGCATGAACATAATAACCCATTAAGAGTCACACGTTAAATGTACCTCATACAGCACGAAAATGACATCCCATTAATAGCCATACGTGAAATATACCTTATGCAGCATTAACATGACATCCCATTAAGAGTCACCACGTTAAATATACCTCATACAGCATGAACATGATATCCCATTAAGAGTCAACGTTAAATGTACCTCATACACCATGAACATGATATCCTTTTGAGAATCACACTTTAAATATACCTCAACAGCATGAACATGACATCCCATTAAGTGCCACACGTTAAATGTACCTCATACAGCATGAACGTGATATCCCATTAAGAGTCTCGCGTTAAATGTACCACATGCAGCATGAGCATGATATCCCATTAAGAGTCACACGTTAAATATACCTCATACAGTAGGAACATGCCATCCCATTAAGGGTCACACGTTAAATGTACCACATAAAGCATGAAAATGACATCCCATTAAGAGTCTCAGGTTAAATTTACCTCATACAGCATGAACATATCCCATTAAGTGTCACACGTTAAATGTACCTCATACAGCATGAACATGATATTCCATTAAGTGTCTCACTTTAAATTTACTTCGTACAGCATGAACATGACATCCCATTAAGAGTCCATGTTACATATACCTCATATAGGATGAACATGACATCACTTTAAGAGTCACACGTTAAATGTACCTCATACAGCATGAACATGACATTGCATTAAGAGTCACACGTTAAATGTACCTCATACAGCTTGAACATGACATCCCATTAAGAGTCACACGTTAAATGTACCTCATACAGTAGGAACATGCCATCCCATTAAGTGTCACACGTTAAATGTACCTCATAAAGCATGAACATGACATCCCATTAAGAGTCTCACGTTAAATTTACTTCATACAGCATGAACATGACATCCCATTAAGAGTCACACGTTAAAATATACCTCATACAGAATGAACATGACATCTCATTAAACGTCACACGTTAAATGTACCTCATGCAGCATTAACATGACATTCCATTAAGAGTAACACGTTAAATGTACCTCATACAGCATGAACATGATACCCCATTAAGAGTCAACGTTAAATGTACCTCATACACCATGAACATGACATCCCATTAAGAGCCACACGTAAAATATGCGTCATACAGCATGAACATGACATCCCATTAAGAGTCACACGTTAAATGTACGTCATACAGCATTACATGATATCCCGTTATGAGTCTCTCGTTTAATGTACCTCATACAGCATGAGCATGATATAGCATTAAGAGTCACACTTTAAATATACCTCATACAGTAGGAACATGCCATCCCATTAAGAGAACACGTTAAATGTACCTCATACAGCATGAACATGACATTCCATTAAGAGTCACACGTTAAATGTACCTCATACAGCATGACCATGATATCCCATTAAGAGTCGCACGTTAAATATACCTCATACATTAGGAACATGCCATCCCATTAAGAGTCACACGTTAAATGTACCACATACAGCATGAACATGACATCCCATTAAGAGTCACACGTTAAATTTACCTCATACAGCATCAACATGATATCCCATTAAGAGTCTCGCGTTAAATGTACCTCATACAGCATGAACATGATATCGTATTAAGCGTCACACGTTAAATATACCTCATACAGTAGGACCATGCCATCCCATTAAGAGTCACACCTCAAAATGTTCCTCATACAGCATGAACGTGATATCCCATTAAGAGTCTCGCGTTAAATGTACCTCATACAGCATGAACATGATATCCCATTAAGAGTCACACGTTAAATATACCTGATACAGTAGAAACATACCATCCCATTAAGGGTCACACGTTAAATGTACCACATAAAGCATGAACATCACATCCTATTAAGTGTCTCAGGCTAAATGCACCTCATACAGCATGAACATATCCCATTAAGTGTCACACGTTAAATGTACCTCATACAGCATGAACATGATATTCCATTAAGAGTCTCACTTTAAATTTACCTCATACAGCATGAACATGACATCCCATTAAGGGTCACATGTTACATATACCTCATATAGAATGAACATGACATCCCATTAAGAGTCGCACTTTAAATGTACCTCATACAGCTTGAACATGACATCCCATTAAGAGTCACACGTTAAATGTACCTCATACAGCATGAACATGATATCCCATTAAGAGTCACACGTTAAATATACCTCATACAGTAGGAACATGCCATCCCATTAAGAGTCACACGATAAATGTACCTCATACTGCATGAACATGACATCCCATTAAGAGTCTGACGTTAAATTTACCTCATACAGCATGAACATGACATCCCATTAAGAGTCACACGTTAAATATACCTCAAACAGTAGGAACATGCCATCCCATTAAGAGTCACACGTTAAATGTACCTCATACAGCATGAACATATCATCCCATTAAGAGTCTCAGGTTAAATATACCTCATACAGCATGAACATATCCCATTAAGAGTCACACGTTAAATGTACCTCGTACAGCATGAACATGACATTCCATTAAGAGTCACACGTTAAATGTACCTCATACAGCATGAACATGATATCCCATTAAGCGTCACACGTTAAATGTACCTCATACATCATCCTCATGATATCCCATTAAGAGTCACACTATAAATGTACCTCATACAGCATGAACATGACACCCCATTAAGTGTCACACGTGAAATGTACCTCAACAGCATGAACATGATATCCGTTTAAGAGCCACACGTTCAATATGCCTCATACAGCATGAACATGACATCCCATTAAGAGTCACACGTTAAATGTACGTCATACACCATGAACATTATATCCCATTAAGAGTCTCGCGTTTATGGTACCTTATACAGCATGAACATGATATCGCTTTAAGAGTCACACGTTAAATATACCTCATAATGTAGGAACCTGCCATCCCATTAAGAGCAACACGTTCAATATGCCTCATACAGCATGAACATGATATCCCATTATGCGTCACACGTTAAATGTACCTCATACATCATCCTCATGATATCCCATTAAGAGTCACACTATAAATGTACCTCATACAGCATGAACATGACACCCCATTAAGTGTCACACGTGAAATGTACCTCAACAGCATGAACATGATATCCCTTTAAGAGTCACACGCTAAATGTACCTCATACATCATGAACATGATATCCCATTAAGAGTCACACTTTAAATGTAGCTCATACAGCTTGAACATGATATCCCATTAAGAGTCTCGCGTTAAATGTACCTCATACAGCATGAACATGATAACCCATTAAGAGTCACACGTTAAATGTACCTCATACAGCACGAAAATGACATCCCATTAATAGCCATACGTGAAATATACCTTATGCAGCATTAACATGACATCCCATTAAGAGTCACCACGTTAAATAAACCTCATACAGCATGAACATGATATCCCATTAAGAGTCAACGTTAAATGTACCTCATACACCATGAACATGATATCCTTTTGAGAATCACACTTTAAATATACCTCAACAGCATGAACATGCCATCCCATTAAGAGTCACACGTTAAATTTAACTCATACAGCATGAACATGATATCCCATTAAGAGTCTCGCGTTAAATGTACCTCATACAGCATGAATATGATATCGTATTAAGAATCCCACGTTAAATATACCTCATACAGTAGGACCATGCCATCCCATTAAGAGTCACACGTTAAATGTACCTCATACAGCATGAACATGATATCCCATTAAGAGTCACACGTTAAATATACCTCTTACAGTAGGAACATGCCATCCCATTAAGAGTCACACGTTAAATGTACCTCATACAGCATGAACATGACATCCCATTAAGAGTCTCAGGTTAAATGTACCTCATACAGGATGAACATATCCCATTAAGAGTTACACGTTAAATGTACCTCATACAGCATGAACATGACATTCCATTAAGAGTCACACGTTAAATGGACCTCATACAGCATGAACATGAAATCCCATTAAGCGTTACACGTTAAATGTACCTCATACATCATGCTCATGATATCCCATTAAGGGTCACACTTTAAATGTACCTCATACAGCATGAACATGACATCCCATTAAGTGTCACACGTTAAAGGTACCTCATACAGCATGAACATGATATTCCATTAAGAGTCACACGTTAAATATACCTCAACAGCATGAGCATGACATCCCATTAAGAGCCACACGTTAAATATGCGTCATACAGCATGAACATGACATCCCATTAAGAGTCACACGTTAAATGTACGTCATACAGCATTACATGATATCCCGTTAAGAGTCTCAAGTTTAATGTACCTCATACAGCATGAGCATGATATAGCATTAAGAGTCACACTTTAAATATACATCATACAGTAGGAACATGCCATCCCATTAAGAGTACACGTTAAATGTACCTCATACATTAGGAACATGCCATCCCATTAAGAGTCACACGTTAAATGTACCACATACAGCATGAACATGACATCCCATTAAGAGTCACACGTTAAATTTACCTCATACAGCATGAACATGATATCCCATTAAGAGTCTCGCGTTAAATGTACCTCATACAGCATGAACATGATATCGTATTAAGCGTCACACGTTAAACATACCTTATACAGTAGGACCATGCCATCCCATTAAGAGTCACACCTCAAAATGTTCCTCATACAGCATGAACGTGATATCCCATTAAGAGTCTCGCGTTAAATGTACCTCATACAGCATGAACATGATATCCCATTAAGAGTCACACGTTAAATATACCTGATACAGTAGAAACATGCCATCCCATTAAGGGTCACACGTTAAATGTACCACATAAAGCATGAACATGACATCCCATTAAGTGTCTCAGGCTAAATGCACCTCATACAGCATGAACATATCCCATTAAGTGTCACACGTTAAATGTACCTCATACAGCATGAACATGATATTCCATTAAGAGTCTCACTTTAAATTTACCTCATACAGCATGAACATGACATCCCATTAAGGGTCACATGTTACATATACCTCATACAGAATGAACATGACATCCCATTAAGAGTCACACTTTAAATGTACCTCATACTGCTTGAACATGACATCCCATGAAGAGTCACACGTTAAATGTACCACATACAGCATGAACATGATATCCCATTAAGAGTCACACGTTAAATATACCTCATACAGTAGGAACATGCCATCCCATTAAGAGTCACACGTTAAATGTACCTCATACAGCATGAACATGACATCCCATTAAGAGTCTCACGTTAAATTTACCTCATACAGCATGAACATGACATCCCATTCAGAGTCACACGTTAAATATACTTCATACAGAGTGAACATGACATCACATTAAGAGTCACACGTTAAATGTACCTCATACAGCATGAACATGACATTCCATTAAGAGTCACACGTTAAATGTACCTCATACAGCATGAACATGATATCCCATTAAGAGTCAACTTTAAATGTACCTCATACACCATGAACATGATATCCTATTGAGAGTCACACTTTAAATATACCTCAACAGCATGAACATGACATCCCATTAAGAGTCACACGTTAAATGTAGCTCATACAGCATGAACATGATATCCCATTAAGAGTCTCGCGTTAAATGTAGCTCATACAGCATGAACATGATATCGTATTAAGAGTCCCACGTTAAATATACCTCATACAGTAGGACCATGCCATCCCATTAAGAGTCACACGTTTAATGTACCTCATACAGCATGAACGTGATATCCCATTAAGAGTCACACGTTAAATATACCTCATACAGTCGGAACATGCCATCCCATTAAGAGTCACACGTTAAATGTACCTCATACAGCATGAACATGACATCCCATTAAGTGTCTCAGGTTAAATGTACCTCATACAGCATGAACATATCCCATTAAGAGTTACACGTTAAATGTTCCTCATACAGCATGAACATGACATTCCATTAAGAGTCACACGTTAAATGTACCTCATACATCATGCTCATGATATCCCATTAAGAGTCACACTTTAAATGTACCTCATACAGCATGAACATGACACCCCATTAAGTGTCACACGTTAAAGGTACCTCATACAGCATGAACATGATATTCCATTAAGAGTCACACGTTAAATATACCTCAACAGCATGAGCATGACATCCCATTAAGAGCCACACGTTAAATATGCGTCATACAGCATGAACATGACATCCCATTAAGAGTCACACGTTAAATGTACGTCATACAGCATTACATGATATCCCGTTAAGAGTCTCAAGTTTAATGTACCTCATACAGCATGAGCATGATATAGCATTAAGAGTCACACTTTAAATATACCTCATACAGTAGGAACGTGCCATCCCATTAAGAGTACACGTTAAATGTACCTCATACAGCATGAACATGACATTCCATTAAGAGTCACACGTTAAATGTACCTCATACAGCATGAACATGATATCCCATTAAGAGTCACACGTTAAATATATCTCATACATTAGGAACATGCCATCCCATTAAGAGTCACACGTTAAATGTACCACATACAGCATGAACATGATATCCCATTAAGAGTCTCGCGTTAAATGTACCTCATACAGCATGAACATGATATCCCATTAGGAGTCTCGCGTTAAATGTACCTCATACACCATGAACATGAAATCCCATTAAGATTCTCGCCTTAAATGTACCTCATACAGCATAAACATGACATCCCATTAAGAGCCACACGTTAAAAATACCTCATACAGCATGAACATGACATCCCATTAAGAGTCACACGTTAAATTTACCTCAAACAGCATGAACATGATATCCCATTAAGAGTCTCGCGTTAAACGTACCTCATACAGCATGAACATGATATCGTATTAAGCGTCACACGTTAAATATACCTCATACAGTAGGACCATGCCATGCCATTAAGAGTCATACCTCAAAATGTTGCTCATACAGCATGAACGTGATATCCCATTAAGAGTCTCGCGTTAAATGCACCTCATACAGCATGAACATGATATCCCATTAAGAGTCACACGTTAAATATACCTGATACAGTAGAAACATGCCATCCCATTAAGGTTCACTCGTTAAATGTACCACATACAGCATGAACATGACATCCCATTAAGAGTCTCAGGTTAAATGTACCTCATACAGCATGAACATATCCCATTAAGAGTTACACGTTAAATGTACCTCATACAGCATGAACATGACATTCCATTAAGAGTCACACGTTAAATGTACCTCATACAGCATGAACATGACATCCCATTAAGAGTCTCAGGTTAAATGTACCTCATACATCATGCTCATGATATCCCATTAAGAGTCACACTTTAAATGTACCTCATACAGCATGAACATGACACCCCATTAAGTGTCACACGTTAAAGGTACCTCATACAGCATGAACATGATATTCCATTAAGAGTCACACGTTAAATATACCTCAACAGCATGAGCATGACATCCCATTAAGAGCCACACGTTAAATATGCGTCATACAGCATGAACATGACATCCCATTAAGAGTCACACGTTAAATGTACGTCATACAGCATTACATGATATCCCGTTAAGAGTCTCAAGTTTAATGTACCTCATACAGCATGAGCATGATATAGCATTAAGAGTCACACTTTAAATATACATCATACAGTAGGAACATGCCATCCCATTAAGAGTACACGTTAAATGTACCTCATACATTAGGAACATGCCATCCCATTAAGAGTCACACGTTAAATGTACCACATACAGCATGAACATGACATCCCATTAAGAGTCACACGTTAAATTTACCTCATACAGCATGAACATGATATCCCATTAAGAGTCTCGCGTTAAAGGTACCTCATACAGCATGAACATGATATCGTATTAAGCGTCACACGTTAAATATACCTCATACAGTAGGACCATGCCATCCCATTAAGAGTCACACCTCAAAATGTTCCTCATACAGCATGAACGTGATATCCCATTAAGAGTCTCGCGTTAAATGTACCTCATACAGCATGAACATGATATCCCATTAAGAGTCACACATTAAATATACCTGATACAGTAGAAACATGCCATCCCATTAAGGGTCACACGTTAAGTGTACCACATAAAGCATGAACATGACATCCCATTAAGTATCTCAGGCTAAATGCACCTCATACAGCATGAACATATCCCATTAAGTGTCACACGTTAAATGTACCTCATACAGCATGAACATGATATTCCATTAAGAGTCTCACTTTAAATTTACCTCATACAGCATGAACATGACATCCCATTAAGGGTCACATGTTACATATACCTCATACAGAATAACATGACATCCCATTAAGAGACACACTTTAAATGTACCTCATACAGCTTGAACATGACATCGCATTAAGAGTCACACGTTAAATGTACCACATACAGCATGAACATGATATCCCATTAAGAGTCACACGTTAAATATACCTCATACAGTAGGAACATGCCATCCCATTAAGAGTCACACGTTAAATAGACCTCATACAGCATGAACATGACATCCCATTAAGAGTCTCACGTTAAATTTACCTCATACAGCATGAACATGACATCCCATTCAGAGTCACACGTTAAATATACCTCATACAGAGTGAACATGACATCACATTAAGAGTCACACGTTAAATGTACCTCATACAGCATGAACATGACATTCCATTAAGAGTCACACGTTAAATGTACCTCATACAGCATGAACATGATATGCCATTAAGAGTCAACTTTAAATGTACCTCATACACCATGAACATGATATCCTATTGAGAGTCACACTTTAAATATACCTCAACAGCATGAACATGACATCCCATTAAGAGTCACACGTTAAATGTAACTCATACAGCATTAACATGATATCCCATTAAGAGTCTCGCGTTAAATGTACCTCATACAGCATGAACATGATATCGTATTAAGAGTCCCACGTTAAATATACCTCATACAGTAGGACCATGCCATCCCATTAAGAGTCACACGTTTAATGTACCTCATACAGCATGAACGTGATATCCCATTAAGAGTCTCGCGTTAAATGTACCTCATACAGCATGAACATGATATCCCATTAAGAGTCACACGTTAAATATACCTCATACAGTGGGAACATGCCATCCCATTAAGAGTCACACGTTAAATGTACCTCATACAGCATGAACATGACATCCCATTAAGAGTCTCAGGATAAATGTACCTCATACAGCATGAACATATCCCATTAAGAGTTACACGTTAAATGTTCCTCATACAGCATGAACATGACATTCCATTAAGAGTCACACGTTAAATGTACCTCATACATCATGCTCGTGATATCCCATTAAGAGTCACACTTTAAATGTACCTCATACAGCATGAACATGACACCCCATTAAGTGTCACACGTTAAAGGTACCTCATACAGAATGAACATGATATTCCATTAAGAGTCACACGTTAAATATACCTCAACAGCATGAGCATGACATCCCATTAAGAGCCACACGTTAAATATGCGTCATACAGCATGAACATGACATCCCATTAAGAGTCACACGTTAAATGTACCTCATACATCATCCTCATGATATCCCATTAAGAGTCACACTATAAATGTACCTCATACAGCATGAACATGATATCCCATTAAGAGTCACACTTTAAATGTAGCTCATACAGCTTGAACATGATATCCCATTAAGAGTCTCGCGTTAAATGTACCTCATACAGCATGAACATGATAACCCATTAAGAGTCACACGTTAAATGTACCTCATACAGCACGAAAATGACATCCCATTAATAGCCATACGTGAAATATACCTTATGCAGCATTAACATGACATCCCATTAAGAGTCACCACGTTAAATAAACCTCATACAGCATGAACATGATATCCATTAAGAGTCAACGTAAAATGTACCTCATACACCATGAACATGATATCCTTTTGAGAAAAACACTTTAAATATACCTCAACAGCATGAACATGACATCCCATTAAGAGTCACACGTTAAATTTAACTCATACAGCATGAACATGATATCCCATTAAGAGTCTCGCGTTAAATGTACCTCATACAGCATGAATATGATATCGTATTAAGAGTCCCACGTTAAATATACCTCATACAGTAGGACCATGCCATCCCATTAAGAGTCACACGTTTAATGTACCTCATACAGCATGAACGTGATATCCCATTAAGAGACTCGCGTTAAATGTACCTCATACAGCATGAACATGATATCCCATTAAGAGTCACACGTTAAATATACCTCTTACAGTAGGAACATGCCATCCCATTAAGAGTCACACGTTAAATGTACCTCATACAGCATGAACATGACATCCCATTAAGAGTCTCAGGTTAAATGTACCTCATACAGGATGAACATATCCCATTAAGAGTTACACGTTAAATGTACCTCATACAGCATGAACATGACATTCCATTAAGAGTCACACGTTAAATGGACCTCATACTGCATGAGCATGAAATCCCATTAAGCGTTACACGTTAAATGTACCTCATACATCATGCTCATGATATCCCATTAAGGGTCACACTTTAAATGTACCTCATACAGCATGAACATGACACCCCATTAAGTGTCACACGTTAAAGATACCTCATACAGCATGAACATGATATTCCATTAAGAGTCACACGTTAAATATACCTCAACAGCATGAGCATGACATCCCATTAAGAGCCACACGTTAAATATGCGTCATACAGCATGAACATGACATCCCATTAAGAGTCACACGTTAAATGTACGTCATACAGCATTACATGATATCCCGTTAAGAGTCTCAAGTTTAATGTACCTCATACAGCATGAGCATGATATAGCATTAAGAGTCACACTTTAAATATACATCATACAGTAGGAACATGCCATCCCATTAAGAGTACACGTTAAATGTACCTCATACATTAGGAACATGCCATCCCATTAAGAGTCACACGTTAAATGTACCACATACAGCATGAACATGACATCCCATTAAGAGTCACACGTTAAATTTACCTCATACAGCATGAACATGATATCCCATTAAGAGTCTCGCGTTAAATGTACCTCATACAGCATGAACATGATATCGTATTAAGCGTCACACGTTAAATATACCTCATACAGTAGGACCATGCCATCCCATTAAGAGTCACACCTCAAAATGTTCCTCATACAGCATGAACGTGATATCCCATTAAGAGTCTCGCGTTAAATGTACCTCATACAGCATGAACATGATATCCCATTAAGAGTCACACGTTAAATATACCTGATACAGTAGAAACATGCCATCCCATTAAGGGTCACACGTTAAATGTACCACATAAAGCATGAACATGACATCCCATTAAGTGTCTCAGGCTAAATGCACCTCATACAGCATGAACATATCCCATTAAGTGTCACACGTTAAATGTACCTCATACAGCATGAACATGATATTCCATTAAGAGTCTCACTTTAAATTTACCTCATACAGCATGAACATGACATCCCATTAAGGGTCACATGTTACATATACCTCATACAGAATGAACATGACATCCCATTAAGAGTCACACTTTAAATGTACCTCATACAGCTTGAACATGACATCCCATTAAGAGTCACACGTTAAATGTACCACATACAGCATGAACATGATATCCCATTAAGAGTCACACGTTAAATATACCTCATACAGTAGGAACATGCCATCCCATTAAGAGTCACACGTTAAATGTACCTCATACAGCATGAACATGACATCCCATTAAGAGTCTCACGTTAAATTTACCTCATACAGCATGAACATGACATCCCATTCAGAGTCACACGTTAAATATACCTCATACAGAGTGAACATGACATCACATTAAGAGTCACACGTTAAATGTACCTCATACAGCATGAACATGACATTCCATTAAGAGTCACACGTTAAATGTACCTCATACAGCATGAACATGATATCCCATTAAGAGTCAACTTTAAATGTACCTCATACACCATGAACATGATATCCTATTGAGAGTCACACTTTAAATATACCTCAACAGCATGAACATGACATCCCATTAAGAGTCACACGTTAAATGTAGCTCATACAGCATGAACATGATATCCCATTAAGAGTCTCGCGTTAAATGTACCTCATACAGCATGAACATGATATCGTATTAAGAGTCCCACGTTAAATATACCTCATACAGTAGGACCATGCCATCCCATTAAGAGTCACACGTTTAATGTACCTCATACAGCATGAACGTGATATCCCATTAAGAGTCACACGTTAAATATACCTCATACAGTCGGAACATGCCATCCCATTAAGAGTCACACGTTAAATGTACCTCATACAGCATGAACATGACATCCCATTAAGTGTCTCAGGTTAAATGTACCTCATACAGCATGAACATATCCCATTAAGAGTTACACGTTAAATGTTCCTCATACAGCATGAACATGACATTCCATTAAGAGTCACACGTTAAATGTACCTCATACATCATGCTCATGATATCCCATTAAGAGTCAAACTTTAAATGTACCTCATACAGCATGAACATGACACCCCATTAAGTGTCACACGTTAAAGGTACCTCATACAGCATGAACATGATATTCCATTAAGAGTCACACGTTAAATATACCTCAACAGCATGAGCATGACATCCCATTAAGAGCCACACGTTAAATATGCGTCATACAGCATGAACATGACATCCCATTAAGAGTCACACGTTAAATGTACGTCATACAGCATTACATGATATCCCGTTAAGAGTCTCAAGTTTAATGTACCTCATACAGCATGAGCATGATATAGCATTAAGAGTCACACTTTAAATATACCTCATACAGTAGGAACGTGCCATCCCATTAAGAGTACACGTTAAATGTACCTCATACAGCATGAACATGACATTCCATTAAGAGTCACACGTTAAATGTACCTCATACAGCATGAACATGATATCCCATTAAGAGTCACACGTTAAATATATCTCATACATTAGGAACATGCCATCCCATTAAGAGTCACACGTTAAATGTACCACATACAGCATGAACATGATATCCCATTAAGAGTCTCGCGTTAAATGTACCTCATACAGCATGAACATGATATCCCATTAGGAGTCTCGCGTTAAATGTACCTCATACACCATGAACATGAAATCCCATTAAGATTCTCGCCTTAAATGTACCTCATACAGCATGAACATGACATCCCATTAAGAGCCACACGTTAGAAATACCTCATACAGCATGAACATGACATCCCATTAAGAGTCACACGTTAAATTTACCTCAAACAGCATGAACATGATATCCCATTAAGAGTCTCGCGTTAAATGTACCTCATACAGCATGAACATGATATCGTATTAAGCGTCACACGTTCAATATACCTCATACAGTAGGACCATGCCATGCCATTAAGAGTCATACCTCAAAATGTTGCTCATACAGCATGAACGTGATATCCCATTAAGAGTCTCGCGTTAAATGTACCTCATACAGCATGAACATGATATCCCATTAAGAGTCACACGTTAAATATACCTGATACAGTAGAAACATGCCATCCCATTAAGGTTCACACGTTAAATGTACCACATACAGCATGAACATGACATCCCATTAAGAGTCTCAGGTTAAATGTACCTCATACAGCATGAACATATCCCATTAAGAGTTACACGTTAAATGTACCTCATACAGCATGAACATGACATTCCATTAAGAGTCACACGTTAAATGTACCTCATACAGCATGAACATGACATCCCATTAAGAGTCTCAGGTTAAATGTACCTCATACATCATGCTCATGATATCCCATTAAGAGTCACACTTTAAATGTACCTCATACAGCATGAACATGACACCCCATTAAGTGTCACACGTTAAAGGTACCTCATACAGCATGAACATGATATTCCATTAAGAGTCACACGTTAAATATACCTCAACAGCATGAGCATGACATCCCATTAAGAGCCACACGTTAAATATGCGTCATACAGCATGAACATGACATCCCATTAAGAGTCACACGTTAAATGTACGTCATACAGCATTACATGATATCCCGTTAAGAGTCTCAAGTTTAATGTACCTCATACAGCATGAGCATGATATAGCATTAAGAGTCACACTTTAAATATACATCATACAGTAGGAACATGCCATCCCATTAAGAGTACACGTTAAATGTACCTCATACATTAGGAACATGCCATCCCATTAAGAGTCACACGTTAAATGTACCACATACAGCATGAACATGACATCCCATTAAGAGTCACACGTTAAATTTACCTCATACAGCATGAACATGATATCCCATTAAGAGTCTCGCGTTAAAGGTACCTCATACAGCATGAACATGAAATCGTATTAAGCGTCACACGTTAAATATACCTCATACAGTAGGACCATGCCATCCCATTAAGAGTCACACCTCAAAATGTTCCTCATACAGCATGAACGTGATATCCCATTAAGAGTCTCGCGTTAAATGTACCTCATACAGCATGAACATGATATCCCATTAAGAGTCACACATTAAATATACCTGATACAGTAGAAACATGCCATCCCATTAAGGGTCACACGTTAAATGTACCACATAAAGCATGAACATGACATCCCATTAAGTATCTCAGGCTAAATGCACCTCATACAGCATGAACATATCCCATTAAGTGTCACACGTTAAATGTACCTCATACAGCATGAACATGATATTCCATTAAGAGTCTCACGTTAAATTTACCTCATACAGCATGAACATGACATCCCATTCAGAGTCACACGTTAAATATACCTCATACAGTGTGAACATGACATCACATTAAGAGTCACACGTTAAATGTACCTCATACAGCATGAACATGACATTCCATTAAGAGTCACACGTTAAATGTACCTCATACAGCATGAACATGATATCCCATTAAGAGTCAACTTTAAATGTACCTCATACACCATGAACATGATATCCTATTGAGAGTCACACTTTAAATATACCTCAACAGCATGAACATGACATCCCATTAAGAGTCACACGTTAAATGTAGCTCATACAGCATGAACATGATATCCCATTAAGAGTCTCGCGTTAAATGTACCTCATACAGCATGAACATGATATCGTATTAAGAGTCCCACGTTAAATATACCTCATACAGTAGGACCATGCCATCCCATTAAGAGTCACACGTTTAATGTACCTCATACAGCATGAACGTGATATCCCATTAAGAGTCACACGTTAAATATACCTCATACAGTCGGAACATGCCATTCCATTAAGAGTCACACGTTAAATGTACCTCATACAGCATGAACATGACATCCCATTAAGTGTCTCAGGTTAAATGTACCTCATACAGCATGAACATATCCCATTAAGAGTTACACGTTAAATGTTCCTCATACAGCATGAACATGACATTCCATTAAGAGTCACACGTTAAATGTACCTCATACATCATGCTCATGATATCCCATTAAGAGTCACACTTTAAATGTACCTCATACAGCATGAACATGACACCCCATTAAGTGTCACACGTTAAAGGTACCTCATACAGCATGAACATGATATTCCATTAAGAGTCACACGTTAAATATACCTCAACAGCATGAGCATGACATCCCATTAAGAGCCACACGTTAAATATGCGTCATACAGCATGAACATGACATCCCATTAAGAGTCACACGTTAAATGTACGTCATACAGCATTACATGATATCCCGTTAAGAGTCTCAAGTTTAATGTACCTCATACAGCATGAGCATGATATAGCATTAAGAGTCACACTTTAAATATACCTCATACAGTAGGAACGTGCCATCCCATTAAGAGTACACGTTAAATGTACCTCATACAGCATGAACATGACATTCCATTAAGAGTCACACGTTAAATGTACCTCATACAGCATGAACATGATATCCCATTAAGAGTCACACGTTAAATATATCTCATACATTAGGAACATGCCATCCCATTAAGAGTCACACGTTAAATGTACCACATACAGCATGAACATGATATCCCATTAAGAGTCTCGCGTTAAATGTACCTCATACAGCATGAACATGATATCCCATTAGGAGTCTCGCGTTAAATGTACCTCATACACCATGAACATGAAATCCCATTAAGATTCTCGCCTTAAATGTACCTCATACAGCATGAACATGACATCCCATTAAGAGCCACACGTTAAAAATACCTCATACAGCATGAACATGACATCCCATTAAGAGTCACACGTTAAATTTACCTCAAACAGCATGAACATGATATCCCATTAAGAGTCTCACGTTAAATGTACCTCATACAGCATGAACATGATATCGTATTAAGCGTCACACGTTAAATATACCTCATACAGTAGGACCATGCCATGCCATTAAGAGTCATACCTCAAAATGTTGCTCATACAGCATGAACGTGATATCCCATTAAGAGTCTCGCGTTAAATGTACCTCATACAGCATGAACATGATATCCCATTAAGAGTCACACGTTAAATATACCTGATACAGTAGAAACATGCCATCCCATTAAGGTTCACACGTTAAATGTACCACATACAGCATGAACATGACATCCCATTAAGAGTCTCAGGTTAAATGTACCTCATACAGCATGAACATATCCCATTAAGAGTTACACGTTAAATGTACCTCATACAGCATGAACATGACATTCCATTAAGAGTCACACGTTAAATGTACCTCATACAGCATGAACATGACATCCCATTAAGAGTCTCAGGTTAAATGTACCTCATACATCATGCTCATGATATCCCATTAAGAGTCACACTTTAAATGTACCTCATACAGCATGAACATGACACCCCATTAAGTGTCACACGTTAAAGGTACCTCATACAGCATGAACATGATATTCCATTAAGAGTCACACGTTAAATATACCTCAACAGCATGAGCATGACATCCCATTAAGAGCCACACGTTAAATATGCGTCATACAGCATGAACATGACATCCCATTAAGAGTCACACGTTAAATGTACGTCATACAGCATTACATGATATCCCGTTAAGAGTCTCAAGTTTAATGTACCTCATACAGCATGAGCATGATATAGCATTAAGAGTCACACTTTAAATATACATCATACAGTAGGAACATGCCATCCCATTAAGAGTACACGTTAAATGTACCTCATACATTAGGAACATGCCATCCCATTAAGAGTCACACGTTAAATGTACCACATACAGCATGAACATGACATCCCATTAAGAGTCACACGTTAAATTTACCTCATACAGCATGAACATGATATCCCATTAAGAGTCTCGCGTTAAAGGTACCTCATACAGCATGAACATGATATCGTATTAAGCGTCACACGTTAAATATACCTCATACAGTAGGACCATGCCATCCCATTAAGAGTCACACCTCAAAATGTTCCTCATACAGCATGAACGTGATATCCCATTAAGAGTCTCGCGTTAAATGTACCTCATACAGCATGAACATGATATCCCATTAAGAGTCACACATTAAATATACCTGATACAGTAGAAACATGCCATCCCATTAAGGGTCACACGTTAAATGTACCACATAAAGCATGAACATGACATCCCATTAAGTATCTCAGGCTAAATGCACCTCATACAGCATGAACATATCCCATTAAGTGTCACACGTTAAATGTACCTCATACAGCATGAACATTATATTCCATTAAGAGTCTCACTTTAAATTTACCTCATACAGCATGAACATGACATCCCATTAAGGGTCACATGTTACATATACCTCATACAGAATGAACATGACATCCCATTAAGAGTCACACTTTAAATGTACCTCATACAGCTTGAACATGACATCCCATTAAGAGTCACACGTTAAATGTACCACATACAGCATGAACATGATATCCCATTAAGAGTCACACGTTAAATATACCTCATACAGTAGGAACATGCCATCCCATTAAGAGTCACACGTTAAATGTACCTCATACAGCATGAACATGACATCCCATTAAGAGTCTCACGTTAAATTTACCTCATACAGCATGAACATGACATCCCATTCAGAGTCACACGTTAAATATACCTCATACAGAGTGAACATGACATCACATTAAGAGTCACACGTTAAATGTACCTCATACAGCATGAACATGACATTCCATTAAGAGTCACACGTTAAATGTACCTCATACAGCATGAACATGATATCCCATTAAGAGTCAACTTTAAATGTACCTCATACACCATGAACATGATATCCTATTGAGAGTCACACTTTAAATATACCTCAACAGCATGAACATGACATCCCATTAAGAGTCACACGTTAAATGTAGCTCATACAGCATGAACATGATATCCCATTAAGAGTCTCGCGTTAAATGTACCTCATACAGCATGAACATGATATCGTATTAAGAGTCCCACGTTAAATATACCTCATACAGTAGGACCATGCCATCCCATTAAGAGTCACACGTTTAATGTACCTCATACAGCATGAACGTGATATCCCATTAAGAGTCACACGTTAAATATACCTCATACAGTCGGAACATGCCATCCCATTAAGAGTCACACGTTAAATGTACTTCATACAGCATGAACATGACATCCCATTAAGTGTCTCAGGTTAAATGTACCTCATACAGCATGAACATATCCCATTAAGAGTTACACGTTAAATGTTCCTCATACAGCATGAACATGACATTCCATTAAGAGTCACACGTTAAATGTACCTCATACATCATGCTCATGATATCCCATTAAGAGTCAAACTTTAAATGTACCTCATACAGCATGAACATGACACCCCATTAAGTGTCACACGTTAAAGGTACCTCATACAGCATGAACATGATATTCCATTAAGAGTCACACGTTAAATATACCTCAACAGCATGAGCATGACATCCCATTAAGAGCCACACGTTAAATATGCGTCATACAGCATGAACATGACATCCCATTAAGAGTCACACGTTAAATGTACGTCATACAGCATTACATGATATCCCGTTAAGAGTCTCAAGTTTAATGTACCTCATACAGCATGAGCATGATATAGCATTAAGAGTCACACTTTAAATATACCTCATACAGTAGGAACGTGCCATCCCATTAAGAGTACACGTTAAATGTACCTCATACAGCATGAACATGACATTCCATTAAGAGTCACACGTTAAATGTACCTCATACAGCATGAACATGATATCCCATTAAGAGTCACACGTTAAATATATCTCATACATTAGGAACATGCCATCCCATTAAGAGTCACACGTTAAATGTACCACATACAGCATGAACATGATATCCCATTAAGAGTCTCGCGTTAAATGTACCTCATACAGCATGAACATGATATCCCATTAGGAGTCTCGCGTTAAATGTACCTCATACACCATGAACATGAAATCCCATTAAGATTCTCGCCTTAAATGTACCTCATACAGCATGAACATGACATCCCATTAAGAGCCACACGTTAGAAATACCTCATACAGCATGAACATGACATCCCATTAAGAGTCACACGTTAAATTTACCTCAAACAGCATGAACATGATATCCCATTAAGAGTCTCGCGTTAAATGTACCTCATACAGCATGAACATGATATCGTATTAAGCGTCACACGTTCAATATACCTCATACAGTAGGACCATGCCATGCCATTAAGAGTCATACCTCAAAATGTTGCTCATACAGCATGAACGTGATATCCCATTAAGAGTCTCGCGTTAAATGTACCTCATACAGCATGAACATGATATCCCATTAAGAGTCACACGTTAAATATACCTGATACAGTAGAAACATGCCATCCCATTAAGGTTCACACGTTAAATGTACCACATACAGCATGAACATGACATCCCATTAAGAGTCTCAGGTTAAATGTACCTCATACAGCATGAACATATCCCATTAAGAGTTACACGTTAAATGTACCTCATACAGCATGAACATGACATTCCATTAAGAGTCACACGTTAAATGTACCTCATACAGCATGAACATGACATCCCATTAAGAGTCTCAGGTTAAATGTACCTCATACATCATGCTCATGATATCCCATTAAGAGTCACACTTTAAATGTACCTCATACAGCATGAACATGACACCCCATTAAGTGTCACACGTTAAAGGTACCTCATACAGCATGAACATGATATTCCATTAAGAGTCACACGTTAAATATACCTCAACAGCATGAGCATGACATCCCATTAAGAGCCACACGTTAAATATGCGTCATACAGCATGAACATGACATCCCATTAAGAGTCACACGTTAAATGTACGTCATACAGCATTACATGATATCCCGTTAAGAGTCTCAAGTTTAATGTACCTCATACAGCATGAGCATGATATAGCATTAAGAGTCACACTTTAAATATACATCATACAGTAGGAACATGCCATCCCATTAAGAGTACACGTTAAATGTACCTCATACATTAGGAACATGCCATCCCATTAAGAGTCACACGTTAAATGTACCACATACAGCATGAACATGACATCCCATTAAGAGTCACACGTTAAATTTACCTCATACAGCATGAACATGATATCCCATTAAGAGTCTCGCGTTAAAGGTACCTCATACAGCATGAACATGAAATCGTATTAAGCGTCACACGTTAAATATACCTCATACAGTAGGACCATGCCATCCCATTAAGAGTCACACCTCAAAATGTTCCTCATACAGCATGAACGTGATATCCCATTAAGAGTCTCGCGTTAAATGTACCTCATACAGCATGAACATGATATCCCATTAAGAGTCACACATTAAATATACCTGATACAGTAGAAACATGCCATCCCATTAAGGGTCACACGTTAAATGTACCACATAAAGCATGAACATGACATCCCATTAAGTATCTCAGGCTAAATGCACCTCATACAGCATGAACATATCCCATTAAGTGTCACACGTTAAATGTACCTCATACAGCATGAACATGATATTCCATTAAGAGTCTCACGTTAAATTTACCTCATACAGCATGAACATGACATCCCATTCAGAGTCACACGTTAAATATACCTCATACAGTGTGAACATGACATCACATTAAGAGTCACACGTTAAATGTACCTCATACAGCATGAACATGACATTCCATTAAGAGTCACACGTTAAATGTACCTCATACAGCATGAACATGATATCCCATTAAGAGTCAACTTTAAATGTACCTCATACACCATGAACATGATATCCTATTGAGAGTCACACTTTAAATATACCTCAACAGCATGAACATGACATCCCATTAAGAGTCACACGTTAAATGTAGCTCATACAGCATGAACATGATATCCCATTAAGAGTCTCGCGTTAAATGTACCTCATACAGCATGAACATGATATCGTATTAAGAGTCCCACGTTAAATATACCTCATACAGTAGGACCATGCCATCCCATTAAGAGTCACACGTTTAATGTACCTCATACAGCATGAACGTGATATCCCATTAAGAGTCACACGTTAAATATACCTCATACAGTCGGAACATGCCATTCCATTAAGAGTCACACGTTAAATGTTCCTCATACAGCATGAACATGACATCCCATTAAGTGTCTCAGGTTAAATGTACCTCATACAGCATGAACATATCCCATTAAGAGTTACACGTTAAATGTTCCTCATACAGCATGAACATGACATTCCATTAAGAGTCACACGTTAAATGTACCTCATACATCATGCTCATGATATCCCATTAAGAGTCACACTTTAAATGTACCTCATACAGCATGAACATGACACCCCATTAAGTGTCACACGTTAAAGGTACCTCATACAGCATGAACATGATATTCCATTAAGAGTCACACGTTAAATATACCTCAACAGTATGAGCATGACATCCCATTAAGAGCCACACGTTAAATATGCGTCATACAGCATGAACATGACATCCCATTAAGAGTCACACGTTAAATGTACGTCATACAGCATTACATGATATCCCGTTAAGAGTCTCAAGTTTAATGTACCTCATACAGCATGAGCATGATATAGCATTAAGAGTCACACTTTAAATATACCTCATACAGTAGGAACGTGCCATCCCATTAAGAGTACACGTTAAATGTACCTCATACAGCATGAACATGACATTCCATTAAGAGTCACACGTTAAATGTACCTCATACAGCATGAACATGATATCCCATTAAGAGTCACACGTTAAATATATCTCATACATTAGGAACATGCCATCCCATTAAGAGTCACACGTTAAATGTACCACATACAGCATGAACATGATATCCCATTAAGAGTCTCGCGTTAAATGTACCTCATACAGCATGAACATGATATCCCATTAGGAGTCTCGCGTTAAATGTACCTCATACACCATGAACATGAAATCCCATTAAGATTCTCGCCTTAAATGTACCTCATACAGCATGAACATGACATCCCATTAAGAGCCACACGTTAAAAATACCTCATACAGCATGAACATGACATCCCATTAAGAGTCACACGTTAAATTTACCTCAAACAGCATGAACATGATATCCCATTAAGAGTCTCACGTTAAATGTACCTCATACAGCATGAACATGATATCGTATTAAGCGTCACACGTTAAATATACCTCATACAGTAGGACCATGCCATGCCATTAAGAGTCATACCTCAAAATGTTGCTCATACAGCATGAACGTGATATCCCATTAAGAGTCTCGCGTTAAATGTACCTCATACAGCATGAACATGATATCCCATTAAGAGTCACACGTTAAATATACCTGATACAGTAGAAACATGCCATCCCATTAAGGTTCACACGTTAAATGTACCACATACAGCATGAACATGACATCCCATTAAGAGTCTCAGGTTAAATGTACCTCATACAGCATGAACATATCCCATTAAGAGTTACACGTTAAATGTACCTCATACAGCATGAACATGACATTCCATTAAGAGTCACACGTTAAATGTACCTCATACAGCATGAACATGACATCCCATTAAGAGTCTCAGGTTAAATGTACCTCATACATCATGCTCATGATATCCCATTAAGAGTCACACTTTAAATGTACCTCATACAGCATGAACATGACACCCCATTAAGTGTCACACGTTAAAGGTACCTCATACAGCATGAACATGATATTCCATTAAGAGTCACACGTTAAATATACCTCAACAGCATGAGCATGACATCCCATTAAGAGCCACACGTTAAATATGCGTCATACAGCATGAACATGACATCCCATTAAGAGTCACACGTTAAATGTACGTCATACAGCATTACATGATATCCCGTTAAGAGTCTCAAGTTTAATGTACCTCATACAGCATGAGCATGATATAGCATTAAGAGTCACACTTTAAATATACATCATACAGTAGGAACATGCCATCCCATTAAGAGTACACGTTAAATGTACCTCATACATTGGGAACATGCCATCCCATTAAGAGTCACACGTTAAATGTACCACATACAGCATGAACATGACATCCCATTAAGAGTCACACGTTAAATTTACCTCATACAGCATGAACATGATATCCCATTAAGAGTCTCGCGTTAAAGGTACCTCATACAGCATGAACATGATATCGTATTAAGCGTCACACGTTAAATATACCTCATACAGTAGGACCATGCCATCCCATTAAGAGTCACACCTCAAAATGTTCCTCATACAGCATGAACGTGATATCCCATTAAGAGTCTCGCGTTAAATGTACCTCATACAGCATGAACATGATATCCCATTAAGAGTCACACATTAAATATACCTGATACAGTAGAAACATGCCATCCCATTAAGGGTCACACGTTAAATGTACCACATAAAGCATGAACATGACATCCCATTAAGTATCTCAGGCTAAATGCACCTCATACAGCATGAACATATCCCATTAAGTGTCACACGTTAAATGTACCTCATACAGCATGAACATTATATTCCATTAAGAGTCTCACTTTAAATTTACCTCATACAGCATGAACATGACATCCCATTAAGGGTCACATGTTACATATACCTCATACAGAATGAACATGACATCCCATTAAGAGTCACACTTTAAATGTACCTCATACAGCTTGAACATGACATCCCATTAAGAGTCACACGTTAAATGTACCACATACAGCATGAACATGATATCCCATTAAGAGTCACACGTTAAATATACCTCATACAGTAGGAACATGCCATCCCATTAAGAGTCACACGTTAAATAGACCTCATACAGCATGAACATGACATCCCATTAAGAGTCTCACGTTAAATTTACCTCATACAGCATGAACATGACATCCCATTCAGAGTCACACGTTAAATATACCTCATACAGAGTAAACATGACATCACATTAAGAGTCACACGTTAAATGTACCTCATACAGCATGAACATGACATTCCATTAAGAGTCACACGTTAAATGTACCTCATACAGCATGAACATGATATCCCATTAAGAGTCAACTTTAAATGTACCTCATACACCATGAACATGATACCCTATTGAGAGTCACACTTTAAATATACCTCAACAGCATGAACATGACATCCCATTAAGAGTCACACGTTAAATGTAACTCATACAGCATTAACATGATATCCCATTAAGAGTCTCGCGTTAAATGTACCTCATACAGCATGAACATGATATCGTATTAAGAGTCCCACGTTAAATATACCTCATACAGTAGGACCATGCCATCCCATTAAGAGTCACACGTTTAATGTACCTCATACAGCATGAACGTGATATCCCATTAAGAGTCTCGCGTTAAATGTACCTCATACAGCATGAACATGATATCCCATTAAGAGTCACACGATAAATATACCTCATACAGTAGGAACATGCCATCCCATTAAGAGTCACACGTTAAATGTACCTCATACAGCATGAACATGACATCCCATTAAGAGTCTCAGGATAAATGTACCACATACAGCATGAACATATCCCATTAAGAGTTACACGTTAAATGTTCCTCATACAGCATGAACATGACATTCCATTAAGAGTCACACGTTAAATGTACCTCATACATCATGCTCGTGATATCCCATTAAGAGTCACACTTTAAATGTACCTCATACAGCATGAACATGACACCCCATTAAGTGTCACACGTTAAAGGTACCTCATACAGAATGAACATGATATTCCATTAAGAGTCACACGATAAATATACCTCAACAGCATGAGCATGACATCCCATTAAGAGCCACACGTTAAATATGCGTCATACAGCATGAACATGACATCCCATTAAGAGTCACACGTTAAATGTACGTCATACAGCATTACATGATATCCCGTTAAGAGTCTCAAGTTTAATGTACCTCATACAGCATGAGCATGATATAGCATTAAGAGTCACACTTTAAATATACCTCATATAGAATGAACATGACATCACATTAAGAGTCACTACGTTAAATGTACCTCATACTGCATGAACATGACATTCCATTAAAAGTCACACGTTAAATGTACCTCATACATCATGAAACTCATATCCCAGTAAGAGTCACACTTTAAATGTAGCTCATACATCTTGAACATGACACCCCATTAAGAGTCACACGTTAAATGTACCTCATACAGCATGAACATGATATCCCATTAAGAGTCAACTTTAAATGTACCTCATACACCATGAACATGATATCCTATTGAGAGTCACACTTTAAATATACCTCAACAGCATGAACATGACATCCCATTAAGAGTCACACGTTAAATGTAACTCATACAGCATGAACATGATATCCCATTAAGAGTCTCGCGTTAAATGTACCTCATACAGCATGAATATGATATCGTATTAAGAGTCCCACGTTAAATATACCTCATACAGTAGGACCATGCCATCCCATTAAGAGTCACACGTTTAATGTACCTCATACAGCATGAACGTGATATCCCATTAAGAGTCTCGCGTTAAATGTACCTCATACAGCATGAACATGATATCCCATTAAGAGTCACACGTTAAGTATACCTCATAGAGTAGGAACATGCCATCCCATTAAGAGTCACACGTTAAATGTACCTCATACAGCATGAACATGACATCTCATTAAGAGTCTCAGGCTAAATGTACCTCATACAGCATGAACATATCCCATTAAGAGTTACACGTTAAATGTACCTCATGCAGCATGAATATGACATTCCATTAAGAGTCACACGTTAAATATACCTCATACAGCATGAACATGAAATCCCATTAAGCGTCACACGTTAAATGTACCTCATACATCATGCTCATGATATCCCATTAAGAGTCACACTTTAAATCTACCTCATACAGCAGGAACATAACAACCCATTAAGTGTCACACGTTAAAGGTACCTCATACAGCATGAACATGATATTCCATTAAGAGTCGCACGTTAAATATACCTCAACAGCATGAGCATGACATCCCATTAAGAGCCACACGTTAAATATGCGTCATACTGCATGAACATGACATCCCACTAAGAGTCACACGTTAAATGTACGTCATACAGCATTACATGATATCCCGTTAAGAGTCTCTCGTTTAATGTACCTCATACAGCATGAGCATGATATAGCATTAAGAGTCACACTTTAAATATACCTCATACAGTAGGAACATGCCATCCCATTAAGAGTACACGTTAAATGTACCTCATACAGCATGAACATGACATTCCATTAAGAGTCACACGTTAAATGTACCTCATACAGCATGAACATGATATCCCATTAAGAGTCACACGTTAAATATATCTCATACATTAGGAACATGCCATCCCATTAAGAGTCACACGTTAAATGTACCACATACAGCATGAACATGATATCCCATTAAGAGTCTCGCGTTAAATGTACCTCATACAGCATGAACATGATATCCCATTAGGAGTCTCGCGTTAAATGTACCTCATACACCATGAACATGAAATCCCATTAAGATTCTCGCCTTAAATGTACCTCATACAGCATGAACATGACATCCCATTAAGAGCCACACGTTAAAAATACCTCATACAGCATGAACATTACATCCCATTAAGAGTCACACGTTAAATTTACCTCAAACAGCATGAACATGATATCCCATTAAGAGTCTCGCGTTAAATGTACCTCATACAGCATGAACATGATATCGTATTAAGCGTCACACGTTAAATATACCTCATACAGTAGGACCATGCCATGCCATTAAGAGTCATACCTCAAAATGTTGCTCATACAGCATGAACGTGATATCCCATTAAGAGTCTCGCGTTAAATGTACCTCATACAGCATGAACATGATATCCCATTAAGAGTCACACGTTAAATATACCTGATACAGTAGCAACATGCCATCCCATTAAGGTTCACACGTTAAATGTACCACATAAAGCATGAACATGAAATCCCATTAAGAGTCTCAGGCTATATGCACCTCATACAGCATGAACATATCCCATTAAGTGTCACACGTTAAACGTACCTCATACAGCATGAACATGATATTCCATGAGAGTCTCACTTTAAATTTACCTCATACAGCATGAGCATGACATCCCATTAAGAGTCACATGTTACATATACCTCATATAGAATGAACATGACATCACATTAAGAGTCACTACGTTAAATGTACCTCATACTGCATGAACATGACATTCCATTAAAAGTCACACGTTAAATGTACCTCATACATCATGAAACTGATATCCCATTAAGAGTCACACTTTAAATGTAGCTCATACAGCTTGAACATGACATCCCATTAAGAGTCACACGTTAAATGTACCTCATACAGCATGAACATGATATCCCATTAAGAGTCACACGTTAAATATACCTCATACAGTAGGAACATGCCATTCCATTAAGAGTCACACGTTAAATGTTCCTCATACAGCATGAACATGACATCCCATTAAGAGTCTCACGTTAAATTTACCTCATACAGCATGAACATGACATCCCATTAAGAGTCACACAATAAATATACCTCATACAGAATGAACATGACATCACATTAAGAGCCACACGTTAAATATGCCTTATACAGCATGAACATGACATCCCATTAAGATTCACTCGTTAAATATACGTCATACAGCATGAACATGATATCCCATTAAGAATCTCGCGTTTATGGTACCTCATACAGCATGAACATGATATCGCTTTAAGAGTCGCACGTTAAATATACCTCATACTGTAGGATCATGCCATCCCATTAAGAGCAACACGTTAAATGTACCTCATACAGCATGAACATGATATCCCATTAAGAGTCTCGCGTTAAATGTACCTCATACAGCATGAACATGGTATCCCATTAAGAGTCACACGTTAAATATACCTCATACAGTAGGAACATGCCATCCCATTAAGAGCAACACGTTAAATGTACCTCATACAGCATGAAAATGATATCCCATTAAGAGTCTCGCGTTAAATGTACCTCATACAGCATGAACATGATAACCCATTAAGAGTCACACGTGAAATGTACCACATAAAGAATGAACATGACATCCCATTAAGAGTCTCAGGTTAAATGTACCTCATACAGCATGAACATATCCCATTAAGTGCCACACGTTAAATGTAGCTCATACAGCTTGAACATGACATCCCATTAAGAGTCACACGTTAAATGTACCTCATACAGCATGAACATGATATCCCATTAAGAGTCACACGTTAAATATACCTCATACAGTAGGAACATGCCATCCCATTAAGAGTCACACGTTAAATGTACCTCATACAGCATGAACATGACATCCCATTAAGAGTCTCACGTTAAATTTACCTCATACAGCATGAACATGACATCCCATTCAGAGTCACACGTTAAATATACCTCATACAGAGTGAACATGACATCACATTAAGAGTCACACGTTAAATGTACCTCATACAGCATGAACATGACAATCCATTAAGAGTCACACGTTAAATGTACCTCATACAGCATGAAAATGATATCCCATTAAGAGGCAACTTTAAATGTACCTCATACACCATGAACATGATATCCTATTGAGAGTCACACTTTAAATATACCTCAACAGCATGAACATGACATCCCATTAAGAGTCACACGTTAAATGTAACTCATACAGCATGAACATGATATCCCATTAAGAGTCTCGCGTTAAATGTACCTCATACAACATGAACATGATATCGTATTAAGAGTCCCACGTTAAATATACCTCATACAGTAGGACCATGCCATCCCATTAAGAATCACACGTTTAATGTACCTCATACAGCATGAACGTGATATCCCATTAAGAGTCTCGCGTTAAATGTACCTCATACAGCATGAACATGATATCCCATTTAGAGTCACACGTTAAATAAACCTCATACAGTCGGAACATGCCATCCCATTAAGAGTCACACGTTAAATGTACCTCATACAGCATGAACATGACATCCCATTATGAGTCTCAGGTTAAATGTACCTCATACAGCATGAACATATCTCATTAAGAGTTACACGTTAAATGTACCTCATACAGCATGAACATGACATTCCATTAAGAGTCACACGTTAAATGTACCGCATACAGCATGATCATGAAATCCCATTAAGCGTCACACGTTAAATGTACCTCATACATCATGCTCATGATATCCCATTAAGAGTCACACTTTAAATGTACCTCATACAGCATGAACATGACACCCCATTAAGTGTCACGCGTTGAAGGTACCTCATACAGCATGAACATGATATTCCATTAAGAGTCACACGTTAAATATACCTCAACAGCATGAGCATGACATCCCATTAAGAGCCACACGTTAAATATGCGTCATACAGCATGAACATGACATCCCATTAAGAGTCACACGTTTAATGTACCTCATACAGCATGAACGTGATATCCCATTAAGAGTCTCGCGTTAAATGTACCTCATACAGCATGAACATGATATCCCATTAAGAGTCACACGTCAAATATACCTCATACAGTAGGAACATGCCATCCCATTAAGAGTCACACGTTAAATGTACCTCATACAGCATGAACATGACATCCCATTAAGAGTCTCAGGTTAAATGTACCTCATACAGCATGAACATATCCCATTAATAGTTACACGTTAAATGTACCTCATACAGCATGAATATGACATTCCATTAAGAGTCACACGTTAAATGTACCTCATACAGCATGAACATGAAATCCCAGTAAGCGTCACACGTTAAATGTACCTCATACATCATGAAACTGATATCCCATTAAGAGTCACACTTTAAATATAGCTCATACAGCTTGAACATGACATCCCATTAAGAGTCACACGTTAAATATACCTCATACAGTAGGAACATGCCATTCCATTAAGAGTCACACGTTAAATGTTCCTCATACAGCATGAACATGACATCCCATTAAGAGTCTCACGTTAAATTTACCTCATACAGCATGAACATGACATCCCATTAAGAGTCACACAATAAACATACCTCATACAGAATGAACATGACATCACATTAAGAGCCACACGTTAAATATGCCTTATACAGCATGAACATGACATCCCATTAAGATTCACTCGTTAAATATACGTCATACAGCATTAACATGATATCCCATTAAGAATCTACCGTTTATGGTATCTCATACAGCATGAACATGATATCGCTTTAAGAGTCGCACGTTAAATATACCTCATACTGTAGGAACATGCCATCCCATTAAGAGCAACATGTAAAATGTACCTCATACAGCATGAACATGATATCCCATTAAGAGTCTCGCGTTAAATGTACCTCATACAGCATAAACATGGTATCCCATTAAGAGTCACACGTTAAATATACCTCATACAGTAGGAACATGCCATCCCATTAAGGGCAACACGTTAAATGTACCTCATACAGCATGAAAATGATATCCCATTAAGAGTCTCGCGTTAAATGTACCTCATACAGCATGAACATGATAACCCATTAAGAGTCACACGTGAAATGTACCTCATACAGCATGAAAATGACATTCCATTAAGATTCACACGTTAAATATACCTCATATAGCATGAACATGATATCCCATTAAGCTTCTACGTTAAATGTACCTCATACACCATGAACATGATATCCTATTGAGAATCACACTTTAAATATACCTCAACAGCATGAACATGACATCCCATTAAGAGCCACACGTTAAATATACCTCATACAGCATGAACATGACATCCCATTAAGAGTCACACGTTAAATGTAACTCAGACAGCATGAACATGATATCCCGTTAAGAGTCTCGCGTTAAATGTACCTCATACAGCATGAACATGATATCGTATTAAGAGTCACACGTTAAATATACCGCATACAGTAGGACCATGCCATCCCATTAAGAGTCACACGTTAAATGTACCTCACACAGCATGAACGTGATATCCCATTAAGAGTTTCGCGTTACATGTACCTCATACAGCATGAACATGATATCCCATTAAGAGTCTCGCGTTAAATGTACCCCATACAGCATGAACATGATATCGTATTAAGAGTCACACGTTAAATATACCTCATACAGTAAGACCATGCCATCCAATTAAGAGTCACACGTTTAATGTACCTCACACAGCATGAACGTGATATCCCATTAAGAGTCTCGCGTTTATGGTACCTCATACAGCATGAACATGATATCGCTTTAAGTGTCACACGTTAAATATACCTCATACTGTAGGAACATGCCATCCCATTAAGAGCAACACGTTAAATGTACCACATAAAGAATGAACATGACATCCCATTAAGAGTCTCATGTTAAATGTACCTCATACAGCATGAACATATCCCATTATGTGTCACACGTTAAATGTACCTCATACAGCATAAACATGATATTCCATTAAGAGTCTCACTTTAAATTTACCTCATACAGCATGAACATGACATCCCATTAAGGGTCACATGTTACATATACCTCATATAGAATGAACATGACATCACATTAAGAGTCACACGTTAAATGTACCTCATACAGCATGAACATGATATTGCATTAAGAGTCACACGCTAAATGTACCTCATACATCATGAATATGATATCCCATTAAGAGTCACACGTTAAATGTAACTCATACAGCATGAACATGATATCCCATTAAGAGTCTCGCGTTAAATGTACCTCATACAGCATGAACATGATATCGTATTAAGAGTCACACGTTAAATATACCTCATACAGTAAGACCATGCCATCCAATTAAGAGTCACACGTTGAATGTACCTCACACAGCATGAACGTGATATCCCATTAAGAGTCTCGCGTTAAATGTACCACATACAGCATGAACATGATATCCCATTAAGAGTCACACGTTAAATATACCTCATATAGTAGAAACATGCCATCCCATTAAGGGTCACACGTTAAATGTACACATAAAGCATGAAAATGACAACCCATTAAGAGTCACAGGTTAAATGTACCTCATACAGCATGAACATATCCCATTAAGTGTCACACATTAATGTACCTCATACAGCATGAACATGATATTCCATTAAGTGTCTCACTTTAAATTTACCTCATACAGCATGAACATGACATCCCATTAAGTGACACATGTTACATATACCTCATATAGAATGAACATGACATCTCTTTAAGAGTCACACGTTAAATGTACCTCATACAGCATGAACATGACATTGCATTAAGACTCACACGTTAAATGTACCTCATACATCATGAACATGATATCCCATTAAGAGACACACTTTAAATGTACCTCATACAGCTTGAACATGACATCCCATTAAGAGTCACACGTTAAATGTACCTCATACATTAGGAACATGCCATCCCATTAAGAGTCACACGTTAAATGTACCTCATACAGAATGAACATGATATCCCATTAAGAGTCTCGCATTAAATGTACCTCATACAGCATGAACATGATATCGTATTAAGAGTCACACGTTAAATATACCTCATACAGTAGGACCATGCCATTCCGTTAAGAGTCACACGTTTAGTGTACCTTATACAGCATGAGCGTGATATCCCATTAAGAGTCTCGCGTTAAATGTACCTCATACAGCATGAACATGATATCCCATTAAGAGTGACACGTTAAATATACCCCAAACAGTAGGAACATGCCATCCCATTAAGAGTCACACGTTAAATGTACCTCATACAGCATGAACATGACATCCCATTAAGAGTCTCAGGTTAAGTATACCTCATACAGCATGAACATATCCCATTAAGAGTCACACGTTAAATGTACCTCATACAGCATGAACATGACACTCCATTAAGAGTCACGCGTTAAATGTACCTCATACAGCATGAACATGATATCCCATTAAGCGTCACACGTTAAATGTACCTCATACATCATCCTCATGATATCCCATTAAGAGTCACACTATAAATGTACCTCATACAGCATGAAGATGACACCCCATTAAGTGTCACACGTGAAATGTACCTCAACAGCATGAACATGATATCCCTTTAAGAGCCACACGTTAAATATGCCTAATACAGCATGAACATGACATCCCATTAAGAGTCACACGTTAAATATACCTCATATTGTAGGATCATGCCATCCCATTAAGAGCAACACGTTAAATGTACCTCATACAGCATGACAATGATATCCCATTAAGAGTCTCGCGTTAAATGTACCTCATACAGCATGAACATGATAACCCATTAAGAGTCACACGTTAAATGTACCTCATACAGCACGAAAATGACATCCCATTAATAGCCATACGTGACATATACCTTATGCAGCATTAACATGACATCCCATTAAGAGTCACTACGTTAAATGTACCTCATACAGCATGAACGTGATATCCCAATAAGAGTCTGGCGTTAAATGTACCACATACAGCATGAACATGATATCCCATTAAGAGTCACACGTTAAATATACCTCATACAGTAGGAACATGCCATCCCATTAAGGGTCACACGTTAAATGTACCACATAAAGCATGAAAATGACATCCCATTAAGAGTCACAGGTTAAATGTACCTCATACAGCATGAACATATCCCATTAAGTGTCACACGTTAAATGTACCTCATACAGCATGAACATGACATCCCATTAAGAGTCACACGTTAAATGTACCTCATACAGTAGGAACATGCCATCCCATTAAGAGTCACACGTTAAATGTACCTCATAAAGCATGAACATGACATCCCATTAAGAGTCTCACGTTAAATTTACTTCATACAGCATGAACATGACATCCCATTAAGAGTCACACGTTAAATATACCTCATACAGAATGAACATGACATCACATTAAACGTCACACGTTAAACGTACCTCATACAGCATGAACATGACATTCCATTAAGAGTCACACGTTAAATGTACCTCATACAGCATGAACATGATATCCCATTAAGAGTCAACGTTAAATGTACCTCATACACCATGAACATGATATCCTATTGAGAGTCACACTTTAAATATACCTCAACAGCATGAACATGACATCCCATTTAGAGCCACACGTTAAATATACCTCATACAGCATGAACACGACATCCCAATAAGAGTCACACGTTAAATGTAACTCATACAGCATAAATATGATATCCCATTAAGAGTCCCGCGTTAAATGTACCTCATACAGCATGAACATGACATTCCATTAAAAGTCACACGTTAAATGTACCTCATACAGTATGAACATGATATCCCATTAAGCGTCACACGTTAAATGTACCTCATACATCATCCTCATGATATCCCATTAAGAGTCACATTATAAATGTACCTCATACAGCATGAACATGACCCCCCATTAAGTGTCACACGTGAAATGTACCTCAACAGCGTGAACATGATATCCCATTAAGAGTCACACGTTAAATATACCTCAACAGCATGAACATGCCATCCCATTAAGAGCCACACGTTAAATATGCCTCAAACAGCATGAACATGACATCCCATTAAGAGTCACACGTTAAATGTACGTCATACAGCATGAACATGATATCCCATTAAGAGTCTCGCGTTTATGGTACCTCATTCAGCATGAACATGATATCACTTTAAGAGTCACACGTTAAATATACCTCATACTGTAGGAACATGCCATCCCATTAAGAGCAACAAGTTAAATGTACCTCATACAGCATGAAAATGATATCCCATTAAGAATCTCGCGTTAAATGTACCTCATACAGCATGAACATGACATCCCATTAAGAGTCACACGTGAAATGTACCTCATACAGCATGAAAATGACATTCCATTAAGAGTCACACGTTAAATATACCTCATACAGCATGAACATGATATTCCATTAAGATTCAACGTTAAATGTACCTCATACACCATGAACATGATATCCTATTGAGAATCACACTTTAAATATACTTCAACAGCATGAACATGACATCCCATTAAGAGCCATACGTTAAATATACCTCATACAGCATGAACATGACATCCCATTAAGAGTCACACGTTAAATGTAACTCATACAGCATGAACATGATATCCCATTAAGAGTCTCGCGTTAAATGTACCTCATACAGCATGAACATGATATCGCATTAAGTGTCACACGTTAAATATACCTCATACTGTAGGAACATGCCATCCCATTAAGAGCAACACGTTAAATGTACCACATAAAGAATGAACATGACATCCCATTAAGAGTCTCAGGTTAAATGTACCTCATACAGCATGAGCATATCCCATTAAGTGTCACACGTTAAATGTACCTCATACAGCATAAACATGATATTCCATTAAGAGTCTCACTTTAAATTTACCTCATACAGCATGAACATGACATCCCATTAAGGGTCACATGTTACATATACCTCATATAGAATGAACATGACATCACATTAAGGGTCACACGTTAAATGTACCTCATACAGCATGAACATGACATTGCATTAAGAGTCACACGCTAAATGTACCTCATACATCATGAACATGATATCCCATTAAGAGTCACACCTTAAATGTACCTCATACAGCTTGAACATGATATCCCATTAAGAATCTCGCGTTAACTGTACCTCATACAGCATGAACATGATATCGTGTTAAGAGTCACACGTTAAAAATACCTCATACAGTAGGACCAAGCCATCCCATTAAGAGTCACACGTTAAATGTACCTCATACATCATGAACGTGATATCCCATTAAGAGTCTCGCGTTAAATGTACCACATACAGCATGAACATGATAACCCATTAAGAGTCACACGTTAAATATACCTCATACAGTAGGAACATGCCATCCCATTAAGGGTCACACGTTAAATGTACACATAAAGCATGAAAATGACAACCCATTAAGAGTCACCGGTCAAATGTACCTCATACAGCATGAACATATCCCATTAAGTGTCACACGTTAAATGTACCTCATACAGCATGAACATGATATTCCATTAAGTGTCTCACTTTAAATTTACCTCATACAGCATGAACATGACATCCCATTAAGAGTCACGTGTTACATATACCTCATATAGCATGAACATGACATTGCATTAAGAGTCACACGTTAAATGTACCTCATACATCATGAACATGATATCCCATTAAGAGTCACACTTTAAATGTACCTCATACAGCTTGAACATGACATCCCATTAAGTGTCTCACGTTAAATGTACCTCATACAGTAGGAACATGCCATCCCATTAAGGGTCACACGTTAAATGTACCTCATACAGCATGAACATGATATCCCATTAAGAGTCTCGCATTAAATGTACCTCATACAGCATGAACATGATATCGTATTAAGAGTCACACGTTAAATATACCTCATACAGTAGGACCATGCCATTCCGTAAAGAGTCACACGTTTAGTGCACCTCATACAGCATGAACGTGATATCTTATTAAGAGTCTCGCGTTAAATGTACCTCATACAGCATGAACATGATATCCCATTAAGAGTCACACGTTAAATATACCTCAAACATTAGGAACATGCCATCCCATTAAGAGTCACACGTTAAATGTACCTCATACAGCATGAACATGACATCCCATTAAGAGTCTCAGGTTAAATATACCTCATACAGCATGAACATATCCCATTAAAAGTCACACGTTAAATGTACCTCATACAGCATGAACATGACATTCCATTAAGAGTCACACGTTAAATGTACCTCATAAAGCATGAACATGATATCCCATTAAGCGTCACACGTTAAATGTACCTCATACATCATCCTCATGATATCCCATTAAGAGTCACACTATAAATGTACCTCATACAGCATGAACATAACACCCCATTAAGTGTCACACGTGAAATGTACCTCAACAGCATGAACATGATATCCCTTTAAGAGCCACACGTTAAATATGCCTAATACAGCATGAACATGACATCCCATTAAGAGTCACACGTTAAATGTACGTCATACAGCATGAACATGATATCCCATTAAGAGTCTCGCGTTTATGGTACCTCATACAGCATGAACATGATATCGCTTTAAGAGTCACACGTTAAATATACCTCACACTGTAGGAACATGCCATCCCATTAAGAGCAACACGTTAAATGTACCTCATACAGCATGAAAATGATATCCCATTAAGAGTCTCGCGTTAAATGTACCTCATACAGCATTAACATGATAACCCATTAAGAGTCACACGTTAAATGTACCTCATACAGCACGAAAATGACATCCCATTAATAGCCATACGTGAAATATACCTTATGCAGCATAAACATGACATCCCATTAAGAGTCACACGTGAAATGTACCTCATACAGCATGAAAATGAGATTCCATTAAGAGTCACTACGTTAAATGTACCTCATACAGCATGAACATGATATTCCATTAGGTGTCTCACTTTAAATTTACCTCATACAGCATGAACATGACATCCCATTAAGAGTCCATGTTACATATACCTCATATAGAATGAACATGACATCACTTTAAGAGTCACACGTTAAATGTACCTCATACAGCATGAACATGACATTGCATTAAGAGTCACACGTTAAATGTACCTCATACAGCTTGAACATGGCATCCCATTAAGAGTCACACGTTAAATGTACCTCATACAGTAGGAACATGCCATCCCATTAAGAGTCACACGTTAAATGTACCTCATAAAGCATGAACATGACATCCCATTAAGAGTCACACGTTAAATGTACCTCATACACCATGAACATGATATCCTATTGAGAGTCACACTTTAAATATACCTCATACAGTATGAACATGATAACCCATTAAGCGCCACACGTTAAATGTACCTCATACATCATCCTCATGATATCCCATTAAGAGTCACACTATAAATGTACCTCATACAGCATGAACATGACCCCCCATTAAGTGTCACACGTGAAATGTACCTCAACAGCGTGAACATGATATCCCATTAAGAGTCACACGTTAAATATACCTCAACAGCATGAACATGACATCCCATTAAGAGCCACACGTTAAATATGCCTCATACAGCATGAACATGAAATCCCATTAAGAGTCACACGTTAAATGTACGTCATACAGCATGAACATGATATCGCATTAAGAGTCTCGCGTTTATGGTACCTCATTCTGTAGGAACATGCCATCCCATTAAGAGCAACACGTTAAATGTACCTCATAATGCATGAACGTGATATCCCATTTAGAGTCTCGCGTTAAATGTACCTCATACAGCATGAACATGATAACCCATTAAGACTCACACGTTAAATGCACCTCATACAGCACGAACATGACATCCCATTAATAGCCATACATGAAATATACCTTATACAGCACTAACATGACATCCCATTAAGAGTCACACGTGAAATGTACCTCATACAGCATGAACATGACATTCCATTAAGAGTCACACGTTAAATATACCTCATACAGCATGAACATGATATCGCATTAAGAGTCAACGTTAAATGTACCTCATACACCATGAACATGATATCCTATTGAGAATCACACTTTAAATATACCTCAACAGCATGAACATGACATCCCATTAAGAGCAACACGTTAAATATACCTCACACAGCATGAACATGATATCCCATTAAGAGTCACACGTTAAATGTAACTCATACAGCATGAACATGATATCCCATTAAGAGTCTCGCGTTAAATGTACCTCATAAAGCATGAACATGATATCGTATTAAGAGTCACACGTTAAATATACCTCATACAATAGGAACATGCCATTCCATTAAGGGTCACACGTTAAATGTACCACATAAAGCATGAACATGACATGCCATTAAGAGTCTCAGGTTAAATGTACCTCATACAGCATGAACATATCCCATTAAGTGTCACACGTTAAATGTACCTCATACAGCATGAACATGATATTCCATTAAGAGTCTCACTTTAAATTTACCTCATACAGCATGAACATGACATCCCATTAAGGGTCACATGTTACATATACCTCATAAATCATGAACATGACATCACATTAAGAGTCACACGTTAAATGTACCTCACACAGCATGAACATGATATTGCATTAAGAGCCACACGCTAAATGTACCTCATACATCATGAACATGATATCCCATTAAGAGTCACACTTTAAATGTACCTCATACAGCTTGAACATGACATCCCATTAAGAGTCACACGTTAAATGTACCTCATACAGCATGAACATGATATCCCATTAAGAGTCACACGTTAAATATACCTCATACAGTAGGAGCATGCCATCCCATTAAGAGTCACACGTTAAATGTACCTCATACAGCATGAACATGACATCCCATTAAGAGTCTCACGTTAAATTTACCTCATACAGCATGAACATGACATCCCATTAAGAGTCAAACGTTAAATATACCTCATACAGAATGAACATGACATCACATTAAGAGTCACACGTTAAATGTACCTCATACAGCATGAACATGACATTCCATTAAGAGTCACACGTTAAATGTACCTCATACAGCATGAACATGATATCCCATTAAGCGTCAACTTTAAATGTACCTCATACACCATGAACATGATATCCTATTGAGAGTCACACTTTAAATATACCTCAACAGCATGAACATGACATCCCATTAAGAGTCACACGTTAAATGTAAATCATACAGCATGACCATGATATCCCTTTAAGAGTCTCGCGTTAAATGTACCTCATACAGCATGAACATTATAACGTATTAAGAGTCCCACGTTAAATATACCTCATACAGTAGGACAATGCCATCCCATTAAGAGTCACACGTTTAATGTACCTCTTACAGCATGAACGTGATATCCCATTAAGAGTCTCGCGTTAAATGTACCTCATACAGCATGAACGTGATATCCCATTAAGAGTCTCGCGTTAAATGTACCTCATACAGCATGAACATGATATCCCATTAAGAGTCACACGTCAAATATACCTCATACAGTAGGAACATGCCATCCCATTAAGAGTCACACGTTAAATGTACCTCATACAGCATGAACATGACATCCCATTAAGAGTCTCAGGTTAAATGTACCTCATACAGCATGAACATATCCCATTAATAGTTACACGTTAAATGTACCTCATACAGCATGAATATGACATTCCATTAAGAGTCACACGTTAAATGTACCTCATACAGCATGAACATGAAATCCCAGTAAGCGTCACACGTTAAATGTACCTCATACATCATGAAACTGATATCCCATTAAGAGTCACACTTTAAATATAGCTCATACAGCTTGAACATGACATCCCATTAAGAGTCACACGTTAAATATACCTCATACAGTAGGAACATGCCATTCCATTAAGAGTCACACGTTAAATGTTCCTCATACAGCATGAACATGACATCCCATTAAGAGTCTCACGTTAAATTTACCTCATACAGCATGAACATGACATCCCATTAAGAGTCACACAATAAACATACCTCATACAGAATGAACATGACATCACATTAAGAGCCACACGTTAAATATGCCTTATACAGCATGAACATGACATCCCATTAAGATTCACTCGTTAAATATACGTCATACAGCATTAACATGATATCCCATTAAGAATCTACCGTTTATGGTATCTCATACAGCATGAACATGATATCGCTTTAAGAGTCGCACGTTAAATATACCTCATACTGTAGGAACATGCCATCCCATTAAGAGCAACACGTAAAATGTACCTCATACAGCATGAACATGATATCCCATTAAGAGTCTCGCGTTAAATGTACCTCATACAGCATAAACATGGTATCCCATTAAGAGTCACACGTTAAATATACCTCATACAGTAGGAACATGCCATCCCATTAAGGGCAACACGTTAAATGTACCTCATACAGCATGAAAATGATATCCCATTAAGAGTCTCGCGTTAAATGTACCTCATACAGCATGAACATGATAACCCATTAAGAGTCACACGTGAAATGTACCTCATACAGCATGAAAATGACATTCCATTAAGATTCACACGTTAAATATACCTCATATAGCATGAACATGATATCCCATTAAGCTTCTACGTTAAATGTACCTCATACACCATGAACATGATATCCTATTGAGAATCACACTTTAAATATACCTCAACAGCATGAACATGACATCCCATTAAGAGCCACACGTTAAATATACCTCATACAGCATGAACATGACATCCCATTAAGAGTCACACGTTAAATGTAACTCAGACAGCATGAACATGATATCCCGTTAAGAGTCTCGCGTTAAATGTACCTCATACAGCATGAACATGATATCGTATTAAGAGTCACACGTTAAATATACCGCATACAGTAGGACCATGCCATCCCATTAAGAGTCACACGTTAAATGTACCTCACACAGCATGAACGTGATATCCCATTAAGAGTTTCGCGTTACATGTACCTCATACAGCATGAACATGATATCCCATTAAGAGTCTCGCGTTAAATGTACCCCATACAGCATGAACATGATATCGTATTAAGAGTCACACGTTAAATATACCTCATACAGTAAGACCATGCCATCCAATTAAGAGTCACACGTTTAATGTACCTCACACAGCATGAACGTGATATCCCATTAAGAGTCTCGCGTTTATGGTACCTCATACAGCATGAACATGATATCGCTTTAAGTGTCACACGTTAAATATACCTCATACTGTAGGAACATGCCATCCCATTAAGAGCAACACGTTAAATGTACCACATAAAGAATGAACATGACATCCCATTAAGAGTCTCATGTTAAATGTACCTCATACAGCATGAACATATCCCATTATGTGTCACACGTTAAATGTACCTCATACAGCATAAACATGATATTCCATTAAGAGTCTCACTTTAAATTTACCTCATACAGCATGAACATGACATCCCATTAAGGGTCACATGTTACATATACCTCATATAGAATGAACATGACATCACATTAAGAGTCACACGTTAAATGTACCTCATACAGCATGAACATGATATTGCATTAAGAGTCACACGCTAAATGTACCTCATACATCATGAATATGATATCCCATTAAGAGTCACACGTTAAATGTAACTCATACAGCATGAACATGATATCCCATTAAGAGTCTCGCGTTAAATGTACCTCATACAGCATGAACATGATATCGTATTAAGAGTCACACGTTAAATATACCTCATACAGTAAGACCATGCCATCCAATTAAGAGTCACACGTTGAATGTACCTCACACAGCATGAACGTGATATCCCATTAAGAGTCTCGCGTTAAATGTACCACATACAGCATGAACATGATATCCCATTAAGAGTCACACGTTAAATATACCTCATATAGTAGAAACATGCCATCCCATTAAGGGTCACACGTTAAATGTACACATAAAGCATGAAAATGACAACCCATTAAGAGTCACAGGTTAAATGTACCTCATACAGCATGAACATATCCCATTAAGTGTCACACATTAATGTACCTCATACAGCATGAACATGATATTCCATTAAGTGTCTCACTTTAAATTTACCTCATACAGCATGAACATGACATCCCATTAAGTGACACATGTTACATATACCTCATATAGAATGAACATGACATCTCTTTAAGAGTCACACGTTAAATGTACCTCATACAGCATGAACATGACATTGCATTAAGACTCACACGTTAAATGTACCTCATACATCATGAACATGATATCCCATTAAGAGACACACTTTAAATGTACCTCATACAGCTTGAACATGACATCCCATTAAGAGTCACACGTTAAATGTACCTCATACATTAGGAACATGCCATCCCATTAAGAGTCACACGTTAAATGTACCTCATACAGAATGAACATGATATCCCATTAAGAGTCTCGCATTAAATGTACCTCATACAGCATGAACATGATATCGTATTAAGAGTCACACGTTAAATATACCTCATACAGTAGGACCATGCCATTCCGTTAAGAGTCACACGTTTAGTGTACCTTATACAGCATGAGCGTGATATCCCATTAAGAGTCTCGCGTTAAATGTACCTCATACAGCATGAACATGATATCCCATTAAGAGTGACACGTTAAATATACCCCAAACAGTAGGAACATGCCATCCCATTAAGAGTCACACGTTAAATGTACCTCATACAGCATGAACATGACATCCCATTAAGAGTCTCAGGTTAAGTATACCTCATACAGCATGAACATATCCCATTAAGAGTCACACGTTAAATGTACCTCATACAGCATGAACATGACACTCCATTAAGAGTCACGCGTTAAATGTACCTCATACAGCATGAACATGATATCCCATTAAGCGTCACACGTTAAATGTACCTCATACATCATCCTCATGATATCCCATTAAGAGTCACACTATAAATGTACCTCATACAGCATGAAGATGACACCCCATTAAGTGTCACACGTGAAATGTACCTCAACAGCATGAACATGATATCCCTTTAAGAGCCACACGTTAAATATGCCTAATACAGCATGAACATGACATCCCATTAAGAGTCACACGTTAAATATACCTCATATTGTAGGATCATGCCATCCCATTAAGAGCAACACGTTAAATGTACCTCATACAGCATGACAATGATATCCCATTAAGAGTCTCGCGTTAAATGTACCTCATACAGCATGAACATGATAACCCATTAAGAGTCACACGTTAAATGTACCTCATACAGCACGAAAATGACATCCCATTAATAGCCATACGTGACATATACCTTATGCAGCATTAACATGACATCCCATTAAGAGTCACTACGTTAAATGTACCTCATACAGCATGAACGTGATATCCCAATAAGAGTCTGGCGTTAAATGTACCACATACAGCATGAACATGATATCCCATTAAGAGTCACACGTTAAATATACCTCATACAGTAGGAACATGCCATCCCATTAAGGGTCACACGTTAAATGTACCACATAAAGCATGAAAATGACATCCCATTAAGAGTCACAGGTTAAATGTACCTCATACAGCATGAACATATCCCATTAAGTGTCACACGTTAAATGTACCTCATACAGCATGAACATGACATCCCATTAAGAGTCACACGTTAAATGTACCTCATACAGTAGGAACATGCCATCCCATTAAGAGTCACACGTTAAATGTACCTCATAAAGCATGAACATGACATCCCATTAAGAGTCTCACGTTAAATTTACTTCATACAGCATGAACATGACATCCCATTAAGAGTCACACGTTAAATATACCTCATACAGAATGAACATGACATCACATTAAACGTCACACGTTAAACGTACCTCATACAGCATGAACATGACATTCCATTAAGAGTCACACGTTAAATGTACCTCATACAGCATGAACATGATATCCCATTAAGAGTCAACGTTAAATGTACCTCATACACCATGAACATGATATCCTATTGAGAGTCACACTTTAAATATACCTCAACAGCATGAACATGACATCCCATTTAGAGCCACACGTTAAATATACCTCATACAGCATGAACACGACATCCCAATAAGAGTCACACGTTAAATGTAACTCATACAGCATAAATATGATATCCCATTAAGAGTCCCGCGTTAAATGTACCTCATACAGCATGAACATGACATTCCATTAAAAGTCACACGTTAAATGTACCTCATACAGTATGAACATGATATCCCATTAAGCGTCACACGTTAAATGTACCTCATACATCATCCTCATGATATCCCGTTAAGAGTCACATTATAAATGTACCTCATACAGCATGAACATGACCCCCCATTAAGTGTCACACGTGAAATGTACCTCAACAGCGTGAACATGATATCCCATTAAGAGTCACACGTTAAATATACCTCAACAGCATGAACATGCCATCCCATTAAGAGCCACACGTTAAATATGCCTCAAACAGCATGAACATGACATCCCATTAAGAGTCACACGTTAAATGTACGTCATACAGCATGAACATGATATCCCATTAAGAGTCTCGCGTTTATGGTACCTCATTCAGCATGAACATGATATCACTTTAAGAGTCACACGTTAAATATACCTCATACTGTAGGAACATGCCATCCCATTAAGAGCAACAAGTTAAATGTACCTCATACAGCATGAAAATGATATCCCATTAAGAATCTCGCGTTAAATGTACCTCATACAGCATGAACATGACATCCCATTAAGAGTCACACGTGAAATGTACCTCATACAGCATGAAAATGACATTCCATTAAGAGTCACACGTTAAATATACCTCATACAGCATGAACATGATATTCCATTAAGATTCAACGTTAAATGTACTTCATACACCATGAACATGATATCCTATTGAGAATCACACTTTAAATATACTTCAACAGCATGAACATGACATCCCATTAAGAGCCATACGTTAAATATACCTCATACAGCATGAACATGACATCCCATTAAGAGTCACACGTTAAATGTAACTCATACAGCATGAACATGATATCCCATTAAGAGTCTCGCGTTAAATGTACCTCATACAGCATGAACATGATATCGCATTAAGTGTCACACGTTAAATATACCTCATACTGTAGGAACATGCCATCCCATTAAGAGCAACACGTTAAATGTACCACATAAAGAATGAACATGACATCCCATTAAGAGTCTCAGGTTAAATGTACCTCATACAGCATGAGCATATCCCATTAAGTGTCACACGTTAAATGTACCTCATACAGCATAAACATGATATTCCATTAAGAGTCTCACTTTAAATTTACCTCATACAGCATGAACATGACATCCCATTAAGGGTCACATGTTACATATACCTCATATAGAATGAACATGACATCACATTAAGGGTCACACGTTAAATGTACCTCATACAGCATGAACATGACATTGCATTAAGAGTCACACGCTAAATGTACCTCATACATCATGAACATGATATCCCATTAAGAGTCACACCTTAAATGTACCTCATACAGCTTGAACATGATATCCCATTAAGAATCTCGCGTTAAATGTACCTCATACAGCATGAACATGATATCGTGTTAAGAGTCACACGTTAAAAATACCTCATACAGTAGGACCAAGCCATCCCATTAAGAGTCACACGTTAAATGTACCTCATACATCATGAACGTGATATCCCATTAAGAGTCTCGCGTTAAATGTACCACATACAGCATGAACATGATAACCCATTAAGAGTCACACGTTAAATATACCTCATACAGTAGGAACATGCCATCCCATTAAGGGTCACACGTTAAATGTACACATAAAGCATGAAAATGACAACCCATTAAGAGTCACCGGTCAAATGTACCTCATACAGCATGAACATATCCCATTAAGTGTCACACGTTAAATGTACCTCATACAGCATGAACATGATATTCCATTAAGTGTCTCACTTTAAATTTACCTCATACAGCATGAACATGACATCCCATTAAGAGTCACGTGTTACATATACCTCATATAGCATGAACATGACATTGCATTAAGAGTCACACGTTAAATGTACCTCATACATCATGAACATGATATCCCATTAAGAGTCACACTTTAAATGTACCTCATACAGCTTGAACATGACATCCCATTAAGTGTCTCACGTTAAATGTACCTCATACAGTAGGAACATGCCATCCCATTAAGGGTCACACGTTAAATGTACCTCATACAGCATGAACATGATATCCCATTAAGAGTCTCGCATTAAATGTACCTCATACAGCATGAACATGATATCGTATTAAGAGTCACACGTTAAATATACCTCATACAGTAGGACCATGCCATTCCGTAAAGAGTCACACGTTTAGTGCACCTCATACAGCATGAACGTGATATCTTATTAAGAGTCTCGCGTTAAATGTACCTCATACAGCATGAACATGATATCCAATTAAGAGTCACACGTTAAATATACCTCAAACATTAGGAACATGCCATCCCATTAAGAGTCACACGTTAAATGTACCTCATACAGCATGAACATGACATCCCATTAAGAGTCTCAGGTTAAATATACCTCATACAGCATGAACATATCCCATTAAAAGTCACACGTTAAATGTACCTCATACAGCATGAACATGACATTCCATTAAGAGTCACACGTTAAATGTACCTCATAAAGCATGAACATGATATCCCATTAAGCGTCACACGTTAAATGTACCTCATACATCATCCTCATGATATCCCATTAAGAGTCACACTATAAATGTACCTCATACAGCATGAACATAACACCCCATTAAGTGTCACACGTGAAATGTACCTCAACAGCATGAACATGATATCCCTTTAAGAGCCACACGTTAAATATGCCTAATACAGCATGAACATGACATCCCATTAAGAGTCACACGTTAAATGTACGTCATACAGCATGAACATGATATCCCATTAAGAGTCTCGCGTTTATGGTACCTCATACAGCATGAACATGATATCGCTTTAAGAGTCACACGTTAAATATACCTCACACTGTAGGAACATGCCATCCCATTAAGAGCAACACGTTAAATGTACCTCATACAGCATGAAAATGATATCCCATTAAGAGTCTCGCGTTAAATGTACCTCATACAGCATTAACATGATAACCCATTAAGAGTCACACGTTAAATGTACCTCATACAGCACGAAAATGACATCCCATTAATAGCCATACGTGAAATATACCTTATGCAGCATAAACATGACATCCCATTAAGAGTCACACGTGAAATGTACCTCATACAGCATGAAAATGAGATTCCATTAAGAGTCACTACGTTAAATGTACCTCATACAGCATGAACATGATATTCCATTAGGTGTCTCACTTTAAATTTACCTCATACAGCATGAACATGACATCCCATTAAGAGTCCATGTTACATATACCTCATATAGAATGAACATGACATCACTTTAAGAGTCACACGTTAAATGTACCTCATACAGCATGAACATGACATTGCATTAAGAGTCACACGTTAAATGTACCTCATACAGCTTGAACATGGCATCCCATTAAGAGTCACACGTTAAATGTACCTCATACAGTAGGAACATGCCATCCCATTAAGAGTCACACGTTAAATGTACCTCATAAAGCATGAACATGACATCCCATTAAGAGTCACACGTTAAATGTACCTCATACAGCATGAACATGATATCCCATTAAGAGTCAACGTTAAATGTACCTCATACACCATGAACATGATATCCTATTGAGAGTCACACTTTAAATATACCTCATACAGTATGAACATGATAACCCATTAAGCGCCACACGTTAAATGTACCTCATACATCATCCTCATGATATCCCATTAAGAGTCACACTATAAATGTACCTCATACAGCATGAACATGACCCCCCATTAAGTGTCACACGTGAAATGTACCTCAACAGCGTGAACATGATATCCCATTAAGAGTCACACGTTAAATATACCTCAACAGCATGAACATGACATCCCATTAAGAGCCACACGTTAAATATGCCTCATACAGCATGAACATGAAATCCCATTAAGAGTCACACGTTAAATGTACGTCATACAGCATGAACATGATATCGCATTAAGAGTCTCGCGTTTATGGTACCTCATTCTGTAGGAACATGCCATCCCATTAAGAGCAACACGTTAAATGTACCTCATAATGCATGAACGTGATATCCCATTAAGAGTCTCGCGTTAAATGTACCTCATACAGCATGAACATGATAACCCATTAAGACTCACACGTTAAATGCACCTCATACAGCACGAACATGACATCCCATTAATAGCCATACATGAAATATACCTTATACAGCACTAACATGACATCCCATTAAGAGTCACACGTGAAATGTACCTCATACAGCATGAACATGACATTCCATTAAGAGTCACACGTTAAATATACCTCATACAGCATGAACATGATATCGCATTAAGAGTCAACGTTAAATGTACCTCATACACCATGAACATGATATCCTATTGAGAATCACACTTTAAATATACCTCAACAGCATGAACATGACATCCCATTAAGAGCAACACGTTAAATATACCTCACACAGCATGAACATGATATCCCATTAAGAGTCACACGTTAAATGTAACTCATACAGCATGAACATGATATCCCATTAAGAGTCTCGCGTTAAATGTACCTCATAAAGCATGAACATGATATCGTATTAAGAGTCACACGTTAAATATACCTCATACAATAGGAACATGCCATTCCATTAAGGGTCACACGTTAAATGTACCACATAAAGCATGAACATGACATGCCATTAAGAGTCTCAGGTTAAATGTACCTCATACAGCATGAACATATCCCATTAAGTGTCACACGTTAAATGTACCTCATACAGCATGAACATGATATTCCATTAAGAGTCTCACTTTAAATTTACCTCATACAGCATGAACATGACATCCCATTAAGGGTCACATGTTACATATACCTCATAAATCATGAACATGACATCACATTAAGAGTCACACGTTAAATGTACCTCACACAGCATGAACATGATATTGCATTAAGAGCCACACGCTAAATGTACCTCATACATCATGAACATGATATCCCATTAAGAGTCACACTTTAAATGTACCTCATACAGCTTGAACATGACATCCCATTAAGAGTCACACGTTAAATGTACCTCATACAGCATGAACATGATATCCCATTAAGAGTCACACGTTAAATATACCTCATACAGTAGGAGCATGCCATCCCATTAAGAGTCACACGTTAAATGTACCTCATACAGCATGAACATGACATCCCATTAAGAGTCTCACGTTAAATTTACCTCATACAGCATGAACATGACATCCCATTAAGAGTCAAACGTTAAATATACCTCATACAGAATGAACATGACATCACATTAAGAGTCACACGTTAAATGTACCTCATACAGCATGAACATGACATTCCATTAAGAGTCACACGTTAAATGTACCTCATACAGCATGAACATGATATCCCATTAAGCGTCAACTTTAAATGTACCTCATACACCATGAACATGATATCCTATTGAGAGTCACACTTTAAATATACCTCAACAGCATGAACATGACATCCCATTAAGAGTCACACGTTAAATGTAAATCATACAGCATGACCATGATATCCCTTTAAGAGTCTCGCGTTAAATGTACCTCATACAGCATGAACATTATAACGTATTAAGAGTCCCACGTTAAATATACCTCATACAGTAGGACAATGCCATCCCATTAAGAGTCACACGTTTAATGTACCTCTTACAGCATGAACGTGATATCCCATTAAGAGTCTCGCGTTAAATGTACCTCATACAGCATGAACATGATATCCCATTAAGAGTCACACGTTAAGTATACCTCATACAGTAGGAACATGCCATCCCATTAAGAGTCACACGTTAAATGTACCTCAAACAGCATGAACATGACATCCCATTAAGAGTCACACGTTAAATGTAACTCATACAGCATGAACATGATATCCCATTAAGAGTCTCGCGTTAAATGTACCTCATACAGCATGAACATGATATCGTATTAATAGTCCCACGTTGAATATACCTCATACAGTAGGACCATGCCATCCCATTAAGAATCACACGTTTAATGTACCTCATACAGCATGAACGTGATATCCCATTAAGAGTCTCGCGTTAAATGTACCTCATACAGCATGAACATGATATCCCATTAAGAGTCACACGTTAAATATACCTCATACAGTAGGAACATGCCATCCCATTAAGAGTCACACTTTAAATGTACCTCATACAGCATGAACATGACACCCCATTAAGTGTCACACGTTAAAGGTACCTCATACAGCATGAACATGATATTCCATTAAGAGTCACACGTTAAATATACCTCAACAGCATGAGCATAACATCCCGTTAAGAGCCACACGTTAAATATGCGTCATACAGCATGAACATGACATCCCATTAAGAGTCACACGTTAAATGTACGTCATACAGCATTACATGATATCCCGTTAAGAGTCTCAAATTTAATGTACCTGATACAGCATGAGCATGATATAGCATTAAGAGTCACACTTTGAATATACCTCATACAGTAGGAACGTGCCATCCCATTAAGAGTACACGTTAAATGTACCTCATACAGCATGAACATGACATTCCATTAAGAGTCACACGTTAAATGTACCTCATACAGCATGAACATGATATCCCATTAAGAGTCACACGTTAAATATATCTCATACATTAGGAACATGCCATCCCATTAAGAGTCACACGTTAAATGTACCACATACAGCATGAACATGATATCCCATTAAGAGTCTCGCGTTAAATGTACCTCATACAGCATGAACATGATATCCCATTAGGAGTCTCGCGTTAAATGTACCTCATACACCATGAACATGAAATCCCATTAAGATTCTCGCCTTAAATGTACCTCATACAGCATGAACATGACATCCCATTAAGAGCCACACGTTAAAAATACCTCATACAGCATGAACATGACATCCCATTAAGAGTCACACGTTAAATTTACCTCATACAGCATGAACATGATATCCCATTAAGAGTCTCGAGTAAAATGTACCTCATACAGCATGAACATGATATCGTATTAAGCGTCACACGTTAAATATACCTCATACAGTAGGACCATGCCATGCCATTAAGAGTCACACCTCAAAATGTTCCTCATACAGCATGAACGTGATATCCCATTAAGAGTCTCGCGTTTAATGTACCACATACAGCATGAACATGATATCCCATTAAGAGTCACACGTTAAATATACCTGATACAGTAGAAACATGCCATCCCATTAAGGTTCACACGTTAAATGTACCACATAAAGCATGAACATGACATCCCATTAAGAGTCTCAGGCTAAATGCACCTCATACAGCATGAACATATCCCATTAAGTGTCACACGTTAAATGTACCTCATACAGCATGAACATGATATTCCATAAGAGTCTCACTTTAAATTTACCTCATACAGCATGAGCATGACATCCCATTAAGAGTCACATGTTACAAATACCTCATATAGAATGAACATGACATCACATTAAGAGTCACTACGTTAAATGTACCTCATACTGCATGAACATGACATTCCATTAAAACACACGTTAAATGTACCTCATACAGCATGAACATGATATCCCATTAAGAGTCAACTTAAATGTACCTCATACACCATGAACATGATATCCTATTGAGAGTCACACTTTAAATATACCTCAACAGCATGAACATGACATCCCATTAAGAGTCACACGCTAAATGTAACTCATACAGCATGAATATGATATCCCATTAAGAGTCTCGCGTTAAATGTACCTCATACAGCATGAACATGATATCGTATTAAGAGTCCCACGTTAAATATACCTCATACAGTAGGACCATGCCATCCCATTAAGAGTCACACGTTTAATGTACCTCATACAGCATGAACGTGATATCCCGTTAAGAGTCTCGCGTTAAATTACCTCATACAGCATGAACATGATATCCCATTAAGAGTCACACGTTAAATATACCTCATACAGTAGGAACATGCCATCCCATTAAGAGTCACACGTTAAATGTACCTCATACAGCATGAACATGACATCCCATTAAGAGTCTCAGGTTAAATGTACCTCATACAGCATGAACATATCCCATTAAGAGTTACACGTTAAATGTACCTCATACAGCATGAATATGACATTCCATTAAGAGTCACACGTTAAATGTACCTCATACAGCATGAACATGAAATCCCATTAAGCGTCACACGTTAAATGTACCTCATACATCATGCTCATGATATCCCATTAAGAGTCACACTTTAAATGTACCTCATACAGCATGAACATGACACCCCATTAAGTGTCACACGTTAAAGGTACCTCATACAGCATGAACATGATATTCCATTAAGAGTCACACGTTAAATATACCTCAACAGCATGAGCATGACATCCTATTAAGAGCCACACGTTAAATATGCGTCATACAGCATGAACATGACATCCCATTAAGAGTCACACGTTAAATGTACGTCATACAGCATTACATGATATCCCGTTAAGAGTCTCTCGTTTAATGTACCTCATACAGCATGAGCATGATATAGTATTAAGAGTCACACTTTAAATATACCTCATACAGTAGGAACATGCCATCCCATTAAGAGTACACGTTAAATGTACCTCATACAGCATGAACATGACATTCCATTAAGAGTCACACGTTAAATGTACCTCATACAGCATGAACATGATATCCCATTAAGAGTCACACGTTAAATATATCTCATACATTAGGAACATGCCATCCCATTAAGAGTCACACGTTAAATGTACCACATACAGCATGAACATGATATCCCATTAAGAGTCTCGCGTTAAATGTACCTCATACAGCATGAACATGATATCCCATTAGGAGTCTCGCGTTAAATGTACCTCATACACCATGAACATGAAATCCCATTAAGATTCTCGCGTTAAATGTACCTCATACAGCATGAACATGACATCCCATTAAGAGCCACACGTTAAAAATACCTCATACAGCATGAACATGACATCCCATTAAGAGTCACACGTTAAATTTACCTCAAACAGCATGAACATGATATCCCATTAAGAGTCTCGCGTTAAATGTACCTCATACAGCATGAACATGATATCGTATTAAGCGTCACACGTTAAATATACCTCACACAGTAGGACCATGCCATGCCATTAAGAGTCACACCTCAAAATGTTCCTCATACAGCATGAACGTGATATCCCATTAAGAGTCTCGCGTTAAATGTACCTCATACAACATGAACATGATATCCCATTAAGAGTCACACGTTAAATATACCTGATACAGTAGAAACATGACATCCCATTAAGGTTCACACGTTAAATGTACCACATAAAGCATGAACATGACATCCCATTAAGAGTCTCAGGCTAAATGCACCTCATACTGCATGAACATATCCCATTAAGTGTCACACGTTATATGTACCTCATACAGCATGAACATGATATTCCATAAGAGTCTCACTTTAAATTTACCTCATACAGCATGAGCATGACATCCCATTAAGTGTCACATGTTACATATACCTCATATAGAATGAACATGACATCACATTAAGAGTCACTACGTTAAATGTACCTCATACTGCATGAACATGACATTCCATTAAAAGTCACACGTTAAATGTACCTCATACATCATGAAACTGAAATCCCATTAAGAGTCACACTTTAAATGTAGCTCATACAGCATGAACATGATATCCCATTAAGAGTCTCACGTTAAATATACCTCATACAGTAGGAACATGCCATTCCATTAAGAGTCACACGTTAAATGTTCCTCATACAGCATGAACATGACATCCCATTAAGAGTCTCACGTTAAATTTACCTCATACAGCATGAACATGACATCCCATTAAGAGTCACACAATAAACATACCTCATACAGAATGAACATGACATCACATTAAGAGCCGCACGTTAAATATGCCTTATACAGCATGAACATGACATCCCATTAAGATTCACTCGTTAAATATACGTCATACAACATGAACATGATATCCCATTAAGAATCTCGGGTTTATGGTACCTCATACAGCATGAACATGATATCGCTTTAAGAGTCGCACGTTAAATATACCTCATACTGCAGGAACATGCCATCCCATTAAGAGCAACACGTTAAATGTACCTCATACAGCATGAACATGATATCCCATTAAGAGTCTCGCGTTAAATGTACCTCATACAGCATGAACATGGTATCCCATTAAGAGTCACACGTTAAATATACCTCATACAGTAGGAACATGCCATCCCATTAAGAGCAACACGTTAAATGTACCTCATACAGCTTGAAAATGGTATCCCATTAAGAGTCTCGCGTTAAATGTACCTCATACAGCATGAACATGATAACGCGTTAAGAGTCACACGTGAAATGTACCTCATACAGCATGAAAATGACATTCCATTAAGAGTCACACGTTAAATATACCTCATACAGAATGAACATGATATCCCATTTAGCTTCTACGTTAAATGTACCTCATATCCCATGAACATGATATCTTATTGAGAATCACACTTTAAATATACCTCAACAGCATGAACATGACATCCCATTAAGAGCCACACGTTAAATATACCTCATACAGCATGAACATGACATCCCATTAAGAGTCACACGTTAAATGTAACTCAGACAGCATGAACATGACATCACATTAAGAGTCTCGCGTTAAATGTACCTCATACAGCATGAACATGATATCGTATTAAGAGTCACACGTTAAATATACCTCATACAGTAGGACCATGCCATCCCATTATGAGTCACACGTTAAATGTACCTCACACAGCATGAACGTGATATCCCATTAAGAGTTTCGCGTTACATGTACCTCATACAGGATGAACATGATATCCCATTAAGAGTAAACGTTAAATATACCTCATACAGTAGGAACATTCCATCCAATTAAGTGTCACACGTTAAATGTACCACATAAAGAATGAACATGACATCCCATTAAGAGTCTCAGGTTAAATGTACCTCATACAGCATGAACATATCCCATTAAGTGTCACACGTTAAATGTACCTCATACAGCATGAACATGACATCCCATTAAGAGTCACACGTTAAATGTAACTCATACAGCATGAACATGATATCCCATTAAGAGTCTCGCGTTAAATGTACCACATACAGCATGAACATGATATCGTATTAAGAGTCACACGTTAAATATACCTCATACAGTAAGACCATGCCATCCAATTAAGAGTCACACGTTTAATGTACCTCACACAGCATGAACGTGATATCCCATTAAGAGTCTCGCGTTTATGGTACCTCATACAGCATGAACATGATATCGCTTTAAGTGTCACACGTTAAATATACCTCATACTGTAGGAACATGCCATCCCATTAAGAGCAACACGTTAAATGTACCACATAAAGAATGAACATGACATCCCATTAAGAGTCTCATGTTAAATGTACCTCATACAGCATGAACATATCCCATTAAGTGTCACACGTTAAATGTACCTCATACAGCATAAACATGATATTCCATTAAGAGTCTCACTTTAAATTTACCTCATACAGCAAGAACATGACATCCCATTAAGGGTCACATGTTACATATACCTCATATAGAATGAACATGACATCACATTAAGAGTCACACGTTAAATGTACCTCATACAGCATGAACATGATATTGCATTAAGAGTCAAACGCTAAATGTACCTCATACATCATGAATATGATATCCCATTAAGAGTCACACGTTAAATGTAACTCATACAGCATGAACATGATATCCCATTAAGAGTCTCGCGTTAAATGTACCTCATACAGCATGAACATGATATCGTATTAAGAGTCACACGTTAAATATACCTCATACAGTAAGACCATGCCATCCAATTAAGAGTCACACGTTTAATGTACCTCACACAGCATGAACGTGATATCCCATTAAGAGTCTCGCGTTAAATGTACCACATACAGCATGAACATGATATCCCATTAAGAGTCACACGTTAAATTAACCTCATACAGTAGGAACATGCCATCCCATTAAGGGTCACACGTTAAATGTACACATAAAGCATGAAAATGACAACCCATTAAGAGTCACAGGTTAAATGTACCTCATACAGCATGAACATATCCCATTAAGTGTCACACATTAATGTACCTCATACAGCATGAACATGATATTCCATTAAGTGTCTCACTTTAAATTTACCTCATACAGCATGAACATGACATCCCATTAAGAGTCACATGTTACATATACCTCATATAGAATGAACATGACATCACTTTAAGAGTCACACGTTAAATGTACCTCATACAGCATGAACATGACAATGCATTAAGAGTCACACGTTAAATGTACCTCATACATCATGAACATGATATCCCATTAAGAGTCACACTTTAAATGTACCTCATACAGCTTGAACATGACATCCCATTAAGAGTCACACGTTAAATGTACCTCATACATTAGGAACATGCCATCCCAATAAGAGTCACACGTTAAATGTACCTCATACAGAATGAACATGATATCCCATTAAGAGTCTCGCATTAAATGTACCTCATACAGCATGAACATGATATCGTATTAAGGGTCACACGTTAAATATACCTCATACAGTAGGACCATGCCATTCCGTTAAGAGTCACACGTTTAGTGTACCTCATACAGCATGAGCGTGATATCCCATTAAGAGTCTCGCGTTAAATGTACCTCATACAGCATGAACATGATATCCCATTAAGAGTCACACGTTAAATATACCCCAAACAGTAGGAACATGCCATCCCATTAAGACTCACACGTTAAATGTACCTCATACAGCATGAACATGATATCCCATTAAGAGTCTCGCGTTAAATGTACCTCATACAGCATGAACGTGATAACCCATTAGGAGTCTCGCGTTAAATGTACCTCATACACCATGAACATGAAATCCCATTAAGGTTCTCGCCTTAAATGTACCTCATACAGCATGAACATGACATCCCATTAAGAGCCACACGTTAAAAATACCTCATACAGCATGAACATGACATCCCATTAAGAGTCACACGTTAAATTTACCTCATACAGCATGAACATGATATCCCATTAAGAGTCTCGAGTAAAATGTACCTCATACAGCATGAACATGATATCGTATTAAGCGTCACACGTTAAATATACCTCATACAGTAGGACCATGCCATGCCATTAAGAGTCACACCTCAAAATGTTCCTCATACAGCATGAACGTGATATCCCATTAAGAGTCTCGCGTTTAATGTACCTCATACAGCATGAACATATCCCATTAAGTGTCACACGTAAATGTACCTCATACAGCATGAACATGATATTCCATATGAGTCTCACTTTAAATTTACCTCATACAGCATGAGCATGACATCCCATTAAGAGTCACATGTTACATATACCTCATATAGAATGAACATGACATCACATTAAGAGTCACTACGTTAAATGTACCTCATACTGCATGAACATGACATTCCATTAAAAGTCACACGTTAAATGTACCTCATACATCATGAAACTCATATCCCATTAAGAGTCACACTTTAAATGTAGCTCATACAGCTTGAACATGACACCCCATTAAGAGTCACACGTTAAATGTACCTCATACAGCATGAACATGATATCCCATTAAGAGTCAACTTTAAATGTACCTCATACACCATGAACATGATATCCTATTGAGAGTCACACTTTAAATATACCTCAACAGCATGAACATGACATCCCATTAAGAGTCACACGTTAAATGTAACTCATACAGCATGAACATGATATCCCATTAAGAGTCTCGCGTTAAATGTACCTCATACAGCATGAACATGATATCGTATTAAGAGTCCCACGTTAAATATACCTCATACAGTAGGACCATGCCATCCCATTAAGAGTCACACGTTTAATGTACCTCATACAGCATGAACGTGATATCCCATTAAGAGTCTCGCGTTAAATGTACCTCATACAGCATGAGCATGATATCCCATTAAGAGTCACACGTTAAATATACCTCATACAGTAGGAACATGCCATCCCATTAAGAGTCACACGTTAAATGTACCTCATACAGAATGAACATGACATCCCATTAAGAGTCTCAGGTTAAATGTACCTCATACAGCATGAAAATATCCCATTAAGAGTTACACGTTAAATGTACCTCATACAGCATGAATATGACATTCCATTAAGAGTCACACGTTAAATGTACCTCATACAGCATGAACATGAAATCCCGTTAAGCGTCACACGTTAAATGTACCTCATACATCATGCTCATGATATCCCATTAAGAGTCACACTTTAAATGTACCTCATACACCATGAACATGACAACCCATTAAGTGTCACACGTTAAAGGTACCTCATACAGCATGAACATGATATTCCATTAAGAGTCACACTTTAAATATACCTCATACAGTAGGAACATGCCATCCCATTAAGAGTACACGTTAAATGTACCTCATACAGCATGAACATGACATTCCATTAAGAGTCACACGTTAAATGTACCTCATACAGCATAAACATGATATCCCATTAAGAGTCACACGTTAAATATATCTCATACATTAGGAACATGCCATCCCATTAAGAGTCACACGTTAAATGTACCACATACAGCATGAACATGATATCCCATTAAGAGTCTCGCGTTAAATGTACCTCATACAGCATGAACATGATATCCCATTAGGAGTCTCGCGTTAAATGTACCTCATACACCATGAACATGAAATCCCATTAAGATTCTCGCCTTAAATGTACCTCATACAGCACGAACATGACATCCCATTAAGAGCCACAAGTTAAAAATACCTCATACAGCATGAACATGACATCCCATTAAGAGTCACACGTTAAATTTACCTCAAACAGCATGAACATGATATACCATTAAGAGTCTCGCGTTAAATGTACCTCATACAGCATGAACATGATATCGTATTAAGCGTCACACGTTAAATATACCTCATACAGTAGGACCATGCCATGCCATTAAGAGTCACACCTCAAAATGTTCCTCATACAGCATGAACGTGATATCCCATTAAGAGTCTCGCGTTAAATGTACCTCATACAGCATGAACATGATATCCCATTAAGAGTCACACGTTAAATATACCTGATACAGTAGAAACATGCCATCCCATTAAGGTTCACACGTTAAATGTACCACATAAAGCATGAACATGACATCCCATTAAGAGTCTCAGGCTAAATGCACCTCATACTGCATGAACATATCCCATTAAGTGTCACACGTTAAATGTACCTCATACAGCATGAACATGATATTCCATAAGAGTCTCGCTTTAAATTTACCTCATACAGCATGAGCATGACATCCCATTAAGAGTCACATGTTACATATACCTCATATAGAATGAACATGACATCACATTAAGAGTCACTACGTTAAATGTACCTCATACTGCATGAACATGACATTCCATTAAAAGTCACACGTTAAATGTACCTCATACATCATGAAACTGATATCCCATTAAGAGTCACACTTTAAATGTAGCTCATACAGCTTGAACATGACATCCCATTAAGAGTCACACGTTAAATGTACCTCATACAGCATGAACATGATATCCCATTAAGAGTCACACGTTAAATATACCTCATACAGTAGGAACATGCCATTCCATTAAGAGTCACACGTTAAATGTTCCTCATACAGCATGAACATGACATCCCATTAAGAGTCTCACGTTAAATTTACCTCATACAGCATGAACATGACATCCCATTAAGAGTCACACAATAAACATACCTCATACAGAATGAACATGACATCACATTAAGAACCACACGTTAAATATGCCTTATACAGCATGAACATGACATCCCATTAAGATTCACTCGTTAAATATACGTCATACAGCATGAACATGATATCCCATTAAGAATCTCGCGTTTATGGTACCTCATACAGCATGAACATGATATCGCTTTAAGAGTCGCACGTTAAATATACCTCATACTGTAGGAACATGCCATCCCATTAAGAGCAACACGTTAAATGTACCTCATACAGCATGAACATGATATCCCATTAAGAGTCTCGCGTTAAATGTACCTCATACAGCATGAACATGGTATCCCATTAAGAGTCACACGTTAAATATACCTCATACAGTAGGAACATGCCATCCCATTGAGAGCAACACGTTAAATGTACCTCATACAGCATGAAAATGATATCCCATTAAGAGTCTCGCGTTAAATGTACCTCATACAGCATGAACATGATAACCCATTAAGTGTCACACGTGAAATGTACCTCATACAGCATGAAAATGACATTCCATTAAGAGTCACACGTTAAATATACCTCATACAGCATGAACATGATATCCCATTAAGCTTCTACGTTAAATGTACCTCATACACCATGAACATGATATCCCTTTTGAGAATCACACTTTAAATATACCTCAACAGCATGAACATGACATCCCATTAAGAGCCACACGTTAAATATACCTCATACAGCATGAACATGACATCCCATTAAGAGTCACACGTTAAATGTACCTCAGACAGCATGAACATGATATCCCATTAAGAGTCAACGTTAAATGTACCTCATACACCATGAACATGATATCCTATTGAACGTCACACTTTAAATATACCTCATACAGTATGAACATGATAACCCTTTAAGCGCCACACGTTAAATGTACCTCATACATCATCCTCATGATATCCCATTAAGAGTCACACTATAAATGTACCTCATACAGCATGAACATGACCCCCCATTAAGTGTAACACGTGAAATGTACCTCAACAGCGTGAACATGATATCCCATTAAGAGTCACACGTTAAATATACCTCAACAGCATGAACATGACATCCCATTAAGAGCCACACGTTAAATATGCCTCATACAGCATGAACATGAAATCCCATTAAGAGTCACACGTTAAATGTACCTCACACAGCATGAACATGATATTGCATTAAGAGCCACACGCTAAATGTACCTCATACATCATGAACATGATATCCCATTAAGAGTCACACTTTAAATGTACCTCATACAGCTTGAACATGACATCCCATTAAGAGTCACACGTTGAATATACCTCGTACAGTAGGAACATGCCATTCCATTAAGGGTCACACGTTAAATGTACCACATAAAGCATGAACATGACATGCCATTAAGAGTCTCAGGTTAAATGTTCCTCATACAGCATGAACATATCCCATTAAGTGTCGCACGTTAAATGTACCTCATACAGCATGAACATGATATTCCATTAAGAGTCTCACTTTAAATTTACCTCATACAGCATGAACATGACATCCCATTAAGGGTCACATGTTACATATACCTCATATATCATGAACATGACATCACATTAAGAGTCACACGTTAAATGTACCTCACACAGCATGAACATGATATTGCATTAAGAGCCACACGCTAAATGTACCTCATACATCATGAACATGATATCCCATTAAGAGTCACACTTTAAATGTACCTCATACAGCTTGAACATGACATCCCATTAAGAGTCACACGTTAAATGTACCTCATACAGCATGAACATGATATCCCATTAAGAGTCACACGTTAAATATACCTCATACAGTAGGAACATGCCATCCCATTAAGAGTCACACGTTAAATGTACCTCATACAGCATGAACATGACATCCCATTAAGAGTCTCACGTCAAATTTACCTCATACAGCATGAACATGACATCCCATTAAGAGTCAAACGTTAAATATACCTCATACAGAATGAACATGACATCACATTAAGAGTCACACGTTAAATGTACCTCATACAGCATGAAAATGATATCCCATTAAGAGTCTCGCGTTAAATGTACCTCATACAGCATGAACATGATAACGCATTAAGAGTCACACGTGAAATGTACCTCATACAGCATGAAAAGGACATTCCATTAAGAGTCACACGTTAAATATACCTCATACAGCATGAACATGATATCCCATTAAGCTTCTACGTTAAATGTACCTCATACACCATGAACATGATATCCTATTGAGAATCACACTTTAAATATACCTCAACAGCATGAACATGACATCCCATTAAGAGCCACACGTTAAATATACCTCATACAGCATGAACATGACATCCCATTAAGAGTCACACGTTAAATGTAACTCAGACAGCATGAACATGATATTCCATTAAGAGTCTCGCGTTAAATGTACCTCATACAGCATGAACATGATATCGTATTAAGAGTCACACGTTAAATATACCTCATACAGTAGGACCATGCCATCCCATTATGAGTCACACGTTAAATGTACCTCACACAGCATGAACGTCATATCCCATTAAGAGTTTCGCGTTACATGTACCTCATAATGATGAACATGATATCCCATTAAGAGTAAACGTTAAATATACCTCATACAGTAGGAACATTCCATCCCATTAAGCGTCACACGTTAAATGTACCACATAAAGAATGAACATGACATCCCATTAAGAGTCTCAGGTTAAATGTACCTCATACAGCATGAACATAACACCCCATTAAGTGTCACACGTGAAATGTACCTCAACAGCATGAACATGATATCCCTTTAAGAGCCACACGTTAAATATGCCTAATACAGCATGAACATGACATCCCATTAAGAGTCACACGTTAAATGTACGTCATACAGCATGAACATGATATCGCTTTAAGAGTCACACGTTAAATATACCTCACACTGTAGGAACATGCCATCCCATTAAGAGCAACACGTTAAATGTACCTCATACAGCATGAAAATGATATCCCATTAAGAGTCTCGCGTTAAATGTACCTCATACAGCATTAACATGATAACCCATTAAGAGTCACACGTTAAATGTACCTCATACAACACGAAAATGACATCCCATTAATAGCCATACGTGAAATATACCTTATGCAGCATAAACATGACATCCCATTAAGAGTCACACGTGAATTGTACCTCATACAGCATGAAAATGAGATTCCATTAAGAGTCACTACGTTAAATGTACCTCATACAGCATGAACATGATATTCCATTAGGTGTCTCACTTTAAATTTACCTCATACAGCATGAACATGACATCCCATTAAGAGTCCATGTTACATATACCTCATATAGAATGAACATGACATCACTTTAAGAGTCACACGTTAAATGTACCTCATACAGCATGAACATGACATTGCATTAAGAGTCACACGTTAAATGTACCTCATACAGCTTGAACATGACATCCCATTAAAAGTCACACGTTAAATGTACCTCATACAGTAGGAACATGCCATCCCATTAAGAGTCACACGTTAAATGTACCTCATAAAGCATGAACATGACATCCCATTAAGAGTCTCACGTTAAATTTACTTCATACAGCATGAACATGACATCCCATTAAGAGTCACACGTTAAATATACCTCATACAGAATGAACATGACATCACATTAAACGTCACACGTTAAATGTACCTCATACAGCATGAACATGACATTCCATTAAGAGTCACACGTTAAATGTCCCTCATACAGCATGAACATGATATCCCATTAAGAGCCAACGTTAAAAGTACCTCATACACCATGAACATGATATCCTATTGAGAGTCACACTTTAAATATACCTCAACAGCATGAACATGACATCGCATTATGAGCCACACGTTAAATATACCTCATACAGCATGAACATGACATCCCATTAAGAGTCACACGTTAAATGTAACTCATACAGCATGAACATGACATCCCATTAAGAGTCACACGTTAAATGTACCTCATACAGTATGAACATGATATCCCATTAAGCGCCACACGTTAAATGTACCTCATACATCATCGTCATGATATCCCATTAAGAGTCACACTATAAATTTACCTCATACAGCATGAACATGACCCCCCATTAAGTGTCGCACGTGAAATGTACCTCAACAGCGTGAACATGATATCCCATTAAGAGTCACACGTTAAATATACCTCAACAGCATGAACATGACATCCCATTAAGAGCTACACGTTAAATATGCCTCATACAGCATGAACATGACATCCCATTAAGAGTCACACGTTAAATGTACGTCATACAGCATGAACATGATATCGCATTAAGAGTCTCGCGTTTATGGTACCTCATACTGTAGGAACATGCCATCCCATTAAGAGCAACACGTTAAATGTACCTCATAATGCATGAACGTGATATCCCATTAAGAGTCTCGCGTTAAATGTACCTCATACAGCATGAACATGATAACCCATTAAGATTCACACGTTAAATGCACCTCATACAGCACGAACATGACATCCCATTAATAGCCATACATGAAATATACCTTATACAGCACTAACATGACATCCCATTAATAGTCACACGTGAAATGTACCTCATACAGCATTAACATGACATTCCATTAAGAGTCACACGTTAAATATACCTCATACAGCATGAACATGATATCCCATTAAGAGTCAACGTTAAATGTAGCTCATACTCCATGAACATGATATCCTATTGAGAATCACACTTTAAATATACCTCAACAGCATGAACATGACATCCCATTAAGAGCAACACGTTAAATATACCTCACACAGCATGAAAATGATATCCCATTAAGAGTCTCGCGTTAAATGTACCTCATACAGCATGAACATGATATCGAATTAAGAGTCACACGTTAAATATACCTCATACAGTAGGACCATGCCATCCCATTAAGAGTCACACGTTTAGTGTACCTCATACAGCATGAACGTGATATCCCATTAAGAGTCTCCCGTTAAATGTACCTCATACAGCATGAACATGATATCCCATTAAGAATCACACGTTAAATATACCTCATACAGTAGGAACATGCCATTCCATTAAGGCTCACACGTTAAATGTACCACATAAAGCTTGAACATGACATGCCATTAAGAGTCTCAGGTTAAATGTACCTCATACAGCATGAACATATCCCATTAAGTGTCACACGTTAAATGTACCTCATACAGCATGAACATGATATTCCATTAAGAGTCTCACTTTAAATTTACCTCATACAGCATGAACATGACATCCCATTAAGGGCACATGTTACATATACCTCATATATCATGAACATGACATCACATTAAGAGTCACACGTTAAATGTACCTCACACAGCATGAACATGATATTGCATTAAGAGCCACACGCTAAATGTACCTCATACATCATGAACATGATATCCCATTAAGAGTCACACTTTAAATGTACCTCATACAGCTTGAACATGACATCCCATTAAGAGTCACACGATAAATGTACCTTATACAGCATGAACTAGATATCCCATTAAGAGTCACACGTTAAATATACCTCATACAGTAGGAACATGCCATCCCATTAAGAGTCACACGTTAAATGTACCTCATACAGCATGAACATGACATCCCATTAAGAGTCTCACGTTAAATTTACCTCATACAGCATGAACATGACATCCCATTAAGAGTCAAACGTTAAATATACCTCATACAGAATGAACATGACATCACATTAAGAGTCACACGTTAAATGTACCTCATACAGCATGAACATGACATTCCATTAAGAGTCACACGTTAAATGTACCTCATACAGCATGAACATGATATCCCATTAAGCGTTAACTTTAAATGTACCTCATACACCATGAACATGATATCATATTGAGAGTCACACTTTAAATATACCTCAACAGCATGAACATGACATCCCATTAAGAGTCACACGTTAAATGTAAATCATACAGCATGAACATGATATCCCATTAAGAGTCTCGCGTTAAATGTACCTCATACAGCATGAACATGATATCGTATTAAGAGTCCCACGTTAAATATACCTCATACAGTAGGACAATGCCATCCCATTAAGAGTCACACGTTTAATGTACCTCTTACAGCATGAACGTGATATCCCATTAAGAGTCTCGCGTTAAATGTACCTCATACAGCATGAACATGATATCCCATTAAGAGTCACACGTTAAATATACCTTATACAGTAGGAACATGCCATCCCATTAAGAGTCACACGTTAAATGTACCTCAAATAGCATGAACATGACATCCCATTAAGAGTCTCAGGTTAAATGTACCTCATACAGCATGAACATATCCCATTAAGAGTTACACGTTAAATGTACCTCATACAGCATGAACATGATATTCTATTAAGAGTCACACGTTAAATATACCTCAACAGCATGAGCATGACATCCCATTAAGAGCCACACGTTAAATGTACGTCATACAGCATTACATGATATCCCGTTAAGAGTCTCTCGTTTAATGTACCTCATACAGCATGAGCATGCTATAGCATTAAGAGTCACAATTTAAATATACCTCATACAGTAGGAACATGCCATCCCATTAAGAGTACACGTTAAATGTACCTCATACAGCATGAACTTGACATTCCATTAAGAGTCACACGTTAAATGTAACTCATACAGCATGAACATGATATCCCATTAAGAGTCACACGTTAAATATACCTCATACATTAGGAACATGCCATCCCATTAAGAGTCACACGTTAAATGTACCAAATACAGCATGAACATGATATCCCATTAAGAGTCTCGCGTTAAATGTACCTCATACAGCATGAACATGTTATCCCATTAGGAGTCTCGCGTTAAATGTACCTCATACAGCATGAACATGAAATCCCATTAAGATTCTCGCCTTAAATGTACCTCATACAGCATGAACATGGCATCCCATTAACAGCCACACGTTAAAAATACCTCATACAGCATGAACATGACATCCCATTAAAAGTCACACGTTAAATTTACCTCATACAGCATGAACATGATATCCCATTAAGAGTCTCGCGTTAAATGTACCTCATACAGCACGAACATGATATCGTATTAAGCGTCACACGTTAAATATACCTCATACAGTAGGACCATGCCATCCCATTAAGAGTCAAAATTTCCTCATACAGCATGAACGTGATATCCCATTAAGAGTCTCGCGTTAAATGTACCTCATACAGCATGAACATGATATCTCATTAAGAGTCACACGTTAAACATACCTGATACAGTAGAAACATGCCATCCCATTAAGGGTCACACGTTAAATGTACCACATAAAGCATGAACATGACATGCCATTAAGAGTCTCAGGCTAAATGCACCTCATACAGCATGAACATATCCCATTAAGTGTCACATGTTAAATGTACCTCATACACCATGAACATGATATTCCATAAGAGCCTCACTTTAAATTTACCTCATACAGCATGAGCATGACATCCCATTAAGAGTCACATGTTACATATACCTCATATAGAATGAACATGACATCACATTAAGGGTCACTACGTTAAATGTACCTCATACATCATGAAACTGATATCCCATTAAGAGTCACACCTTAAATGTAGCTCATACAGCTTGAAAATGACATCCCATTAAGAGTCACACGTTGAATGTACCTCATACATCATGAAACTGATATCCCATTAAGAGTCACACCTTAAATGTAGCTCATACAGCTTGAAAATGACATCCCATTAAGAGTCACACGTTGAATGTACCTCATACAGCATGAACGTGATATCCCATTAAGATTCACACGTTAAATTTACCTCATACAGCATGAACATGACATCCCATTAAGAGTCACACAATAAATATACCTCATAAAGAATGAACATGACATCACATTAAGAGCCACACGTTAAATATGCCTCATACAGCATGAACATGACATCATATTAAGAGTCACACGTTAAATATACGTCATACAGCATGAACATGATATCCCATTAAGAGTCTCGCGTTTATGGTACCTCATACAGCATGAACATGATATCGCTTTAAGAGTCACACGTTAAATATACCTCATACTGTAGGAACATGCCATCCCATTACGAGCAACACGTTAAATGTACCTCATACAGCATGAAAATGATATCCCATTAAGAGTATCGCGTTAAATGTACCTCATACAGCATGAAAATGACATTCCATTAAGAGTCACACGTTAAATATACCTTATACAGCATGAACATGATATCCCATTAAGATTCAACGTTAAATGTACCTCATACACCATGAACATGATATCCTATTGAGAATCACACTTTAAATATATCTCAACAGCATGAACATGACATCCCATTAGGAGCCACACGTTAAATATACCGCATACAGAATGAACATGACATCCCATTAAGAGTCACACGTTAAATGTAACTCATACAGCATGAACATGATATCCCATTAAGAGTCACACGTTAAATGTACCTCATACAGTATGAACATGATATCCCTTTAAGAGTCACACTATAAATGTACCTCATACAGCATGAACATGACCCCCCATTAAGTCTCACACGTGAAATGTACCTCAACAGCGTGAACATGATATCTCATTAAGAGTCACACGTTAAATATACCTCAACAGCATGAACATGACATCCCATTAAGAGCCACACGTTAAATATGCCTCATACAGCATGAACATGACATCCTATTAAGAGTCACACGTTAAATTTACGTCATACAGCATGAACATGATATCGCATTAAGAGTCTCGCGTTTATGGTACCTCATACTGTAGGAACATGCCATCCCATTAAGAGCAACACGTTAAATGTACCTCATAATGCATGAACGTGATATCCCATTAAGAGTCTCGCGTTAAATGTACCTCATACAGCATGAACATGATAACCCATTAAGATTCACACGTTAAATGCACCTCATACAGCACGAACATGACATCCCATTAATAGCCATACATGAAATATACCTTATACAGCACTAACATGACATCCCATTAAGAGTCACACGTGAAATGTACCTCATACAGCATGAAAATGACATTCCATTAAGAGTCACACGTTAAATGTACCTCATACAGCACGAAAATGACATCCCATTAATAGCCATACCTGAAATATACCTTATGCAGCATTAACATGACATCCCATTAAGAGTCACACGTGAAATGTACCTCATACAGCATGAAAATGACATTCCATTAAGAGTCACACGTTAAATATACCTCATACAGCATGAACATGATATCCCATTAAGATTCAACGTTAAATGTACCTCATACACCATGAACATGATTTCCTATTGAGAATCACACTTTAAATATACCTCAACAGCATGAACATGACATCCCATTAAGAGCCACACGTTAAATATACCGCATACAGAATGAACATGACATCCCATTAAGAGTCACACGTTAAATGTAACTCATACAGCATGAACATGATATCCCATTAAGAGTCTCGCGTTAAATGTACCTCATACAGCATGAACATGATATCGTATTAAGAGTCACACGTTAAATATACCTCATACAGTAGGACCATGCCATCCCATTAAGAGTCACACGTTTAATGTACCTCACACAGCATGAACGTGATATCCCATTAAGAGTCTCGCGTTAAATGTACCTCATACAGAATGAACATGATATCCCATTAAGAGTCACACGTTAAATATACCTCATACAGTAGGAACATTCCATCCCATTAAGCGTCACACGTTAAATGTACCACATAAAGAATGAACATGACATCCCATTAAGAGTGTCAGGTTAAATGTACCTTATACTGCATGAACATATCCCATTAAGTGTCACACGTTAAATGTACCTCATACAGCATGAACATGATATTGCATTAAGAGTCACACGCTAAATGTACCTCATACATCATGAACATGATATCCCATTAAGAGTCACACTTTAAATGTACCTCATACAGCTTGAACATGATATCCCATTAAGAGTCTCGCGTTAAATGTACCTCATACAGCATGAACATGATATCGTATTAGGAGTTACACGTTAAATATACCTCATACAGTAGGACCTAGCCATCCCATTAAGAGTCACACGTTAAAAGTACCTCATACAGCATGAACGTGATATCCCATTAAGACTCTCGCGTTAAATGTACCACATACAGCATGAACATGCCATCCCATTAAGAGTCGCACGTTAAATGTACCTCATAAAGCATAAACATGACATCCCATTAAGAGTCTCACGTTAAATTTACTTCATACAGCATGAACATGACATCCCATTAAGAGTCACACGTTAAATATACCTCATACAGAATGAACATGATATTCCATTAAGAGTCACACGTTAAATGTACCTCATACAGCATGAACATGATATCCCATTAAGACTCAACGTTAAATGTACCTCATACAGCATGAACATGCTATCGTATTAAGAGTCACACGTTAAATATACCTCATACAGTAGGACCATGCCATTCCGTTAAGAGTCACACGTTTAGTGTACCTCATACAGCATGAACGTGATATCCCATTAAGAGTCTCGCGTTAAATGTACCTCATACAGCATGAACATGATATGCCATTAAGAGTCACACGTTAAATATTCCTCATACAGTAGGAACATGCCATCCCATTAAGAGTCACACGTTAAATGTGCCTCATACAGCATGAACATGACATCCCATTAAGACTCTCAGGTTAAATATACCTCATACAGCATGAACATATCCCATTAAGAGTCACACTATAAATGTACCTCATACAGCATGAACATGACACCCCATTAAGTGTCACACGTGAAATGTACCTCAACAGCGTGAACATGATATCCCATTAAGAGTCACACGTTAAATATACCTCAACAGCATGAACATGACATCCCATTATGAGCCACACGTTAAATATGCCTCATACATCATGAACATGACATCCCATTAAGAGTCACACGTTAAATGTACCTCATACCGCATGAACATGATATCCCATTAAGAGTCTCGCGTTTATGTAACCTCATACAGCATGAACATGATATCACTTTAAGAGTCACACGTTAAATATACCTCATGCTGTAGGAACATGCCATCCCATTAAGAGCAATACGTTAAATGTACCTCATACAGCATGAAAATGATATCCCATTAAGAGTCTCGCGTTAAATGTACCTCATACAGCATGAACATGATAACCCATTAAGAGTCACACGTTAAATATACCCCATACAGTAAGACCATGCCATCCCATTAAGAGTCACACGTTTAATGTACCTCACACTGCATGAACGTGATATCCCATTAAGAGTCTCGCGTTAAATGTACCTCATACAGCATGAAACTGATATCCCATTAAGAGTCACACGTTAAATATACTTTGTACAGTAGGAACATGCCATCCCATTAAGCGTCACACGTTAAATGTACCACATAAAGAATGAACATGACATGCCATTAAGAGTCTCAGGTTAAATGTACCTCATACATCACGAACATGATATCCCATTAAGAGTCACACTTTAAATGTACCTCATACAGCTTAAACATGATATCCCATTAAGAGTCTCGCGTTAAATGTACCTCATACAGCATGAACATGATATCGTATTAAGAGTCACACGTTAAATATACCTCATACAGTAGGACCAAGCCAGCCCATTAAGAGTCACACGTTAAATGTACCTCATACAGCATGAACGTGATATCCCATTAAGAGTCTCGCGTTAAATGTACCACATACAGCATGAACATGATATCCCATTAAGAGTCACACGTTAAATATACCTCATACAGTAGGAACATGCCATCCCATTAAGGGTCACACGTTAAATGTACCACATAAAGCATGAAAATGACATCCCATTAAGAGTCAAAGGTTAAATGTACCTCATACAGCATGAACATATCCCATTAAGTGTCACACGTTAAATGTACCTCATACAGCATGAACATGATATTCCATTAAGTGTCTCACTTTAAATTTACCTCATACAGCATGAACATGTCATCCCATTAAGAGTCTATGTTACATATACCTCATATAGAATGAACATGACATCACTTTAAGAGTCACACGTTAAATGTACCTCATACAGCATGAACATGACATTGCATTAAGAGTCACACGTTAAATGTACCTCATACAGCTTGAACATGACATCCCATTAAGAGTCACACGTTAAATGTACCTCATACAGTAGGAGCATGCCATCCCATTAAGAGTCACACGTTAAATGTACCTCATGAAGCATAAACATGACATCCCATTAAGAGTCTCACGTTAAATTTACTTCATACAGCATGAACATGACATCCCATTAAGAGTCACACGTTAAATATACCTCATACAGAATGAACATGACATCACATTAAGAGTCACACGTTAAATGTACCTCATACAGCATGAACATGACATTCCATTAAGAGTCACACGTTAAATGTATCTCATACAGCATGAACATGATATCGCATTAAGAGACAACGTTAAATGTACCTCATACACCATGAACATGATATACTATGTAGAGTCACACTTTAAATATACCTCAACAGCATGAACATGAAATCCCATTTAGAGCCACACGTTAAATATACCTCATACAGCATGAACATGACATCCCATTAAGAGTCACACATTAAATGTAACTCATACAGCATGAACATTATATCCCATTAAGAGTCTCGCGTTAAATGTACCTCATACAGCATGAACATGATATCGTATTAAGAGTCACACGTTAAATATACCTCATACAGTAGGACCATGCCACTCCGTTAAGAGTCACACGTTTAGTGTACCTCATACAGCATGAACGTGATATCCAATTAAGAGTCTCGTGTTAAATGTACCTCATACAGCATGAACATGATATGCCATTAAGAGTCACACGTTAAATATACCTCATACAGTAGGAACATGCCATCCCATTAAGAGTCACACGTTAAATGTACCTCATACAGCATGAACATGACATCCCATTAAGAGTCTCAGGTTAAATATACCTCATACAGCATGAACATATCCCATTAAGAGTCACACGTTAAATGTACCTCATACAGCATGAACATGACATTCCATTAAGAGTCACACGTTAAGTGTACCTCATACAGCATGGACATGATATCCCATTAAGCGTCACACGTTAAATATACCTCATACAGCATGAACATGATATCCCATTAAGAGTCTCGCGTTAAATGTACCTCATACAGCATGAACATGATATCGTATTAAGAGTCACACGTTAAATATACCTCATACAGTAGGACCATCCCATCCCATTAAGAGTCACACGTTTAATGTACCTCATACAGCATAAACGTGATATCCCATTAAGAGTCACACGTTAAATGTACCTCATACAGCATGAACATGATATCCCATTAAGAGTCTAACGTTAAATATACCTCATACAGTAGGAACATGCCATTCCATTAAGAGTCACACGTTAAATATACCTCATACAGCATGAACATGACATCCCATTAAGAGTCTCACGTTAAATTTACCTCATACAGCATGAACATGACATCCCTTTAAGAGTCACACAATAAATATACCTCATTCAGAATGAACATGACATCACATTAAGAGCCACACGTTAAATATGCCTCATACAGCATGAACATGACATCCCATTAAGAGTCACACGTTAAATATACGTCATACAGCATGAACATGATATCCCATTAAGAGTCTCGCGTTTTTGGTACCTCATACAGCATGAACATGATATCGCTTTAAGAGTCACACGTTAAATATACCTCATACAGTAGGACCAAGCCATCCCATTAAGAGTCACACGTTAAATGTACCTAATACAGCATGAACGTGATATCCCATTAAGAGTCTCGCGTTAAATGTACCACATACAGCATGAACATGATATCCCATTAAGAGTCACACGTTAAATATACCTCATACAGTAGGAACATGCCATCCCATTAAGGGTCACACGTTAAATGTACCACATAAAGCATGAAAATGTCATCCCATTAAGAGTCACAGGTTAAATGTACCTCATACAGCATGAACATATCCCATTAAGTGTCACACGTTAAATGTACCTCATACAGCATGAACATGATATTCCATTAAGTGTCTCACTTTAAATTTACCTCATACAGCATGAACATGACATCCCATTAAGAGTCTATGTTACATATACCTCATATAGAATGAACATGACATCACTTCAAGAGTCACACGTTAAATGTACCTCATACAGCTTGAACATGACATCCCATTAAGAGTCAGACGTTAAATGTACCTCATACAGTAGGAGCATGCCATCCCATTAAGAGTCACACGTTAAATATACCTCATAAAGCATAAACATGACATCCCATTAAGAGTCTCACGTTAAATTTACTTCATACAGCATGAACATGACATCCCATTAAGAGTCACACGTTAAATATACCTCATACAGAATGAACATGACATCACATTAAGAGTCACACGTTAAATGTACCTCATACAGCATGAACATGACATTCCATTAAGAGTCACACGTTAAATGTATCTCATACAGCATGAACATGATATCCCATTAAGAGACAACGTTAAATGTACCTCATACACAATGAACATGATATCCTATTGAGAGTCACACTTTAAATATACCTCAACAGCATGAACATGAATTCCCATTAATAGCCACACGTTAAATATACCTCATACAGCATGAACATGACATCCCATTAAGAGTCACACGTTAAATGTAACTCATACAGCATGAACATTATATCCCATTAAGAGTCTCGCGTTAAATGTACCTCATACATAATGAACATGATATCCTATTAAGAGTCACACGTTAAATATACCTCATACAGTAGGACCATGCCATTCCGTTAAGAGTCACACGTTTAGTGTACCTCATACAGCATGAACGTGATATCCCATTAAGAGTCTCGTGTTAAATGTACCTCATACAGCATGAACATGATATGCCATTAAGAGTCACGCGTTAAATATACATCATACAGTAGGAACATGCCATCCCATTAAGAGTCACACGTTAAATGTACCTCAACAAGCATGAACATGACATCCCATTAAGAGTCTCAGGTTAAATATACCTCATACAGCATGAACATATCCCATTAAGAGTCACACGTTAAATGTACCTCATACAGCATGAACATGACATTCCATTAAGAGTCACACGTTAAATGTACCTCATACAGCATGAACATGATATCCCAATAAGCGTCACACGTTAAATATACCTCATACAGCATGAACATGACATCCCATTAAGAGTCACACGTTAAATGTAACTCATACAGCATGAACATGATATCACATTAACAGTCTCGCGTTAAATGTACCTCATACAGCATGAACATGATATCGTGTTAAGAGTCACACGTTAAATATACCTCATACAGTAGGACCATGCCATTCCGTTAAGAGTCACACGTTTAGTGTACCTCATACAGCATGAACGTGATATCCCATTAAGAGTCTCGCGTTAAATGTACTCGTACAGCATGAACATGATATGCCATTAAGAGTCACACGTAAAATATCCCTCATACAGAAGGAACATGCCATCCCATTAAGAGTCACACGTTAAATGTACCTCATACAGCATGAACATGACATCCCATTAAGACTCTCAGGTTAAATATACCTCATACAGCATGAACATATCCCATTAAGAGTCACACTATAAATGTACCTCATACAGCATGAACATGACACCCCATTAAGTGTCACACGTGAAATGTACCTCAACAGCGTGAACATGATATCCCATTAAGAGTCACACGTTAAATATACCTCAACAGCATGAACATGATATCCCATTAAGAGCCACACGTTAAATATGCCTCATACATCATGAACATGACATCCCATTAAGAGTCACACGTTAAATGTACCTCATACCGCATGAACATGATATCCCATTAAGAGTTTCGCGTTTATGTAACCTCATACAGCATGAACATGATATCACTTTAAGAGTCACACATTAAATATACCCCATGCTGTAGGAACATGCCATCCCATTAAGAGCAATACGTTAAATGTACCTCATACAGCATGAAAATGATATCCCATTAAGAGTCTCGCGTTAAATGTACCTCATACAGCATGAACATGATAACCCATTAAGAGTCACACGTTAAATATACCTCATACAGTAGGACCATGCCATCCCATTAAGAGTCACACGTTTAATGTACCTCACACTGCATGAACGTGATATCCCATTAAGAGTCTCGCGTTAAATGTACCTCATACAGCATGAACGTAATATGCCATTAAGAGTCACACGTTAAATATACCTCGTACAGTAGGAACATGCCATCCCATTAAGCGTCACACGTTAAATGTACCACATAAAGAATGAACATGACATGCCATTAAGAGTCTCAGGTTAAATGTACCTCATACATCATGAACATGATATCCCATTAAGAGTCACACTTTAAATGTACCTCATACAGCTTGAACATGATATCCCATTAAGAGTCTCGCGTTAAATGTACCTCATACAGCATGAACGTGATATCGTATTAAGAGTCACACGTTAAATATACCTCATACAGTAGGACCAAGCCATCCCATTAAGAGTCACACGTTAAATGTACCTCATACAGCATGATCGTGATATCCCATTAAGAGTCTCGCGTTAAATGTACCACATACAGCATGAACATGATATCCCATTAAGTGTCACACGTTAAATATACCTCATACATTAGGAACATGCCATCCCTTTAAGGGTCACACGTTAAATGTACCACATAAAGCATGAAAATGACATCCCATTAAGAGTCACAGGTTAAATGTACCTCATACAGCATGAACATATCCCATTAAGTGTCACACGTTAAATGTACCTCATACAGCATGAACATGATATTCCATTAAGTGTCTCACTTTAAATTTACCTCATACAGCATGAACATGACATCCCATTAAGAGTCTATGTTACATATACCTCATATAGAATGAACATGACATCACTTTAAGAGTCACACGTTAAATGTACCTCATACAGCTTGAACATGACATCCCATTAAGAGTCAGACGTTAAATGTACCTCATACAGTAGGAGCATGCCATCCCATTAAGAGTCACACGTTAAATGCACCTCATAAAGCATAAACATGACATCCCATTAAGAGTCTCACGTTAAATTTACTTCATACAGCATCAACATGACATCCCATTAAGAGTCACACGTTAAATATACCTCATACAGAATGAACATGACATCACATTAAGAGTCACACGTTAAATGTACCTCATACAGCATGAACATGACATTCTATTAAGAGTCACACGTTAAATGTATCTCATACAGCATGAACATGATATCCCATTAAGAGACAACGTTAAATGTACCTCATACACCATGAACATGATATCCTATTGAGAGTCACACTTTAAATATACCTCAACAGCATGAACATGAAATCCCATTAATAGCCACACGTTAAATATACCTCATACAGCATGAACATGACATCCCATTAAGAGTCACACGTTAAATGTAACTCATACAGCATGAACATTATATCCCATTAAGAGTCTCGCGTTAAATGTACCTCATACAGCATGAACATGATATCGTATTAAGAGTCACACGTTAAATATACCTCATCAGTAGGACCATGCCATTCCGTTAAGAGTCACACGTTTAGTGTACCTCATACAGCATGAACGTGATATCCCATTAAGAGTCTCGTGTTAAATGTACCTCATACAGCATGAACATGATATGCCATTAAGAGTCACACGTTAAATGTACCTCATACAGCATGAACATGACATCCCATTAAGAGTCTCAGGTTAAATATACCTCATACAGCATGAACATATCCCATTAAGAGTCACACGTTAAATGTACCTCATACAGCATGAACATGACATTCTATTAAGTGTCACACGTTAAATGTACCTCATACAGCATGAACATGATATCCCATTAAGCGTCACACGTTAAATATACCTCATACAGCATGAACATGACATCCCATTAAGAGTCACACGTTAAATGTAACTCATACAGCATGAACATGATATCACATTAACAGTCTCGCGTTAAATGTACCTCATACAGCATGAACATGATATCGTGTTAAGAGTCACACGTTAAATATACCTCATACAGTAGGACCATGCCATTCCGTTAAGAGTCACACGTTTAGTGTACCTCATACAGCATGAACGTGATATCCCATTAAGAGTCTCGCGTTAAATGTACCTCATACAGCATGAAAATGATATGCCATTAAGAGTCACACGTTAAATATCCCTCATACAGTAGGAACATGCCATCCCATTAAGAGTCACACGTTAAATGTACCTCATACAGCATGAACATGACATCCCATTAAGAGTCTCAGGTTAAATATACCTCATACAGCATGAACATATCCCATTAAGAGTCACACGTTAAATGTACCTCATACAGCATGATAATGACATTCCATTAAGAGTCACACGTTAAATGTACCTCATACAGCATGAACATGATATCAAATTAAGCGTCACACGTTAAATGAACCTCATACATCATCCTCATGATATCCCATTAAGAGTCACACTATAAATGTACCTCATACAGCACGAACATGACACCCCATTAAGTGTCACACGTGAAATGTACCTCAACAGCGTGAACATGATATCCCATTAAGAGTCACACGTTAAATATACCTCAACAGCATAAACATGACATCCCATTAAGAGCCACACGTTAAATATACCTCATACATCATGAACATGACATCCCATTAAGAGTCACACGTTAAATGTACCTCATACCGCATGAACATGATATCCCATTAAGAGTCTCGCGTTTATGGTACCTCATACAGCATGTACATGATATCACTTTAAGATTCACACGTTAAATATACCTCATGCTGTAGGATCATGCCATCCCATTAAGAGCAACACGTTAAATGTACCTCATACAGCATGAAAATGATATCCCATTAATAGTCTCGCGTTAAATGTACCTCATACAGCATGAACATGATAACCCATTAAGAGTCACACGTTAAATATACCTCATACAGTAGGACCATGCCATCCCATTAAGAGTCACACGTTTAATGTACCTCACACAGCATGAACGTGATATCCCATTAAGAGTCTAGCGTTAAATGTACCTCATACAGCATGAACATGATATCCCATTAAGAGTCTCACGTTAAATGTACCTCATACAGCATGAACATGATATCGTATTAAGAGTCACACGTTAAATATACCTCATACAGTAGGACCAAGCCATCCCATTAAGAGTCACACGTTAAATGTACCTCATACAGCATGAACGTGATATCCCATTAAGAGTCTCGCGTTAAATGTACCACATACAGCATGAACATGATATCCCATTAAGAGTCACACGTTAAATATACCTCATACAGTAGGAACATGCCATCCCATTAAGGGTCACACGTTAAATGTACCTCACACAGCATGAACGTGATATCCCATTAAGAGTCACACGTTAAATATACCTCATACAGTAGGAACGTACCATCCCATTAAGCGTCACACGTTAAATGTACCACATAAAGAATGAACATGACATGCCATTAAGAGTCTCAGGTTAAATGTACCTCATACAGCATGAACATATCCCATTAAGTGTCACACGTTAAATGTACCTCATACAGCATAAACATGATATTCCATTAAGAGTCTCACTTTAAATTTACCTCATACAGCATGAACATGACATCCCATTAAGGGTCACATGTTACATATACCTCATATAGAATGAACATGACATCACATTAAGAGTCACACGTTAAATGTACCTCATACAGCATGAACATGATATTGCATTAAGAGTCACACGCTAAATGTACCTCATACATTATGAACATGATATCCCATTAAGAGTCACACTTTAAATGTACCTCATACAGCTTGAACATGATATCCCATTAAGAGTCTCGCGTTAAATGTACCTCATACAGCATGAACATGATATCGTATTAAGAGTCACACGTTAAATATACCTCATACAGTAGGACCAAGCCATCCCATTAAGAGTCACACGTTAAATGTACCTCATACAGCATGAACATGACATTGCATTAAGAGTCACACGTTAAATGTACCTCATACAGCTTGAACATGACATCCCATTAAGAGTCACACGTTAAATGTACCTCATACAGTAGGAACATGCCATCCCATTAAGAGTCACACGTTAAATGTACCTCATAAAGCATAAACATGACATCCCATTAAGAGTCTCACGTTAAATTTACTTCATACATCATGAACATGACATCCCATTAAGAGTCACACGTTAAATATACCTCATACAGAATGAACATGACATCACATTAAGAGTCACACGTTAAATGTACCTCATACAGCATGAACATGATATTGTAGCGGACCAGGTTGCACATATTTCGTATACCAGGAAGTGTGAAGTTCAGGTTAGCAGAATTCGTCCACGCTGCCTACGCCGAGTCAGCGCTTATGTATGTATTTATACTACAGGGCTTTGACTCGGTCGGGGGAGTTGCTGTGGGAGTTGCTATCAGGAAGTTGCTACGCGAGAGTTGCCACGAGAAAGTAATCAGAGATCAGTTATCACATTCGCCAACAGTTAACCAGGTAAGCATGCGACTCATCTAAGTTCTCTTGACTTGTCGGGGCTTCACCCCTAACTTCTATTGACTTGTCGGGGCTTCACCCCTAACTTCTATTGTCTTGTCGGGGCTTCACTCCGATCTAATTGTTCGCACATTTAAAGCAACAATATAATTTATTGGGACAATGCATCCCCTGTGCTTTATTTAAATACCCCTATCCTAGAACGCTACCCTGGCCTGCCTACCATTCCAGTACCAACGCATCCCCTACCTCTGAGCTACCAACCCCCCTGTGTAATCACCTACTGCGGGGGTAACCACCCCCGTGGGGTGTTACAATGTGGTGTAGGCGCCGGGTACAATGTGGCGGACTCACCGAGTAGAATTGGGGAAAACATCCTTACCTCTTCCAGCCAGGGGATGTAATCAATTTTTTTTCTCTCTTTTCTTTTTTCAAGGTGTGAAACACGCCTCATTTTGGGATAACCTTTTACCTGAGGTTATCTGGTGAAGACCCACCCTCCCACCCTTTGCATCATGAGTTACCTACACAGAATATAGCTTATTTTTTTTTAACTTTGCTCAAGTTATGTATATTGTTTTAGTGTAGTACATTTAAGTTATTATGCATGGCTGAACCTGCTCAAAACTCTACTAGTCCTACTACTAAAGAGATTAGAAATCTGTGCGCAGAATTAGCAGCTATACAGGGGGAACAATTTAAATTCCAAGAATTTCTAGTCACAGATTTGAAAGGAATTTCAAACGAGATCGCGGCACACGCTGAGACGGCAAATCAAATACGTCTCCGCTCCGGCAAGATATACGTATTTCGTATACCAGGAAGTGTGAAGTTCAGGTTAGCAGAATTCGTCCACGCTGCCTACGCCGAGTCAGCGCTTATGTATGTATTTATACTACAGGGCTTTGACTCGGTCGGGGGAGTTGCTGTGGGAGTTGCTATCAGGAAGTTGCTACGCGAGAGTTACCACGAGAAAGTAATCAGAGATCAGTTATCACATTCGCCAACAGTTAACCAGGTAAGCATGCGACTCATCTAAGTTCTCTTGACTTGTCGGGGCTTCACCCCTAACTTCTATTGACTTGTCGGGGCTTCACCCCTAACTTCTATTGTCTTGTCGGGGCTTCACTCCGATCTAATTGTTCGCACATTTAAAGCAACAATATAATTTATTGGGACAATGCATCCCCTGTGCTTTATTTAAATACCCCTATCCTAGAACGCTACCCTGGCCTGCCTACCATTCCAGTACCAACGCATCCCCTACCTCTGAGCTACCAACCCCCCTGTGTAATCACCTACTGCGGGGGTAACCACCCCCGTGGGGTGTTACAATATTCCATTAAAAGTCACACGTTAAATGTACCTCATACAGCATGAACATGATATCCCATTAAGAGTCAACGTTAAATGTACCTCATACACCATGAACATGATATCCTATTGAGAGTCACACTTTAAATATATCTCAACAGCATGAACATGACATCCCATTAAGAGTCACACGTTAAATATACCTCATACAGTAGGACCATGCCATTCCGTTAAGAGTCACACGTTTAGTGTACCTCATACAGCATGAACGTGATACCCCATTAAGAGTCTCGCGTTAAATGTACCTCATACAGCATGAACATGATATCCCATTAAGAGTCTCGCGTTTATGTAACCTCATACAGCATGAACATGATATCACTTTAAGAGTCACACATTAAATATACCTCATGCTGTAGGAACATGCCATCCCATTAAGAGCAATACGTTAAATGTACCTCATACAGCATGAAAATGATATCCCATTAAGAGTCTCGCGTTAAATGTACTTCATACAGCATGAACATGATAACCCATTAAGAGTCACACGTTAAATATACCTCATACAGTAGGACCATGCCATCCCATTAAGAGTCACACGTTTAATGTACCTCACACTGCATGAACGTGATATCCCATTAAGAGTCTCGCGTTAAATGTACCTCATACAGCATGAACATGATATCCCATTAAGAGTCACACGTTAAATATACCTCGTACAGTAGGAACATGCCATCCCATTAAGCGTCACACGTTAAATGTACCACATAAAGAATGAACATGACATGCCATTAAGAGTCTCAGGTTAAATGTACCTCATACATCATGAACATGATATCCCATTAAGAGTCACACTTTAAATGTACCTCATACAGCTTGAACATGATATCCCATTAAGAGTCTCGCGTTAAATGTACCTTATACAGCATGAACATGATATCGTATTAAGAGTCACACGTTAAATATACCTCATACAGTAGGACCAAGCCATCCCATTAAGAGTCACACGTTAAATGTACCTCATACAGCATGAACGTGATATCTCATTAAGAGTCTCGCGTTAAATGTACCTCATACAGCATGAACATATCCCATTAAGTGTCACACGTTAAATGTACCTCATACAGCATGAACATGATATTCCATTAAGTGTCTCACTTTAAATTTACCTCATACAGCATGAACATGACATCCCATTAAGAGACACACGTTAAATGTACCTCATACAGCTTGAACATGACATCCCATTAAGAGTCAGACGTTAAATGTACCTCATACAGTAGGAGCATGCCATCCCATTAAGAGTCACACGTTAAATGTACCTCATAAAGCATAAACATGACATCCCATTAAGAGTCTCACGTTAAATTTACTTCATACAGCATGAACATGACATCCCATTAAGAGTCACACGTTAAATATACCTCATACAGAATGAACATGACATCACATTAAGAGTCACACGTTAAATGTACCTCATACAGCATGAACATGACAATCCATTAAGAGTCACACGTTAAATGTATCTCATACAGCATGAACATGATATCCCATTAAGAGACAACGTTAAATGTACCTCATACAGCATGAACATGATATCGTATTAAGAGTCACACGTTAAATATACCTCATACAGTAGGACCATGCCATTCCGTTAAGATCACACGTTTAGTGTACCTCATACAGCATGAACGTGATATCCCATTAAGTGTCACACGTGAAATGTACCTCAACAGCGTGAACATGATATCCCATTAAGAGTCACACGTTAAATATACCTCAACAGCATGAACATGACATCCCATTAAGAGCCACACGTTAAATATGCCTCATACATCATGAACATGACATCCCATTAAGAGTCACACGTTAAATGTACCTCATACCGCATGAACATGATATCCCATTAAGAGTCTCGCGTTTATGGTACCTCATACAGCATGAACATGATATCACTTTAAGAGTCACACGTTAAATATACCTCATGCTGTAGGAACATGCCATCCCGTTAAGAGCAACACGTTAAATGTACCTCATACAGCATGAAAATGATATCCCATTAAGAGTCTCGCGTTAAACGTACCTCATACAGCATGAACATGATAACCCATTAACAGTCACACGTTAAATATACCTCATACAGTACGACCATGCCATCCCATTAAGAGTCACACGTTTAATGTACCTCACACAGCATGAACGTGATATCCCATTAAGAGTCACACGTAAAATATACCTTATACAGTAGGAACGTACCATCCCATTAAGCGTCACACGTTAAATGTACCACATAAAGAATGAACATGACATGCCATTAAGAGTCTCAGGTTAAATGTACCTCATACAGCATGAACATATCCCATTAAGAGTCTCGCGTTAAATGTACCACATACAGCATGAACATGATATCACTTTAAGAGTCACACGTTAAATATACCTCATGCTGTAGGATCATGCCATCCCATTAAGAGCAACACGTTAAATGTACCTCATACAGCATGAAAATGATATCCCATTAAGAGTCTCGCGTTAAATGTACCTCATACAGCATGAACATGATAACCCATTAAGAGTCACACGTTAAATATACCTCATACAGTAGGACCATGGCATCCCATTAAGAGTCACACGTTTAATGTACCTCACACAGCATGAACGTGATATCCCATTAAGAGTCTCGCTTTAAATGTACCTCATACAGCATGAACATGATATGCCATTAAGAGTCACACGTTAAATATACCTCATACAGTAGGAACATGCCATCCCATTAAGCGTCACACGTTAAATGTACCACATAAAGAATGAACATGACATGCCATTAAGAGTCTCAGGTTAAATGTACCTCATACAGCATGAACATATCCCATTAAGTTTCACACGTTAAATGTACCTCATACAGCATAAACATGATATTCCATTAAGAGTCTCACTTTAAATTTACCTCATACAGCATGAACATGACATCCCATTAAGGGTCACATGTTACATATACCTCATATAGAATGAACATGACATCACATTAAGAGTCACACGTTAAATGTACCTCATACAGCATGAACATGATATTGCATTAAGAGTCACACAATAAATGTACCTCATACATCATTAACATGATATCCCATTAAGAGTCACACTTTAAATGTACCTCATACAGCTTGAACATGATATCCCATTAAGAGTCTCACGTTAAATGTACCTCATACAGCATGAACATGATATCGTATTAAGAGTCACACGTTAAATATACCTCATACAGTAGGACCAAGCCATCCCATTAAGAGTCACACGTTAAATGTACCTCATACAGCATGAACGTGATATCCCATTAAGAGTCTCGCGTTAAATGTACCTCATACAGCATGAACATGATATCCCATTAAGAGTCACACGTTAAATATACCTCATACAGTAGGAACATGCCATCCCATTAAGGGTCACACGTTAAATGTACCACATAAAGCATGAAAATGACACCCCATTAAGAGTCACAGGTTAAATGTACCTCATACAGCATGAACATATCCCATTAAGTGTCACACGTTAAATGTACCTCATACAGCATGAACATGATATTCCATTAAGTGTCTCACTTTAAATTTACCTCATACAGCATGAACATGACATCCCATTAAGAGTCTATGTTACATATACCTCATATAGAATGAACATGACATCACTTTAAGAGTCACACGTTAAATGTACCTCATACAGCATGAACATGACATTGCATTAAGAGTCACACGTTAAATGTACCTCATACAGCTTGAACATGACATCCCATTAAGAGTCACACATTAAATGTACCTTATACAGTAGGAACATGCCATCCCATTAAGAGTCACACGTTAAATGTATCTCATACAGCATGAACATGATATCCCATTAAAAGACATCGTTAAATGTACCTCATACACCATGAACATGATATCCTATTGAGAGTCACACTTTAAATATACCTCAACAGCATGAACATGAAATCCCATTAAGAGCCACACGTTAAATATACCTCATACAGCATGAACATGACATCCCATTAAGAGTCACACGTTAAATGTAACTCATACAGCATGAACATGATATCACATTAAGAGTCTCGCGTTAAATGTACCTCATACAGCATGAACATGATATCGTATTAAGAGTCACACGTTAAATATACCTCATACAGTAGGACCATGCCATTCCGTTAAGAGTCACACGTTTAGTGTACCTCATACAGCATGAACGTGATATCCCATTAAGGGTCTCGCGTTAAATGTACCTCATACAGCATGAACATGATATGCCATTAAGGGTCACACGTTAAATATACCTCATACAGTAGGAACATGCCATCCCATTAAGAGTCACACGTTAAATGTACCTCATATAGCATGAACATGACATCCCATTAGGAGTCTCAGATTAAATATACCTCATACAGCATGAACATATCCCATTAAGAGTCACACGTTAAATGTACCTCATACAGCATGAACATGACATTCCATTAAGAGTCACACGTTAAATGTACCTCATACAGCATGAACATGATATCCCATTAAGCGTCACACGTTAAATATACCTCATACAGCATGAACATGACATCCCATTAAGAGTCACACTTTAAATGTAACTCATACAGCATGAACATGATATCACATTAAGAGTCTCGCGTTAAATGTACCTCATACAGCATGAACATGATATCGTATTAAGAGTCACACGTTAAAGATACCTCATACAGTAGGACCATGCCACTCCGTTAAGAGTAACACGTTTAGTGTACCTCATACAGCATGAACGTGATATCCCATTAAGAGTCACACGTTAAATATCCCTCATACAGTAGGAACATGCCATCCCATTAAGAGTCACACGTTAAATGTACCTCATACAGCATGAACATGACATCCCATTAAGACTCTCAGGTTAAATATACCTCATACAGCATGAACATATCCCATTAAGAGTCACACGTTAAATGTACCTCATACAGCATGAACATGACATTCCATTAAGGGTCACACGTTAAATGTACCTCATACAGCATGAACATGATATCAAATTAAGCGTCACACGTTAAATGAACCTCATACATCATCCTCATGATATCCCATTAAGAGTCACACTATAAATGTACCTCATACAGGATGAAAATGACACCCCATTAAGTGTCACACGTGAAATGTACCTCAACAGCGTGAACATGATATCCCATTAAGAGTCACACGTTAAATATACCTCAACAGCATGAACATGACATCCCATTAAGAGCCACACGTTAAATATGCCTCATACATCATGAACATGACATCCCATTAAGAGTCGCACGTTAAATGTACCTCATACCGCATGAACATGATATCCCATTAAGAGTCTCGCGTTTATGGTACCTCATACAGCATGAACATGATATCACTTTAAGAGTCACACGTTAAATATACCTCATGCTGTAGGAACATGCCATCCCATTAAGAGTCTCGCGTTAAACGTACCTCATACAGCATGAACATGATAACCCATTAAGAGTCACACGTTAAATATACCTCATACAGTAGGACCATGCCATCCCATTAAGAGTCACACGTTTAATGTACCTCACACTGCATGAACGTGATATCCCATTAAGAGTCTCGCGTTAAATGTACCTCATACAGCATGAACATGATATCCCATTAAGAGTCACACGTTAAATATACCTCGTACAGTAGGAACATGCCATCCCATTAAGCGTCACACGTTAAATGTACCACATAAAGAATGAACATGACATGCCATTAAGAGTCTCAGGTTAAATGTACCTCATACATCATGAACATGATATCCCATTAAGAGTCACACTTTAAATGTACCTCATACAGCTTGAACATGATATCCCATTAAGAGTCTCGCGTTAAATGTACCTTATACAGCATGAACATGATATCGTATTAAGAGTCACACGTTAAATATACCTCATACAGTAGGACCAAGCCATCCCATTAAGAGTCACACGTTAAATGTACCTCATACAGCATGAACGTGATATCTCATTAAGAGTCTCGCGTTAAATGTACCTCATACAGCATGAACATATCCCATTAAGTGTCACACGTTAAATGTACCTCATACAGCATGAACATGATATTCCATTAAGTGTCTCACTTTAAATTTACCTCATACAGCATGAACATGACATCCCATTAAGAGTCACACGTTAAATGTACCTCATACAGCTTGAACATGACATCCCATTAAGAGTCAGACGTTAAATGTACCTCATACAGTAGGAGCATGCCATCCCATTAAGAGTCACACGTTAAATGTACCTCATAAAGCATAAACATGACATCCCATTAAGAGTCTCACGTTAAATTTACTTCATACAGCATGAACATGACATCCCATTAAGAGTCACACGTTAAATATACCTCATACAGAATGAACATGACATCACATTAAGAGTCACACGTTAAATGTACCTCATACAGCATGAACATGACAATCCATTAAGAGTCACACGTTAAATGTATCTCATACAGCATGAACATGATATCCCATTAAGAGACAACGTTAAATGTACCTCATACAGCATGAACATGATATCGTATTAAGAGTCACACGTTAAATATACCTCATACAGTAGGACCATGCCATTCCGTTAAGATCACACGTTTAGTGTACCTCATACAGCATGAACGTGATATCCCATTAAGTGTCACACGTGAAATGTACCTCAACAGCGTGAACATGATATCCCATTAAGAGTCACACGTTAAATATACCTCAACAGCATGAACATGACATCCCATTAAGAGCCACACGTTAAATATGCCTCATACATCATGAACATGACATCCCATTAAGAGTCACACGTTAAATGTACCTCATACCGCATGAACATGATATCCCATTAAGAGTCTCGCGTTTATGGTACCTCATACAGCATGAACATGATATCACTTTAAGAGTCACACGTTAAATATACCTCATGCTGTAGGAACATGCCATCCCGTTAAGAGCAACACGTTAAATGTACCTCATACAGCATGAAAATGATATCCCATTAAGAGTCTCGCGTTAAACGTACCTCATACAGCATGAACATGATAACCCATTAACAGTCACACGTTAAATATACCTCATACAGTACGACCATGCCATCCCATTAAGAGTCACACGTTTAATGTACCTCACACAGCATGAACGTGATATCCCATTAAGAGTCACACGTAAAATATACCTCATACAGTAGGAACGTACCATCCCATTAAGCGTCACACGTTAAATGTACCACATAAAGAATGAACATGACATGCCATTAAGAGTCTCAGGTTAAATGTACCTCATACAGCATGAACATATCCCATTAAGAGTCTCGCGTTAAATGTACCACATACAGCATGAACATGATATCACTTTAAGAGTCACACGTTAAATATACCTCATGCTGTAGGATCATGCCATCCCATTAAGAGCAACACGTTAAATGTACCTCATACAGCATGAAAATGATATCCCATTAAGAGTCTCGCGTTAAATGTACCTCATACAGCATGAACATGATAACCCATTAAGAGTCACACGTTAAATATACCTCATACAGTAGGACCATGGCATCCCATTAAGAGTCACACGTTTAATGTACCTCACACAGCATGAACGTGATATCCCATTAAGAGTCTCGCTTTAAATGTACCTCATACAGCATGAACATGATATGCCATTAAGAGTCACACGTTAAATATACCTCATACAGTAGGAACATGCCATCCCATTAAGCGTCACACGTAAAATGTACCACATAAAGAATGAACATGACATGCCATTAAGAGTCTCAGGTTAAATGTACCTCATACAGCATGAACATATCCCATTAAGTTTCACACGTTAAATGTACCTCATACAGCATAAACATGATATTCCATTAAGAATCTCACTTTAAATTTACCTCATACAGCATGAACATGACATCCCATTAAGGGTCACATGTTACATATACCTCATATAGAATGAACATGACATCACATTAAGAGTCACACGTTAAATGTACCTCATACAGCATGAACATGATATTGCATTAAGAGTCACACAATAAATGTACCTCATACATCATTAACATGATATCCCATTAAGAGTCACACTTTAAATGTACCTCATACAGCTTGAACATGATATCCCATTAAGAGTCTCACGTTAAATGTACCTCATACAGCATGAACATGATATCGTATTAAGAGTCACACGTTAAATATACCTCATACAGTAGGACCAAGCCATCCCATTAAGAGTCACACGTTAAATGTACCTCATACAGCATGAACGTGATATCCCATTAAGAGTCTCGCGTTAAATGTACCTCATACAGCATGAACATGATATCCCATTAAGAGTCACACGTTAAATATACCTCATACAGTAGGAACATGCCATCCCATTAAGGGTCACACGTTAAATGTACCACATAAAGCATGAAAATGACACCCCATTAAGAGTCACAGGTTAAATGTACCTCATACAGCATGAACATATCCCATTAAGTGTCACACGTTAAATGTACCTCATACAGCATGAACATGATATTCCATTAAGTGTCTCACTTTAAATTTACCTCATACAGCATGAACATGACATCCCATTAAGAGTCTATGTTACATATACCTCATATAGAATGAACATGACATCACTTTAAGAGTCACACGTTAAATGTACCTCATACAGCATGAACATGACATTGCATTAAGAGTCACACGTTAAATGTACCTCATACAGCTTGAACATGACATCCCATTAAGAGTCACACGTTAAATGTACCTTATACAGTAGGAACATGCCATCCCATTAAGAGTCACACGTTAAATGTATCTCATACAGCATGAACATGATATCCCATTAAAAGACAACGTTAAATGTACCTCATACACCATGAACATGATATCCTATTGAGAGTCACACTTTAAATATACCTCAACAGCATGAACATGAAATCCCATTAAGAGCCACACGTTAAATATACCTCATACAGCATGAACATGACATCCCATTAAGAGTCACACGTTAAATGTAACTCATACAGCATGAACATGATATCACATTAAGAGTCTCGCGTTAAATGTACCTCATACAGCATGAACATGATATCGTATTAAGAGTCACACGTTAAATATACCTCATACAGTAGGACCATGCCATTCCGTTAAGAGTCACACGTTTAGTGTACCTCATACAGCATGAACGTGATATCCCATTAAGGGTCTCGCGTTAAATGTACCTCATACAGCATGAACATGATATGCCATTAAGAGTCACACGTTAAATATACCTCATACAGTAGGAACATGCCATCCCATTAAGAGTCACACGTTAAATGTACCTCATATAGCATGAACATGACATCCCATTAGGAGTCTCAGATTAAATATACCTCATACAGCATGAACATATCCCATTAAGAGTCACACGTTAAATGTACCTCATACAGCATGAACATGACATTCCATTAAGAGTCACACGTTAAATGTACCTCATACAGCATGAACATGATATCCCATTAAGCGTCACACGTTAAATATACCTCATACAGCATGAACATGACATCCCATTAAGAGTCACACTTTAAATGTAACTCATACAGCATGAACATGATATCACATTAAGAGTCTCGCGTTAAATGTACCTCATACAGCATGAACATGATATCGTATTAAGAGTCACACGTTAAAGATACCTCATACAGTAGGACCATGCCACTCCGTTAAGAGTCACACGTTTAGTGTACCTCATACAGCATGAACGTGATATCCCATTAAGAGTCACACGTTAAATATCCCTCATACAGTAGGAACATGCCATCCCATTAAGAGTCACACGTTAAATGTACCTCATACAGCATGAACATGACATCCCATTAAGACTCTCAGGTTAAATATACCTCATACAGCATGAACATATCCCATTAAGAGTCACACGTTAAATGTACCTCATACAGCATGAACATGACATTCCATTAAGGGTCACACGTTAAATGTACCTCATACAGCATGAACATGATATCAAATTAAGCGTCACACGTTAAATGAACCTCATACATCATCCTCATGATATCCCATTAAGAGTCACACTATAAATGTACCTCATACAGGATGAAAATGACACCCCATTAAGTGTCACACGTGAAATGTACCTCAACAGCGTGAACATGATATCCCATTAAGAGTCACACGTTAAATATACCTCAACAGCATGAACATGACATCCCATTAAGAGCCACACGTTAAATATGCCTCATACATCATGAACATGACATCCCATTAAGAGTCGCACGTTAAATGTACCTCATACCGCATGAACATGATATCCCATTAAGAGTCTCGCGTTTATGGTACCTCATACAGCATGAACATGATATCACTTTAAGAGTCACACGTTAAATATACCTCATGCTGTAGGAACATGCCATCCCATTAAGAGTCTCGCGTTAAACGTACCTCATACAGCATGAACATGATAACCCATTAAGAGTCACACGTTAAATATACCTCATACAGTACGACCATGCTATCCCATTAAGAGTCACACGTTTAATGTACCTCACACAGCATGAACGTGATATCCCATTAAGAGTCACACGTTAAATATACCTCATACAGTAGGAACGTACCATCCCATTAAGCGTCACACGTTAAATGTACCACATAAAGAATGAACATGACATGCCATTAAGAGTCTCAGGTTAAATGTACCTCATACAGCATGAACATATCCCATTAAGTGTCACACGTTAAATGTACCTCATACAGCATAAACATGATATTCCATTAAGAGTCTCACTTTAAATTTACCTCATACAGCATGAACATGACATCCCATTAAGGGTCACATGTTACATATATCTCATATAGAATGAACATGACATCACATTAAGAGTCACACGTTAAATGTACCTCATACAGCATGAACATGATATTGCATTAAGAGTCACACGCTAAATGTACCTCATACATCATGAACATGATATCCCATTAAGAGTCACACTTTAAATGTACCTCATACAGCTTGAACATGATATCCCATTAAGAGTCTCGCGTTAAATGTACCTCATACAGCATGAACATGATATCGTATTAAGAGTCACACGTTAAATATACCTCATACAGTAGGACCAAGCCATCCCATTAAGAGTCAAACGTTAAATGTACCTCATACAGCATGAACGTGATATCCCATTAAGAGTCTCGCGTTAAATGTACCACATACAGCATGAACATGATATCCCATTAAGAGTCACACGTTAAATATACCTCATACAGTAGGAACATGCCATCCCATTAAGGGTCACACGTTAAATGTACCACATAGAGCATGAAAATGACATCCCATTAAGAGTCACAGGTTAAATGTACCTCATACAGCATGAACATATCCCATTAAGTGTCACACGTTAAATGTACCTCATACAGCATGAACAATATATTCCATTAAGTGTCTCACTTTAAATTTACCTCATATAGCATGAACATGACAACCTATTAAGAGTCTATGTTACATATACCTCATATAGAATGAACATGACATCACATTAAGAGTCACACGTTAAATGTACCTCATACAGCATGAACATGACATTGCATTAAGAGTCACACGTTAAATGTACCCCATACAGCTTGAACATGACATCCCATTAAGAGTCACACGTTAAATGTACCTCATACAGTAGGAACATGCCATCCCATTAAGAGTCACACGTTAAATGTACCTCATAAAGCATAAACATGACATCCCATTAAGAGTCTCACGTTAAATTTACTTCATACAGCATCAACATGATATCCCATTAAGAGTCTCGCGTTAAATGTACCTCATACAGCATGAACATGATATCCCATTAAGACTCACACGTTAAATATACCTCATACAGTAGGAATATGCCATCCCATTAAGCGTCACACGTTAAATGTACCACATAAAGAATGATTATGACATGCCATTAAGAGTCTCAGGTTAAATGTACCTCATACAGCATGAACATATCCCATTAAGTGTCACACGTTTAATGTACCTCATACAGCATAAACATGATATTCCATTAAGAGTCTCACTTTAAATTTACCTCATACAGCATGAACATGACATCCCATTAAGGGTCACATGTTACATATACCTCATATAGAATGAACATGACATCACATTAAGAGTCACACGTTAACTGTACCTCATACAGCATGAACATGATATTGCATTAAGAGTCGTACGCTAAATGTACCTCATACATCATGAAAATGATATCCCATTAAGAGTCACACTTTAAATGTACCTCATACAGCTTGAACATGATATCCCATTAAGAGTCTCGCGTTAAATGTACCTCATACAGCATGAACATGATATCGTATTAAGAGTCACACGTTAAATATAACTCATACAGTAGGACCAAGCCATCCCATTAAGAGTCACACGTTAAATGTACCTAATACAGCATGAACGTGATATCCCATTAAGAGACTCGCGTTAAATGTACCACATACAGCATGAACATGATATCCCATTAAGAGTCACACGTTAAATATACCTCATACAGTAGGAACATGCCATCCCATTAAGGGTCACACGTTAAATGTACCTCATACAGCATGAACATGACATTGCATTAAGAGTCACACGTTAAATGTACCTCATACAGCTTGAACATGACATCCCATTAAGAGTCACACGTTAAATGTACCTCATACAGTAGGAACATGCCATCCCATTAAAAGTCACACGTTAAATGTACCTCATAAAGCATAAACATGACATCCCATTAAGAGTCTCACGTTAAATTTACTTCATACAGCATGAACATGACATCCCGTTAAGAGTCACACGTTAAATATACCTCATACAGAATGAACATGACATCACATTAAGTGTCACACGTTAAATGTACCTCATACAGCATGAACATGACAATCCATTAAGAGTCACACGTTAAATGTATCTCATACAGCATGAACATGATATCCATTAAGAGACAACGTTAAATGTACCTCATACACCATGAACATGATATCCTATTGAGAGTCACACTTTAAATATACCTCAACAGCATGAACATGAAATCCCATTAAAAGCCACACGTTAAATATACCTCATACAGCATGAACATGACATCCCATTAAGAGTCACACGTTAAATGTAACTCATACAGCATGAACATGATATCCCATTAAAAGTCTCGCGTTAAATGTACCTCATACAGCATGAACATGATATCGTATTAAGAGTCACACGTTAAATATACTTCATACAGTAGGACCATGCCATTCCGTTAAGAGTCACACGTTTAGTGTACCTCATACAGCATGAACGTGATATCCCATTAAGGGTCTCGCGTTAAATGTACCTCATACAGCATGAACATGATATGCCATTAAGAGTCACACGTTAAATATACCTCATACAGTAGGAACATGCCATCCCATTAAGAGTCACACGTTAAATGTACCTCATACAGCATGACCATGACATCCCATTAAGAGTCTCAGGTTAAATATACCTCATACAGCATGAACATACCCCATTAAGAGTCACACGTTAAATGTACCTCATACAGCATGAACATGACATTCCATTAAGAGTCACACGTTAAATGTACCTCATACAGCTTGAACATGATATCCCATTAAGCGTCACACGTTAAATATACCTCATACAGCATGAACATGACATCCCATTAAGAGTCACACGTTAAATGTAACTCATACAGCATGAACATGATATCTCTTTAAGAGTCTCGCGTTAAATGTACCTCATACAACATGAACATGATATCGTATTAAGAGTCACACGTTAAATATACCTCATACAGTAGGACCATGCCATTCCGTTAAGAGTCACACGTTTAGTGTACCTCATACAGCATGAACGTGATATCCCATTAAGAGTCTCGCGTTAAACGTACCTCATACAGCATGAACATGATATGCCATTAAGAGTCACACGTTAAATATCCCTCATACAGTAGGAACATGCCATCCCATTAAGAGTCACACGTTAAATGTACCTCATACAGCATGAACATGACATCCCATTAAGACTCTCAGGTTAAATATACCTCATACAGCATGAACATATCCCATTAAGAGTCACACGTTAAATGTACCTCATACAGCATGAACATGACATTCCATTAAGAGTCACACGTTAAATGTACCTCATACAGCGTGAACATGATATCAAATTAAGCGTCACACGTTAAATGAACCTCATACATTATCCTCATGATATCCCATTAAGAGTCACACTATAAATGTACCTCATACAGGATGAACATGACACCCCATTAAGTGTCACACGTGAAATGTACCTCAACAGCGTGAACATGATATCCCATTAAGAGTCACACGTTAAATATACCTCAACGGCATGAACATGACATCCCATTAAGAGCCACACGTTAAATATGCCTCATACATCATGAACATGACATCCCATTAAGAGTCACACGTTAAATGCACCTCATACCGCATGAACATGATATCCCATTAAGAGTCTCACGTTTATGGTACCTCATACAGCATGAACATGATATCACTTTAAGAGTCACACGTTAAATATACCTCATGCTGTAGGAACATGCCATCCCGTTAAGAGCAACACGTTAAATGTACCTCATACAGCATGAAAATAATATCCCATTAAGAGTCACAGGTTAAATGTACCTCATACAGCATGAACATATCCCATTAAGTGTCACACGTTAAATGTACCTCATACAGCATGAACATGATATTCCATTAAGTGTCTCACTTTAAATTTACCTCATACAGCATGAACATGACATCCCATTAAGAGTCTATGTTACATATACCTCATATAGAATGAACATGACATCACTTTAAGAGTCACACGTTAAATGTACCTCATACAGTACGACCAGGCCATCCCATTAAGAGTCACACGTTTAATGTACCTCACACAGCATGAACGTGATATCCCATTAAGAGTCACACGTTAAATATACCTCATACAGTAGGAACGTACCATCCCATTAAGCGTCACACGTTAAATGTACCACATAAAGAATGAACATGACATGCCATTAAGAGTCTCAGGTTAAATGTACCTCATACAGCATGAACATATCCCATTAAGTGTCACACGTTAAATGTACCTCATACAGCATAAACATGATATTCCATTAAGAGTCTCACTTTAAATTTACCTCATACAGCATGAACATGACATCCCATTAAGGGTCACATGTTACATATACCTCATATAGAATGAACATGACATCACATTAAGAGTCACACGTTATATGTACCTCATACAGCATGAACATGATATTGCATTAAAAGTCACACGCTAAATGTACCTCATACATCATGAACATGATATCCCATTAAGAGTCTCGCGTTAAATGTACCTCATACAGCATGAACATGATATCGTATTAAGAGTCACACGTTAAATATACCTCATACAGTAGGACCAAGCCATCCCATTAAGAGTCACACGTTAAATGTAGCTCATACAGCATGAACATGATATCCCATTAAGAGTCACACGTTAAATATACCTCATACAGTAGGAACATGCCATCCCATTAAGGGTCACACGTTAAATGTACCACATAAAGCATGAAAATGACATCCCATTAAGAGTCACAGGTTAAATGTACCTCATACAGCATGAACATATCCCATTAAGTGTCACACGTTAAATGTACCTCATACAGCATGAACATGATATTCCATTAAGTGTCTCACTTTAAATTTACCTCATACAGCATGAACATGACATCCCATTAAGAGTCTATGTTACATATACCTCATATAGAATGAACATGACATCACTTTAAGAGTCACACGTTAAATGTATTTCATACAGCATGAACATGACATTGCATTAAGAGTCACACGTTAAATGTACCTCATACAGCTTGAACATGACATCCCATTAAGAGTTACACGTTAAATGTACCTCATACTGTAGGAACATGCCATCCCATTAAGAGTCACACGTTAAATGTACCTCATAAAGCATAAATATGACATCCCATTAAGAGTCTCACGATAAATTTTCTTCATACAGCATGAACATGATATCCCATTAAGAGTCTCGCGTTAAATGTACCTCATACAGCATGAACATGATATCCCATTAAGAGTCACACGTTAAATATACCTCATACAGTAGGAACATGCCATCCCATTAAGCGTCACACGTTAAATGTACCACATAAAGAATGAACATGACATGCCATTAAGAGTCTCAGGTTAAATGTACCTCATACAGCATGAACATATCCCATTAAGTGTCACACGTTAAATGTACCTCATACAGCATAAACATGATATTCCATTAAGAGTCTCACTTTAAATTTACCTCATACAGCATGAACATGACATCCCATTAAGGGTCACATGTTACATATACCTCATATAGAATGAACATGACATCACATTAAGAGTCACACGTTAAATGTACCTCATACAGCAAGAACATGATATTGCATTAAGAGTCGTACGCTAAATGTACCTCATACATCATGAACATGATATCCCATTAAGAGTCACACTTTAAATGTACCTCATACAGCTTGAACATGATATCCCATTAAGAGTCTCGCGTTAAATGTACCTCATACAGCATGAACATGATATCGTATTAAGAGTCACACGTTAAATATACCTCATACAGTAGGACAGAGCCATCCCATTAAGAGTCACACGTTAAATGTACCTTATACAGCATGAACGTAATATCCCATTAAGAGTCTCGCGTTAAATGTACCACATACAGCATGAACATGATATCCCATTAAGAGTCACACGTTAAATATACCTCATACAGTAGGAACATGCCATCCCATTAATGGTCACACGTTAAATGTACCACATAAAGCATGAAAATGACATCCCATTAAGAGTCACAGGTTAAATGTACCTCATACAGCATGAACATATCCCATTAAGTGTCACACGTTAAATGTACCTCATACAGCATGAACATGATATTCCATTAAGTGTCTCACTTTAAATTTACCTCATACAGCATGAACATGACATCCCATTAAGAGTCTATGTTACATATACCTCATATAGAATGAACATGACATCACTTTAAGAGTCACACGTTAAATGTACCTCATACAGCATGAACATGACATTGCATTAAGAGTCACACGTTAAATGTACCTCATACAGCTGAACATGACATCCCATTAAGAGTCACACGTTAAATGTACCTCATACAGTAGGAACATGCCATCCCATTAAGAGTCACACGTTAAATGTACCTCATAAAGCATAAACATGACATCCCATTAAGAGTCTCACGTTAAATTTACTTCATACAGCATGAACATGACATCCCATTAAGAGTCACACGTTAAATATACCTCATACAGAATGAACATGACATCACATTAAGAGTCACACGTTAAATGTACCTCATACAGCATGAACATGACATTCCATAAAGAGTCACACGTTAAATGTATCTCATACAGCATGAACATGATATCCCATTAAGAGACAACGTTAAATGTACCTCATACACCATGAACATGATATCCTATTGAGAGTCACACTTTAAATATACCTCAACAGCATGAACATGAAATCCCATTAAGAGCCACACGCTAAATATACCTCATACAGCATAAACATGACATCCCATTAAGAGTCACACGTTAAATGTAACTCATACACCATGAACATGATATCCCATTAAGAGTCTCGGGTTAAATGTACCTCATACAGCCTGAACATGATATGCCATTAAGAGTCACACGTTAAATATACCTCATACAGTAGGAACATGCCATCCCATTAACAGTCACACGTTAAATGTACCTCATACAGCATGAACATGACATCCCATTAAGAGTCACACGTTAAATGTACCTCATACAGCATGAACATGACATTCCATTAAGAGTCACACGTTAAATGTGCCTCATACAGCATGAACATGATATCCCATTAAGCGTCACACGTTAAATATACCTCATACAGCATGAACATGACATCCCATTAAGAGTCACACGTTAAATGTAACTCATACAGCATGAACATGATATCTCATTAAGAGTCTCGCGTTAAATGTACCTCATGCAGCATGAACATGATATCGTATTAAGAGTCACACGTTAAATATACCTCATACAGTAGGGCCATGCCATTCCGTTAAGAGTCACACGTTTAGTGTACCTCATACAGCATGAACGTGATATCCCATTAAGAGTCTCGCGTTAAATGTACCTCATACAGCATGAACATGATATGCCATTAAGAGTCACACGTTAAATATCCCTCATACAGTAGGAACATGCCATCCCATTAAGAGTCACACGTTAAATGTACCTCATACAGCATGAACATGACATCCCGTTAAGACTCTCAGGTTAAATATACCTCATACAGCATGAACATATCCCATTAAGAGTCACACGTTAAATGTACCTCATACAGCATGAACATGACATTCCATTAAGAGTCACACGTTATATGTACCTCATACAGCATGAACATGATATCAAATTAAGTGTCACACGTGAAATGTACCTCAACAGCGTGAACATGATATCCCATTAAGAGTCACACGTTAAATATACCTCAACAGCATGAACATGATATCCCATTAAGAGTCACACGTTAAATGTACCTCATACAGCATGAACATGACATCCCATTAAGACTCTCAGGTTAAATATACCTCATACAGCATGAACATATCCCATTAAGAGTCACACGTTAAATGTACCTCATACAGCATGAACATGACATTCCATTAAGAGTCACACGTTAAATGTACCTCATACAGCGTGAACATGATATCAAATTAAGCGTCACACGTTAAATGAACCTCATACATTATCCTCATGATATCCCATTAAGAGTCACACTATAAATGTACCTCATACAGGATGAACATGACACCCCATTAAGTGTCACACGTGAAATGTACCTCAACAGCGTGAACATGATATCCCATTAAGAGTCACACGTTAAATATACCTCAACGGCATGAACATGACATCCCATTAAGAGCCACACGTTAAATATGCCTCATACATCATGAACATGACATCCCATTAAGAGTCACACGTTAAATGCACCTCATACCGCATGAACATAATATCCCATTAAGAGTCTCACGTTTATGGTACCTCATACAGCATGAACATGATATCACTTTAAGAGTCACACGTTAAATATACCTCATGCTGTAGGAACATGCCATCCCGTTAAGAGCAACACGTTAAATGTACCTCATACAGCATGAAAATAATATCCCATTAAGAGTCACAGGTTAAATGTACCTCATACAGCATGAACATATCCCATTAAGTGTCACACGTTAAATGTACCTCATACAGCATGAACATGATATTCCATTAAGTGTCTCACTTTAAATTTACCTCATACAGCATGAACATGACATCCCATTAAGAGTCTATGTTACATATACCTCATATAGAATGAACATGACATCACTTTAAGAGTCACACGTTAAATGTACCTCATACAGTACGACCAGGCCATCCCATTAAGAGTCACACGTTTAATGTACCTCACACAGCATGAACGTGATATCCCATTAAGAGTCACACGTTAAATATACCTCATACAGTAGGAACGTACCATCCCATTAAGCGTCACACGTTAAATGTACCACATAAAGAATGAACATGACATGCCATTAAGAGTCTCAGGTTAAATGTACCTCATACAGCATGAACATATCCCATTAAGTGTCACACGTTAAATGTACCTCATACAGCATAAACATGATATTCCATTAAGAGTCTCACTTTAAATTTACCTCATACAGCATGAACATGACATCCCATTAAGGGTCACATGTTACATATACCTCATATAGAATGAACATGACATCACATTAAGAGTCACACGTTATATGTACCTCATACAGCATGAACATGATATTGCATTAAAAGTCACACGCTAAATGTACCTCATACATCATGAACATGATATCCCATTAAGAGTCTCGCGTTAAATGTACCTCATACAGCATGAACATGATATCGTATTAAGAGTCACACGTTAAATATACCTCATACAGTAGGACCAAGCCATCCCATTAAGAGTCACACGTTAAATGTAGCTCATACAGCATGAACATGATATCCCATTAAGAGTCACACGTTAAATATACCTCATACAGTAGGAACATGCCATCCCATTAAGGGTCACACGTTAAATGTACCACATAAAGCATGAAAATGACATCCCATTAAGAGTCACAGGTTAAATGTACCTCATACAGCATGAACATATCCCATTAAGTGTCACACGTTAAATGTACCTCATACAGCATGAACATGATATTCCATTAAGTGTCTCACTTTAAATTTACCTCATACAGCATGAACATGACATCCCATTAAGAGTCTATGTTACATATACCTCATATAGAATGAACATGACATCACTTTAAGAGTCACACGTTAAATGTATTTCATACAGCATGAACATGACATTGCATTAAGAGTCACACGTTAAATGTACCTCATACAGCTTGAACATGACATCCCATTAAGAGTTACACGTTAAATGTACCTCATACTGTAGGAACATGCCATCCCATTAAGAGTCACACGTTAAATGTACCTCATAAAGCATAAATATGACATCCCATTAAGAGTCTCACGATAAATTTTCTTCATACAGCATGAACATGATATCCCATTAAGAGTCTCGCGTTAAATGTACCTCATACAGCATGAACATGATATCCCATTAAGAGTCACACGTTAAATATACCTCATACAGTAGGAACATGCCATCCCATTAAGCGTCACACGTTAAATGTACCACATAAAGAATGAACATGACATGCCATTAAGAGTCTCAGGTTAAATGTACCTCATACAGCATGAACATATCCCATTAAGTGTCACACGTTAAATGTACCTCATACAGCATAAACATGATATTCCATTAAGAGTCTCACTTTAAATTTACCTCATACAGCATGAACATGACATCCCATTTAGGGTCACATGTTACATATACCTCATATAGAATGAACATGACATCACATTAAGAGTCACACGTTAAATGTACCTCATACAGCAAGAACATGATATTGCATTAAGAGTCGTACGCTAAATGTACCTCATACATCATGAACATGATATCCCATTAAGAGTCACACTTTAAATGTACCTCATACAGCTTGAACATGATATCCCATTAAGAGTCTCGCGTTAAATGTACCTCATACAGCATGAACATGATATCGTATTAAGAGTCACACGTTAAATATACCTCATACAGTAGGAACATGCCATCCCATTAATGGTCACACGTTAAATGTACCACATAAAGCATGAAAATGACATCCCATTAAGAGTCACAGGTTAAATGTACCTCATACAGCATGAACATATCCCATTAAGTGTCACACGTTAAATGTACCTCATACAGCATGAACATGATATTCCATTAAGTGTCTCACTTTAAATTTACCTCATACAGCATGAACATGACATCCCATTAAGAGTCTATGTTACATATACCTCATATAGAATGAACATGACATCACTTTAAGAGTCACACGTTAAATGTACCTCATACAGCATGAACATGACATTGCATTAAGAGTCACACGTTAAATGTACCTCATACAGCTGAACATGACATCCCATTAAGAGTCACACGTTAAATGTACCTCATACAGTAGGAACATGCCATCCCATTAAGAGTCACACGTTAAATGTACCTCATAAAGCATAAACATGACATCCCATTAAGAGTCTCACGTTAAATTTACTTCATACAGCATGAACATGACATCCCATTAAGAGTCACACGTTAAATATACCTCATACAGAATGAACATGACATCACATTAAGAGTCACACGTTAAATGTACCTCATACAGCATGAACATGACATTCCATAAAGAGTCACACGTTAAATGTATCTCATACAGCATGAACATGATATCCCATTAAGAGACAACGTTAAATGTACCTCATACACCATGAACATGATATCCTATTGAGAGTCACACTTTAAATATACCTCAACAGCATGAACATGAAATCCCATTAAGAGCCACACGCTAAATATACCTCATACAGCATAAACATGACATCCCATTAAGAGTCACACGTTAAATGTAACTCATACACCATGAACATGATATCCCATTAAGAGTCTCGGGTTAAATGTACCTCATACAGCATGAACATGATATGCCATTAAGAGTCACACGTTAAATATACCTCATACAGTAGGAACATGCCATCCCATTAACAGTCACACGTTAAATGTACCTCATACAGCATGAACATGACATCCCATTAAGAGTCACACGTTAAATGTACCTCATACAGCATGAACATGACATTCCATTAAGAGTCACACGTTAAATGTACCTCATACAGCATGAACATGATATCCCATTAAGCGTCACACGTTAAATATACCTCATACAGCATGAACATGACATCCCATTAAGAGTCACACGTTAAATGTAACTCATACAGCATGAACATGATATCTCATTAAGAGTCTCGCGTTAAATGTACCTCATGCAGCATGAACATGATATCGTATTAAGAGTCACACGTTAAATATACCTCATACAGTAGGGCCATGCCATTCCGTTAAGAGTCACACGTTTAGTGTACCTCATACAGCATGAACGTGATATCCCATTAAGAGTCTCGCGTTAAATGTACCTCATACAGCATGAACATGATATGCCATTAAGAGTCACACGTTAAATATCCCTCATACAGTAGGAACATGCCATCCCATTAAGAGTCACACGTTAAATGTACCTCATACAGCATGAACATGACATCCCGTTAAGACTCTCAGGTTAAATATACCTCATACAGCATGAACATATCCCATTAAGAGTCACACGTTAAATGTACCTCATACAGCATGAACATGACATTCCATTAAGAGTCACACGTTATATGTACCTCATACAGCATGAACATGATATCAAATTAAGTGTCGCACGTGAAATGTACCTCAACAGCGTGAACATGATATCCCATTAAGAGTCACACGTTAAATATACCTCAACAGCATGAACATGATATCCCATTAAGAGTCACACGTTAAATATACCTCATGCTGTAGGAACATGCCATCCCGTTAAGAGCAACACGTTAAATGTACCTCATACAGCATGAAAATGATATCCCATTAAGAGTCTCGCGTTAAACGTACCTCATACAGCATGAACATGATAACCCATTAAGAGTCACACGTTAAATATACCTCATACAGTACGACCATGCCATCCCATTAAGAGTCACACGTTTAATGTACCTCACACAGCATGAACGTGATATCCCATTAAGAGTCACACGTTAAATATACCTCATATAGTAGGAACGTGCCATCCCATTAAGCGTCACACGTTAAATGTACCACATAAAGAATGAACATGACATGCCATTAAGAGTCTCAGGTTAAATGTACCTCATACAGCATGAATATATCCCATTAAGTGTCACACGTTAAATGTACCTCATACAGCATAAACATGATATTCCATTAAGAGTCTCACTTTAAATTTACCTCATACAGCATGAACATGACATCCCATTAAGGGTCACATGTTACATATACCTCATATAGAATGAACATGACATCACATTAAGAGTCACACGTTAAATGTACCTCATACAGCATGAACATGATATTGCATTAAGAGTCACACGCTAAATGTACCTCATACATCATGAACATGATATCCCACTAAGAGTCACACTTTAAATGTACCTCATACAGCTTGAACATGATATCCCATTAAGAGTCTCGCGTAAAATGTACCTCATACAGCATGAACATGATATCGTATTAAGAGTCACACGTTAAATATACCTCATACAGTAGGACCAAGCCATCCCATTAAGAGTCACACGTTAAATGTACCTCATACAGCATGAATGTGATATCCCATTAAGAGTCACACGTTAAATATACCTCATACAGTAGGAACATGCCATCCCATTAAGGGTCACACGTTAAATGTACCACTTAAAGAATGAAAATGACATCCCATTAAGAGTCACAGGTTAAATGTACCTCATACAGCATGAACATATCCCATTAAGTGTCACACGTTAAATGTACCTCATACAGCATGAACATGATATTCCATTAAGTGTCTCACTTTAAATTTACCTCATACAGCATGAACATGACATCCCATTAAGAGTCTATGTTACATATACCTCATATAGAATGAACATGACATCACTTTAAGAGTCACACGTTAAATGTACCTCATACAGCATGAACATGACATTGCATTAAGCGTCACACGTTAAATGTACCTCATACAGCTTGAACATGACATCCCATTAAGAGTCACACGTTAAATGTACCTCATACAGTAGGAACATGCCATCCCATTAAGAGTCACACGTTAAATGTACCTCATAAAGCATAAACATGACATCCCATTAAGAGTCTCACGCTAAATTTACTTCATACAGCATGAACATGACATCCCATTAAGAGTCACACGTTAAATATACCTCATACAGAATGAACATGACATCACATTAAGAATCATACGTTAAATGTACCTCATACAGCATGAACATGACATTCCATTAAGAGTCACACGTTAAATGTATCTCATACAGCATGAACACGATATCCCATTAAGAGACAACGTTAAATGTACCTCATACAGCATGAACATGATATGCCATTAAGAGTCACACGTTAAATATCCCTCATACAGTAGGAACATGCCATCCCATTAAGAGTCACACGTTAAATGTACCTCATACAGCATGAACATGACATCCCATTAAGACTCTCAGGTTAAATATACCTCATACAGCATGAACATATCCCATTAAGAGTCGCACGTTAAATGTACCTCATACAGCATGAACATGACATTCCATTAAGTGTCACACGTTATTTGTACCTCATACAGCATGAACATGACATCCCATTAAGAGTCTCAGGTTAAATATACCTCATACAGCATGAACATATCCCATTAAAAGTCACACGTTGAATGTTCCTCATACAGCATGAACATGACATTCCATTAAGAGTCACACGTTAAATGTAACTCATACAGCATGAACATGATATCTCATTAAGAGTCTCGCGTTAAATAAACCTCATGCAGCATGAACATGATATCGTATTAAGAGTCACACGTTAAATATACCTCATACAGTAGGGCCATGCCATTCCGTTAAGAGTCACACGTTTAGTGTACCTCATACAGCATGAACGTGATATCCCATTAAGAGTCTCGCGTTAAATGTACCTCATACAGCATGAACATCATATGCCATTAAGAGTCACACGTTAAATATCCCTCATACAGTAGGAACATGCCATCCCATTAAGAGTCACACGTTAAATGTACCTCATACAGCATGAACATGACATCCCGTTAAGACTCTCAGGTTAAATATACCTCATACAGCATGAACATATCCCATTAAGAGTCACACGTTAAATGTACCTCATACAGCATGAACATGACATTCCATTAAGAGTCACACGTTAAATGTAACTCATACAGCATGAACATGATATCTCATTAAGAGTCTCGCGTTAAATAAACCTCATGCAGCATGAACATGATATCGTATTAAGAGTCACACGTTAAATATACCTCATACAGTAGGGCCATGCCATTCCGTTAAGAGTCACACGTTTAGTGTACCTCATACAGCATGAACGTGATATCCCATTAAGAGTCTCGCGTTAAATGTACCTCATACAGCATGAACATCATATGCCATTAAGAGTCACACGTTAAATATCCCTCATACAGTAGGAACATGCCATCCCATTAAGAGTCACACGTTAAATGTACCTCATACAGCATGAACATGACATCCCGTTAAGACTCTCAGGTTAAATATACCTCATACAGCATGAACATATCCCATTAAGAGTCACACGTTAAATGTACCTCATACAGCATGAACATGACATTCCATTAAGAGTCACACGTTATATGTACCTCATACAGCATGAACATGATATCAAATTAAGCGTCACACGTTAAATGAACCTCATACATCATCCTCATGATATCCCATTAAGAGTCACACTATAAATGTACCTCATACAGGATGAACATGACACCCCATTAAGTGTAACACGTGAAATGTACCTCAACAGCGTGAACATGATATCCCATTAAGAGACACACGTTAAATATACCTCAACAGCATGAACATGATATCCCATTAAGAGCCACACGTTAAATATGCCTCATACATAATGAACATGACATCCCATTAAGAGTCACACGTTAAATGTACCTCATACAGCATGAAAATGATATCCCATTAAGAATCTCGCGTTAAACGTACCTCATACAGCATGAACATGATAACCCATTAAGAGTCACACGTTAAATATACCTCATACAGTACGACCATGCCATCCCATTAAGAGTCACACGTTTAATGTACCTCACACAGCATGAACGTGATATCCCATTAAGAGTCACACGTTAAATATACCTCATATAGTAGGAACGTGCCATCCCATTAAGAGTCACACGTTAAATGTACCTCATACAGCATGAACATATCCCATTAAGTGTCACACGTTAAATGTACCTCATACAGCATGAACATGATATTCCATTAAGTGTCTCACTTTAAATTTACCTCATACAGCATGAACATGACATCCCATTAAGAGTCTATGTTACATATACCTCATATAGAATGAACATGACATCACTTTAAGAGTCACACGTTAAATGTACCTCATACAGCATGAACATGACATTGCATTAAGAGTCACACGTTAAATGTACCTCATACAGCTGAACATGACATCCCATTAAGAGTCACACGTTAAATGTACCTCATAAGTAGGAACATGCCATCCCATTAAGAGTCACACGTTAAATGTACCTCATAAAGCATAAACATGACATCCCATTAAGAGTCTCACGTTAAATTTACTTCATACAGCATGAACATGACATCCCATTAAGAGTCACACGTTAAATATACCTCATACAGAATGAACATGACATCACATTAAGAGTCACACGTTAAATGTACCTCATACAGCATGAACATGACATTCCATTAAGAGTCACACGTTAAATGTATCTCATACAGCATGAACATGATATCCCATTAAGAGACAACGTTAAATGTACCTCATACACCATGAACATGATATCCTATTGAGAGTCACACTTTAGATATACCTCAACAGCATGAACATGAAATCCCATTAAGAGCCACACGCTAAATATACCTCATACAGCATAAACATGACATCCCATTAAGAGTCACACGCTAAATGTAACTCATACACCATGAACATGATATCCCATTAAGAGTCTCGGGTTAAATGTACCTCATACAGCATGAACATGATATGCCATTAAGAGTCACACGTTAAATATACCTCATACAGTAGGAACATGCCATCCCATTAACAGTCACACGTTAAATGTACCTCATACAGCATGAACATGACATCCCATTAAGAGTCACACGTTAAATGTACCTCATACAGCATGAACATGACATTCCATTAAGAGTCACACGTTAAATGTACCTCATACAGCATGAACATGATATCCCATTAAGCGTCACACGTTAAATATACCTCATACAGCATGAACATGACATCCCATTAAGAGTCACACGTTAAATGTAACTCATACAGCATGAACATGATATCTCATTAAGAGTCTCGCGTTAAATGTACCTCATGCAGCATGAACATGATATCGTATTAAGAGTCACACGTTAAATATACCTCATACAGTAGGGCCATGCCATTCCGTTAAGAGTCACACGTTTAGTGTACCTCATACAGCATGAACGTGATATCCCATTAAGAGTCTCGCGTTAAATGTACCTCATACAGCATGAACATGATATGCCATTAAGAGTCACACGTTAAATATCCCTCATACAGTAGGAACATGCCATCCCATTAAGAGTCACACGTTAAATGTACCTCATACAGCATGAACATGACATCCCGTTAAGACTCTCAGGTTAAATATACCTCATACAGCATGAACATATCCCATTAAGAGTCACACGTTAAATGTACCTCATACAGCATGAACATGACATTCCATTAAGAGTCACACGTTATATGTACCTCATACAGCATGAACATGATATCAAATTAAGTGTCACACGTGAAATGTACCTCAACAGCGTGAACATGATATCCCATTAAGAGTCACACGTTAAATATACCTCAACAGCATGAACATGATATCCCATTAAGAGTCACACGTTAAATATACCTCATGCTGTAGGAACATGCCATCCCGTTAAGAGCAACACGTTAAATGTACCTCATACAGCATGAAAATGATATCCCATTAAGAGTCTCGCGTTAAACGTACCTCATACAGCATGAACATGATAACCCATTAAGAGTCACACGTTAAATATACCTCATACAGTACGACCATGCCATCCCATTAAGAGTCACACGTTTAATGTACCTCACACAGCATGAACGTGATATCCCATTAAGAGTCACACGTTAAATATACCTCATATAGTAGGAACGTGCCATCCCATTAAGCGTCACACGTTAAATGTACAACATAAAGAATGAACATGACATGCCATTAAGAGTCTCAGGTTAAATGTACCTCATACAGCATGAACATATCCCATTAAGTGTCACACTTTAAATGTACCTCATACAGCATAAACATGATATTCCATTAAGAGTCTCACCTTAAATTTACCTCATACAGCATGAACATGACATCCCATTAAGGGTCACATGTTACATATACCTCATATAGAATGAACATGACATCACATTAAGAGTCACACGTTAAATGTACCTCATACAGCATGAACATGATATTGCATTAAGAGTCACACGCTAAATGTACCTCATACATCATGAACATGATATCCCACTAAGAGTCACACTTTAAATGTACCTCATACAGCTTGAACATAATATCCCATTAAGAGTCTCGCGTTAAATGTACCTCATACAGCATGAACATGATATCGTATTAAGAGTCACACGTTAAATATACCTCATACAGTAGGACCAAGCCATCCCATTAAGAGTCACACGTTAAATGTACCTCATACAGCATGAACGTGATATCCCATTAAGAGTCTCGCGTTAAATGTACCACATACAGCATGAACATGATATCCCATTAAGAGTCACACGTTAAATATACATCATACAGTAGGAACATGCCATCCCATTAAGGGTCACACGTTAAATGTACCACATAAAGCATGAAAATGACATCCCATTAAGAGTCACAGGTTAAATGTACCTCATACAGCATGAACATATCCCATTAAGTGTCACACGTTAAATGTACCTCATACAGCATGAACATGATATTCCATTAAGTGTCTCACTTTAAATTTACCTCATACAGCATGAACATGACATGCCATTAGGAGTCTATGTTACATCTACCTCATATAGAATGAACATGACATCACTTTATGAGTCACACGTTAAATGTACCTCATACAGCATGAACATGACATTGCATTAAGCGTCACACGTTAAATGTACCTCATACAGCTTGAACATGACATCCCATTAAGAGTCACACGTTAAATGTACCTCATACAGTAGGAACATGCCATCCCATTAAGAGTCACACGTAAAATGTACCTCATAAAGAATAAACATGACATCCCATTAAGAGTCTCACGCTAAATTTACTTCATACAGCATGAACGTGACATCCCATTAAGAGTCACACGTTAAATATACCTCATACAGAATGAACATGACATCACATTAAGAGTCACACGTTAAATGTACCTCGTACAGCATGAACATGACATTCCATTAAGAGTCACACGTTAAATGTATCTCATACAGCATGAACACGATATCCCATTAAGAGACAACGTTAAATGTACCTCATAAACCATGAACATGATATCCTATTGAGAGTCACACTTTAAATATACCTCAACAGCATGAACATGAAATCCCATTAAGAGCCACACGTTAAATATACCTCATATAGCATGAACATGACATCCCATTAAGAGTCACACGTTAAATGTAACTCATACAGCATGAACATGATATCCCATTAAGAGTCTCGCGTTAAATGTTCCTCATACAGCATGAACATGATATCGTATTGAGAGTCACACGTTAAATATACCTCATACAGTAGGACCATGCCATTCCGTTAAGAGTCACACGTTTAGTGTACCTCATACAGCATGAACGTGATATCCCATTAAGGGACTCGCGTTAAATGTACCTCATACAGCATGAACATGATATGCCATTAAGAGTCACACGTTAAATATACCTCATACAGTAGGAACATGCCATCCCGTTAAGAGTCACACGTTAAATGTACCTCATACAGCATGAACATGACATCCCATTAAGAGTCTCAGGTTAAATATACCTCATACAGCATGAACATATCCCATTAAGTGTCACACGTTAAATGTACCTCATACAGCATGAACATGACATTCCATTAAGAGTCACACGTTAAATGTACCTCAACAGCGTGAACATGATATCCCATTAAGAGTCACACGTTAAATATACCTCAACAGCATGAACATGATATCGCATTAAGAGACACACGTTAAATATATCTCATACTGTAGGAACATGCCATCCCATTAAGAGTAACACGTTAAATGTACCTCATACAGCATGAACGTGATATCCCATTAAGAGTCTCGCGTTAAATGTACCTCATACAGCATGAACATGATAACCCATTAAGATTCACACGTTTAATGTACCTCATACAGCACGAAAATGACATCCCATTAATAGCCATACATGAAATATACTTTATACAGCATTAACATGACATCCCATTAAGAGTCACACGTGAAATGTACCTCATACAGCATGAACACGACATTCCATTAAGATTCACACGTTAAATATACCGCATACAGCATGAACATGATATCCCATTAAGAGTCAACGTTAAATGTACCTCATACACCATGAACATGATATCCTATTGATAATCACACTTCAAATATACCTCAACAGCATGAACATGACATCCCATTAAGAGTCACTCGTTAAATGTAACTCATACAGCATGAACATGATATCCCATTAAGAGTCTCGCGTTAAACGTACCTCATACAGCATGAACATGATATCGTATTAAGAGTCACACGTTAAATATACCTCATACAGTAGGACCATGCCATCCCATTAAGAGTCACACGTTTAATGTACCTCATACAGCATGAACGTAATTTCCCATTAAGAGTCTCGCGTTAAATGTACCTCATATAGCATGAGCATGATATCCCATTAAGATTTACACGTTAAAGATACCACATACAGTAGGAACATGCCATCCCATTAAGGGTCACACGTTAAATGTACCACATAAAGCATGAACATGACATGCGATTAGGAGTCTCAGGTTAAATGTACCTCATACAGCATGAACAAATCCCATTAAGTGTCACACGTTAAATGTACCTCATACAGCATGAACATGACATCACATTAAGGGTCACATGTTAAATATACCTCATATAGAATGAACATGACATCACATTAAGAGTCACACGTTAAATGTACCTCATACAGCATGAACATGATATTGCATTAAGAGCCACACGCTAAATGTACCTCATACATCATGAACATGATATCCCATTAAGAGTCACACTTTAAATGTACCTCATACAGCTTGAACATGACACCCTATTAAGAGTCACACGTTAAATGTACCTCATACAGCATGAACATGATATCCCATTAAGAGTCACACGTTAAATATACCTCATACATTAGGAATATGCCATTCCATTAAGAGTCACACGTTAAATGTACATCATACAGCATGAACATGATATCCCATTAAGAGTCAACTTTAAATGTACCTCATACACCATGAACATGATATCCTATTGAGAGTCACACTTTAAATATACCTCAACAGCATGAACATGACATCCCATTAAGAGTCACACGTTAAATGTAACTCATACAGCATGAACATGATATCCCATTAAGAGTCTCGCGTTAAATGTACCTCATACAGCATGAACATGATATCGTATTAAGAGTCCCACGTTAAATATACCTCATACAGTAGGACCATGCCATCCCATTAAGAGTCACACGTTTAATGTACCTCATACAGCATGAACGTGATATCCCATTAAGAGTCTCGCGTTAAATGTACCTCATACAGCATGAACATGACATCCCATTAAGAGTCTCAGGTTAAATGTACCTCATACAGCAAGAACATATCCCATTAAGAGTTACACGTTAAATGTACCTCATACAGCATGAACATGACATTCCACTAAGTGTCACACGTTAAATGTACCTCATACAGCATGAACATGAAATCCCATTAAGCGTCACACGTTAAATGTACCTCATACATCATGAACATAATATCCCATTAAGAGTCTCGCGTTAAATGTACCTCATACAATATGAACATGATATCGTATTAAGAGTCACACGTTAAATATACCTCATACAGTAGGACCATGCCATTCCGTTAAGAGTCAGACGTTTAGTGTACCTCATACAGCATGAACGTGATATCCCATTAAGAGTCTCGCGTTAAATGTACCTCATACAGCATGAACATGATATGCCATTAAGAGTCACACGTTAAATATCCCTCATACAGTAGGAACATGTCATCCCATTAAGAGTCACACGTTAAATGTACCTCATACAGCATGAACGTGACATCCCATTAAGAGTCTCAGGTTAAATATACCTCATACAGCATGAACATATCCCATTAAGTGTCACACGTTAAATGTACCTCATACAGCATGAACATGATATTCCATTAAGTGTCTCACTTTAAATTTACCTCATACAGCATGAACATGACATCCCATTAAGAGTCTATGTTACATCTACCTCATATAGAATGAACATGACATCACTTTAAGAGTCACACGTTAAATGTACCTCATACAGCATGAACATGACATTGCATTAAGCGTCACACGTTAAATGTACCTCATACAGCTTGAACATGACATCCCATTAAGAGTCACACGTTAAATGTATCTCATACAGCATGAATACGATATCCCATTAAGAGACAACGTTAAATGTACCTCATACACCATGAACATGATATTTTATTGAGAGTCACACTTTAAATATACCTCAACAGCATGAACATGAAATCCCATTAAGAGCCACACGTTAAATATACCTCATATAGCATGAACATGACATCCCATTAAGAGTCACACGTTAAATGTAACTCATACAGCATGAACATGATATCCCATTAAGAGTCTCGCGTTAAATGTACCTCATACAGCATGAACATGATATCGTATTGAGAGTCACACGTTAAATATACCTCATACAGTAGGACCATGTCATTCCGTTAAGAGTCACACGTTTAGTGTACCTCATACAGCATGAACGTGATATCCCATTAAGGGACTCGCGTTAAATGTACCTCAAACAGCATGAACATGATATGCCATTAAGAGTCACACGTTAAATATACCTCATACAGTAGGAACATGCCATCCCATTAAGAGTCACACGTTAAATGTACCTCATACAGCATGAACATGACATCCCATTAAGAGTCTCAGGTTAAATATACCTCATACAGCATGAACATATCCCATTAAGTGTCACACGTTAAATGTACCTCATACAGCATGAACATGACATTCCATTAAGAGTCACACGTTAAATGTACCTCATACAGCATGAACATGATATCCCATTAAGCGTCACACGTTAAATGTACCTCATACATCATCCTCATGATATCCCATTAAGAGTCACACTATAAATGTACCTCATACAGCATGAACATGACACCCCATTAAGTGTCACACGTGAAATGTACCTCAACAGCGTGAACATGATATCCCATTAAGAGTCACACGTTAAATATACCTCAACAGCATGAACATGATATCGCATTAAGAGACACACGTTAAATATATCTCATACTGTAGGAACATGCCATCCCATTAAGAGTAACACGTTAAATGTACCTCATACAGCATGAACGTGATATCCCATTAAGAGTCTCGCGTTAAATGTACCTCATACAGCATGAACATGATAACCCATTAAGATTCACACGTTAAATGTACCTCATACAGCACGAACATGACATCCCATTAATAGCCATACATGAAATATACTTTATACAGCATTAACATGACATCCCATTAAGAGTCACACGTGAAATGTACCTCATACAGCATGAACACGACATTCCATTAAGATTCACACGTTAAATATACCGCATACAGCAAGAACATATCCCATTAAGAGTTACACGTTAAATGTACCTCATACAGCATGAACATGACATTCCATTAAGAGTCACACGTTAAATGTAACTCATACAGCATGAACATGATATCCCATTAAGAGTCTCGCGTTAAATGTACCTCATACAATATGAACATGATATCGTATTAAGAGTCACACGTTAAATATACCTCATACAGTAGGACCATGCCATTCCGTTAAGAGTCAGACGTTTAGTGTACCTCATACAGCATGAACGTGATATCCCATTAAGAGTCTCGCGTTAAATGTACCTCATACAGCATGAACATGATATGCCATTAAGAGTCACACGTTAAATATCCCTCATACAGTAGGAACATGTCATCCCATTAAGAGTCACACGTTAAATGTACCTCATACAGCATGAACGTGACATCCCATTAAGAGTCACACTTTAAATATACCTCATACAGCATGAACATATCCCATTAAGTGTCACACGTTAAATGTACCTCATACAGCATGAACATGATATTCCATTAAGTGTCTCACTTTAAATTTACCTCATACAGCATGAACATGACATCCCATTAAGAGTCTATGTTACATCTACCTCATATAGAATGAACATGACATCACTTTAAGAGTCACACGTTAAATGTACCTCATACAGCATGAACATGACATTGCATTAAGCGTCACACGTTAAATGTACCTCATACAGCTTGAACATGACATCCCATTAAGAGTCACACGTTAAATGTACCGCATACAGTAGGAACATGCCATCCCATTAAGAGTCACACGTTAAATGTACCTCATAAAGCATAAACATGACATCCCATTAAGAGTCTCACGCTAAATTTACTTCATACAGCATGAACGTGACATCCCATTAAGTGTCACACGTTAAATATACCTCATACAGAATGAACATGACATCACATTAAGAGTCACACGTTAAATGTACCTCATACAGCATGAACATGACATTCCATTAAGAGTCACACGTTAAATGTATCTCATACAGCATGAACACGATATCCCATTAAGAGACAACGCTAAATGTACCTCATACACCATGAACATGATATCCTATTGAGATTCACACTTTAAATATACCTCAACAGCATGAACATGAAATCCCATTAAGAGCCACACGTTAAATATACCTCATACAGCATGAACATGACATCCCATTAAGAGTCACACGTTAAATGTAACTCATACAGCATGAACATGATATCCCATTAAGAGTCCCGCGTTAAATGTACCTCATACAGCATGAACATGATATCGTATTGAGAGTCACACGTTAAATATACCTCATACAGTAGGACCATGCCATTCCGTTAAGAGTAACACGTTTAGTGTACCTCATACAGCATGAACGTGATATCCCATTAAGGGACTCGCGTTAAATGTACCTCATACAGCATGAACATGATATGCCATTAAGAGTCACACGTTAAATATACCTCATACAGTAGGAACATGCCATCCCATTAAGAGTCACACGTTAAATGTACCTCATACAGCATGAACATGACATCCCATTAAGAGTCTCAGGTTAAATATACCTCATACAGCATGAACATATCCCATTAAGTGTCACACGTTAAATGTAGCTCATACAGCATGAACATGACATTCCATTAAGAGTCACACGTTAAATGTACCTCATACAGCATGAACATGATATCCCATTAAGCGTCACACGTTAAATGTACCTCATACATCATCATCATGATATCCCATTAAGAGTCACAGTATAAATGTACCTCATACAGCATGAACATGACACCCCATTAAGTGTCACACGTGAAATGTACCTCAACAGCGTGAACATGATATCCCATTAAGAGTCACACGTTAAATATACCTCAACAGCATGAACATGATATCGCTTTAAGAGACACACGTTAAATATATCTCATACTGTAGGAACATGCCATCCCATTAAGAGTAACACGTTAAATGTACCTCATACAGCATGAACGTGATATCCCATTAAGTGTCTCGCGTTAAATGTACCTCATACAGCATGAACATGATAACCCATTAAGATTCACACGTTAAATGTACCTCATACAGCATGAACACGACATTCCATTAAGATTCACACGTTAAATATACCGCATACAGCATGAACATGATATCCCATTAAGAGTCAACGTTAAATGTACCTCATACACCATGAACATGATATCCTATTGATAATCACACTTCAAATATACCTCAACAGCATGAACATGACATCCCATTATGAGCCACACGTTAAATATACCTCATACAGCATGAACATGACATCCCATTAAGAGTCACTCGTTAAATGTAACTCATACAGCATGAACATGATATCCCATTAAGAGTCTCGCGTTAAACGTACCTCATACAGCATGAACATGATATCGTATTAAGAGTCACACGTTAAATATACCTCATACAGTAGGACCATGCCATCCCATTAAGAGTCACACGTTTAATGTACCTCATACAGCATGAACGTAATTTCCCATTAAGAGTCTCGCGTTAAATGTACCTCATACAGCATGAACATGATATCCCATTAAGAGTCACACGTTAAAGATACCACATACAGTAGGAACATGCCATCCCATTAAGGGTAACACGTTAAATGTACCACATAAAGCATGAACATGACATGCGATTAAGAGTCTCAGGTTAAATGTACCTCATACAGCATGAACAAATCCCATTGAGTGTCACACGTTAAATATACCTCATACAGCATGAACATGATATTCAGTTAAGAGTGTCACTTTAAATTTACCTCATACAGCATGAACATGACATCACATTAAGGGTCACATGTTAAATATACCTCATATAGAATGAACATGACATCACATTAAGAGTCACACGTTAAATATACCTCATACATTAGGAACATGCCATTCCATTAAGAGTCACACGTTAAATGTACATCATACAGCATGAACATGATATCCCATTAAGAGTCAACTTTAAATGTACCTCATACACCATGAACATGATATCCTATTGAGAGTCACACTTTAAATATACCTCAACAGCATGAACACGACATCCCATTAAGAGTCTCGCGTTAAATGTACCTCATACAGCATGAACATGATATGCCATTAAGAGTCACACGTTAAATATACATCATACAGTAGGAACATGCCATCCCATTAAGCGTCACACCTTAAATGTACCACATAAAGAATGAACATGACATGCCATTAAGAGTCTCAGGTTAAATGTACCTCATACAGCATGAACATATCTCATTAAGTGTCACACGTTAAATGTACCTCATACAGCATGAATATGATATTCCATTAAGTGTCTCACTTTAAATTTACCTCATACAGCATGAACATGACATCCCATTAAGAGTCCATGTTACATATACCTCATATAGAATGAACATGACATCACTTTAAGAGTCACACGTTAAATGTACCTCATACAGCATGAACATGACATTGCATTAAGAGTCACACGTTAAATGTACCTCATACAGCTTGAACATGACATCCCATTAAGAGTCATACGTTAAATGTACGTCATACATTAGGAACATGCCATCCCATTAAGAGGCACACGTTAAATGTACCTCATAAAGCATAAACATGACATCCCATTAAGAGTCTCACGTTAAATTTACTTCATACAGCATGAACATGACATCCCATTAAGAGTCACACGTTAAATATACCTCATACAGAATGAACATGACATCACATTAAGAGTCACACGTTAAATGTACCTCATACAGCATGAACATGGCATTCCATTAAGAGTCACACGTTAAATGTACCTCATACAGCATGAACATGATATCCCATTAAGAGACAACGTTAAATGTACCTCATACACCATGAACATGATATCGTATTAAGAGTCACACGTTAAATATACCTCATACAGTAGGACCATGCCATTCCGTTAAGAGTCACACGTTTAGTGTACCTCATACAGCATGAACGTGATATCCCATTAACATTCTCGCGTTAAATGTACCTCATAAAGCATGAACATGATATGCCATTAAGAGTCACACGTTAAATATACCTCATACAGTGGGAACATGCCATTCCATTAAGAGTCACACGTTAAATGTACCTCATACAGCATGAACATGACATCCCATTAAGAGTCTCAGGTTAAATATACCTCATACAGCATGAACATATCCCATTAAGAGTCACACGTTAAATGTACCTCATACAGCATAACATGACATTCCATTAAGAGTCACACGTTAAATGTACCTCATACAGCATGAACATGATATCCCATTAAGCGTCGCACGTTAAATGTACCTCATACATCATCCTCATGATATCCCATTAAGATTCACACGTTAAATGTACCTCATACAGCACGAACATGACATCCCATTAATAGCCATACATGAAATATACCTTATACAGCATTAACATGACATCCCATTAAGAGTCACACCTGAAATGTACCTCATACAGCATGAACACGACATTCCATTAAGAGTCACACGTTAAATATACCGCATACAGCATGAACATGATATCCCATTAAGAGTCAACATTAAATGTACCTCATACACCATGAACATGATATCCTATTGATAATCACACTTTAAATATACCTCAACAGCATGAACATGACATCCCATTAAGAGCCACACGTTAAATATACCTCATACAGCATGAACATGACATCCCATTAAGAGTCACACGTTAAATGTAACTCATACAGCATGAACATGATATCCCATTAAGAGTCTCGCGTTAAATGTACGTCATACAGCATGAACATGATATCCCGTTAAGAGTCACACGTTAAATATACCACATACAGTAGGAACATGCCATCCCATTAAGAGTCACACGTTAAATGTACCACATAAAGCATGAACATGACATGCGATTAAGAGTCTCAGGTTAAATGTACCTCATACAGCATGAACAAATCCCATTAAGTGTCACACGTTAAATGTACCTCATACAGCATGAACATGATATTCAGTTAAGAGTCTCACTTTAAATTTACCTCATACAGCATGAACATGGCATCACATTAAGGGTCACATGTTACATATACCTCATATAGAATGAACATGACATCGCATTAAGAGTCACACGTTAAATGTACCTCATACAGCATGAACATGATATTGCATTAAGAGCCACACGCTAAATGTACCTCATACATCATGAACATGATATCCCATTAAGAGTCACACTTTAAATGTACCTCATACAGCTTGAACATGACATCCCATTAAGAGTCACACGTTAAATGTACCTCATACTGCATGAACATGATATCCCATTAAGAGTCACACGTTAAATATACCTCATACATTAGGAACATGCCATCCCATTAAGAGTCACACGTTAAATCTAACTCATACAGCATGAACGTGACATCCCATTAAGAGTCTCACGTTAAATTGACCTTATACAGCATGAACATGACATCCCATTAGGAGTCACACGTTAAATATACCTCATACAGAATGAACATTACATCACATTAAGAGTCACACGTTAAATGTACCTCATACAGCATGAACACGACATTCCATTAAGAGTCACACGTTAAATGTACATCATACAGCATGAACATGATATCCCATTAAGAGTCAACTTTAAATGTACCTCATACACCATGAACATGATATCCTATTGAGAGTCACACTTTAAATATACCTCAACAGCATGAACATTACATCCCATTAAGAGTCACACGTTAAATGTAACTCATACAGCATGAACATGATATCCCATTAAGAGTCTCGCGTTAAATGTACCTCATACAGCATGAACATGATATCGTATTAAGAGTCCCACGTTAAATATACCTCATACAGTAGGACCATGCAATCCCATTAAGAGTCACACGTTTAATGTACCTCATACTGCATGAACGTGATATCCCATTAAGAGTCTCGCGTTAAATGTACCTCACACAGCATGAACATGAGATCCCATTAAGAGTCACACGTTAAATATACCTCATACAGTAGGAACATGCCATCCCATTAAGAGTCACACGTTAATTGTACCTCATACAGCATGAACATGACATCCCATTAAGAGTCTCAGGTTAAATGTACCTCATACAGCATGAACATATCCCATTAAGAGTTACACGTTAAATGTACCTCATACAGCATGAACATGACATTCCATTAAGAGTCACACGTTAAATGTACCTCATACAGCATGAACATGAATTCCCATTAAGCATCACACGTTAAATGTACCTCATACATCATGAACATGATATCCCATTAAGAGTCTCGCGTTAAATGTACCTCATACAGCATGAACATGATATCGTATTAAGAGTCACACGTTAAATATACCTCATACAGCAGGACCATGCCATTCCGTTAAGAGTCACACGTTTAGTGTACCTCATACAGCATGAACGTGATATCCCATTAAGAATCTCGCGTTAAATGTTCCTCATACAGCATGAACATGATATGCCATTAAGAGTCACACGTTAAATATCCCTCATACAGTAGGAACATGCCATTCCATTAAGAGTCACACGTTAAATGTACCTCATACAGAATGAACATGACATCCCATTAAGAGTCTCAGGTTAAATATACCTCATACAGCATGAACATATCCCATTAAGAGTCACACGTTAAATGTACCTCATACAGCATGAACATGACATTCCATTAAGATTCACACGTTAAATGTAGCTCATACAGCATGAACATGATATCAAATTAAGCGTCACACGTTAAATGAACCTCATAAATCATCCTGATGATATCCCATTCAGAGTCACATTATAAATGTACCTCATACAGCATGAAAATGACACCCCATTAAGTGTCACACGTGAAATGTACCTCAACAGCGTGTACATGATATCCCATTAAGAGTCACACGTTAAATATACATCAACAGCATGAACATGACATCCCATTAAGAGTCACACGTTAAATGTACGTCATACAGCTTGAAAATGATATCCCATTAAGAGTCTCGCGTTTATGGTACCTCATACAGCATGAACATGATATCGCATTAAGAGTCACACGTTAAATATACCTCATACTGTAGGAACATGCCATCCAATTAAGAGCAACACGTTAAATGTACCTCATACAGCATGAACGTGATATCCCATTAAGAGTCTCGCGTTAAATGTACCTCATACAGCATGAACATGATATCCCATTAAGATTCACACGTTAAATGTACCTCATACAGCACGAACATGACATCCCATTAATAGCCATACATGAAATATACCTTATACAGCATTAACACGACATTCCATTAAGAGTCACACGTTAAATATACCGCATACAGCATGAACATGATATCCCATTAAGAGTCAATTTAAATGTACCTCATACACCATGAACATGATATCCTATTGATAATCACACTTTAAACATACCTCAACAGCATGAACATGACATCCCATTAAGAGCCACACGTTAAATGTAACTCATACAGCATGAACATGATATCCCATTAAGAGTCTCGCGTTAAACGTACCTCATACAGCATGAACATGATATCGTATTAAGAGTCACACGTTAAATATACCTCATGCAGTAGGACCATGACATCCCATTAAGAGTCACACGTTTAATGTACCTCATACAGCATGAACGTAATATCCCATTAAGAGTCTCGCGTTAAATGTACCTCACACAGCATGAACATGATATCCCATTAAGAGTCACACGTTAAATATACCACATACAGTAGGAACATGCCATCCCATTAAGGGTCACACGTTAAATGTACCACATAAAGCATGAACATGACATGCGATTAAGAGTCTCAGGATAAATGTACCTCATACAGCATGAAAAAATCCCATTAAGTGTCACACGTTAAATGTACCTCATACAGCATGAACATGATATTCAGTTAAGAGTCTCACTTTAAATTTACCTCATACAGCATGAACATGATATCCCATTAAGAGTCTCGCGTTAAATGTACCTCATACAGCATGAACATGATATCGTATTAAGAGTCACACGTTAAATATACCTCATACAGTAGGACCATGCCATCCCATTAAGAGTCACACGTTTAATGTACCTCACACAGCATGAACGTGATATTCCATTAAGAGTCTCGCGTTAAATGTACCTCATACAGCATGAACATGATATCCCATTAAGAGTCACACGTTAAATATACATCATACAGTAGGAACATGCCATCCCATTAAGCGTCACACCTTAAATGTACCACATAAAGAATGAACATGACATGCCATTAAGAGTCTCAGGTTAAATGTACCTCATACAGCATGAACATATCCCATTAAGTGTCACACGTTAAATGTACCTCATACAGCATAAACATGATATTCCATTAAGAGTCTCACTTTAAATCTACCTCATACAGCATGAACATGACATCCCATTAAGGGTCACATGTTACATATACCTCATATAGAATGAACATGACATCACATTAAGAGTCACACGTTAAATGTACCACATACAGCATGAACATGATATTGCATTAAGAGTCACACGCTAAATGTACCTCATACATCATGAACATGATATCGCATTAAGAGTCACACTTTAAATGTACCTCATACAGCTTGAACATGATATCCCATTAAGAGTCTCGCGTTAAATGTACCTCATACAGCATGAACATGATATCGTATTAAGAGTCACACGTTAAATATACCTCATACAGTAGGACCAAGCCATCCCATTAAGAGTCACACGTTAAATGTACCTCATACAGCATGAACGTGATATCCCATTAAGAGTCTCGCGTTAAATGTACCACATTCAGCATGAACATGATATCCCATTAAGTCACACGTTAAATATACCTCATACAGTAGGAACATGCCATTCCTTTAAGGGTCACACGTTAAATGTACCACATAAAGCATGAAAATGACATCCCATTAAGAGTCACAGGTTAAATGTACCTCATACAGCATGAACATATCTCATTAAGTGTCACACGTTAAATGTACCTCATACAGCATGAATATGATATTCCATTAAGTGTCTCACTTTAAATTTACCTCATACAGCATGAACATGACATCCCATTAAGAGTCCATGTTACATATACCTCATATAGAATGAACATGACATCACTTTAAGAGTCACACGTTAAATGTACCTCATACAGCATGAACATGACATTGCATTAAGAGTCACACGTTAAATGTACCTCATACAGCTTGAACATGACATCCCATTAAGAGTCATACGTTAAATGTACGTCATACATTAGGAACATGCCATCCCATTAAGAGGCACACGTTAAATGTACCTCATAAAGCATAAACATGACATCCCATTAAGAGTCTCACGTTAAATTTACTTCATACAGCATGAACATGACATCCCATTAAGAGTCACACGTTAAATATACCTCATACAGAATGAACATGACATCACATTAAGAGTCACACGTTAAATGTACCTCATACAGCATGAACATGGCATTCCATTAAGAGTCACACGTTAAATGTACCTCATACAGCATGAACATGATATCCCATTAAGAGACAACGTTAAATGTACCTCATACACCATGAACATGATATCCTATTGAGAGTCACACTTTAAATATACCTCAACAGCATGAACATGACATCCCATTAAGAGCCACACGTTAAATATACCTCATACAGCATGAACATGACATCCCATTAAGAGTCACACGTTAAATGTAACTCATGCAGCATGAACATGATATCCCATTAAGAGTCTCCCGTTAAATGTACCTCATACAGCATGAACATGATATCGTATTAAGAGTCACACGTTAAATATACCTCATACAGTAGGACCATGCCATTCCGTTAAGAGTCACACGTTTAGTGTACCTCATACAGCATGAACGTGATATCCCATTAACAGTCTCGCGTTAAATGTACCTCATACAGCATGAACATGATATGCCATTAAGAGTCACACGTTAAATATACCTCATACAGTGGGAACATGCCATGCCATTAAGAGTCACACGTTAAATGTACCTCATACAGCATGAACATGACATCCCATTAAGAGTCTCAGGTTAAATATACCTCATACAGCATGAACATATCCCATTAAGAGTCACACGTTAAATGTACCTCATACAGCATAACATGACATTCCATTAAGAGTCACACGTTAAATGTACCTCATACAGCATGAACATGATATCCCATTAAGCGTCGCACGTTAAATGTACCTCATACATCATCCTCATGATATCCCATTAAGATTCACACGTTAAATGTACCTCATACAGCACGAACATGACATCCCATTAATAGCCATACATGAAATATACCTTATACAGCATTAACATGACATCCCATTAAGAGTCACACCTGAAATGTACCTCATACAGCATGAACATGATGTCCCATTAAGAGTCAACATTAAATGTACCTCATACACCATGAACATGATATCCTATTGATAATCACACTTTAAATATACCTCAGCAGCATGAACATGACATCCCATTAAGAGCCACACGTTAAATATACCTCATACAGCATGAACATGACATCCCATTAAGAGTCACACGTTAAATGTAACTCATACAGCATGAACATGATATCCCATTAAGAGTCTCGCGTTAAATGTACGTCATACAGCATGAACATGATATCCCGTTAAGAGTCACACGTTAAATATACCACATACAGTAGGAACATGCCATCCCATTAAGAGTCACACGTTAAATGTACCACATAAAGCATGAACATGACATGCGATTAAGAGTCTCAGGTTAAATGTACCTCATACAGCATGAACAAATCCCATTAAGTGTCACACGTTAAATGTACCTCATACAGCATGAACATGATATTCAGTTAAGAGTCACACTTTAAATATACCTCAACAGCATGAACATTACATCCCATTAAGAGTCACACGTTAAATGTAACTCATACAGCATGAACATGATATCCCATTAAGAGTCTCGCGTTAAATGTACCTCATACAGCATGAACATGATATCGTATTAAGAGTCCCACGTTAAATATACCTCATACAGTAGGACCATGCAATCCCATTAAGAGTCACACGTTTAATGTACCTCATACTGCATGAACGTGATATCCCATTAAGAGTCTCGCGTTAAATGTACCTCACACAGCATGAACATGAGATCCCATTAAGAGTCACACGTTAAATATACCTCATACAGTAGGAACATGCCATCCCATTAAGAGTCACACGTTAATTGTACCTCATACAGCATGAACATGACATCCCATTAAGAGTCTCAGGTTAAATGTACCTCATACAGCATGAACATATCCCGTTAAGAGTTACACGTTAAATGTACCTCATACAGCATGAACATGACATTCCATTAAGAGTCACACGTTAAATGTACCTCATACAGCATGAACATGAATTCCCATTAAGCATCACACGTTAAATGTACCTCATACATCATGAACATGATATCCCATTAAGAGTCTCGCGTTAAATGTACCTCATACAGCATGAACATTATATCGTATTAAGAGTCACACGTTAAATATACCTCATACAGCAGGACCATGCCATTCCGTTAAGAGTCACACGTTTAGTGTACCTCATACAGCATGAACGTGATATCCCATTAAGAATCTCGCGTTAAATGTTCCTCATACAGCATGAACATGATATGCCATTAAGAGTCACACGTTAAATATCCCTCATACAGTAGGAACATGCCATTCCATTAAGAGTCACACGTTAAATGTACCTCATACAGAATGAACATGACATCCCATTAAGAGTCTCAGGTTAAATATACCTCATACAGCATGAACAAATCCCATTAAGAGTCACACGTTAAATGTACCTCATACAGCATGAACATGACATTCCATTAAGATTCACACGTTAAATGTAGCTCATACAGCATGAACATGATATCAAATTAAGCGTCACACGTTAAATGAACCTCATAAATCATCCTGATGATATCCCATTAAGAGTCACATTATAAATGTACCTCATACAGCATGAAAATGACACCCCATTAAGTGTCACACGTGAAATGTACCTCAACAGCGTGTACATGATATCCCATTAAGAGTCACACGTTAAATATACATCAACAGCATGAACATGACATCCCATTAAGAGCCACACGTTAAATATGCCTCATACAGCATGAACATGACATCCCATTAAGAGTCACACGTTAAATGTACGTCATACAGCTTGAAAATGATATCCCATTAAGAGTCTCGCGTTTATGGTACCTCATACAGCATGAACATGATATCGCATTAAGAGTCACACGTTAAATATACCTCATACTGTAGGAACATGCCATCCAATTAAGAGCAACACGTTAAATGTACCTCATACAGCATGAACGTGATATCCCATTAAGAGTCTCGCGTTAAATGTACCTCATACAGCATGAACATGATATCCCATTAAGATTCACACGTTAAATGTACCTCATACAGCACGAACATGACATCCCATTAATAGCCATACATGAAATATACCTTATACAGCATTAACACGACATTCCATTAAGAGTCACACGTTAAATATACCGCATACAGCATGAACATGATATCCCATTAAGAGTCAATTTAAATGTACCTCATACACCATGAACATGATATCCTATTGATAATCACACTTTAAACATACCTCAACAGCATGAACATGACATCCCATTAAGAGCCACACGTTAAATATACCTCATACAGCATGAACATGACATCCCATTAAGAGTCACACGTTAAATGTAACTCATACAGCATGAACATGATATCCCATTAAGAGTCTCGCGTTAAACGTACCTCATACAGCATGAACATGATATCGTATTAAGAGTCACACGTTAGATATACCTCATGCAGTAGGACCATGACATCCCATTAAGAGTCACACGTTTAATGTACCTCATACAGCATGAACGTAATATCCCATTAAGAGTCTCGCGTTAAATGTACCTCACACAGCATGAACATGATATCCCATTAAGAGTCACACGTTAAATATACCACATACAGTAGGAACATGCCATCCCATTAAGGGTCACACGTTAAATGTACCACATAAAGCATGAACATGACATGCGATTAAGAGTCTCAGGATAAATGTACCTCATACTGCATGAAAAAATCCCAATAAGTGTCACACGTTAAATGTACCTCATACAGCATGAACATGATATTCAGTTAAGAGTCTCACTTTAAATTTACCTCATACAGCATGAACATGACATCACATTAAGGGTCACATGTTACATATACCTCATATAGAATGAACATGACATCACATTAAGAGTCACACGTTAAATGTACCTCATGCAGCATGAACATGATATTGCATTAAGAGCCACACGCTAAATGTACCTCATACATCATGAACATGATATCCCATTAAGAGTCACACTTTAAATGTACCTCATACAGCTTGAACATGACATCCCATTAAGAGTCACACGTTAAATGTACCTCATACAGCATGAACATGATATCCCATTATGAGTCACACGTTAAATATACCTCATACATTAGGAACATGCCATCCCATTAAGAGCAACACGTTAAATGTACCTCATACAGCATGAAAATGATATCCCATTAAGAGTCTCGCGTTAAATGTACCTCAGACAGCATGAACATGATAACCCATTAAGAGTCACACGTTAAATGTACCTCATACAGCAAGAAAATGACATCCCATTAATAGCCATACGTGAAATATACCTTATGCAGCATTAACATGACATCCCATTAAGAGTCACACGTGAAATGTACCTCATAAAACATGAAAATGACATTCCATTAAGAGTCACACGTTAAATATACCTCATACAGCATGAACATGATATCCCATTAAGAGTCAACATTAAATGTACCTCATACACCATGAACATGATATCCTATTGATAATCACACTTTAAATATACCTCAACAACATGAACATGATATCCCATTAAGAGTCACACTTTAAATGTACCTCATACAGCTTGAACATGATATCCCATTAAGAATCTCGCGTTAAATGTACCTCATACAGCATGAACATGATATCGTATTAAGAGTCACACGTTAAATATACCTCATACAGTAGGACCAAGCCATCCCATTAAGAGTCGCACGTTAAATGTACCTCATACAGCATGAACGTGATATCCCATTAAGAGTCTCGCGTTAAATGTTCCACATACAGCATGAACATGATATCCCATTAAGAGTCACACGTTAAATATACCTCATACAGTAGGAACATGCCATCCCATTAAGGGTGGCACGTTAAATGTTTCACATAAAGCATGAAAATGACATCCCATTAAGAGTTACAGGTTAAATGTACCTCATACATCATGAACATATCCCATTAAGTGTCACACGTTAAATGTACCTCATACAGCATGAACATGATATTCCATTATGTGTCTCACTTTAAATTTACCTCATACAGCATGAACATGACATCCCATTAAGAGTCACACGTTAAATATACCTCATACAGAATGAACATGACATCACATTAAGAGTCACACGTTAAATGTACCTCATACAGCATGAACATGACATTCCATTAAGAGTCACACGTTAAATGTACCTCATACAACATGAACATGATATCCCATTAACAGACAACGTTAAATGTACCTCATACACCATGAACATGATATCCTATTGAGAGTCACACTTTAAATATACCTCAACAACATGAACATGACATCCCATTAAGAGCCACACGTTAAATATACCTCATACAGCATGAACATGACATCCCATTAAGAGTCACACGTTAAGTGTAACTCATACAGCATGAACATGATATCCCATTAAGATTCTCGCGTTAAATGTACCTCATACAGCATGAACATGATATCGTATTAAGAGTCACACGTTAAATATACCTCATACAGTAGGACCATGCCATTCCGTTAAGAGTCACACGTTTAGTGTACCTCATACAGCATGAACGTGATATCCCATTAAGAGTCTCGCGTTAAATGTACCTCATACAGCATGAACATGATATGCCATTAAGTGTCACACGTTAAATATACCTCATACAGTAGGAACATGCCATCCCATTAAGAGTCACACGTTATATGTACGTCATACAGCATGAACATGACATCCCATTAAGAGTCTCAGGTTAAATATACCTCATACAGCATGAACATATCCCATTAAGAGTCACACGTTAAATGTACCTCATACAGCATGAACATGACATTCCATTAAGTGTCACACGTTAAATGTACCTCATACAGCAAGAACATGATATCCCATTAAGCGTCACACGTTAAATGTACCTCATACATCATCCTCATGATATCCCATTAAGAGTCACACTATAAATGTACCTCATGCAGCATGAACATGACACCCCATTATGTGTCACACGTGAAATGTACCTCAACAGTGTGAACATGATAACCCATTAAGAGTCATACGTTAAATATACCTCAACAGCATGAACATGACATCCCATTAAGAGCCACACGTTAAATATGCCTCATACAGCATGAACATGACATCCCGTTAAGAGCCACGCGTTAAATGTACGTCATACAGCTTGAACATGATATCCCATTAAGAGTCTCGCGTTTATGGTACCTCATACAGCATGAACATGATATCGCATTAAGAGTCACACGTTAAATATACCTCATACTGTAGGAACATGCCATCCCATTAAGAGCAACACGTTAAATGTGCCTCATACAGCATGAACGTGATATCCCATTAAGAGTCTCGCGTTAAATGTACCTCATACAGCATGAACATGATAACCCATTAAGATTCACACGTTAAATGTACCTCATACAGCACGAACATGACATCCCATTAATAGCCATACATGAAATATACCTTATACAGCATTAACATGACATCCCATTAAGAGTCACACGTGAAATGTACCTTATACAGCATGAATACGACATTTCATTAAGAGTCACACGTTAAATATACCGCATACACCATGAACATGATATCCTATTGATAATCACAATTTAAATATACCTCAACAGCATGAACATGACATCCCATTAAGAGCCACACGTTAAATATACCTCATACAGCATGAACATGACATCCCATTAAGAGTCACACGTTAAATGTAACTCATACAGCATGAACATGATATCCCATTAAGAGTCTCGCGTTAAACGTACCTCATACAGCATGAACATGATATCGTATTAAGAGTCACACGTTAAATATACATCATACAGTAGGTCCATGCCATCCCATTAAGAGTCACACGTTTAATGTACCTCATACAGCATGAACGTAATATCCCATTAAGATTCTCGCGTTAAATGTACCTCATACAGCATGAACATGATATCCCACTAAGAGTCACACGTTAAATATACCACATACAGTAGGAACATGACATCCCATTAAGGGTCACACGTTAAATGTAGCACATAAAGCATGAACATGACATGCGATTAAGAGTCTCAGGTTAAATGTACCTCATACAGCATGAACAAATCCCATTAAGTGTCACACGTTAAATGTACCTCATACAGCATGAACATGATATTCAGTTAAGAGTCTCACTTTAAACTTACCTCATACAGCATGAACATGACATCACATTAAGGGTCACATGTTACATATACCTCATATAGAATGAACATGACATCACATTAAGAGCCACACGTTAAATGTTTCTCATACAGCATGAACATGATATTGCATTAAGAGCTACACGCTAAATGTACCTCATACATCACGAACATGATATCCCATTAAGAGTCACACTCTAAATGTACCTCATACAGCTTGAACATAACATCCCATTAAGAGTCACACGTTAAATGTACCTCATACAGCATGAACATGATATCCCATTAAGAGTCATACGTTAAATTGACCTCATACAGAATGAACATGACATCACATTAAGAGTCACAAGTTAAATGTACCTCATACAGCATGAACATGACATTCCATTAAGAGTCACACATTAAATGTACATCATACAGCATGAACATGATATCCCATTAAGAGTCAACTTTAAATGTACCTCATACACCATGAACATGATATCCTATTGAGAGTCACACTTTAAATATACCTCAACAGCATGAACATTACATCCCATTAAGAGTCCCACGTTAAATGTAACTCATACAGCATGAACATGATATCCCATTAAGAGTCTCGCGTTAAATGTACCTCATACAGCATGAACATGATATCGTATTAAGAGTCCCACGTTAAATATACCTCATACAGTAGGACCATGCCATCCAATTAAGCGTCACACGTTTAATGTACCTCATACAGCATGAACGTGATATCCCATTAAGAGTCTCGCGTTAAATGTACCTCATACAGCATGAACATGAGATCCCATTAAGAGTCACACGTTAAATATACCTCATACAGTAGGAACATGCCATCCCATTGAGAGTCACACGTTAAATGTACCTCATACAGCATGACCATGACATCCCATTAAGAGTCTCAGGTTAAATGTACCTCATACAGCATGAACATATCCCATTAAGAGTTACACGTTAAATATACCTCATACAGCATGAACATTACATCCCATTAATAGCCATACGTTAAATATACCTTATACAGCATGAACATGACATCCCATTAAGAGTCACACGTTAAATGTACCTCATACAGCATGAACGATATATCCCATTAAGCGTCTCGCGTTAAATGTACGTCATACAGCATGAACATGATAAGTCATTAAGAGTCACACGTTAAATATACCTCATACATTAGGAGCATGCCATCCCATTAAGAGTCACACGTTAAATGTACCTCATACAGCATGAACATGATATCCCATTAAGTGTCTCGCGTTAAATGTACCTCATACAGCATGAACATTATATCCCATTAGGAGTCTCGCGTTAAATGTACCTCATACAGCATGAACATGATATCCCATTAAGAGTACCACGTTAAATATACCTCATACAGTAGGACCATGCCATCCCATTAAGAGTCACACGTTAAATGTACCTCATACAGCATGAACATATCCCATTAAGAATCACACGTTAAATGTACCTCATACAGCATTAACATGACATCCCATTAAGAGTCTTACGTTAAATGTACCTCATACAGCATGAGCATGATATCGTATTAAGAGTCACACGTTAAATATACCTCATACAGTAGGAACATGCCATCCCATTAAGGGTCACACGTTAAATGTACCACATAAACCATGAAAATGACATCCCATTAAGAGTCACAGGTTAAATGTACCTCTTACAGCATGATTATGATATTCCATTAAGTGTCTGACTGTAGGTTTACCTCATACAGCATGAACATGACATCCCATTAAGGGTCCATGTTACATATACCTCATATAGAATGAACATGACATCACTTTAAGAGTCACACGTTAAATGTACCTCATACAGCTTGAACATGACATCCCATTAAGAGTCACACGTTAAATGTACCTCATACAGTAGGAACATGCCATCCCATTAAGAGTCACACTTTAAATGTACCTCATAAAGCATAAACATGACATCCCATTAAGAGTCTCACGTTAAATTTACTTCATGCAGCATGAACATGACATCCCATTAAGAGTCAACGTTAAATGTACCTCATACACCATGAACATGATATCCTATTGAGAGTCACACTTTAAATATATCTCAACAGCATGAACATGACATCCCATTAAGAGCCACACGTTAAATATACCTCATACAGCATGAACATGACATCCCATTAAGAGTCACACGTAAAATGTAACTCATACAGCATGAACATGATATCCCATTAAGAGTCTCGCGTTAAATGTACCTCATACAGCATGAACATGATATCGTATTAAGAGTCACACGTTTAGTATACCTCATACAGTAGGACCATGCCATTCCGTTAAGAGTCACACGTTTAGTGTACCTCATACAGCATGAACGTGATATCCCATTAAGAGTTTCGCGTTAAATGTACCTCATACAGCATGAACATGATATGCCATTAAGAGTCACACGTTAAATATCCCTCATACAGTAGGAACATGCCATCCCATTAAGAGTCACACGTTAAATGTACCTCATACAGCATGAACATGACATCCCATTAAGAGTCTCAGTTTAAATATACCTCATACAGCATGAAATTATCCCATTAAGAGTTACACGTTAAATATACCTCATACAGCATGAACATTACATTCCATTAAGTGTCACACGTTAAATGTACCTCATACAGCATGAACATGAAATCCCATTAAGCGTCACACGTTAAATGTACCTCATACATCATGCTCATGATATCCCATTAAGAGTCACACTTTAAATGTACCTCATACAGCATGAACATGACACCCCATTAAGTGTCACACGTGAAATGTACCTCAACAGCGTGAACATGATATCCCATTAAGAGTCACACTTTAAATATACCTCAACAGCATGAACATGACATCCCATTAAGAGTCACACGTTAAATGTACCTCATACCGCATGAACATGATATCCCATTAAGAGTCTCGCGTTTATGGTACCTCATACAGCATGAACATGATATCACTTTAAGAGTCACACGTTAAATATACCTCATGCTGTAGGAACATGCCATCCCATTGAGAGTCACACGTTAAATGTACCTCATACAGCATGACCATGACATCCCATTAAGAGACTCAGGTTAAATGTACCTCATACAGCATGAACATATCCCATTAAGAGTTACACGTTAAATATACCTCATACAGCATGAACATGAAATCCCATTAAGCGTCACACGTTAAATGTACCTCATACATCATGCTCATGATATCCCATTAAGAGTCACACTTTAAATGTACCTCATACAGCATGAACATGACACCCCATTAAGTGTCACACGTTAAACGTACCTCATACAGCATGAACATGATATTCCATTAAGAGTCACACGTTAAATATACCTCAACAGCATGAGCATGACATCCCATTAAGAGCCACACGTTAAAAATGCCTCATACAGCATGAACATGACATCCCATTAAGAGTCACACGTTAAATGTACGTCATACAGCATTACATGATATCCCGTTAAGAGTCTCTCGTTTAATGTACCTCATACAGCATGAGCATGATATAGCATTAATAGTCACACTTTAAATATACCTCATAAAGTAGGAACATGCCATCCCATTAAGAGTCTCAGGCTAAATGTACCTCATACAGCATGAACATATCCCATTAAGTGTCACACGTTAAATGTACCTCATACAGCATGAACATGATATTCCATAAGAGTCTCACTTTAAATTTACCTCATAAAGCATGAGCATGACATCCCATTAAGAGTCTCATGTTACATATACCTCATTTAGAATGAACATGACATCACATTAAGAGTCACACGTTAAATGTACCTCATACATCATGAAACTGATATCCCATTAAGAGTCACACTTTACATGTAGCTCATACAGCTTGAACATGACATCCCATTAAGAGTCACATGTTAAATGTACCTCATACAGCATGAACATGATATCCCATTAAGAGTCACACGTTAAATATACCTCATACAGTAGGAACATGCCATTCCATTAAGAGTTACACGTTAAATGTACCTCATACCGCATGAACATGACATCCCAGTAAGAGTCTCACGTTAAATTTACCTCATACAGCATGAACATGACATCCCATTAAGAGTCACACAATAAATATACCTCATACAGAATGAACATGACATCACATTAAGAGTCACACGTTAAATGTACCTCATAAAGCATGAACATAACATTCCATTAAGAGTCACACTTTAAATGTACCTCATACAGCATGAACATGATATCCCATTAAGAGTCAACGTTAAATGTACCTCATACACCATGAACATGATATCCTATTGAGAGTCACACTTTAAATATACCTCAACAGCATGAACATGACATCCCATTTAGAGTCACACGTTAAATGTAACTCATACAGCATGAACATGATATCCCATTAAGAGTCTCGCGTTAAATGTACCTCGTACAGCATGAACATGATATCGTATTAAGAGTCACACGTTAAACATACCTCACGCAGTAGGACCATGCCATCCCATTAAGAGTCACACGTTTAATGTACCTCATACAGCATGAACGTGATATCCCATTAAGAGTCTCGCGTTAAATGTACCTCATACAACATGCACATGATATCCCATGAAGAGTCACCCGTTAAATATACCTCATACAGCAGGAACATGACATCCCATTAAGAGTCTCAGGTTAAATGTACCTCATACAGCATGAACATATCCCATTAAGATTCACACGTTAAATGTACCTCATACAGCATGAACATGACATTACATTAAGAGCCACACGTTAAATGTACCTCATACAGCATGAACATGATATCCCATTAAGAGTCACACGTTAAATGTACCTCATACATCATGCTCATGATATCCCCTTAAGAGTCACACTTTTAATGTACCTCATACAGCATGAACATCACACCCCATTAAGTGTCACACGTTAAATGTACGTCATACAGCATGAATATGATATCCCATTAAGAGTCTGGCGTTAAATGTACCTCATACAGCATGAACATGATATCCCATTAAGTGTCACACGTTAAATATACATCATACAGCATGAACATGACATCCCATTAATAGCCATACGTTAAATATACCTCATACAGCATGAACATTATATCCCATTAAGCGTCTCGCGTTAAATGTACGTCATACAGCATGAACATGATAAGTCATTAAGAGTAACACGTTAAATATACCTCATACAGTAGGACCATGCCATCCCATTAAGAATCACACGTTAAATGTACCTCATACAGCATGAACATATCCCATTAAGAATCACACGTTAAATGTACCTCATACAGCATTAACATGACATCCCATTAAGAGTCACACGTTAAATGTACGTCATACAGCTTGAAAATGATATCCCATTAAGAGTCTCGCGTTTATGGTACCTCATACAGCATGAACATGATATCGCATTAAGAGTCACACGTTAAATATACCTCATACTGTAGGAACATGCCATCCAATTAAGAGCAACACGTTAAGTGTACCTCATACAGCATAAACGTGATATCCCATTAAGAATCTCGCGTTAAATGTACCTCATACAGCATGAACATGATATCCCATTAAGATTCACACGTTAAATGTACCTCATACAGCACGAACATGACATCCCATTAATAGCCATACATGAAATATACCTTATACAGCATTAACACGACATTCCATTAAGAGTCACACGTTAAATATACCGCATACAGCATGAACATGATATCCCATTAAGAGTCAATTTAAATGTACCTCATACACCATGAACATGATATCCTATTGATAATCACACTTTAAACATACCTCAACAGCATGAACATGGCATCCCATTAAGAGCCACACGTTAAATATACCTCATACAGCATGAACATGACATCCCATTAAGAGTCACACGTTAAATGTAACTCATACAGCATGAACATGATATCCCATTAAGAGTCTCGCGTTAAACGTACCTCATACAGCATGTACATGATATCGTATTAAGAGTCACACGTTAAATATACCTCATGATATAGGACCATGCCATCCCATTAAGAGTCACACGTTTAATGTACCTCATACAGCATGAACGTAATATCCCATTAAGAGTCTCGCGTTAAATGTACCTCATACAGCATGAACATGATATCCCATTAAGAGTCACACGTTAAATATACCAAATACAGTAGGAACATGCCATCCCATTAAGGGTCACACGTTAAATGTACCACATAAAGCATGAACATGACATGCGATTAAGAGTCTCAGGATAAATGTACCTCATACAGCATGAACAAATCCCATTAAGTGTCACACGTTAAATGTACCTCATACAGCATGAACATGATATTCAGTTAAGAGTCTCACTTTAAATTTACCTCATACAGCATGAACATGACATCACATTAAGGGTCACATGTTACATATACCTCATATAGAATGAACATGACATCACATTAAGAGTCACACGTTAAATGTACCTCATACAGCATGAACATGATATTGCATTAAGAGCCACACGCTAAATGTACCTCATACATCATGAACATGATATCCCATTAAGAGTCACATTTTAAATGTACCTCATACAGCTTGAACATGACATCCCATTAAAAGTCACACGTTAAATGTACCTCATACAGCATGAACATGATATCCCATTAAGAGTCACACGTTAAATATACCTCATACAGCATGAACATGATATGCCATTAAGAGTCACACGTTAAATATCCCTCATACATTAGGAACATGCCATCCCATTAAGAGCAACACGTTAAATGTACCTCATACAGCATGAAAATGATATCCCATTAAGAGTCTCGCGTTAAATTTACCTCAGACAGCATGAACATGATATCCCATTAAGAGTCACACGTTAAATGTACCTCATACAGCAAGAAAATGACATCCCATTAATAGCCATACGTGAAATATACCTTATGCAGCATTAACATGACATCCCATTAAGAGTCACACGTGAAATGTACCTCATAAAACATAAAAATGACATTCCATTAAGAGTCACACGTTAAATATACCTCATACAGCATGAACATGATATCCCATTAAGAGTCAACATTAAATGTACCTCATACACCATGAACATGATATCCTATTGATAATCACACTTTAAATATACCTCAACAGCATGAACATGATATCGTATTAAGAGTCACACGTTAAATATACCTCATACAGTAGGACCAAGCCATTCCATTTAGAGTCGCACGTTAAATGTACCTCATACAGCATGAACGTGATATCCCATTAAGAGTCTCGCGTTAAATGTTCCACATACAGCATGAACATGATATCCCATTAAGAGTCACACGTTAAATATACCTCATACAGTAGGAACATGCCATCCCATTAAGAGTCCATGTTACATATACCTCATATAGAATGAACATGACATCACTTTAAGAGTCACACGTTAAATATACCTCATGCAGAATGAACATGACATCACATTAAGAGTCACACGTTAAATGTACCTCATACAGCATGAACATGACATTCCATTAAGAGTCACACGTTAAATGTACCTCATACAACATGAACATGATATCCCATTAACAGACAACGTTAAATGTACCTCATACACCATGAACATGATATCCTACTGAGAGTCACACTTTAAATATACCTCAACAGCATGAACATGACATCCCATTAAGAGCCACACGTTAAATATACCTCATACAGCATGAACATATCCCATTAAGTGTCATCCGTTAAATGTACCTCATACAGCATGAACATGATATTCCATTAAGTGTCTCACTTTAAATTTACCTCATACAGCATGAACATGACATCCCATTAAGAGTCCATGTTACATATACCTCATATAGAATGAACATGACATCACTTTAAGAGTCACACGTTAAATATACCTCATGCAGAATGAACATGACATCACATTAAGAGTCACACGTTAAATGTACCTCATACAGCATGAACATGACATTCCATTAAGAGTCACACGTTAAATGTACCTCATACAACATGAACATGATATCCCATTAACAGACAACGTTAAATGTACCTCATACACCATGAACATGATATCCTACTGAGAGTCACACTTTAAATATACCTCAACAGCATGAACATGACATCCCATTAAGAGCCACACGTTAAATATACCTCATACAGCATGAACATGACATCCCATTAAGAGTCACACGTTAAATGTAACTCATACAGCATGAACATGATATCCCATTAAGAGTCTCGCGTTAAATGTACCTCAAGCATGAACATGATATCGTATTAAGAGTCACACGTTAAATATACCTCATACAGTAGGACCATGCCATTCCGTTAAGAGTCACACGTTTAGTGTACCTCATACAGCATGAACGTGATATCCCATTAAGAGTCTCGCGTTAAATGTACCTCATACAGCATGAACATGATATGCCATTAAGTGTCACACGTTAAATATACCTCATACAGTAGGAACATGCCATCCCATTAAGAGTCACACGTTATATGTACCTCATACAGCATGAACATGACATCCCATTAAGAGTCTCAGGTTAAATATACCTCATACAGCATGAACATATCCTATTAAGAGTCACACGTTAAATGTACCTCATACAGCATGAGCATGACATTCCATTAAGCGTCACACGTTAAATGTACCTCATACATCATCCTCATGATATCCCATTAAGAGTCACACTATAAATGTACCTCATACAGCATGAACATGACACCCCATTATGTGTCACACGTTAAATGTACCTCAACAGCGTGAACATGATAACCCATTAAGAGTCATACGTTAAATATACCTCAACAGCATGAACATGACATCCCATTAAGAGCCACACGTTAAATATGCCTCATACAGCATGAACATGACATCCCATTAAGAGTCACACGTTAAATGTACGTCATACAGCTTGAACATGATATCCCATTAAGAGTCTCGCGTTTATGGTACCTCATACAGCATGAACATGATATCGCATTAAGAGTCACACGTTAAATATACCTCATACTGTAGGAACATTCCATCCCATTAAGAGCAACACGTTAAATGTGCCTCATACAGCATGAACGTGATATCCCATTAAGAGTCTCGCGTTAAATGTACCTCATACAGCATGAACATGATAACCCATTAAGATTCACACGTTAAATGTACCTCATACAGCACGAACATGACATCCCATTAATAGCTATACATGAAATATACCTTATACAGCATTAACATGACATCCCATTAAGAGTCACACGTGAAATGTACCTCATACAGCATGAATACGACATTCCATTAAGAGTCACACGTTAAATATACCGCATACACCATGAACATGATATCCTATTGATAATCACAATTTAAATATACCTCAACAGCATGAACATGACATCCCATTAAGAGCCACACGTTAAATATACCTCATACAGCATGAACATGACATCCCATTAAGAGTCACACGTTAAATGTGACTCATACAGCATGAACATGATATCCCATTAAGAGTCTCGCGTTAAACGTACCTCATACAGCATGAACATGATATCGTATTAAGAGTCACACGTTAAATATACCTCATACAGTAGGACCATGCCATCCCATTAAGAGTCACACGTTTAATGTACCTCATACAGCATGAACGTAATATCCCATTAAGAGTCTCGCGTTAAATGTACCTCATACAGCATGAACATGATATCCCAATAAGAGTCACACGTTAAATATACCACATACAGTAGGAACATGACATCCCATTAAGGGTCACACGTTAAATGTAGCACATAAAGCATGAACATGACATGCGATTAAGAGTCTCAGGTTAAATGTACCTCATACAGCATGAACAAATCCCATTAAGTGTCACACGTTAAATGTACCTCATACAGCATGAACATGATATTCAGTTTAGAGTCTCACTTTAAACTTACCTCATACAGCATGAACATGACATCACATTAAGGGTCACATGTTACATATACCTCATATAGAATGAACATGACATCACATTAAGAGCCACACGTTAAATGTTTCTCATACAGCATGAACATGATATTGCATTAAGAGCTACACGCTAAATGTACCTCATACATCACGAACATGATATCCCATTAAGAGTCACACTCTAAATGTACCTCATACAGCTTGAACATAACATCCCATTAAGAGTCACACGTTAAATGTACCTCATACAGCATGAACATGATATCCCATTAAGAGTCACACGTTAAATTGACCTCATACAGAATGAACATGACATCACATTAAGAGTCACAAGTTAAATGTACCTCATACAGCATGAACATGACATTCCATTAAGAGTCACACATTAAATGTACATCATACAGCATGAACATGATATCCCATTAAGAGTCAACTTTAAATGTACCTCATACACCATGAACATGATATCCTATTGAGAGTCACACTTTAAATATACCTCAACAGCATGAACATTACATCCCATTAAGAGTCCCACGTTAAATGTAACTCATACAGCATGAACATGATATCCCATTAAGAGTCTCGCGTTAAATGTACCTCATACAGCATGAACATGATATCGTATTAAGGGTCCCACGTTAAATATACCTCATACAGTAGGACCATGCCATCCAATTAAGCGTCACACGTTTAATGTACCTCATACAGCATGAACGTGATATCCCATTAAGAGTCTCGCGTTAAATGTACCTCATACAGCATGAACATGAGATCCCATTAAGAGTCACACGTTGAATATACCTCATACAGTAGGAACATGCCATCCCATTGAGAGTCACACGTTAAATGTACCTCATACAGCATGACCATGACATCCCATTAAGAGTCTCAGGTTAAATGTACCTCATACAGCATGAACATATCCCATTAAGAGTTACACGTTAAATATACCTCATACAGCATGAACATTACATTCCATTAAGTGTCACACGTTAAATGTACCTCATACAGCATGAACATGAAATCCCATTAAGCGTCACACGTTAAATGTACCTCATACATCATGCTCATGATATCCCATTAAGAGTCACACTTTAAATGTACCTCATACAGCATGAACATGACACCCCATTAAGTGTCACACGTTAAATGTACCTCATACAGCATGAACATGATATTCCATTAAGAGTCACACGTTAAATATACCTCAACAGCATGAGCATGACATCCTATTAAGAGCCACACGTTAAATATGCCTCATACAGCATGAACATGACATCCCATTAAGAGTCACACGTTAAATGTACGTCATACAGCATTACATGATATCCCTTTAAGAGTCTCTCGTTTAATGTACCTCATACAGCATGAGCATGATATAGCATTAATAGTCACACTTTAAATATACCTCATAAAGTAGGAACATGCCATCCCATTAAGAGTCTCAGGCTAAATGTACCTCATACAGCATGAACATATCCCATTAAGTGTCACACGTTAAATGTACCTCATACAGCATGAACATGATATTCCATAAGAGTCTCACTTTAAATTTACCTCATAAAGCATGAATATGACATCCCATTAAGAGTCACATGTTACATATACCTCATTTAGAATGAACATGACATCACATTAAGAGTCAGTACGTTAAATGTACCTCATACAGCATGAACATGACATTCCATTAAGAGTCACACGTTAAATGTACCTCATACATCATGAAACTCATATCCCATTAAGAGTCACACTTTACATGTAGCTCATACAGCTTGAACATGACATCCCATTAAGAGTCACACGTTAAATGTACCTCATACAGCATGAACATGATATCCCATTAAGAGTCACACGTTAAATATACCTCATACAGTAGGATCATGCCATTCCATTAAGAGTTACACGTTAAATGTACCTCATACCGCATGAACATGACATCCCATTAAGAGTCTCACATTAAATTTACCTCATACAGCATGAACATGACATCCCATTAAGAGTCACACAATAAATATACCTCATACAGAATGAACATGACATCACATTAAGAGTCACACGTTAAATGTACCTCATAAAGCATGAACATAACATTCCATTAAGAGTCACACTTTAAATGTACCTCATACAGCATGAACATGATATCCTATTAAGAGTCAACGTTAAATGTACCTCATACACCATGAACATGATATCCTATTGAGAGTCACACTTTAAATATACCTCAACAGCATGAACATGACATCCCATTTAGAGTCACACGTTAAATGTAACTCATACAGCATGAACATGATATCCCATTAAGAGTCTCGCGTTAAATGTACCTCGTACAGCATGAACATGATATCGTATTAAGAGTCACACGTTAAACATACCTCACGCAGTAGGACCATGCCATCCCATTAAGAGTCACACGTTTAATGTACCTCATACAGCATGAACGTGATATCACATTAGAGTCTCGCGTTAAATGTACCTCATACAACATGCACATGATATCCCATTAAGAGTCACACGTTAAATATACCTCATACAGCATGAACATGACATCCCATTAAGAGTCTCAGGTTAAATGTACCTCATACAGCATGAACATATCCCATTAAGATTCACACGATAAATGTAACTCATACAGCATCAACATGACATTACATTAAGAGCCACACGTTAAATGTACCTCATACAGCATGAACATGATATCCCATTAAGAGTCACACGTTAAATGTACCTCATACATCATGCTCATGATATCCCCTTAAGAGTCACACTTTTAATGTACCTCATACAGCATGAACATCACACCCCATTAAGTGTCACACGTTAAATGTACGTCATACAGCATGAACATGATAACCCATTAAGAGTCTGGCGTTAAATGTACCTCATACAGCATGAACATGATATCCCATTAAGTGTCACACGTTAAATATACATCATACAGCATGAACATGACATCCCATTAATAGCCATACGTTAAATATACCTTATACAGCATGAACATGACATCCCATTAAGAGTCACACGTTAAATGTACCTCATACAGCATGAACATTATATCCCATTAAGCGTCTCGCGTTAAATGTTCGTCATACAGCATGAACATGATAAGTCATTAAGAGTCACACGTTAAATATACCTCATACATTAGGAGCATGCCATCCCATTAAGAGTCACACGTTAAATGTACCTCATACAGCATGAACATGATATCCCATTAAGTGTTTTGCGTTAAATGTACCTCATACAGCATGAACATTATATCCCATTAGGAGTCTCGCGTTAAATGTACCTCATACAGCATGAACATGATATCCCATTAAGAGTAACACGTTAAATATACCTCATACAGTAGAACCATGCCATCCCATTAAGAGTCACACGTTAAATGTACCTCATACAGCATGAACATATCCCATTAAGAATCACACGTTAAATGTACCTCATACAGCATTACCATGACATCCCATTAAGAGTCTTACGTTAAATATACCTCATACAGAATGAACATGACATCACATTAAGTGTCACACGTTAAATGTACCTCATACAGCATGAACATGATATCCCATTAAGAGTCACACGATAAATATATCTCATACATCATGAACATGATATCCCATTAAGAGTCACACCTTAAATGTACCTCATACAGCATGAACATGACATCCCATTAAGAGTCTCACGTTAAATCTACCTCATACAGCATGAACATGACATCCCATTAAGAGTCACGGGTTAAATATACCTCATACAGAATGAACATGACATCACATTAAGAGTCACACGTTAAATGTACCTCTTACAGCATGAACATGACATTCCATTAAGAGTCACACGTTAAATGTACCTCATACAGCATGAACATAATATCCCATTAAGAGTCACACGTTATATGTGCCTCATACACCATGAACATTATATCCCATTAAGAGTCACACTTTAAATGTACCTCATACAGCATGAAAATGACATCCCATTAAGAGTCACACGTTAAATGTACCTCATACAGCATGAACATGACATCCCATTAAGAGTCACACGTTAAATGTACCTCATACAGCATAAACGTGATATCCCATTAAGAGTCACACGCTAAATATACATCATACAGCATGAACATTACATCCCTTTAAGAGTCACACGTTAAAAGTACCTCATACAGCATGAACGTGATATCCCATTAAGAGTCTCGGGTTAAATGTACCTCATACAGCATGAACATGATATCCCATTAAGAGTTACACGTTAAATATACCTCATACAGTAGGAACATGCCATTCCATTATGGATCACACGTAAAATGTACCACATAAATGATGAACATGACATCCCATTAAGAGGCTAACTTAAATGTACCTCGTACAGCATGAACATATCCCATTAAGTGTCACACGTTAAATGTACCTCATACAGCATGAACATGATATTCCATTAAGGGTCTCACTTTAAATTTACCTCATACAGCATGAACATGATATCCCATTAAGAGTCTCGCGTTAAATGTACCTCATACAGCATGAACATGATATCCCATTAAGAGTCACTCGTTAAATATACCTCATATAGCATGAACATGACATCCCATTAAGAGTCACACGTTAAATATACCTCATACAGAATGAACATGACATCACATTAAGAGTCACACGTTAAATGTACCTCATACAGCATGAACATGATATCGCATTAAGAGTCATACGTTAAATATACCTCATACTGTAGGAACATGCCATCCCATTAAGAGCAACACTTTAAATGTACCTCATACAGCATGAACGTGATATCCCATTAAGAGTCTCGCGTTAAATGTACCTCATACAGCATGAACATGATAACCCATTAAGATTCACACGTTAAATGTACCTCATACAGCACGAACATGACATCCAATTAATAGCCATACATGAAATATACCTTATACAGCATTAACATGCCATCCCATTAAGGGTCACACGTTAAATGTACCACATAAAGCATGAACATGACATGCGATTAAGAGTCTCAGGTTAAATGTACCTCATACAGCATGAACAAATCCCATTAAGTGTCACACGTTAAATGTACCTCATACAGCATAAACATGATATTCAGTTAAGAGTCTCACTTTAAATTTACCTCATACAGCATGAACATGACATCACATTAAGGGTTACATGTTACATATACCTCATATAGAAAGAACATGACATCACATTAAGAGTCACACGTTAAATGTGCGTCATACAGCATGAACATGATATTGCATTAAGAGCCACACGCTAAATGTACCTCACACATCATGAACATGATATCCCAATAAGAGTCACACTTTAAATGTACCTCATACAGCATGAACATGATATCCCATTAAGAGTCACACGTTAAATATACCTCATACATTAGGAACATGCCATCCCATTAAGAGTAACACGTTAAATCTACCTCATACAGCATGAACATGACATCCCATTAAGAGTCTCACGTTAAATTGACCTCATACAGCATGAACATGACATCCCATTAAGAGTCACACGTTAAATATACCTCATACAGAATGAACATGACATCACATTAAGAGTCACACGTTAAATGTACCTCATACAGCATGAACATGACATTCCATTAAGAGTCACACGTTAAATGTACATCATACAGCATGAACATGATATCCCATTAAGAGTCAACTTTAAATGTACCTCATACACCATGAACATGATATCCTATTGAGAGTCACACTTTAAATATACCTCAACAGCTTGAACATTACATCCCATTAAGAGTCACACGTTAAATGTAACTCATACAGCATGAACATGATATCCCATTAAGAGTCTCGCGTTAAATGTACCTCATACAGCATGAACATGATATCGTGTTAAGAGTCCCACGTTAAATATACCTCATAAAGTAGGACCATGCCATCCCATTAAGAATCACACGATTAATGTACCTCATACAGCATGAACGTGATATCCCATTAAGAGTCTCGCGTTAAATGTACCTCATACAGCATGAACATGAGATCCCATTAAGAGTCACACGTTAAATATACCTCATACAGTAGGAAAATGCCATCCCATTAAGAGTCACACGTTAAATGTACCTCATACGGCATGAACATGACATCCCATTAAGAGACTCAGGTTAAATGTACCTCATACAGCATGAAAATATCCCATTAAAAGTTACACGTTAAATGTACCTCATACAGCATGAACATGACATTCCATTAAGAGTCACACGTTAAATGTACCTCATACAGCATGAACATGAAATCCCATTAACCGTCACACGTTAAATGTACCTCATACATCATGCTCATGATATCCCATTAAGAGTCACACTTTAAATGTACCTCATACAGCATGAACATGACACCCCATTAAGTGTCACACGTTAAATGTACCTCATACAGCATGAACATGATATTCCATTAAGAGTCACACGTTAAATATACCTCAACAGCATGAGCATGACAACCCATTAAGAGCCACACGTTAAATATGCCTCATACAGCATAAACATGACATCCCATTAAGAGTCACACGTTAAATGTACGTCATACAGCATTACATGACATCCCGTTAAGAGTCTCTCGTTTAATGTACCTCATACAGCATGAGCATAATATAGCATTAATAGTCACACTTTAAATATACCTCATACAGTAGGAACATGCCATCCCATTAAGAGTACACGTTAAATGTACCTCATACAGCATGAACATGACATTCCATTAAGAGTCACACGTTAAATGTACCTCATACAGCATGAACATGATATCCCATTAAGAGTCACACGTTAAATAGACCTCATACATCAGGAAAATTCCATCCCATTAAGAGTCACACGTTAAATGTACCACATACAGCATGAAAATGATATCCCATTAAGAGTCTCGCGTTAAATGTACCTCATACAGCATGAACATGATATCCCTTTAGGAGTCTCGCGTTAAATGTACCTCATACAGCATGAAAATAATATCCGATTAAGATTCTCGCCTTAAATGTACCTCATACATCATGAACATGACATCCCATTAAGAGTCACAAGTTAAAAATACCTCATACAGCATGAACATGACATCCCATTAAGAGTCACACGTTAAATTTACCTCATACAGCATGAACATGATATCCCATTAAGAGTCTTGCGTTAAATGTACCTCATACAGCATGAACATGATATCGTCTTAAGCGTCACACGTTAAATATACCTCATACAGTAGGACCATGCCATCCCATTAAGAGTCACACCTAAAATGTTCCTCATACAGCATGAACGTGACATCCCATTAAGAGTCTCGCGTTAAATGTACTTCATACAGTATGAACATGACATCCCATTAAGAGTCTCAGGCTAAATGTAACTCATACAGCATGAACATATCCCATTAAGTGTCACACGTTAAATGTACCTCATACAGCATGAACATGATATTCCATAAGAGTCTCACTTTAAATTTACCTCATACAGCATGAGCATGACATCCCATTAAGAGTCACATGCTACATATACCTCATATAGAATGAACATAACATCACATTAAGAGTCACTACGTTAAATGTACCTCATACAGCATGAACATGACACTCCATTAAGAGTCACACTTTAAATGTACCTCATACATCATGAAACTGATATCCCATTAAGAGTCACACCTTACATGTAGCTCATACAGCTTGAACATGACATCCCATTAAGAGTCACACGTTAAATATACCTCATACAGTAGGAACATGCTATTCCATTAAGAGTCACACGTTAAATGTACCTCATACAGCATGAACATGACATCCCATTAAGAGTCTCACATTAAATTTACCTCATACAGCATGAACATGACATCCCATTAAGAGTCACACAATAAATATACCTCATACAGAATGAACATGACATTCCATTAAGAGTCACACTTTAAATGTACCTCATACAGCATGAACATGATATCCCATTAAGAGTCAACGTTAAATGTACCTCATACACCATGAACATATTATCCTATTGAGAGTCACACTTTAAATATACCTCAACAGCATGAACACGACATCCCATTTAGAGTCACACGTTAAATGTAACTCATACAGCATGAACATGATATCCCATTAAGAGTCTCGCGTTAAATGTACCTCGTACAGCATGAACATGATATCGTATTAAGAGTCACACGTTAAACATACCTCACACAGTAGGACCATGCCATCCCATTAAGAGTCACACGTTTAATGTACCTCATACAGCATGAACGTGATATCCCATTAAGAGTCTCGCGTTAAATTACCTCATACAACATGCACATGATATCCCATTAATAGTCACACGTTAAATATACCTCATACAGCATGAACATGACATCCCATTAAGAGCCTCAGGTTAAATGTACCTCATACAGCATGAACATATCCCATTAAGAGTCACACGTTAAATGTACCTCATACAGCATGAACATGACATTACATTAAGAGCCACACGTTAAATGTACCTCATACAGCATGAACATGATATCCCATTAAGAGTCACACGTTAAATGTACCTCATACATCATGCTCATGATATCCCCTTAAGAGTCACACATTTAATGTACCTCATACAGCATGAACATGACACCCCATTGAGTGTCACACGTTAAATGTACGTCATACAGCATGAACATAATATCCCATTAAGAGTCTCGCGTTAAATGTACCTCATACAGCATGAACATGATATCGTATTAAGAGTCACACGTTAAATATGCCTCATACAACATTAACATGACATCCCATTAAGAGTCACACGTTAAATGTACGTCATACAGCATGAACATGATATCCCATTAAGAGTCTCGCGTTTAATGTACCTCATACAGCATGAACATGATATCCCATTAAGAGTCACACGTTAAATATACATCATACAGCATGAACATGACATCCCATTAATAGCCATACGTTAAATATACCTTATACAGCATGAACATGACATCCCATTAAGAGTCACACGTTAAATGTACCTCATACAACATGAACATTATATCTCATGAAGCGTCTCGCGTTAAATGTACGTCATAAAGCATGAACATGATAAGTCATTAAGAGTCACACGTTAAATATACCTCATACATTAGGAGCATGCCATCCCATTAAGAGTCACAGGTTAAATGTACCTCATACAGCATGAACATGATATCCCATTAAGTGTCTCGCGTTAAATATACCTCATACAGCATGAACATTATATCCCATTAGGAGTCTCGCGTTAAATGTACCTCATACAGCATGAACATGATATCCCATTAAGAGTAACACGTTAAATATACCTCATACAGTAGGACCATGCCATCCCATTAAGAGTCACACGTTAAATGTACCTCATACAGCATGAGCATATCCCATTAAGAATCACACGTTAAATGTACCTCATACAGCATTAACATGACATCCCATTAAGCGTCTTACGTTAAATATACCTCATACAGAATTAACATGACATCACATTAAGTGTCACACGTTAAATGTACCTCATACAGCATGAGCATGATATCCCATTAACAGTCACACGATAAATATATCTCATACACCATGAACATGATATCCCATTAAGAGTCACACTTTAAATGTACCTCATACAGCATGAACATGACATTCCATTAAGAGTCACGGGTTAAATATACCTCATACAGATTCAACATGACATCACATTAAGAGTCACACGTTAAATGTACCTCTTACAGCATGAACAGGACATTCCATTAAGAGTCACACGTTAAATGTACCTCATACAGCATGAAAATGACATCCCATTAAGAGTCACACTTTAAATGTACCTCATACAGCATATACGTGATATCCCATTAAGAGTCACACGTTAAATATACATCATACAGCATGAACATTACATCCCTTTAAGAGTCACACGTTAAATGTACCTCATAGAGCATGAACGTGATATCCCATTAAGAGTCTCCGGTTAAATGTACCTCATACAGCATGAACATGATATCCCATTAAGAGTCTCGCGTTAAATTTACCTCATACAGCATGAAAATGACATCCCATTAAGAGTCGCACGTTAAATGTAACTCATACAGCATGAACATGATATCCCATTAAGAATCTCGCGTTAAATGTACCTCATACAGCATGAAGATAATATCGTATTAAGAGTCACACGTTAAATATAACTCATACAGCAGGAACATGCCGTCCCATTAAGAGTCACACGTTAAATGTACCTCATACAGCATGAACATGACATCCCATTAAGAGTCTCAGGTTAAATGTACCTCATACAGCATGAACATATCCCATTAAGTGTTACACGTTAAATGTACCTCATACAGCATGAACATGACATTCCATTAAGAGTCACACGTTAAATGTACCTCATACAACATGAACATGATATCCCATTAAGCGTCACACGTCAAATGTACCTCATACATCATGCTCATGATATCCCATTAAGAGTCTCGCGTTAAATGTACCGCATACAGCATGAACATGATATTCCATTAAGAGTCACACGTTAAATATACCTCAACAGCATGAACATGACATCCCATTAAGAGCCACACGTTAAATATGCCTCATACAGCATGAACATGACATCCCATTAAGAGTCACAGGTTAAATGTACGTCATACAGCATTACATGATATCCCGTTAAGAGTCTCGCGTTTAATGTACCTCATACAGCATGAACATGATATAGCATTAGGAGTCACACGTTAAATATACCTCATACAGTAGGAACATGCCATCCTATTAAGAGCAACACGTTAAATGTGCGTCATACAGCATGAACATGACATTCCATTAAGAGTCACACGTTAAATGTACCTCATACAGCATGAACATGATATCCCATTAAGAGTCACACGTTATATGTGCCTCATACACCATGAACATAATATCCCATTAAGAGTCACACTTTAAATGTATCTCATACAGCATGAACATGATATGCCATTAAGAGTCACACGTTAAATATACCTCATACATTTGGAACATGCCATCCCATTAAGAGTCACACGTTAAATGTACCACATACAGCATGAACATGATATCCCATTAAGAGTCTCGCGTTAAATGTACCTCATACAGCATGAACATGATATCCAATTAGGAGTCTCGCGTTAAATGTACCTCATACAGCATGAACATGATATCCCATTAAGAGTCTCGCCTTAAATGTACCTCACACAGCATGAACATGTCAACCCATTAAGAGCCACACGTTCAAAATACCTCATACAGTAGGAACATGCCATCCCATTAAGAGTCACACGTTAAATGTACCTAATACAGCACGAATATGACATCCCATTAAGAGTCTCACGTTAAATGTACCTCATACAGCATGAACATATCCCATTCAGAATCACACGTTAAATGTACCTCATACAGCATTAACATGACATCCCATTAAGAGTCATACCTTAAATATACCTCATACAGAATGAACATGACATCAAAATAAGTATTCCACGTAAAACGTACCTCATACAGCATGAACATGACATTCCATTAAGAGTCACACGTTAAATGTACCTCATACAGCATGAACATGATTTCCCATTAAGAGTCACACGTTAAATGTACCTCATACACCATGAACATGATATCCCATTAACAGTCACACTTTAAATGTACCTCATACAGCATGAGCATGACATCCCATTAAGAGTCTCACGTTAAATTTACCTCATACAGCATGAACATGACATCCCATTAAGAGTCACGGGTTAAATATACCTCATACAGAATGAACATGACATCACATTAAGAGTCACACGTTAAATGTACCTCTTACAGCATGAACATGACATTCCATTAAAAGTCACACGTTAAATGTACGTCATACAGCATGAACATGATATCCCATTAAGAGTCACACGTTAAATGTACCTCATACAGCATGAACATATCCCACTAAGTGTCACACGTTAAATGTACCTCATACAGCATGAACATGATATTCCATTAAGAGTCTCACTTTAAATTTACCCCATACAGCATGAACATGCTATCCCATTAAGTGTCTCACTTTAAATGTACCTCATACAGCATGAACATGACAACCCATTAAGTGTCACACGTTAAATGTACCTCATACAGCATGAACATGATATTCCATTAAGAGTCTCACTTTAAATTTACCTCATACAGCATGAGCATGACATTCCACTAAGAGTCACACGTTAAATGTACCTCATACAGGATGAACATGATATCCCATTAAGCGTCACACGTTAAATGTACCTCATACATCATGCTCATGATATCCCATTAAGAGTCACACTTTAAATGTACCTCATACAGCATGAACATGACACCCCATTAAGTGTCACACTTTAAATGTACCTCATACAGCATGAACATGATATTCCATTAAGAGTCACACGTTAAATATACCTCAACACCATGAACATGACATCCCATTAAGAGCCACACGTTAAATATGCCTCATACAGCATGAACATGACATCCCATTAAGAGTCACACGTTAAATACACGTCATACAGCATTACATGATATCCCGTTAAGACTCTCGCGTTTAATGTAGCTCATACAGCATGAACATGATATAGCATTAAGAGTCACACGTTAAATATACCTCATACAGTAGGAACATGCCATCCCATTAAGAGCAACATTTTAAATGTACCCCATACAGCATGAACATGACATTCCATTAAGAGTCACACGTTAAAATGTACCTCATACAGCATGAACATGCTATCCCTTTAAGAGTCACACGTTATATGTGCCTCATACACCATGAGCATGATATCCCGTTAAGAGTCACACTTAAAATGTACCTCATACAGCATGAACATGATATGCCATTAAGACTCACACGTTAAATATACCTCATACATCATGAACAAGATATCCCATTAAGATTCACACTTCAAATGTACCTCATACAGTTTGAACATGACATCCCATTAAGAGTCAAACGTTAAATTTACCTCATACAGCATGAACATGATATCCCATTAAGAGTCTTGCGTTACATACACCTCATACAGCATGAACATGACATCCCATTAAGAGTCTCACGTTAAATGTACCTCATATAGCATGAACATGACATCCCATTAAGAGTCACACGTCAAATATACCTCATACAGAATGAATATGACATCCCATTAAGAGCCACACGTTAAAAATACCTCATACAGCATGAACATGACATCCCATTAAGAGTCACACGTTAAATTTACCTCATACAGCATGAACATGATATTTTATTAAGAGTCTCGCGTTAAATTTACCTCATCCAGCATGAACATGATATCGTATTAAGCGTAACACGTTAAATGTACCTCATACATCATGCTCATGATATCCCATTAAGATTCACACTTCAAATGTACCTCATACAGTTTGAATATGACCTCCCATTAAGAGTCAAACGTTAAATTTACCTCATACAGCATGAACATAATATCCCATTAAGAGTCTCGCGTTACATATACCTCATACAGCATGAACATGACATCCCATTAAGAGTCTCACGTTAAATGTACCTCATATAGCATGAACATGACATCCCAATAAGAGTCACACGTTAAATATACCTCATACAGAATGAACATGATATCCCATTAAGAGCCACACGTTAAAAATACCTCATACAGCATGAACATGACATCCCATTAAGAGTCACACGTTAAATTTACCTCATACAGCATGCACATGATATTTTATTAAGAGTCTCGCGTTAAACGTACCTCATCCAGCATGAACATGATATCGTATTAAACGTAACACGTTAAATATACCTGATACAGTAGGACCATGCCATCCCATTAAGAGTCACACCTTAAATGTTCCTCATACAGCATGAACGTGATATCCTATTAAGAGTCTCGCCTTAAATGTACCTCATACAGCATGAACATGATATCCCATTAAGAGTCTCACTTTAAATTTACCTCATACAGCATGAGCATGACATTCCATTAAGAGTCACACGTTAAATGTACCTCATACAGGATGAACATGATATCCCATTAAGCGTCACACGTTAAATGTACCTCATACATCATGCTCATGATATTCCATTAAGAGTCACACTTTAAATGTACCTCATACAGCATGAACATGACACCCCATTAAGTGTCACACGTTAAATGTACCTCATACAGCATGAACATGATATTCCATTAAGAGTCACACGTTAAATATACCTCAACAGCATGAACATGACATCCCATTAAGAGCCACACGTTAAATATGCCTCATACAGCATGAACATGACATCCCCTTAAGAGTCACACGTTAAATGTACGTCATACAGCATTACATGATATCCCGTTAAGACTCTCGCGTTTAATGTAGCTCATACAGCATGAACATGATATAGCATTAAGAGTCACACGTTATATATACCTCATACAGTAGGAACATGCCATCCCATTAAGATCAACACGTTAAATGTACCACATACAGCATGAACATGATATCCCAATAAGAGTCTCGCGTTAAATGTACCTCATACAGCATGAACATGATATCCCATTAAGAGTCTCGCCTTAAATGTACCTCATACAGCAAGAACATGACATCCCATTAAGAGTCACACGTTAAATTTACCTCATACAGCGTGAACATGATATCCCATTAAGAGCCTCGCGTTAAATGTACCTCATACAACATGAACATGATATCGTATTAAGCGTCACACGTTAAATATACCTCATACAGCAGGACCATGCCATCCCATTAAGAACCACACCTTAAATGTTCCTCATACAGCATGAACGTGATATCCCATTAAGAGTCTCGCGTTAAATGTACCTCATACAGCATGAGCATGATATCCCATTAAGAGTCACACGTTAAATATACCTGATACAGTAGGAACATGCCATCCCATTAAGGGTCTCACGTTAAATGTACCACATAAGGCATGAACATGACATCCCATTAAGAGTCTCAGGTTAAATGTACCTCATACAGCATGAACATATCCCATTAAGTGTCACACGTTAAATGTAGCTCATACAGCATGAACATGATATTCCATTAAGAGTCTCACTATAAATTTACCTCATACAGCATGAGCATGACATCCCATTAAGAGTCACATTTTACATATACCTCATATAGAATGAACATGACATCACATTAAGAGTCACACGTTAAATGTACCTCATACAGCATGAACATGATATAGCATTAAGAGTCACACGTTAAATATACCTCATACAGTAGGAACATGCCATCCCATTAAGAGCAACACGTTAAATGTACCACATACAGCATGAACATGATATCCCATTAAGAGTCTCGCGTTGAATGTACCTCATACAGCATGAACATGATATCCCATTAGGAGTCTCTCGTTAAATGTACCTCATACAGCATGAACATGATATCCCATTAAGAGTCTCGCCTTAAATGTACCTCATACAGCATGAACATGTCAACCCATTAAGAGCCACACGATCAAAATACCTCATACAGCAAGAACATGACATCCCATTAAGTGTCACACGTTAAATTTACCTCATACAGAATGAACATGATATCCCATTAAGAGTCTCGCGTTAAATGTACCTCATACAACATGAACATGATATCGTATTAAGCGTCACACGTTAAATATACCTCATACAGTAGGAACATGCCATCCCATTAAGAGCAACACGTTAAATGTACCTCAAACAGCATGAACATGGCATTCCATTAAGAGTCACACGTTAAATGTACCTCATACAGCATGAACATGATATCCCATTAAGAGTCACACTTAAAATGTACCTCATACAGCATGAACATGATATGCCATTAAGACTCACACGTTAAATATACCCCATACATCATGAACATGACATCCCATTAAGAGTCACACGTTAAATTTACCTCATACAGCATGAACATGATATTTTATTAAGAGTCTCGCGTTAAATGTACCTCATCCAGCATGAACATGATATCGTATTAAGCGTAACACGTTAAATATACCTCATACATCATGCTCATGATATCCCATTAAGATTCACACTTCAAATGTACCTCATACAGTTTGAACATGACATCTTATTAAGAGTCAAACGTTAAATTTGCCTCATACAGCATGAACATGATATCCCATTAAGAGTCTCGCGTTACATATACCTCATACAGCATGAACATGACATCCCATTAAGAGTCTCACGTTAAATGTACCTCATATAGCATGAACATGACATCCCATTAAGAGTCACACGTTAAATATACCTCATACAGGATGAACATGACATCCCATTAAGAGCCACACGTTAAAAATACCTCATACAGCATGAACATGACATCCCATTAGGAGTCACACGTTAAATTTACCTCATACAGCATGAACATGATATTTTATTAAGAGTCTCGCGTTAAATGTACCTCATCCAGCATGAACATGATATCGTATTAAGCGTAACACGTTAAATATACCTCATACATCATGCTCATGATATCCCATTAAGATTCACACTTCAAATGTACCTCATACAGTTTGAACATGACATCCCATTAAGAGTCAAACGTTAAATTTACCTCATACAGCATGAACATGATATCCCATTAAGAGTCTTGCGTTACATATACCTCATAAAGCATGAACATGACATCCCATTAAGAGTCTCACGTTAAATGTACCTAATATAGCATGAACATGACATCCCATTAAGAGTCACACGTTAAATATACCTCATACAGAATGAACATGACATCCCATTAAGAGCCACACGTTAAAAATACCTCATACAGCATGAACATGACATCCCATTAAGAGTCACACGTTAAATTTACCTCATACAGCATGAACATGATATTTTATTAAGAGTCTCGCGTTAAATGTACCTCATCCAGCATGAACATGATATCGTATTAAGCGTAACACGTTAAATATACCTGATACAGTAGGACCATGCCATCCCATTAAGAGTCACACCTTAAATGTTCCTCATACAGCATGAACGTGATATCCTCTTAAGAGTCTCGCGTTAAATGTACCTCATACAGCATGAACATGATATCCGATTAAGAGTCACACGTTAAATGTACCTCATACAGGATGAACATGATATCCCATTAAGCGTCACACGTTAAATGTACCTCATACATCATGCTCATGATATCCCATTAAGAGTCTCACGTTAAATTTACCTCATCCAGCATGAACATGACATCCCATTAAGAGTCACACGTTATATGTGCCTCATACACCATGAACATAATATCCCATTAAGAGTCACACTTTAAATGTACCTCATAAAGCATGAACATGACATCCCATTAAGAGTCACACGTTAAATGTACCTCATACTGCATGAACGTGATATCCCATTAAGAGTCTCGCGTTAAATGTACCTCATACAGAATGAACATTACATATCATTAAGAGTCACACGTTAAATTTACCTCATACACCATGAACATGATATCCCATTAAGAGTCTCGCGTTAAATGTACCTCATACAGCATGAACATGATATCGTATTAAGAGTCACACGTTAAATATACCTCATACAGTAGGACCATGCCATCCCATTAAGAGTTACACTTTAAATGTACCTCATACAGCATGAACGTGGTATCCCATTAAGAGTCTCGCGTTAAATGTACCTCACACAGCATGAACATGATATCCCATTAAGAGTCATACGTTAAATATACCTCATACAGTAGGAACTTGCCATCCCATTAAGGGTCAACGTTAAATGTGCCACATAAATCATGAACATGACATCCCATTAAGAGTCTCACGTTAAATGTACCTCTTACAGCATGAACATATCCCATTAAGTGTCACACGTTAAATGTACGTCATACAGCATGAACATGATATTCCATTAAGGGTCTCACTTTAAATTTACCTCATACAGCATGAACATTACATCCCATTAAGCGTCACATGTTACATATACCTCATATAGAATGAACATGACATCACATTAAGAGTCACACGTTAAATGTACCTCATACAGCATGAATATGACATTCCATTAAGAGTCACACGTTAAATGTACCTCATACATTATGAACAAGATATCCCATTAAAATTCACACTTCAAATGTACCTCATACAGTTTGAACATGACATCCCATTAAGAGTCAAACGTTAAATTTACCTCATACAGCATGAACATGATATCCCATTAAGAGTCTCGCGTTACATATACCTCATACAGCTTGAACATGACATCCCATTAAGAGTCTCACGTTAAATGTACCTCATATAGCATGAACATGACATCCCATTAAGAGTCACACGTTAAATGTACCTCATACAGCATGATCATGACATTCCATTAAGTCACACGTTAAATGTACCACATACAGTATGAACATGATATCCCATTAAGAGTCAACGTAAATGTACCTCATGCACCATGAACATGATATCCTATTGAGAGTCACACTTAGATATACCTCAACAGTATGAACATGACAATCTATTAAGAGCCACACGTTAAATATACCTCATACAGCATGAAAATGACATCCCATTAAGAGTCGCACGTTAAATGTAACTCATACAGCATGAACATGATATCCCATTAAGAATCTCGCGTTAAATGTACCTCATACAGCATGAAGATAATATCGTATTAAGAGTCACACGTTGAATATAACTCATACAGCAGGAACATGCCGTCCCATTAAGAGTCACACTTTAAATGTACCTCATACAGCATGAACATGACATCCCATTAAGAGTCTCAGGTTAAATGTACCTCATACAGCATGAACATATCCCATTAAGTGTTACACGTTAAATGTACCTCATACAGCATGAACATGACATTCCATTAAGAGTCACACGTTAAATGTACCTCATACAACATGAACATGATATCCCATTAAGCGTCACACGTCAAATGTACCTCATACATCATGCTCATGATATCCCATTAAGAGTCTCGCGTTAAATATACCGCATACAGCATGAACATGATATTCCATTAAGAGTCACACGTTAAATATACCTCAACAGCATGAACATGACATCCCATTAAGAGCCACACGTTAAATATGCCTCATACAGCATGAACATGACATCCCATTAAGAGTCACAGGTTAAATGTACGTCATACAGCATTACATGATATCCCGTTAAGAGTCTCGCGTTTAATGTACCTCATACAGCATGAACATGATATAGCATTAGGAGTCACACGTTAAATATACCTCATACAGTAGGAACATGCCATCCTATTAAGAGCAACACGTTAAATGTGCGTCATACAGCATGAACATGACATTCCATTAAGAGTCACACGTTAAATGTACCTCATACAGCATGAACATGATATCCCATTAAGAGTCACACGTTATATGTGCCTCATACACCATGAACATAATATCCCATTAAGAGTCACACTTTAAATGTACCTCATACAGCATGAACATGATATGCCATTAAGAGTCACACGTTAAATATACCTCATACATTTGGAACATGCCATCCCATTAAGAGTCACACGTTAAATGTACCACATACAGCATGAACATGATATCCCATTAAGAGTCTCGCGTTAAATGTACCTCATACAGCATGAACATGATATCCAATTAGGAGTCTCGCGTTAAATGTACCTCATACAGCATGAACATGATATCCCATTAAGAGTCTCGCCTTAAATGTACCTCACACAGCATGAACATGTCAACCCATTAAGAGCCACACGTTCAAAATACCTCATACAGTAGGAACATGCCATCCCATTAAGAGTCACACGTTAAATGTACCTAATACAGCACGAATATGACATCCCATTAAGAGTCTCACGTTAAATGTACCTCATACAGCATGAACATATCCCATTCAGAATCACACGTTAAATGTACCTCATACAGCATTAACATGACATCCCATTAAGAGTCATACCTTAAATATACCTCATACAGAATGAACATGACATCAAAATAAGTATTCCACGTAAAAGGTACCTCATACAGCATGAACATGACATTCCATTAAGAGTCACACGTTAAATGTACCTCATACAGCATGAACATGATTTCCCATTAAGAGTCACACGTTAAATGTACCTCATACACCATGAACATGATATCCCATTAACAGTCACACTTTAAATGTACCTCATACAGCATGAGCATGACATCCCATTAAGAGTCTCACGTTAAATTTACCTCATACAGCATGAACATGACATCCCATTAAGAGTCACGGGTTAAATATACCTCATACAGAATGAACATGACATCACATTAAGAGTCACACGTTAAATGTACCTCTTACAGCATGAACATGACATTCCATTAAAAGTCACACGTTAAATGTACGTCATACAGCATGAACATGATATCCCATTAAGAGTCACACGTTAAATGTACCTCATACAGCATGAACATATCCCACTAAGTGTCACACGTTAAATGTACCTCATACAGCATGAACATGATATTCCATTAAGAGTCTCACTTTAAATTTACCCCATACAGCATGAACATGCTATCCCATTAAGTGTCTCACTTTAAATGTACCTCATACAGCATGAACATGACACCCCATTAAGTGTCACACGTTAAATGTACCTCATACAGCATGAACATGATATTCCATTAAGAGTCTCACTTTAAATTTACCTCATACAGCATGAGCATGACATTCCACTAAGAGTCACACGTTAAATGTACCTCATACAGGATGAACATGATATCCCATTAAGCGTCACACGTTAAATGTACCTCATACATCATGCTCATGATATCCCATTAAGAGTCACACTTTAAATGTACCTCATACAGCATGAACATGACACCCCATTAAGTGTCACACTTTAAATGTACCTCATACAGCATGAACATGATATTCCATTAAGAGTCACACGTTAAATATACCTCAACAGCATGAACATGACATCCCATTAAGAGCCACACGTTAAATATGCCTCATACAGCATGAACATGACATCCCATTAAGAGTCACACGTTAAATGTACGTCATACAGCATTACATGATATCCCGTTAAGACTCTCGCGTTTAATGTAGCTCATTCAGCATGAACATGATATAGCATTAAGAGTCACACGTTAAATATACCTCATACAGTAGGAACATGCCATCCCATTAAGAGCAACACGTTAAATGCACCCCATACAGCATGAACATGACATTCCATTAAGAGTCACACGTTAAAATGTACCTCATACAGCATGAACATGCTATCCCTTTAAGAGTCACACGTTATATGTGCCTCATACACCATGAGCATGATATCCCGTTAAGAGTCACACTTAAAATGTACCTCATACAGCATGAACATGATATGCCATTAAGACTCACACGTTAAATATACCTCATACATCATGAACAAGATATCCCATTAAGATTCACACTTCAAATGTACCTCATACAGTTTGAACATGACATCCCATTAAGAGTCAAACGTTAAATTTGCCTCATACAGCATGAACATGATATCCCATTAAGAGTCTCGCGTTACATACACCTCATACAGCATGAACATGACATCCCATTAAGAGTCTCACGTTAAATGTACCTCATATAGCATGAACATGACATCCCATTAAGAGTCACACGTCAAATATACCTCATACAGAATGAATATGACATCCCATTAAGAGCCACACGTTAAAAATACCTCATACAGCATGAACATGACATCCCATTAAGAGTCACACGTTAAATTTACCTCATACAGCATGAATATGATATTTTATTAAGAGTCTCGCGTTAAATTTACCTCATCCAGCATGAACATGATATCATATTAAGCGTAACACGTTAAATGTACCTCATACATCATGCTCATGATATCCCATTAAGATTCACACTTCAAATGTACCTCATACAGTTTGAACATGACCTCCCATTAAGAGTCAAACGTTAAATTTACCTCATACAGCATGAACATAATATCCCATTAAGAGTCTCGCGTTACATATACCTCATACAGCATGAACATGACATCCCATTAAGAGTCTCACGTTAAATGTACCTCATATAGCATGAACATGACATCCCAATAAGAGTCACACGTTAAATATACCTCATACAGAATGAACATGATATCCCATTAAGAGCCACACGTTAAAAATACCTCATACAGCATGAACATGACATCCCATTAAGAGTCACACGTTAAATTTACCTCATACAGCATGCACATGATATTTTATTAAGAGTCTCGCGTTAAACGTACCTCATCCAGCATGAACATGATATCGTATTAAGCGTAACACGTTAAATATACCTGATACAGTAGGACCATGCCATCCCATTAAGAGTCACACCTTAAATGTTCCTCATACAGCATGAACGTGATATCCTATTAAGAGTCTCGCCTTAAATGTACCTCATACAGCATGAACATGATATCCCATTAAGAGTCTCACTTTAAATTTACCTCATACAGCATGAACATGACATTCCATTAAGAGTCACACGTTAAATGTACCTCATACAGGATGAACATGATATCCCATTAAGCGTCACACGTTAAATGTACCCCATACATCATGCTCATGATATTCCATTAAGAGTCACACTTTAAATGTACCTCATACAGCATGAACATGACACCCCATTAAGTGTCACACGTTAAATGTACCTCATACAGCATGAACATGATATTCCATTAAGAGTCACACGTTAAATATACCTCAACAGCATGAACATGACATCCCATTAAGAGCCACACGTTAAACATGCCTCATACAGCATGAACATGACATCCCCTTAAGAGTCACACGTTAAATGTACGTCATACAGCATTACATGATATCCCGTTAAGACTCTCGCGTTTAGTGTAGCTCATACAGCATGAACATGATATAGCATTAAGAGTCACACGTTATATATACCTCATACAGTAGGAACATGCCATCCCATTAAGATCAACACGTTAAATGTACCACATACAGCATGAACATGATATCCCAATAAGAGTCTCGCGTTAAATGTACCTCATACAGCATGAACATGATATCCCATTAAGAGTCTCGCCTTAAATGTACCTCATACAGCAAGAACATGACATCCCATTAAGAGTCACACGTTAAATTTACCTCATACAGCGTGAACATGATATCCCATTAAGAGCCTCGCGTTAAATGTACCTCATACAACATGAACATGATATCGTATTAAGCGTCACACGTTAAATATACCTCATACAGCAGGACCATGCCATCCCATTAAGAACCACACCTTAAATGTTCCTCATACAGCATGAACGTGATATCCCATTAAGAGTCTCGCGTTAAATGTACCTCATACAGCATGAGCATGATATCCCATTAAGAGTCACACGTTAAATATACCTGATACAGTAGGAACATGCCATCCCATTAAGGGTCTCACGTTAAATGTACCACATAAGGCATGAACATGACATCCCATTAAGAGTCTCAGGTTAAATGTACCTCATACAGCATGAACATATCCCATTAAGTGTCACACGTTAAATGTAGCTCATACAGCATGAACATGATATTCCATTAAGAGTCTCACTATAAATTTACCTCATACAGCATGAGCATGACATCCCATTAAGAGTCACATTTTACATATACCTCATATAGAATGAACATGACATCACATTAAGAGTCACACGTTAAATGTACCTCATACAGCATGAACATGATATAGCATTAAGAGTCACACGTTAAATATACCTCATACAGTAGGAACATGCCATCCCATTAAGAGCAACACGTTAAATGTACCACATACAGCATGAACATGATATCCCATTAAGAGTCTCGCGTTGAATGTACCTCATACAGCATGAACATGATATCCCATTAGGAGTCTCTCGTTAAATGTACCTCATACAGCATGAACATGATATCCCATTAAGAGTCTCGCCTTAAATGTACCTCATACAGCATGAACATGTCAACCCATTAAGAGCCACACGATCAAAATACCTCATACAGCAAGAACATGACATCCCATTAAGAGTCACACGTTAAATTTACCTCATACAGAATGAACATGATATCCCATTAAGAGTCTCGCGTTAAATGTACCTCATACAACATGAACATGATATCGTATTAAGCGTCACACGTTAAATATACCTCATACAGTAGGACCATGCCATCCCATTAAGAACCACACCTTAAATGTTCCTCATACAGCATGAACGTGATATCCCATTAAGAGTCTCGTGTTAAATGTACCTCATACAGCATGAACATGATATCCCATTAAGAGTCACACGTTAAATATACCTGATACAGTAGGAACATGCCATCCCATTAAGGGTCTCACGTTAAATGTACCACATAAGGCATGAACATGACATCCCATTAAGAGTCTCAGGTTAAATGTACCTCATACAGCATGAACATATCCCATTAAGTGTCACACGTTAAATGTACCTCATACAGTATGAACATGATATTCCATTAAGTGTCTCACTTTAAATTTACCTCATACAGCATGAGCATGACATCCCATTAAGAGTCACATGTTACATATACCTCATATAGAATGAACGTGACATCACATTAAGAGTCACACGTTAAATGTAGCTCATACAGCATGAACATGACATTCCATTAAGAGTCACACGTTAAATGTACCTCATACATCATGAACATGATATCCCATTAAGTGTCACACTTTAAATGTAACTCATACAGCTTGAACATGACATCCCATTAAGAGCCACACGTTAAATGTACTTCATACAGCATGAACATGATATCCCATTAAGAGTTACACGTTAAATATACCTCATACAGTAGGAACATGCCATCCCATTAAGAGTCACACGTTAAATGTACTTCATACAGCATTGAATTGATATCCCATTAAGTGTCTCGCGTTAAATGTAACTCATACAGCATGAACATTATATCCCATTAGGAGTCTCGCGTTAAATGTACCTCATACAGCATGAACATGATATCCCATTAAGAGTCACACGTTAAATATACCTCATACAGTAGGAACATGCCATCCCATTAAGAGTCACACGTTAAATGTACCTAATACAGCATGAATATGACATCCCATTAAGAGTCTCACGTTAAATGTACCTCATACAGCATGAACATATCCCATTAAGAATCACACGTTAAATGTACCTCATACAGCATTAACATGACATCCCATTAAGAGTCGTACCTTAAATATACCTCATACAGAATGAACATGACATCACATTAAGTATCACACGTAAAATGTACCTCATACAGCATGAACATGACATTCCATTAACAGTCACACGTTAAATGTACCTCATACAGCAGGAACATGATATCCCATTAAGAGTCACACGTTAAATGTACCTCATACCCCATGAACATGATATCCCATTAAGAGTCACACTTTAAATGTACCTCATACAGCATGAACATGACATCCCATTAAGAGTCTCACGTTAAATTTACCTCATACAGCATGAACATGACATCCCATTAAGGGTCACGGGTTAAATATACCTCATACAGAATGAACATGACATCACATTAAGAGTCACACGTTAAATGTACCTCTTACAGCATGAACATGACATTCCATTAAAAGTCTCACGTTAAATGTACGTCATACAGCATTAACATGATATCCCATTAAGAGTCACACGTTATATGTGCCTCATACACCATGAACATGATATCCCATTAAGAGTCACACTTTAAATGTACCTCATACAGCATGAACATGACATCCCATTAAGAGTCACACGAAAAATGTACCTCATACAGCATGAACGTGATATCCCATTAAGAGTCACACGTTAAATATACATCATACAGCATGAACATGACATCCCATTAAGAGTCACACGTTAAATGTACCTCATACTCCATGAACGTGATATCCCATTAAGAGTCTCGCGTTAAATGTACCTCATACAGCATGAATATTACATCCCATTAAGAGTCACACGTTAAATTTACCTCATACAGCATGAACATGATATCCCATTAAGAGTCTCGCGTTAAATGTACCTCATACAGCATGAACATTATATCGAATTAAGAGTCACACGTTAAATATACCTCATACAGTAGGACCATGCCATCCCATTAAGAGTTACACGTTAAATGTACCTCAGACAGCATGAACGTGATATCCCATTAAGAGTCTCGCGTTAAATGTACCTCACACAGCATAAACATGATATCACATTAAGAGTCACACGTTAAATATACCTCATACAGTAGGAACATGCCATCCCATTAAGGGTCACACGTTAAATGTACCACATAAATCATGAACATGACATCCCATTAAGAGTCTCAGCTTAAATGTACCTTATACAGCATGAACATATCCCATTAAGTGTCACACGTTAAATGTACCTCATTCAGCATAAACATGATATTCCATTAAGGGTCTCACTTTAAATTTACCTCATACAGCATGAACATGGCATCCCATTAAGAGACACATGTTACATATACCTCATATAGAATGAACATAAAATCACATTAGGAGTCACACGTTAAATGTACCTCATACAGCATGAACATGACATTCCATTAAGAGTCACACGTTAAATGTACCTCATACATCATGAGCAAGATATCCCATTAAGATTCACACTTTAAATGTACCTCATACAGCTTGAACATGACATCCCATTAAGATTCACACTATAAATGTACCTCATACAGCATGAACATGATATCCCATTAAGAATCTCGCGTTAAATGTACCTCATACAGCATGAACATGATATCCCATTAAGAGTCACACGTTAAATATACCTCATACAGTAGGAACATGCCATCCCATTAAGAGTCACACGTTAAATGTACCTCATACAGCATGAACATGACATCCCATTAAGAGTCTCACGTTAAATTTACCTCATATAGCATGAACATGACATCCCATTAAGAGTGAAACGTTAAATATACCTCATACAGAATGAACATGACATCACATTAAGAGTCACACGTTAAATGTACCTCATACAGCATGAACATAACATTCCATTAAATGTCACACGTTAAATGTACCTCATACAGCATGAACATAATATCCCATTAAGAGTCAATGTTAAATGTGCCTCATGCACCATGAACATGATATCCTATTGAGAGTCACACTTTAAATATACCTCAACAGCATGAACATGACATCCCATTAAGAGCCACACGTTAAATATACCTCATACAGCATTAAGATGACATCCCATTAAGAGTCGCACGTTAAGTGTAACTCATACAGCATGAACATGATATCCCATTAAGAGTCTCGCGTTAAATGTACCTTATACAGCATGAACATTATATCGTATTAAGAGTCACACGTTAAATATACCTCATACAGTAGGACCATGCCATCCCATTAAGAGTCACACGTTTCTTGTACCTCATACAGCATGAACGTGATATCCAATTAAGAGTCTCGCGTTAAATGTACCTCATGCAGCATGAACATGATATCCCATTAAGTGTCACACGTTAAATATTCCTCATACAGTAGGAACATGCCATCCCATTAAGAGTCACACGTTAAATGTACCTCATACAGCAAGAACATGACATCCCATTAAGAGTCTGAGGTTAAATGTACCTCATACAGCATGAACATATCCCATTAAGAGTCACACGTTAAATGTACATCATACAGCATGAACATGACATTCCATTAAGAGTCACACGTTAAATGTACCTCATACAGCATGAACTTGATATCCCATTAAGAGTCACACGTTAAATGTACCTCATACATCATGCTCATGATATCCCATTAAGAGTCACACTTTAAATGTACCTCATACAGCATGAACATGACACCCCATTAAGTGTCACACTTTAAATGTACCTCATACAACATGAACATGATATCCCATTAAGAGTCACACGTTAAATATACCTCAACAGCATGAACATGACATCCCATTAAGAGCCACACGTTAAATATACCTCATACAGCATGAACATGACATCCCATTAAGAGTCACACGTTAAATGTACGTCATACAGCATGAACATGATATCCCATTAAGAGTCTCGCGTTTAATGTACCTCATACAGCATGAACATGATATCGCATTAAGAGTCACACTTTAAATATACCTCATACAGTAGGAACATGCCATCCCATTAAGAGCAACACGTTAAATGTACCTCATACAGATGAACGTGATATCCCATTAAGAGTCTCGCGTTAAATGTACCTCATACAGCATGAACATGATATCCCATTAAGAGTCACACGTTAAATATACCTCATACAGCATGAACATGACATCCCATTAATAGCCATACGTTAAATATACCTTATACAGCATGAACATGACATCCCATTAAGAGTCACACGTTAAATGTACCTCATACAGCATGAACATTATATCCCATTAAGCGTCTCGCGTTAAATGTACATCATACAGCATGAACATGATATGCCATTAAGAGTCACACGTTAAATATACCTCATACAGTAGGAACATGCCATCGCATTAGGAGTCACACGTTAAATGTACCTCATACAGCATGAACATGACATCCCATTAAGAGTCTCACGTTAAATGTACCTCATACAGCATGAACATATCCCGTTAAGAATCACACATTAAATGTACCTCATACAGCATGAATATGACATCCCATTAAGAGTCTCACGTTAAATTTACCTCATACAGCATGAACATGACATCCCATTAAGAGTCATACGTTAAATATACCTCATACAGAATGAACATGACATTACATTAAGTGTCACACGTTAAATGTACCTCATACAGCATGAACATGACATTCCATTAAGAGTCACACGTTAAATGTACCTCATACAGCATGAACATGATATCCCATTAAGAGTCACACGTTAAATGTACCTCATACACCATGAACATGATATCCCATTAAGAGTCACACTTTAAATGTACCTCATACAGCATGAACATGACATCCCATTAAGAGTCACACGTTAAATGTACCTCATACAGCATGAACGTGATATCCCATTAAGAGTCTCGCGTTAAATGTACCTCATACAGCATGAACATGATATCCCATTAAGAGTCTCGCGTTAAATGTACCTCATACAGCATGAACATGATATCCCATTAAGAGTCTCAGGTTAAATGTACCTCATACAGCATGAACATGATATCCCATTAAGAGTCTCACGTTAAATGTACCTCATACAGCATGAACATGATATCCCATTAAGAGTCACACGTAAAATGTACCTCATACAGCATGAACATGATATCCCATTAAGAGTCACACGTTAAATATACCTCATACAGCATGAATATGATATCCCATTAAGAGTCACACGTTAAATGTACCTCATACAGTAGGAACATGACTTTGCATTAGTACGTTCATGTTAAGAATGCTCGATAATAAATGCAGCGACACACGTTAAATAATACGTACCCAGTACAGTATAATCCTTAACTCGAATCTCGATAACTCGTCATATAACTCGACGACTTTCTTTCATTTTTTTATTTTTTATCGTTAAACTTGACTCATTGTTTTTATAATCCACTATGCGGTATAAACAGTATAGGTAAATTTTAATTAGAGTACATGTTAGTGTTCTTATTTATTCATATAAATGTCAATCTGTTTCCCTGATCTGTTCAGGTATCAGGTGTGTTTTCAGATTTTCCAATTTATTGATTACACTAATTTGGTGACAGGTTTTGTTATTTTTGTGGAAATACAAGCCGCGGGATTCTATTTCACTAACGAAGAGCTGAGCGCGTATTGACCTTGGAACCCTGAGTAAAACCATAAGCAGGTGGCAGACCATTGTCACATAATCAAAAGCTTTCCGCTAATAATTTGTGTAGCACAAACACTTGTCTGTATGGTTTGAAGTTTTTTGCTTAGCCGGTGCGTACGTGGCAAGCTAAACTTAATTATTTCTGGTTACAGTACAGTTTCTCAGATTTCAGACTTAGTGTTAGTGTTGTGCTGAATTGTGTTTTTGCCAGTGAAAATCGCCTACATGATGAAACTGCGCGGCGACGAAATGAGTGTGAGAGACAGTCTAGCATCACAAGATTTTTTTTGTACAAAGAACTGGCAATTTCTTCTCTATTCTATATAACTACGTATTTTTTAATTTACTTTTCAGTAATAATTTTAGGATATGTTATATTTTTCCGTCTCCTATATTGCGCTTGAACATGCATTTATGTAATTTGCGGTGCAAATTATGTTATGAGTTGTGAATAACAGATCGCTAATTCCGTAAAACTAGACATTTCGGTAACCCGACACCCTCGCAGTACACATTAGCTGGCGTTATCGGGATTCTATTGTAGTATCACCTTCCTTTAGGAGATATATGTTAAATATAGAGCACAGAGCAAGAATATGACATGCCATTTAGGTTCCGCAGATTAAATAATGCATACACCGTAGGAAGATGACATTCCACCAGGAGACTCGCCTTAAATATAGTGCATACAATATGAAAATAACTTCCCATTACTAAACACACTATAAGTATACCAATTACAGTTTGAACATGACATTCCATTAGGAGACGTAAACATAGTGCACACACTATGAACATAGCACCACATTACAATACTCACACTAAATATGTGGCATACAACAGCAACGTCACATTCCATTAGGAGACTTAAATATAGTGCACACACTATGAACATAGCACCATATTACAATTCTCACAATAAATATGCGGCATACAACAGTAACATCACATTCCATTAGGAGACTTAAATATAGTGCACACACTATGAACATAGCACCATATTACAATTCTCACAATAAATATGCGGCATACAACAGTAACATCACATTCCATTAGGAGACTTAAATATAGTGCACACACTATGAACATAGCACCATATTACAATTCTCACAATAAATATGCGGCATACAACAGTAACATCACATTCCATTAGGAGACTTAAATATAGTGCACACACTATGAACATAGCACCATATTACAATTCTCACAATAAATATGCGGCATACAACAGTAACATCACATTCCATTAGGAGACACACATTAATTATAGCGCACACGGTATAAACATTACATCCCATTAGGAGACAAATATCAAATATACCGCACCAGTATCAACATAACAGCCCATTTGTGTCACAACATGAATATATCGCACTAAGTATAAACACAATATTCCATTAGCAGTGACTCGTTAAATATACCAACACAGCATGAACAAAACAATCCATCATAAGTCACACATTAAATATACAACAACAGTACCAAGATAACATCCCAAAGGCTTCAAACGTTAAATATACTCCACACAGAATGAACCTAACAGTCCATTAATAGTCACACATTACACCTAGGAACATGACATCCCATTACTAGACACACGTTAAATATAGCGCCCACAGTAGAAACGTGACATCCCATTAGGAGACACGCTTTAAATATACCGCGCACAGTAGAAACGTGACATCCCATTAGGAGACGCTTTAAATATAGCGCGCACAGTAGAAACGTGACATCCTATTAGGAGACACGCTTTAAATATACCGCTCACAGTAGAAACGTGACATCCCATTAGGAGACATGCTTTTAATATACCGCGCACAGTAGAAACGTGACATCCCATTAGGAGACACGCTTTAAATATACCGCGCACAGTAGAAACGTGACATCCCATTAGGAGACACGCTTTAAATATAGCGCGCACAGTAGAAACGTGACATCCCATTAGCAGACGCTTTAAATATACCGCGCACAGTAGAAACGTGACATCCCATTAGGAGACACGCTTTAAATATAGCGCGCAGAGTAGAAACGTGACATCCCTTTAGGAGACGCTTTAAATATAGCGCGCAAAGTAGAAACGTGACATCCCATTAGGAGACACGCTTTAAATATAGCGCGCACAGTAGAAACGTGACATCCCATTAGCAGACGCTTTAAATATAGCGCGCACAGTAGAAGCGTGACATCCCATTAGGAGACACGCTTTAAATATAGCGCGCACAGTAGAAACGACACATCCCATTAGGAGACGCTATAAATATAGCGCGCATAGTAGTAACGTGACATCCCATTAGGAGACACGCTTTAAATATAGCGAGGACAGTAGAAACGTAATATCCCATTAGCAGACGCTTTAAATATAGCGCGCACAGTAGAAACGACACATCCCATTAGGAGACAAGCTTTAAATATAGCGCGGACAGTAGAAACGTGACCTCCCATTAGGAGACACGCTGTAACATAGCGCGCACAGTAGAAACGACACATCCCATTAGGAGACGCTTTAAATATAGCGCGCACAGTAGAAACGTGACATCCGATTAGGAGACGCTTTAAATATAGCGCGCACAGTAGAAACGTGACATCCGATTAGGAGACGCTTTAAATATAGCGCGCACAGTAGAAACGTGACATCCCATTAGCAGACGCTTTAAATATAGCGCGTACAGTAGAAACGTGACATCCCATTAGCAGACGCTTTAAATATAGCGCGTACAGTAGAAACGTGACATCCCATTAGCAGGCGCTTTAAATATAGCGCGTACAGTAGTAACGTGACATCCCATTAGCAGGTGCTTTAAATATAGCGCGCACAGTAGAAACGTGACATCCCATTAGGAGACACGCTTTAAATATAGCGCGCACAGTAGAAACGTGACATCCCATTAGGAGACACGCTTTAAATATAGCACGCACAGTAGAAACATGACATCCGATTAAGAGACGCTTTAAATATAGCGCGCACAGTAGAAAAGTGACATCCGATTAGGAGACGCTTTAAATAGAGCGCGCACAGTAGAAACTTGACATGCCGTTAGGAGACACGCTTTAAGTACAGCGCGCACAGTAGAAACGTGACATCCGATTAGGATACACGCTTTAAATATACCGCGCACAGTAGAAACGTGACATCCCATTAGCAGACAATTTAAATATAGCGCGCACAGTAGAAACGTGACATCTCATAAGAGTTACGCTTTATATATAGCGTATCTCTTATGGGAGTCGGAGTCTAGCAGATACCCCCTGCCATCAAAGTAAAGGTGACATATAGTTGGACGTCAGTTGTGTGTACACGGTCCACTATAACTGCCAGATTGCTCCCGGGTCCACGTCCCCTGACCCTGGGCAATGGAGTTACGTTAGTAACCTATTGGCGGAGAGGAGCATTGATATATGAGCAAGGACAGAGGGAGTAAGAAGGAGGAGGAGGAGGAAGTATTCAAACCAAGGACATCTCTGGTTAGGTCTCCAAGTCAAAAAAATGTAGAAGAAGGAAATAAGGAGGTAAAATGAGTGCTGTTCAAAGAGCAGAAGAGTTAAAAATAACTGATTTGGTAGCTGAGATTGATTCAGTAATAGCAGCCGATAAAATTTCGGTATCAAATATATCGAAGGTATGCAAACTCTTGGCTAAAATAACTGAAATACATGATCAGCTAAGGTTGGAATATGTACAATGTAGAACAGAACTTAAAGTGAAGAGTGAAATACAAACTACTCCGAAATTTTAATATGCAGACAACAAAATTGAGTGTAGATGATAATACTGAAAGAGTTAATAAGGCTCTGCAAAAGAAAAAATTCACGTTGTTTATTTCCTCTCAATCGGGAAAAAGTAGCAAGGAAGTTCAACAAATAGTAACAAAAAACTTGCAACCTGTTAAAGAGAAAATCAAAATAAGTAATATTAGAACAACGGAGAAAAACTTCATAATTGAGACCGATACAAAGGAGGATCAAGATAAAGTTATGAATAGTGCGAGTCTGAAAAATAAGGATTTAAAGATTGAAACACCTAGGAAAAGGAATCCACTAATTGTTTTGTACGATATCTTTGCAAATGAAAAGGTAGAGGACCTTAAGAAAGATATGTATGAGCAAAATTTTGGAGAGGAAATAAGTTGGGAGGATTTTGATCAACAAATCAATTTTAGGTTTAAGACAGGACCTAGAAATAGGAATACTGTACATCATGTCATCGAGGCATCACCAAAGATGAGGAAAATGTTGTTGCAGAAAGGGAAGTTATATATAGGTTTCCAATCCATAAATGTTAAGGATTATACAGTGGTAGCCAGATGCATGAAATGCCAGAATTATGGACATGTTGCAAAATACTGCCAACAAGATAAAATAGTTTGTTCACATTGTGGGGAACAAGATCATACCATAAAAGACTGCGCCAAGAAAAATCAGAAGGCAATCTGTGTGGCTTGTGAAAATAGAAAAAGGGTGCTAATGATTAGGGATCCAAATCGAAGTATAGGAAAAGAAGTATCGTGTCCAGGTGGTAAACAGTGTCCATTGTATAAACTGCACTTTGATAGATTAATCTCGAGGACAAATTATGATGAAGAAGCAATAGTATGAATGTACAGGAAGTTATGTCATATTATCAAAGTTCAGAAGTAAGATATAAATCAGGAGATTAAAGAAGTACACAATCTTAGATTGGGACAGATAAATGCTCAGCGCTCTAAAGTAGTTATGATGGAAATAAGTAAAATAATGGAGGATATGGCATTGGACTTGGTTTGTATCCAAGAACCATATATATTTAAAGGCAAACCAGCGCATATGAAAATAACGTCGCGCGCTGTATTAGATGGTGCAAATCCTAAAGCTGTTATAATAATACAGAATAAATTAATTCAAACAACTAAAATATCACAGTTTTGTGATGAATATGTAAATTGTATTGAAATACAATATAAAGGTAGTAATTTCATTCTTTGCAACCATTACTTCCAATATATGCATGAAATAGATATACACTTGGAAAAGATGTCAACAATTCTGGAAGCCTACTCCAATAAGCCAATAATTTATTCAATGGACGCGAACGCCAAATCAAGAATGTGGTTTAGCAAGAATCCAGATGAAAGAGGAGACAAACTTCAGGAAGTTATTACCAGTTTTCAACTAGAAATCTTAAATCAACCTAATAATCCATATACTTTTGTGAGTAGAGCAGATTCAACTGAGAATATTGATATAACATTAGCAAAAGGATATATAAAGAATAAAGTATTCAACTGGAAAGTTGCTCAGCAACTGACAACGAGTGATCATAACTTGATATATATGGATTTAATGTTTGATGCAGATAAGGAAAGATCTTTTCCAAGCAACCATAGAAAATATATAACAAAAAATGTGAATTGGGATGTAGTTAGAAGATACTTTATATTACCTGATTACACTAAGGGTGACTTAAATTATAAAGCAAGTAATCTAACAAGAGCAGTACAACAAACTATGGAGAAGGGATTGTGTAAAAATAATAGTAAATATATAGGACACGCCTTTTGGAATGATCAACTACAGAAGTTAAGGAGTAAAGTCAGAAAATCTAGACGAGTATACCAGAAAAGTAAAACGGCAAATGAGATGGGTATGAATTTAGCTAAATATAGACTTCTGAAAACTAAATATAAGGAGAAACTAGAAGAGATTAGAAAAGCCTCATGGGAACAATTTGCAGATTCGAATTTAAAAGTAAATATGTGGGGTACTCCTTATAAATTAGTAATGGAAAAAATAGCTGCGCCGGAAGTTATCTCAACTTTATATAAGGAGAATGGAACTTATTCAACTACTTGGATGGAGTCAATAAGCTATTTATTAAGTATATTATTACCTGTTGACAATTGCCAAGATGATTCGGTGGAACAAAGTCAAAAAAGAAGCAGATTCAGAGAGAAGTATGAAAACATGAAAGTTATTTACCCATATGATATCACGGAAGTTACGTCGATGATAAGGCAACTAAAAAGTAACAAGGCTACAGGACCAGATGGAATTATGGCTGAAATTATTCAGTGTTTGGAAGAGGAAATTGCACCATACTTATGTAAACTTTTTAACGAATGTTTAATATTTGGAGTTTTTCCATACTGCTGGAAACAGGCACGAGTTATTATTTTGAAGAAAGGGAAAGATAAGGATCCTATGCAACCTAAGTCCTATAGAACTATCTGTTTATTGAACAGTTTTGGAAAAATATTTGAAATGTTGATACATAAAAGAATCTGTGAATATCGTCTTATGCTGGGCTTAACTGAAAAGCAATATGGTTTCAGAAAAGGAAGTTCAACTGAAGATGCTGTTAATAAGGCGATAAAGGTGGTTAGAAGTAGTAATAGTAAATATGTAATTGGTATATTTTTTGATATCTCGGGCGCCTTTGATAATTTGTAGTGGCCCGAGTTATTTGATATATTAAGATTTAATGAATATCCAAGTAGTTTGTACAATATTCTAAAAGATTATTGCAAAGATCGTAGTGTTCATATAGTTGGTGAAAATGATACTATATATAGAGATATATCAAAGGGATGCCCACAGGGATCAGTTCTTGGACCTTTGTTTTGGGATATTCTAATTGAACCTCTTTTAGAAGATCTTGCTGTACTTAAAGAAACAAGTGAAGTGATAGCTTATGCAGATGATTTGTTAATTGTTCTTGATGCGGAAAGTCGACAAGAGATAGAAGCTAAATCTAATATTATAATAAACAATCTGCAACAATGGTGTGAGAAGACAAAGTTAACCATAGCACCTCATAAGTCAGCTTATATGCTTCTGAAGGGTAAACTAAAAAGAGACCCAGGGATAAAAATAAATGAAACTAATATAAAGAGACAGAAAGAATTTAAGTATTTAGGAGTAAATTTGGACGAGAGACTAAATTATGATTATCATCTAAATCAAGTTACTAATAAAGCCACTAAGACAATGATGAAATTGGCATCTATGACTACTCGAAATTATAAGATTCCTTTAGATGTAACAAGAATTTACCATAACGCAATCATGGTTGGTATAGTAGCATATGCCGCGAGTACTTGGGCTCATAAGGCTAGATTAATTAAAAATAAAAAATTGTTAAGGAAAATGCAACGTCAATCAATTCTAAGATGTACTGGGATAGTAAGAACTACGCCGACGGATGCAATTTTTGTAATGTTGGCCATTTGGCCAATAGATTTTACTATAAGATTGAGAGGCGCAGCATATTGGTTAAAGAAGCATAACTATGAAAAGGTACAGGAAATAATTGGTAAAGGATGTAGGACTCTGAAGGAAGTGAAAAATGAATTAATATATGAATGGCAACAGGAGTGGAATAATTCAGCAACAGGAAGAAGAGTGTATACTATTTACCCAAGTATCAAAGAGAGACTTCGATTAAAAGATATTCAATTAAATAAAGAAGGCGTTCAATATATTTCAGGGCATGGTCCATTTAACTCATATTTTAAGAAAATTGGACGTAGAATGGATGAAAATTGTGATAAGTGTGAAGTGTGTGAAACTCCAGAGCATAATATTTTTGAATGTTGTAAATATAATCAGATACTACAGGAGGGAAGAACACTATTAGCCGGGAAGATGATCTACGAGATTGTTAGGCATATAGAAGATCTTATGATTCTAGAACAAATGGTGGGAATAGTATCTGCAAATGTTATGGAGGAATATAGAAATCTTAAGGATCGTCAGAATGACAATAGACCGATGGGTGGTAATGCGACTATGGCTACAAGAAGATCACAACGTTTACAAGATCAAAACGTTTTGGATAATATACAGATAAGAGACGTTCTAGCAATGGATTATACGTATGACTTAGATGTAATACCTGGAAGAATAAATAGAAGAAGACACCATTGGGTTTCCATGCGAACGTCGGAGGTGGATATTAATGGAAGAGAAATTCTTCAGACAATTGAAGAAGTTGAAGAACCTGAATAAAACGTATCATTGGGTTATTATAGGGTTATTTAAACCAAATTAATAATTTAATTAATATTAATTTTCTTTCTCCCAAATAAATGCGGAAAAAATAGCATTATATTTAGATATTTGAGGAAAGGTTTGGATACCAGAAAATATAAGAAATTAAACAAGAAATAGCGTTGTAATATAATTTTGAGAAGTTAAATATTATATCTTAATATATAAATTCGGTAAATAAATTTATTTTCGCTACAAAGTTAAATATAGGAGGAAATAAAAAGTCATTTTGCGTGACTTGTAGTTGTGTAGTTAAGTAGTTAGATTAGGTTAGTTAATTTCTGCAAGTTTCAAGATGATAGACAGAAGTTAAGTATTTCGTTTACGGTCTATAAAGTTAAGTCCTGGTTTAGAATCTAGGTGCCAGGACATATGATGCAGATTATATTTTTTTTATTTATTTTTTTTATATATAGCGCGCACCGTAGAAACGTAATATCCCATTAGGAGACACGCTTTAAATATAGCGCGCACAGTAGAAACGTGACATCCCATTAGGAGACACGCTTTAAATACAGCGCGCACAGTAGAAACTCAACATCCGATTAAGAGACGCTTTAAATATAGCGCGCACAGTATAAACGTGACAACCCCTTAGAAGACACGCTTTAAATATAGCACCCACAGAAGAAACATGACATCCCATTAGGAGACACGCTTTAAATATAGCGCGCACAGTAGAAAAGTGACATCCGATTAAGAGACGCTTTAAATATAGCGCGCACAGTAGAAACGTGACATGCCATTAGGAGACACGCTTTAAATACAGCGCGCACAGTAGAAACGTGACATCCGATTAGGAGACAAGCTTTAAATATACCGCGCACAGTAGAAACGTGACGTCCCATTAGCAGACGCTTTAAATATTGCGCGCACAGTAGAAACGTGACATCCCATTAGGAGACACGCTTTAAATATACCGCACGCAGTAGAAACGTGACATCCCATTAGCAGACGCTTTAAATATAACGCGCACAGTAGAAACGTGACATCCCATTAGCAGACGCTTAAAATATAGCGCGCACAATAGAAAAGTGACATCCCATTAGGAGACGCGCTTTAAATATAGCGCGCATAGTAGAAAGGTGACATCCGATTAGGAGACGCTTTAAATATAGCGCTCACAGTAGTAACGTGACATCCCATTAGGAGACACGCTTTAAATATACCGCGAACAGTAGAAACGTGACATCCCATTAAGAGACGCTTTAAATATAGCGCGCACAGTAGAAATGTGGCATCCCATTAGGAGACACGCTTTAAATATAGCGCGCACAGTAGAAACGTGACATCCCATTAGGAGACACGCTTTAAATATACCGCGAACAGTAGAAACGTGACATCCCATTTAGAGACGCTTTAAATATAGCGCGCACAGTAGAAATGTGGCATCCCATTAGGAGACACGCTTTAAATATACCGCGCACAGTAGAAAGGTGACATTCGATTATGAGACGCTTTAAATATAGCGCGCACAGTAGAAACGTGACATCCGATTAGGAGACGCTTTAAATATAGCGCGCACAGTAGAAACCTGACATCCCATTAGGAGACGCTTTAGATATAGCGCGTACAGTAGAAACGTGACATCCCATTAGGAGAGACGCTTTATATATAGCGCGGACAGTAGAAACGTAATATCCCAATAGCAGACGCTTTAAATATAGCGCGCACAGTAGAAACGTGACATCCGATTAGGAGACGCTTTAAATATAGCGCGCACAGTAGAAACGTGACATCCCATTAAGAGACGCTTTAAATATAGCGCGCACAGTAGAAATGTGGCATCCCATTAGGAGACACGCTTTAAATATACCGCGCACAGCAGAAAGGTGACATTCGATTATGAGACGCTTTAAATATAGCGCGCACAGTAGAAACGTGACATCCGATTAGGAGACGCTTTAAATATAGCGCGCACAGTAGAAAGGTGACATCCCATTAGGAGACACGCTTTAAATATATCGCGCACAGTAGAAACGTAATATCCCATTAGAAGACACGCTTTAAATATAGCGCGGACAGTAGAAACGTAATATCCCATTAGGACACACGCTTTAAATATAGCGCGAACAGTAGAAACGTAATATCCCATTAGGAGACACGCTTTCAATAAAGCGCGCACAGTAGCAACGTGACATCCTATTAAGAGACACGCTTTAAATATAGCGCGCACAGTAGAAACGCGACATCCGATTAAGAGACGCTTTAAATATAGCGCGCACAGTATAAACGTGACATCCCCTTAGAAGACACGCTTTAAATATAGCACGCACAGTAGAAAGATGAAATCCCATTAGGAGACACGTTTTAAATATAGCGCGCACAGTAGGAACGTGACATCCCATTAGCAGACGCTTTAAATATAGCGCGCACAGTAGAAACGTGACATCCCATTAGAAGACACGCTTTAAATATAGCGCGCACAGTAGAAACGCGACATCCCATTAGGAGACACGCTTTAAATATACCGCACACAGTAGAAAAGTTACATCCAATTAGACGACGCTTTAAATATAGCGCGCACAGTAGAAACGTGACATCCCATTAGCAGACGCTTTAAATATTGCGCGCACAGTAGATACGTGACATCCCATTAGGAGACATGCTTTAAATATACCGCGCAGAGTAGAAACGTGACATTCCATTAGCCGGCGCTTTAAATATAGCGCGCAGAGTAAAAACGTAACATCCCATTAGGAGACACGCTTTAAATATACCGCGCACAGAAGAAACGTGACATCCCATTAGCAGACGCTTTAAATATAGCGCGCACAGTAGAAACGTGACATCCCATTAGGAGACACGCTTTAAATATAGCGCGCACAGTAGAAACGTGACATCCCATCAGCAGGCGCTTTAAATATGGCGCGCACAGTAGAAACGTGACATCCCATTAGGAACACGCTTTAGCTATAGCGCGCACAGTAGAAACGTGACATCCCATTAGCAGAGACGCTTTAAATATAGCGCGGACAGTAGAAACGTAATATCCCATTAGCAGAAGCTTTAAATATAGCGCGCACAGTAGTGACGTGACATCCCATTAGGAGACACGCTTTAAATATAGCGCGCACAGTAGAAACGTGACATCCGATTAGGAGGCGCTTTAAATATAGCGCGCACAGTAGTAACGTGACATACCATTAGGAGACGCTTAGATATAGCGCGTACAGTAGAAACATGACATCCCATTAGGAGAGACGCTTTATATATAGCGTGGACTGTAGAAACGTAATATCCCATTAGCAGACGCTTTAAATAAAGCGCGCACAGTAGTAACGTGACATCCCATTAGGAGACACGCTTTAAATATAGCGCGCACAGTAGAAACGTGACATCCCAATAGGAGACACGCTTTAAATATACCGCGAACAGTAGAAACGTGACATCCGATTATGAGACGCTTTAAATATAGCGCGCACAGTAGAAACGTGACATCCGATTAGGAGACGCTTTATATATAGCGCGCACGGTAGAAACGTGACATCCCATTAGGAGACGCTTTAGATATAGCGCGCACAGTAGTACCGTGACATCCCTTTAGGAGACACGCTTTAAATACAGCGCGGACAGTAGAAACGTAATATCCCATTAGCAGACGCTTTAAATATAGCGCGCACAGTAGAAACGTGACATCCGATTAGGAGACGCTTTAAATATAGCGCGGACAGTAGAAATGTGGCATCCCATTAGGAAACACGCTTTAAATATACCGCGCACAGTAGAAACGTGAAATCTGATTATGAGACGCTGTAAATATAGCGCGCACAGTAGAAACGTGGCATCCGATTAGGAGACGCTTTAAATATATCGCGCACAGTAGAAACGTGGCATCCCATTAGGAGACGCTTTAGATATAGCGCGCACAGTAGCAACGTGACATCCCATTAAGAGACGCTTTAAATATAGCGCGCACAGTAGAAATGTGGCAACCCATTAGGAGACACGCTTTAAATATACCGCGCACAGTAGACACGTGACATTCGATTATGAGACGCTTTAAATATAGCGCGCACAGTAGAAACGTGACATCCGATTAGGAGGCGCTTTAAATATAGCGCGCACAGTAGTAACGTGCATACCATTAGGAGACGCTTAGATATCGCGCGTACAGTAGAAACATGACATCCCATTAGGAGAGACGCTTTATATATAGCGTGGACTGTAGAAACGTAATATCCCATTAGCAGACGCTTTAAATAAAGCGCGCACAGTAGTAACGTGACATCCCATTAGGAGACACGCTTTAAATATAGCGCGCACAGTAGAAACGTGACATCCCAATAGGAGACACGCTTTAAATATACCGCGAACAGTAGAAACGTGACATCCGATTATGAGACGCTTTAAATATAGCGCGCACAGTAGAAACGTGACATCCGATTAGGAGACGCTTTATATAAAGCGCGCACAGTAGAAACGTAATATCCCATTAGATGACACGCTTTAGATATAGCGCGCACAGTAGAAACGTGACATCCCATTAGGAGACACGCTTTAAATATATCCCGCACAGTAGAAACGTAATATCCCATTAGGAGACACGCTTTAAATATAGCGCGCACAGTAGAAACGTAACATCCCATTAGGAGACACGGTTTAAATATAGCGCGCACAGTAGAAACGTAATATCCCATTAGGACACAGGTTTTAAATATAGCGCGAACAGTAGAAACGTAATATCCCATTAGGAGACACGCTTTAAATATAGCGCGCACAGTAGAAACTCGACATCCGATTAAGAGACGCTTTAAATATAGCGCGCACAGTATAAACGTGACATCCCCTTAGAAGACACGCTTTAAATATAGCACCCACAGAAGAAACATGACATCCCATTAGGAGACACGCTTTAAATATAGCGGGCACAGTAGAAACGTGACATCCCATTAGGAGACACGCTTTAAATATACCGCACACAGTAGAAACGTTACATCCCAAGGGACGACGCTTTAAATACAGCGCGCACAGTAGAAACGTGACTTCCCATTAGCAGACGCTTTAAATATTGCGCGCACAGTAGACACGTGACATCCCATTAGGAGACATGCTTTAAATATACCGCGCAAAGTAGAAACGTGACATCCCATTAGCCGGCGCTTTAAATATAGCGCGCAGAGTAGAAACGTGACATCCCATTAGGAGACACGCTTTAAATATACCGCGCACAGAAGAAACGTGACATCCCATTAGCAGACGCTTTAAATATAGCGCGCACAGTAGAAACGTGACATCCCATTAGAAGACACGCTTTAAATATAGCGCGCACAGTAGAAACGTGACATCCCATTGGCAGAAGCTTTAAATATAGCGCGCACAGTAGAAACGTGACATCCCATTAGGAGACACGCTTTAAATATAGCGCGCACAGTAGAAAAGTGACATCCGATTAGGAGACGCTTTAAATATAGCGCGCACAGTAGAAACGAGACATCCCAATAGGAGACACGCTTTAAATATACCGCGAACAGTAGAAACGTCACATCCGATTATGAGACGCTTTAAATATAGCGCGCACAGTAGAAACGTGACATCCGATTAGGAGACGTTTTAAATATAGCGCGCACAGTAGAAACGTGACATCCCATTAGGAGACGCTTTAGATATAGCGCGCACAGTAGTACCGTGACATCCCATTAGGAGACACGCTTTAAATACACCGCGGACAGTAGAAACGTAATATCCCATTAGCAGACGCTTTAAATTTAGCGCGCACAGTAGAAACGTGACATCCGATTAAGAGACGCTTTAAATATAACGCGCACAGTAGAAACGTGACATGCCATTAGGAGACACGCTTTAAATACAGCGCGCACAGTAGAAACGTGACATCCGATTAGGAGACACGCTTTAAATATACCGCACACAGTAGAAACGTGACATCACATTAGCAGACGCTTTAAATATAGCGCGCACAGTAGAAACGTGACATCCCATTAGGAGACGCTTTAGATATAGCGCGCACAGTAGTACCGTGACATCCCATTAGGAGACACGCTTTAAATACACCGCGGACAGTAGAAACGTAATATCCCATTAGCAGACGCTTTAAATTTAGCGCGCACAGTAGAAACGTGACATCCGATTAAGAGACGCTTTAAATATAACGCGCACAGTAGAAACGTGACATGCCATTAGGAGACACGCTTTAAATACAGCGCGCACAGTAGAAACGTGACATCCGATTAGGAGACACGCTTTAAATATACCGCACACAGTAGAAACGTGACATCACATTAGCAGACGCTTTAAATATAGCGCGCACAGTATAAACGTGACATCCCATTAGGAGACACGCTTTAAATATAGCGCGCACAGTACAAACGTGACATCCCTTTAGCAGACGCTTTAAATATAGGCCGCACAGTGGAATCGTGACATCCCATAAGGAGACGCTTTACATATAGCACGCACAGTAGAAACGTGACATCCCATTAAAAGATGCTCTATAAATTTAGCGCGCACAGTAGAAACGTAATATCCCATTAGGAGACACGCTTTAAATATAGGACGCACAGTATAAACATGACATCCCATTAGGAGACACGCTTTAAATATAGCGCGCACAGTAAAAACGTGACATCACAGTAAGAGACGCTTTAAATATTGCGCGCACAGTAGATACGTGACATCCCATTAGGAGACATGCTTTAAATATACCGCGCAGAGTAGAAACGTGACATTCCATTAGCCGGCGCTTTAAATATAGCGCGCAGAGTAAAAACGTAACATCCCATTAGGAGACACGCTTTAAATATACCGCGCACAGAAGAAACGTGACATCCCATTAGCAGACGCTTTAAATATAGCGCGCACAGTAGAAACGTGACATCCCATTAGGAGACACGCTTTAAATATAGCGCGCACAGTAGAAACGTGACATCCCATCAGCAGGCGCTTTAAATATGGCGCGCACAGTAGAAACGTGACATCCCATTAGGAACACGCTTTAGCTATAGCGCGCACAGTAGAAACGTGACATTCCATTAGCAGAGACGCTTTAAATATAGCTCGGACAGTAGAAACGTAATATCCCATTAGCAGAAGCTTTAAATATAGCGCGCACAGTAGTGACGTGACATCCCATTAGGAGACACGCTTTAAATATAGCGCGCACAGTAGAAACGTGACATCCCAATAGGAGACACGCTTTAAATATACCGCGAACAGTAGAAACGTGACATCCGATTATGAGACGATTTAAATATAGCGCGCACAGTAGAAACGTGACATCCGATTAGGAGACGCTTTATATATAGCGCGCACGGTAGAAACGTGACATCCCATTAGGAGACGCTTTAGATATAGCGCGCACAGTAGTACCGTGACATCCCTTTAGGAGACACGCTTTAAATACAGCGCGGACAGTAGAAACGTAATATCCCATTAGCAGACGCTTTAAATATAGCGCGCACAGTAGAAACGTGACATCCGATTAGGAGACGCTTTAAATATAGCGCGGACAGTAGAAATGTGGCATCCCATTAGGAAACACGCTTTAAATATACCGCGCACAGTAGAAACGTGAAATCTGATTATGAGACGCTGTAAATATAGCGCGCTCAGTAGAAACGTGGCATCCGATTAGGAGACGCTTTAAATATATCGCGCACAGTAGAAACGTGGGATCCCATTAGGAGACGCTTTAGATATAGCGCGCACAGTAGCAACGTGACATCCCATTAAGAGACGCTTTAAATATAGCGCGCACAGTAGAAATGTGGCATCCCATTAGGAGACACGCTTTAAATATACCGCGCACAGTAGACACGTGACATTCGATTATGAGACGCTTTAAATATAGCGCGCACAGTAGAAACGTGACATCCGATTAGGAGGCGCTTTAAATATAGCGCGCACAGTAGTAACGTGACATACCATTAGGAGACGCTTAGATATAGCGCGTACAGTAGAAACATGACATCCCATTAGGAGAGACGCTTTATATATAGCGTGGACTGTAGAAACGTAATATCCCATTAGCAGACGCTTTAAATAAAGCGCGCACAGTAGTAACGTGACATCCCAATAGGAGACACGCTTTAAATATAGCGCGCACAGTAGAAACGTGACATCCCAATAGGAGACACGCTAAAAATATACCGCGAACAGTAGAAACGTGACATCCGATTATGAGACGATTTAAATATAGCGCGCACAGTAGAAACGTGACATCCGATTAGGAGACGCTTTATATATAGCGCGCACGGTAGAAACGTGACATCCCATTAGGAGACGCTTTAGATATAGCGCGCACAGTAGTACCGTGACATCTCTTTAGGAGACACGCTTTAAATACAGCGCGGACAGTAGAAACGTAATATCCCATTAGCAGACGCTTTAAATATAGCGCGCACAGTAGAAACGTGACATCCGATTAGGAGACGCTTTAAATATAGCGCGGACAGTAGAAATGTGGCATCCCATTAGGAAACACGCTTTAAATATACCGCGCACAGTAGAAACGTGAAATCTGATTATGAGACGCTGTAAATATAGCGCGCACAGTAGAAACGTCGCATCCGATTATGAGACGCTTTAAATATATCGCGCACAGTAGAAACGTGGCATCCCATTAGGAGACGCTTTAGATATAGCGCGCACAGTAGCAACGTGACATCCCATTAAGAGACGCTTTAAATATAGCGCGCACAGTAGAAACGTGACATCCCATTAGGAGACACGCTTTAAATATACCGCGCACAGTAGACACGTGACATTCGATTATGAGACGCTTTAAATATAGCGCGCACAGTAGAAACGTGACATCCGATTAGGAGGCGCTTTAAATATAGCGCGCACAGTAGTAACGTGACATACCATTAGGAGACGCTTAGATATAGCGCGTACAGTAGAAACATGACATCCCATTAGGAGAGACGCTTTATATATAGCGTGGACTGTAGAAACGTAATATCCCATTAGCAGACGCTTTAAATAAAGCGCGCACAGTAGTAACGTGACATCCCATTAGGAGACACGCTTTAAATATAGCGCGCACAGTAGAAACGTGACATCCCAATAGGAGACACGCTTTAAATATACCGCGAACAGTAGAAACGTGACATCCAATTATGAGACGCTTTAAATATAGCGCGCACAGTAGAAACGTGACATCCGATTAGGAGACGCTTTATATAAAGCGCGCACAGTAGAAACGTAATATCCCATTAGATGACACGCTTTAGATATAGCGCGCACAGTAGAAACGTGACATCCCATTAGGAGACACGCTTTAAATATATCCCGCATAGTAGAAACGTAATATCCCATTAGGAGACACGCTTTAAATATAGCGCGCACAGTAGAAACGTAACATCCCATTAGGAGACACGGTTTAAATATAGCGCGCACAGTAGAAACGTAATATCCCATTAGGACACAGGCTTTAAATATAGCGCGAACAGTAGAAACGTAATATCCCATTAGGAGACACGCTTTAAATATAGCGCGCACAGTAGAAACTCGACATCCGATTAAGAGACGCTTTAAATATAGCGCGCACAGTATAAACGTGACATCCCCTTAGAAGACACGCTTTAAATATAGCACCCACAGAAGAAACATGACATCCCATTAGGAGACACGCTTTAAATATAGCGCGCACAGTAGAAACGTGACATCCCATTAGGAGACACGCTTTAAATATACCGCACACAGTAGAAACGTTACATCCCAAGGGACGACGCTTTAAATACAGCGCGCACAGTAGAAACGTGACTTCCCATTAGCAGACGCTTTAAATATTGCGCGCGCAGTAGACACGTGACATCCCATTAGGAGACATGCTTTAAATATACCGCGCACAGTAGAAACGTGACATCCCATTAGCCGGCGCTTTAAATATAGCGCGCAGAGTAGAAACGTGACATCCCATTAGGAGACACGCTTTAAATATACCGCACACAGAAGAAACGTGACATCCCATTAGCAGACGCTTTAAATGTAGCGCGCACAGTAGAAACGTGACATCCCATTAGGAGACACGCTTTAAATATAGCGCGCACAGTAGAAACGTGACATCCCATTGGCAGACGCTTTTAATATAGCGCGCACAGTAGAAACGTGACATCCCATTAGGAGACACGCTTTAAATATAGCGCGCACAGTAGAAACGAGACATCCCAATAGGAGACACGCTTTAAATATACCGCGAACAGTAGAAACGTCACATCCGATTATGAGACGCTTTAAATATAGCGCGCACAGTAGAAACGTGACATCCGATTAGGAGACGTTTTAAATATAGCGCGCACAGTAGAAACGTGACATCCCATTAGGAGACGCTTTAGATATAGCGCGCACAGTAGTACCGTGACATCCCATTAGGAGACACGCTTTAAATACACCGCGGACAGTAGAAACGTAATATCCCATTAGCAGACGCTTTAAATTTAGCGCGCACAGTAGAAACGTGACATCCGATTAAGAGACGCTTTAAATATAACGCGCACAGTAGAAACGTGACATGCCATTAGGAGACACGCTTTAAATACAGCGCGCACAGTAGAAACGTGACATCCGATTAGGAGACACGCTTTAAATATACCGCACACAGTAGAAACGTGACATCACATTAGCAGACGCTTTAAATATAGCGCGCACAGTATAAACGTGACATCCCATTAGGAGACACGCTTTAAATATAGCGCGCACAGTACAAACGTGACATCCCTTTAGCAGACGCTTTAAATATAGGCCGCACAGTGGAATCGTGACATCCCATAAGGAGACGCTTTACATATAGCGCGCACAGTAGAAACGTGACATCCCATTAAAAGATGCTCTATAAATTTAGCGCGCACAGTAGAAACGTAATATCCCATTAGGAGACACGCTTTAAATATAGGACGCACAGTATAAACATGACATCCCATTAGGAGACACGCTTTAAATATAGCGCGCACAGTAAAAACGTGACATCACAGTAAGAGACGCTTTATATATAGCGCGCACAGTAGAAATGTGTTATCCCATTAGGAGACGCGCTTTAAATATATCGCGCACAGTAGAAAGGTGACATCCGATTATGAGACGCTTTAAATATAGCGCGCACAGTAGAAACGTGACATCCTATTATGAGACGCTTTAAATATAGCGCGCACAGTAGAAACGGGACATCCTATTAGGAGACGCTTTAGATATGGCGCGCACAGTAGGAACGTGACATCCGATTAAGAGACGCTTTAAATATAGCGCGCACAGCAGAAACGTGACATCCCATTAGGAGACACGCTTTAAATATAGCGCGCACAGTAGAAACGTAATATCTCATTAGGAGACACGCTTTTAATATAGCGCGCACAGTAGAAACGTAACATCCCATTAGGAGACACGCTTTAAATATAGCGCGCACAGTAGAAACGTGACATCCCATTCGGAGACACGCTTTAAATATAGCGCGCACAGTAGAAAAGTAATAACCAATTAGGGGACACGCTTTAAATATACCGCGTACAGTAGAAACGTGCCATCTGATTAGGAGACACGCTTTAAATATGGCGCCCACAGTAGAAGTGTGACATTCGATTAGGAGACACGTTTTAAGTATACCGCGCACAGTAGAAACGTGACATCCTATTAAGAGACACGCCTTAAATAAAGCGCGCACAGTAGAAACTTCACATCGCATTAGGAGACACACCCTAAATATAGAGCACACAGTATAAACGTGACATCCCATTAGGAGACACACATTAAATATAGCGCACACAATAGGAACAGGTCATTCCATTAAGAGACACAAATTAAACATTGCACCACAATAGGAACAGCTCATCCCATTAAAAGACACACATTAAATATATCGCACACAATAGCAACCCGACATACCATTAAGAGACACACATTAAATATATTCCACACAATAGCAACACGACATACCATTAGGAGACACACATTAAAAATATCGCACACATTAGCAACACGACATACCATTAAGAGACACACATTAAATATATCGAACACAATAGCAACACGACATACTATTAAGAGACACACATTAAATATATCGCACACAATAGCAACACGACATACCATTAGGAAACACATATAAAATATATCGCACACAATAGCAACACGACATACCATAAGGAGACGCACATTAAATATATCGCACACAATAGGAAAACGGCATACCATAAAAAGACACACATTAAATATATCGCACACAATAGGAACACGGCACACCATTAGGAGACACACATTAAGTAAATCGCACACAATAGCAACACGACATACCATAAGGAGACACACATTAAATATATCGCACACAATAGGAACACGGCATACCATTAGGAGACACACATTAAATAAATCGCACCCAATAGGAACACGGCATACCATTAGGAGACACACATTAAATAAAGCGCACACAATAGCAACACGACATACCATAGGAGACACACATTAAATAAAGCGCACACAATAGCAACACGACATACCATTAGGAGACACAAATTAAATATATCGCACACAATAGGAACACGACATACCATAAGGAGACACACATTAAATATATCCCACACAATAGGAACACGACATACCATAAGGAGACACACATTAAATATATCGCACACATTAGCAACACGACATACCATAAGGAGACACACATTAAATATATCCCACACAATAGGAACACAACATACCATAAGGAGACACACATTAAATAAATCGCACACAATAGGAACAGGTCATCCCATTAAGAGACACACATTAAATAAGTCGCACACAATAGGAACACGACATACCATTAGGAGACACACATTAAATATATCGCACACAATAGCAACAAGACATACAATAAGGAGACAGACATTAAATATATCCCACACAATAGCAACACGACATACCATTAAGAGACACACATTAAATAGAGCGCACACAATAGCAACACGACATACCATTAGGAGACACATATTAAATATATCGCACACAATAGCAACACGACATACCATTAGGAGACACACATTAAATAAATCGCACACAATAGCAACACGACATACCATAAGGAGACACACATTAAATATATCGCACACAATAGCAACACGACATACCATTAGGAGACACACATTAAATATATCGCACACAATAGCAACACGACATACCATTAAGAGACACACATTAAATATATCGCACACAATAGCAACACGACATACCATTAGGAGACACACATTAAATATATCGCACACAATAGCAACACGACATACCGTTAGGAGACACACTTTAAATAAATCGCACACAATAGCAAAACGACATACCATTAGGAGACACACACTAAATAAATCCCACACAATAGGAACACGACATACCTTTAGGAGACACACATTAAATAAATCGCACACAATAGCAACACGACATACCATTAGGAGACACATATTAAATAAAGCGCACACAATAGCAACACGACATACCATAAGGAGACACACATTAAATATATCGCACACAATAGCAACACGACATACCATTAGGAGACACACATTAAATATATCGCACACAATAGCAACACGACATACCATTAAGAGACACACATTAAATATATCGCACACAATAGCAACACGACATACCATTAAGAGACACACATTAAATATCTCGCACACAATAGCAACACGACATACCATTAGGAGACACACATTAAATAAAGCGCACACAATAGCAATACGACATAACATTTGGAGACACATATTAAATAAAGCCCACACAATAGCAACACGACATACCATTAGGAGACACACATTATATATATCGCACACAATAGCAACACGACATACCATTAGGAGACACACATTAAATAGAGCGCACACAATAGCAACACGACATACCATTAGGAGACACATATTAAATATATCGCACACAATAGCAATACGACATACCATAAGGAGACACATATTAAATAAATCGCACACAATAGCAACACGACATACCATTAGGAGACACATATTAAATAAAGCGCACACAATAGCAACACTGCATAACATTTGGAGACACACATTAAATATATCTCACAAATAGCAACACGGCATACCATAAGGAGACACACATTAAATATATCGCACACAATAGGAACATGTCATTCCATTAGGAGACACACATTAAATATATCGCACACAATAGCAACACGACATACCATTAGGAGACACATATTAAATAGAGCGCACACAATAGCAACACGACATACCATTAGGAGACACACATTTAATATATCGCACACAATAGCAACACGACATATCATTTGGAGACACACATTAAATAGAGCGCACACAATAGCAACACGACATACCATTAGGAGACACATATTAAATATATCGCACACAATAGGAACAGGTCATCCCATTAGGAGACACACATTAAATATATCGCACACAATAGGAACACGGCATACCATAGGGAGACACACATTAAATATATCGCACACAATAGGAACACGGCATACCATTAGGAGACACACATTAAATAAATCGCACACAATAGGAACACGGCATAACATTAGGAGACACCCATAAAATAGAGCGCACACAATAGCAACACAACATACCATTAGGAGACACACATTAAATAGAGCGCACACAATAGCAACACGACATACCATTAGGAGACACATATTAAATATATCGCAAACAATAGCAACACGACATACCATTAGGAGACACACATTAAATAAATCGCACACAATAGCAACACGACATACCATAAGGAGACACACATTAAATATATCGCACACAATAGCAACACGACATACCATTAGGAGACACGCATTAAATATATCGCACACAATAGCAACACGACATACCATTAAGAGACACACATTAAATATATCGCACACAATAGCAACACGACATTCCATTAAGAGACACACATTAAATATATCGCACACAATAGCAACACGACATACCATTAAGAGACACACATTAAATATATCGCACACAATAGCAACACGACATACCATTAGGAGACACACAATAAATAGAGCGCACACAATAGCAACACGACATACCATTAGGAGACACATATTAAATATATCGCACACAATAGCAACACGACATGCCATAAGGAGACACACATTAAATATATCGCACACAATAGGAACACGGCATACCATATGGAGACACACATTAAATATATCGCACACAATAGGAACAGGTCATCCCATTAGGAGACACACATTAAATATATCGCACACAATAGGAACACGGCATACCATTAGGAGACACACATTAAATAAATCGCACACAATAGCAACACGACATACCATAAGGAGACACACATTAAATATATCGCACACAATAGCAACACGACATACCATTAGGAGACACGCATTAAATATATCGCACACAATAGCAACACGACATACCATTAAGAGACACATATTAAATATATCGCACACAATAGCAACACGACATTCCATTAAGAGACACACATTAGATATATCGCACACAATAGCAACACGACATACCATTAAGAGACACACATTAAATATATCGCACACAATAGCAACACGACATACCATTAGGAGACACACATTAAATAGAGCGCACACAATAGCAACACGACATACCGTTAGGAGACACACATTAAATAGAGCGCACACAATAGCAACACGACATACCGTTAGGAGACACACATTAAATAAAGCGCACACAATAGCAACACGACATACCATTAGGAGACACACATTAAATATATCGCACACATTAGCAACACGACATACCGTTAGGAGACACACATTAAATAAAGCGTACACAATAGCAACACGACATACCATTAGGAGACACACACTAAATATATCGCACACAATAGCAACACGACATACCGTTAGGAGACACACATTAAATAAAGCGCACACAATAGCAACATGACATAACATTAGGAAACACACATTAAATATATCGCACACAATAGCAACACGACATACCATTAGGAGACACACATTAAATAAAGCGCACACAATAGCAACACGACATACCTTTAGGAGACACACATTAAATATATCGCACACAATAGCAACACGACATACCATAAGTCGACACACATTAAATATATCGAACACAATAGCAACACGACATACCATTAGGAGACACGCATTAAATATATCGCACACAATAGCAACAAGACATACCATTAAGAGACACATATTAAATATATCGCACACAATAGCAACAAGACATTCCATTAAGAGACACACATTAGATATATCGCACACAATAGCAACACGACATACCATTAAGAGACACACATTAAATATATCGCACACAATAGCAACACGACATACCATTAGGAGACACACATTAAATAGAGCGCACACAATAGCAACACGACATACCGTTAGGAGACACACATTAAATAGAGCGCACACAATAGCAACACGACATACCGCTAGGAGACACACATTAAATAAAGCGCACACAATAGCAACACGACATACCATTAGGAGACACACATTAAATATATCGCACACATTAGCAACACGACATACCGTTAGGAGACACACATTAAATAAAGCGTACACAATAGCAACACGACATACCATTAGGAGACACACACTAAATATATCGCACACAATAGCAACACGACATACCGTTAGGAGACACACATTAAAGAAAGCGCACACAATAGCAACATGACATAACATTAGGAAACACACATTAAATATATCGCACACAATAGCAACACGACATACCATTAGGAGACACACATTAAATAAAGCGCACACAATAGCAACACGACATACCTTTAGGAGACACACATTAAATATATCGCACACAATAGCAACACGACATACCATAAGTCGACACACATTAAATATATCGAACACAATAGCAACACGACATACCATTAAGAGACACACATTAAATATATCGCACACAATAGCAACACGACATACCATTAAGAGACACACATTAAATATATCGCACACAATAGCAACACGACATAACATTAGGAGACACACATTAAATAAAGCGCACACAATAGCAATACGACATAACATTTGGAGACACATATTAAATAAAGCGCACACAATAGCAACACGACATACCATTAGGAGACACACATTATATATATCGCACACAATAGCAACACGACATACCATTAGGATACACACAATAAATAGAGCGCACACAATAGCAACACGACATACCATTAGGAGACACATATTAAATATATCGCACACAATAGCAACACGACATACCATAAGGAGACACATATTAAATAAATCGCACACAATAGCAACACGACATACCATTAGGAGACACATATTAAATAAAGCGCACACAATAGACACACGGCATAACATTTGGAGACACACATTAAATATATCTCACAAATAGCAACACGGCATACCATAAGGAGACACACATTAAATATATCGCTCACAATAGGAACAGGTCATTCCATTAGGAGACACACATTAAATATATCGCACACAATAGCAACACGACATACCATTAGGAGACACATATTAAATAGAGCGCACACAATAGCAACACGACATACCATTAGGAGACACACATTTAATATATCGCACACAATAGCAACACGACATACCATTAGGAGACACACATAAAATAGAGCGCACACAATAGCAACACAACATACCATTAGGAGACACACATTAAATAGAGCGCACACAATAGCAACACGACATACCATTAGGAGACACATATCAAATATATCGCAAACAATAGCAACACGACATACCATTAGGAGACACACATTAAATAAATCGCACACAATAGCAACACGACTTACCATAAGGAGACACACATTAAATATATCGCACACAATAGCAACACGACATACCATTAGGAGACACGCATTAAATATATCGCACACAATAGCAACACGACATACCATTAAGAGACACACATTAAATATATCGCACACAATAGCAACACGACATTCCATTAAGAGACACACATTAAATATATCGCACACAATAGCAACACGACATACCATTAAGAGACACACATTAAATATATCGCACACAATAGCAACACGACATACCATTAGGAGACACACATTAAATAGAGCGCACACAATAGCAACACGACATACCATTAGGAGATACATATTAAATATATCGCACACAATAGCAACACGACATGCCATAAGGAGACACACATTAAATATATCGCACACAATAGGAACACGGCATACCATAAGGAGATACACATTAAATATATCGCACACAATAGGAACAGGTCATCCCATTAGGAGACACACATTAAATATATCGCACACAATAGCAACACGACATACCATTAGGAGACACACATTAAATAAATCGCACACAATAGCAACACGACATACCATAAGGAGACACACATTAAATATATCGCACACAATAGGAACACGGCATACCATTAGGAGACACACATTAAATAAATCGCACACAATAGGAACACGGAATACCATTAGGAGACACACATTAAATAAAGCGCACACAATAGCAACACGACATACCATTAGGAGACACACATTAAATAAAGCGCACACAATAGCAACACGACATACCATTAGGAGACACACATTAAATATATCGCACACAATAGCAACACGACATACCACAAGGATACACACATTAAATATATCCCACACAATAGCAACACGACATACCATAAGGAGACACACATTAAATATATCGCACACAATAGCAACACGACATACCATAAGGAGACACACATTAAATAAATCGCACACAAATGGAACAGGTCATCCCATTAGGAGACACACATTAAATAAATCGCACACAAAGGAACACGACATAACATTAGGAGACACACATTAAATATATGGCACACAATAGCAACACGACATACCATAAGGAGACACATATTAAATATATCCCACACAATAGCAACACGACATACCATTAGGAGACACACATAAAATAGAGCGCACACAATAGCAACACAACATACCATTAGGAGACACACATTAAATAGAGCGCACACAATAGCAACACGACATACCATTAGGAGACACATATTAAATATATCGCAAACAATAGCAACACGACATACCATTAGGAGACACACATTAAATAAATCGCACACAATAGCAACACGACATACCATAAGGAGACACACATTAAATATATCGCACACAATAGCAACACGACATACCATTAGGAGACACGCATTAAATATATCGCACACAATAGCAACACGACATACCACAAGGATACACACATTAAATATATCGCACACAATAGCAACACGACATACCATTAAGAGACACACATTAAATATATCGCACACAATAGCAACACGACATACCATTAGGAGACACACATTAAATAGAGCGCACACAATAGCAACACGACATACCGTTAGGAGACACACATTAAATAGAGCGCACACAATAGCAACACGACATACCGTTAGGAGACACACATTAAATAAAGCGCACACAATAGCAACACGACATACCATTAGGAGACACACATTAAATATATCGCACACATTAGCAACACGACATACCGTTAGGAGACACACATTAAATAAAGCGCACACAATAGCAACACGACATACCATTAGGAGACACACACTAAATATATCGCACACAATAGCAACACGACATACCGTTAGGAGACACACATTAAATAAAGCGCACACAATAGCAACATGACATAACATTAGGAGACACACATTAAATATATCGCACACAATAGCAACACGATATACCTTTAGGAGACACACATTAAATATATCGCACACAATAGCAACACGACATACCATAAGTCGACACACATTAAATATATCGAACACAATAGCAACACGACATACCATTAGGAGACACACATTATATATATCGCACACTATAGCAACACGACATACCATTAGGAAACACACATTAAATATATCGCACACAATAGCAACACGACATACCGTTAGGAGACACAAGTAGTATGAGAGGCTCTTGAGTCCGTTCGTTGACCCCTGATGACGTCATCACCGCATAGCATGTAACATAAACAAAGCCGCCGCCGCCGCCGCTGCTGCTGCTGCGTCCACGTGTTGTCGCATCGACCTTGGTTAAGGCCGCAGACAAGTCCGCCGCCGCGACCACACCTAAACAGGTGCTTTTAAAACCCGCTGTGTTGGTTCTGGTCGCGGCAACACAATACAAATTTATTTTTTATAAAGTACTGATAAAAAAGAATGAATAAGTAAATAGCATTTATGGGATATTAGTAATATTGTTTATTTGATACCCTTGCAATGGAAATATCACTTTTTTTGTTAACAAAATTTTTCGTTGCCTTAGGGAAGGCCTTGCGATATCGTTTTGACGTGAAGTAGGCTTAAAAGAGTACACAGCAGCAAGTAAATGATTGCCAAGTTTAGATCAACTGGCATTTATCTTCCTGGCTGCAGCGCATTCCAAATAAGGTTACGCGTGCAGAGACTAGATTTCTCTTCTTGGCTGCACCAAATTGCATACAAGGTTACACGTGCCAAGACGAGAGTTCTCTTTCCGAATGCAACGACTTGCATATTAGGTCACGCGCCTTTACTTTGTTAGGGCTAGATTCATTTCCTTGTTGCAATGTATATAAAGCTTGCACTGTCTTTGTAAGATTATGACTTTGAAGGGGAATAGGAACGGATGGGAATAGGAATAAATAAGGTAAGCTATGAGTTTAACATATATATTTTATAAGATTACATTTGTTAGAATAAGCAAACATAATATTTTCTTTTACATATTAATAAGTACATTATCTTTGAGACAAAGATTTATATGTTTTCACATATTAATGGCTTGACCATACACAACAAAAATAATTAATGTTTGTTTTACATATTAATAAGTACAATATCTTTGAGTACATATAGTTAGCTAAGCAAAATTTATATTTTAATAAGTACAAATAATGGTTTAGAGTATACAAAATGAATATTTTTTTCTTACATATTAATAAGTACAATACCTTTGAGTACATAAAGCAAAACTTTATATTTTTTTTACATATTAATAAGTACAAATAATGGTTTAGAGCATATACAACAAAACCAATTATCTTTTGCGTAAAGCATTTCGTCAATAAATGAATCTTCATATTTAATGACTTTTCTATGCTTAAAAGCTCTATAGTGTTCTTCTCTGTAACACAAAAGGTGCCATCGTTTGTTAGTGTCGATAGGGTAATAAAAGGCTTTAATTTCAATAGGAAAATCTATAGGAATTATTTGTTCAATTGAGAGATTGAATTCGTATGCGTTAAAAATTATATACATAAAATTATTATAATGTGTGTCTGCATGCAAAAAATTTAATTTTGCGTTTTCAAATAAAATGTTCGATGCTAAACCTTTTAATGAAGGAGGGCTCTTAATACAGATTTTGCAATTGCAAGTATTTGTGTTACTACAGTGAAACAGGTTTTTATATTTTTGTAAGGTGGTGCTTGGGTTTGACCCCCAACCATTTACCTTTGCTATGGGATCACAAAGATACTGCATAGAAAACAGATCGTTGTGAAATGAACCAAACATTACACGTTTTTGAAAGTCAAACCTAAAACTTCTAAAAAGAAAATACATGAAATCCACCCAATTGTTTTGCAAGGTTACAGGTTCTTTGGTATGAACGTAGGTTACCTTAATTATAAACTCATGTGTTTCGCATTCCACTTTCCAAAATAAAGATTTTGTAGGCAAATAATATAGACTACATTTTTTTGAATGGCTAAATATAAAATTAACGTTATTTGTAACGTAATTAGCATTTGGACATAACATGAATCTTAACATCTCTTCTTCCTTCGGATTTTTGTTTATAGCAACATATAAGCAAATACATTTAGGTTCTATGTCCACTATTCCGGCCATATAGCACGCAAATGTGCCTCCCAGAGCACAGCAAATATTTTCTTTCGATAGCCAATGCATAATCCAAACAATAGTAGACCAGTATTCTGGAAAACGGACAGGTACAAACTCTTCAAAAAGGGTTTTGAAACCAGTTTCTTTTTGTAGTAAATTATATCTGTTTGTTAATTCCCTTGTAGAACTAAAGATGAAAGTATCCATCTATAAAAATGAAAAATAAAAATAAATTACTAAAATTTTCCCGTACTGCCAAACCCATTGTTACCCCTATAGGTAACACTTAATTTTTTAACATATTTTATTTTTGATATACATATTTTTTCACCTATCAATTGAGCAATTTTTTGATTTTTAAGAATATGTTGTTTTTTATTTGAGTTGTTTAACATTAATACACAAATTTCCCCTGTAAAATCTCTATCTATACACCCTCCTCTTATTGATAAACCTAAAAGCGCTAAGCTAGACTTTTCAGCAATGCGAAGATAAGTGTCTTTTGGGGGTGTTGCAGAAATTCCTGTTGGGATCATTGCGGTTTGCAGAGGTTGTATTTCATGCGCTTTAGGTGAAAAAATGTCTAAACCAACGGATTCTTCAGTGCATCTTACGGGTCTCTTAATATTAGATCTAAGTAACTTGATCTGAAGGGTCATCTGAAAAGATAGAGAGAACTTTTAGTTCCTCTGAAATAAAATATCATAACCGTTATTAGACGTAAACCCTAAAAATAAAAACGTTAACGAAGGTTTTTCATTATTAATATCATCAATGTCCGTTTCCTTAAACACGTTGGTATATTTTCTCGGAAGAAAGACCTCCAATGGATTTTCAGAGCTTTTCTGAAGTTTAATAGATATTGAGGGTCCATATTTGGTGGCGACTTTTGTAGCTCCGATCACTTTATATGGAACATTCATTAATAGATCCCTAATTTGCATCAATTTAATATTCTTTTCTTGATTAAATCTTGTAAAGGAAATCCATTCTGTAAAGAAGATAAGTATGCACCAATAACTATTTGAAATAGTTTTAGGTTTCTTTTAAGAATAATAAATAGAGTAAAATAATTTACCTTGTTCATGATTGCTGCAGCGTCTAGGAGTAAACTGATGTTTCAATGCAATGTATGGCCTCTTTATATACAGATGCACATTGCATCAGCACAAGGACGACAAGTGAAAGTTGCATTTTTAAACTGCATCTATTAGGTATATAAGACGGGAGAGACAACCTCGGCCACCAACAGTTCCACGTTAAACCCTGCTGCTGTTAAATCTGCTACCGCACGACAGAAAATGTAAGTAACACAAAGTTATCAGGCTTTGGAAATTCAATTAGCTTTTACGCACGCTTATATTATTTTGGTCTGTTATTTTAGCATGGAAAATATTAACGTCCTAAATGAAATACGTAGAGAGTATAAAAGGTTCAACGCTCACGGGAGGCATTACGATATTCAGATAAATCCTGCTTCCAAAAATGAAAATCCTATCCTTTACTTTAGAAATAGCATGCCAGCTGTATTGGATATTGTTTTAGATGGTACGAAACCCAGTGATATGGTGGGTCTGTCAATAAGCAACTCTGTGAATGTACAAGATAAACCGATAGGACTAAGCTTCCGCAGAAGCGATCAGGTATCTTTGGATGTTTTAATGGCTGTTATAGAGAAAGTATGCCAATCTAACGCTAATTTTTATGCCACAGATACTTTATCCATAAAAGTAGATCACGTTGAAATGCCTTTAGGACATGGTAGAATCAAAACAAAAGGTAGACATTTATCCGCATTGACGCACATAAAAAGGTCCATCGTTAGAATTAAAAGCAGAACAAAATGCTTAGCTCATGCTCTATTGGTAGCTATAGCACATTTCGATAGAGACCCAAATTACATCAGTTATAGAAAAGGTCGAAAAATTTATTCCAAAGTCGATGAGATTTTAAAGGTCGCAAATGTTGATCTAAGCAATGGTGGAGGAATAGCAGAATTGCAAAAATTTCAGGACCATCTTTCCGAATACAGAATCGTGGTTTATGAAGGATTGCGTTGCGAAAATATAATATATGATGGGAACACAAATTCACAAAAACGTTTAAATCTCCTGTATGATGCACTGGAAAAACACTATAATGTGATTGTAAGTCTCACGGGTGCCATGTCTAAAGAATATGTTTGCGAAGGATGCAATAAGGGAATCAGTTACGATGGAGCAAAGACGCATAGATGCAATTATCGATGCTCCGGATGTAATTCACTTCCGCCCTGCATTTTTGAAGGAAACTACATATACTGTAATAAATGCAATTGGTACTTTAGAAGCCAAAGCTGCATGAATAATCATGTGCAGAATAAAATTGGTACTCAAATAATTTGCGAATGGAAGCGGCATTGTTTAATTTGTAGTCAAAGGTTAAAGCCAAATCATCAGTGCTATATGTCATATTGTAGAAGCTGTAAAAGTAACGAGATGCCGGGCCACTTTTGCTATATGCCAACGCTTAGCGCAAAAAAACCATCATCGGAAAAGGTCTTATTCGTATTTTACGACATAGAATGTACTCAAAACACGCAAATAGGAGACAATACATATCTTCATATTCCAAATTTACTCTGCTTAGAACACTATTGTTTTCTTTGCGAAAAGAACAAGGATATGACCGAAGGGTGCAGTCAGTGTGGAAAGCGTAGGCATTCATTTTGGGGCAATGGCTGCATCAAACAATTTATGGAATATTTGCGCCAAAATAGACCTTTTTGTGAAAGGATAATTGCAATTGCACATAATGCCAGAGCCTACGATCTCATGTTCATCTTAGATTATGCAATAAAACAGGGATGGGTACCGGATTTAGTAATGAATGGTGCTAAAATTTTATCCATGAAAATGGAACACATAACCTTTCTGGATAGTTTGAACTTTTTACCCATGAAATTGAGAAGTTTACCGAAAGCTTTTGGAATAGATTGTGTGACAAAAGGCCACTTTCCGCATTACTTTAATACTCTTGAAAATATGAACTATGTAGGTTGTTATTCCGACCCCGTTCATTACGGCATCGATTATATGATGCAAGACGAACGCAGAGAATTTTTCGAATGGTACGAGAAGGAAAAAGATGGCATTTTTGATTTTAGAAAAGAGATTGAAGCCTACTGCATGGCAGATGTTGGAGTGTTGAGAGAAGCGTGTTCTATATTTAGAAATACTTTCCTAGACATCGGAAGTATTGACGTATTTCAAGAATCTATTACGATAGCTTCGGCATGCAACAAAGTATTTAGAAAAAAATATTTGAAACCGAAAACTATAGGACTTATTCCTTGTGGAGGTTATAGGAAAGCCGATAAACAATCCATAAAAGCTCTCATGTGGCTTAGGTATGAAGAAATTAAAAGGGGGATTTGCATTAAACATGCAGGTAATAGTAGAGAGGTGAGAATACCCGAATTACCTAACTTCAAATTAGATGGTTTTTGTGAGGAGACGAGAGAGGTGTTTGAATTCATGGGGTGTTACCACCATGGCCACGTGTGTCTTACTAATAGAGATGTGCCCGTCGTAGACACGCGAACAGAGACGCTTGCAGATAGATACGAGCTCACCATGAGTCGAATAGATAAAATTGTGTCGGCAGGTTACGTCTGTCACGTCATGTGGGAGTGTGAATTTGAGGACATTCTGAAACAACATCCGGCTCTACACAACGATCCCTTTGTGAAAAATGTTCCACTCATTCTTAGGGATTCCCTCTACGGAGGTAGAACGGAAGCATTGAAAACCTATTGCAAAGCCGACAAAAAAACTCGCATTAAGTATTACGACGTGATGTCTCTGTATCCTTATATATGTAAATATTTTAAGTTTCCCGTAGGTCATCCCATAATTCACATTGGCGAAGATTGCGCCAATATTACCGAAATGCTTAAAAAAGAGGGGGTTATAAAATGTAGAGTTTCGGCAAAAAATAGAAGTCTTTATCATCCCGTCTTGCCCTTTAGATGCCGACAAAAGTTAATATTTGGTCTTTGTTATCTGTGCGAAGGAGGAAAATGACGGTGAATGTAGCCACGACGGGGAACTAATTGGTACTTGGATCGTAGACGAGGTACGAAAAGCCGTTGAAATGGGTTACGAAGTGAGAGAAATTTTTGAATTTTACGAATATAAAATGGAACAGTATGATAAAAATGAAAATAAAGGAGGTCTCTTTGTAGATTACATTAATAGTTTTTTAAAATTAAAAGCAGAGGCCAGCGGGTATCCCTCTTGGGTTAAGAGCGATGAGGATAAGGAGAAATACGTTCGAAGCTTTTTTCAGAGCGAAGGAATTCTTTTGGATAAGTCGAAAATTAGAAAAAATCCAGGTGCAAGGTCTCTAGCAAAATTGTGTCTAAACAGTTTTTGGGGAAAGCTCACCGAACAAAGCAATCGGTCGCGCACGAAAATGATTAGGGAGCCCGCGGAATTGTTTACGTTCCTGACCACGCCCGGCATAGAGGTGCAGAACCTAATGTTTGCGAGCGACGAGATAGTCTGGCTCTCGTGGAAATATGCCGAAGAGGTCGAGTGCCCTCCACTGGCACACACCAATGAAGTGTTAGGAGCCTACGTTACCGCAGGTGCAAGGCTTAAGCTATACACCTACCTAGAGGCACTGAATAGGGACATATTATACACAGATACGGATGCGATACTGTTTACGGTTAGGGAAGGCGAGAAGTGTAGCGTCGAATGCGGCGATAACCTGGGAGACATGACGGATGAGCTAGCGGACTATGGAACGGATTCCTACATTTCAGAATTTGTATCCGGAGGCCCAAAAAATTACGCGTATAAAATACGCCTACCAAATGGTGATTTCAAAGCTGTTTGTAAAGTGAGAGGGATAACATTGAACTACGCTTCTTTACAGTTGGTTAATTTTGATTCAATAAAAGATTTAATTCTTGGAGAAAACGTGGATCGAAACATTGAAGTTAGAACGGAAAAGAAAATAAAGCGCAAAAGATCCCATGGCGTGTATATCGTCTCCGAACCGGAAGACAAAATCTATAGAATTTGTTTTCACAAGAGAAGAAGAATTTCTAACGATTCCGTCCCTTTCGGATATATAAAGCCTGACAGAACGAGCCGCCTCCTCTCATTATGGATTCCGAGGTGGAACGAGCAGTATCCAAGTACGTGGAAAACCGAAGAAGGCAGAGAGGCTTAAAATATTGTACGAACGAGGAGGTAGCGCTCATTCCCTTAGAAGTGTTTGCTCAATATCCTCCCTTCGATGTAGATTACGTAATGTACAGGTTAACGGACGAATTGAGGGAAAAACTAAAGATGTTTCGACGATGTAATGTTTCCCGTAGTAAAATTTCAGCACCCCTTTACGCTGATCGTTAGTGGTAGTTCGGGTTCTGGTAAGACCGTATTTTGTGTAAATTTAGTAAAACATTTGAAGCATTTGTGCACTGTTGGAAAATTTAAAGAAATATTGTGGTGTTATAGCGAAAAATCGGCCGTGCCAAAGTTAAAACACGTAAAATTTCATGTAGGTGTGCCGGAGTTTGAGAACCAGAAAGGAGAGCCAAAACTAGTAATATTAGACGATCTCTTAAACTCTGCATATTCCAGAGAGGTGTGCGACCTGTTCACGAAGGGAAGTCATCATAGAAACATAAGCGTAATTTTAATCACTCAAAATTTGTTTCATCAAGGCAGGTATTGCAGAAACATCTCGTTAAACGCTAAATACATTGTGGTTTTTAAAAACGTAAGAGATAAAAATCAAGTGGCTCATCTAACCAGACAAATATACCCCGAAAATTGGGATAAAAATCAAGTGGCTCATCTAACCAGACAAATATACCCCGAAAATTGGAAATCGCTTTTCGAGGCGTATCTGGATGCTACGGAAAAGCCTCACGGCTATATGCTTTTCGATCTGTGCCAGGAGACCGATAGCAGATTACGATTTAGAACCAACATCTTTCCATCGGAGCTCCCTGTCGTAGCATATCAGCATGAGCAAGCGGATAAGATCCAACTATCACATGCTGCACGTGCTTAAAAGCGCCAAGCCTAAGCTTAGGAAAGCCATTTTGGAGAAGTCCGACAAAGAGTTAGTGTTGACTATTGCAGAATGCGCTCTAAATGTTCTAAGGGGCAATTGTAATTTAAGCAAATGCACCATTCGCAATCTAGGAAGATATAAAAATAGTCTGAGGCGAGTGGTGGATAAATCTCTAAAGGTTAACAATAAGAGAAGGTTTTTAATTCAAAAGGGAGGTTTTTTGATTCCTCTGCTGACTGCCGTACTGACCGGACTTTCGTCTCTAATACAGCGTTAGATGCTGCAAAAATCATTTTTAGTTTCTCAGCGTTACATAGACACCCACTGCTTGAAGAAAAAGGCGACGTCGAAGAAGAAAAAGCGGAGAAAAAAGGATGCGTACGAGGAGCTGATCAAATTTAAATCCAGTGGCCGCCGCCGCCGACCGTATCTACCGCCGCAACCGCTGCCGCCGCCGCCACTACCACCTCCCCGAACCTCCCCTTCTCCTCGGGTCAAAAAGAGGCTCGTCTTCCCTCCAGAAACAGTCTACGAGAAGCAGGAAGAAGAAGAAGAGCAAGAAGAAGAGTTTGACGAAGAACAAGTAAGGCCTCTGCCATTGCCGGCCCACGAGAAAAAAGAAGCAGAACAGTTTACAAATAGAAGCTTTGGGTACATAGCAGGTCCTTACCTAGCTCCATATTTGCACACTCCTAGGGCAACGGATACCGTATTCGGCATTTACAAGGATAGGGACGGCAACTTTAAAATTGGCGATTCCATTATTCGTATAGAAGACAACGATTTGTATGTAAAGGATAGGTACTTTAAGGGAACTCTGGGTCTCTGGAAATTGCTCACTAGGAAGAAGGTAGATCTCTCGAAAGTCACCTCTTCGGACAAGAGTAAATATAGACAAATTCTTCTTTTAACCAACGGCCATCTGCAGAATAACGAAGCCTTTAATCAGATAAAATCGAACAGAGGTAGCAAATATAAAGAAATAATTGCCGAGTTGTTTCCGTCCAAGACGTAGATGGATTATTAGCAATGAATAAGAAGTATTTTTACGATCCCGAACAACCTTCGGCTTTTTCCACCGTGCAGAAACTTGCATCTCTTACGGGAAATAGACGTAAAACGGAGGATTGGCTTCTCCAACAAGATGCCTACACTTTACACAAACCTGCGAGGAGAAAATTTCAGAGGAACCACTACACGGTGAATAACGTTAACGATGTGTGGCAAGTCGACTTGGCCGATTTTAAAAGCATTAGAAAGTATAACGATGGAGTTCAGTATCTCCTAACGTGTGTAGATTGTTTTTCCAGATTTGCACGTGTAAAACCCATAAGATCAAAATCTAGTACTCAAACTGCAAAGGCCTTTGAAGCCTTGATCTTAGATTCCGTTCCTCTAGCAGTCAGATCCGACAGAGGAAAAGAATTTTTAGGATCTGCATTTCACAAGCTTTTAAAAGAGAAGGACATCGAGCATCAAGTTTGCAGAAACCCCGATGTAAAGTGCGCCATGGTCGAGAGATTTAATCGTACCATTAAGTTTAAAATATACAAGTATTTTACATACAGGAACTCGTACAGATATATAGACGATCTCGATAAATTTGTTCGCGCATATAATCGCACCATCCATTCGTCAATAGGAGTGGCTCCAACCGAAGTAAATGAGAAAAACGTGTTACAAATATGGAAAAGGCTAGAGAGAAAACGAGGTAGCATTAAACCCAGACCCGTCACGTTCGCCGAAGGACAAACCGTGAGAATAAGCAAAGAAAAGATGAAATTTGCCAAAGGCTACGAAAAAAATTTCTCAACGGAGATTTTCAAAGTTGTAAAGGCTATAAAACGTTCGCCGCAACCCGTGTACGAACTACACGATCTGAACGGAACTCCTATAGAAGGTCAATTTTACAGTTACGAACTAACTCCGGTAAAAATTAACAAATCCACTTTGTATAAAATAGATAAAATACTAAAAACTAGGGTGAGGAATGGCAGAACGCAGCATCTCGTCCGCTGGAAAGGATATGGTCCCGACTTTGACAGCTGGATCGATGCATCATGGATGAGTTTTACGTAACCGTGTTGAGCGATTCTAGCGTCGATTTGTATCCCGAGAATTTGCATGCTAGTTTTCGTAACGATTTAGCACAACCGATCAATCTTCAGAGAGATAAGTGGGTTGTAGGTCTCGCAGAGCTTTCGTATTCTTACGGTTACGAGTCCATAGATGAGAACATACTTAACGAAGCTGGAGAACTGACCAAAAATGTCGTCATAACAAGAGCTGGTAGAATTGTGTTGAAAAAAGGGAGTTTAAGGGCTTTAAGGAGTTGTACACTTCGCTAAAGAATCAGGTAACAGACGATGAACATCGGGAATTGCTCCTGTCGGAGCTGCAGGGTTACCTCATTTCTCATCAAAGAGAGATAAAAGAATTGGAAAATGCTAAGAAAGTATGGGTCCCAACACATTCCATTCCACAAAAACCAAGTGGAAAGGCTAACAGTATTCATTTGAAGATTACTAAAAGTAAAACGGAAACAATTTTTAACGGAAAAATATTTTTTCCTACCAGAATATATTATGGTCTAGGCGATCTTGTGGACACCATAAAAAATTCTCTGCCAAATCTCGATTCCTATAAAATTGTTAATCAAAATATGCTCACAGAAGTAACTAACGATATGAAAACCCTTTTCCTTAGATCGCACAGAAAAAGCTCTTTTCAGTTTCTTTCTGGAACCGAACCCATTTTTGTTTACTGCAATCTCATCGAACCGCAGCTGCTCGGTAGCTCCTACGTTAGGTGCATAAGAATTATTCAGTTTCCCTCGTACACTAGTCATCACAAGTTTGAAAACATATTTTACGTTCCGGTAGAACTTAATCATTTTCGAACCATAGCAATTGAAATGGTTAACAAGTTTGGTGATCTGGCTCGCTTGAGCAGTAGCGTTATGCCTACCATTGCTCCATTGCTGTGCTGCATTTTAAGAAAGTTAAATAATGTTTTTTGTTTTTTTTCAGATGGCCGTTGAATACTCTTCAGCCTTTCAAGGATTTTATAATCCAGAGGGAAAAGTTATGATAAAAGAATTGGCCGTCGTGGAAATTGAGACGGAACAGGTGGTATTGCACCAACTGATCCGTAAACCAAATCTTCCGCAAAATGCGTGGCCAATAAAGTTTAGACGGACGAACACATGGTTATCCGAAAATTTTCACGGTATACCATGGAGCTCAGGCCACGTCGAGTTTGCTCCCAAAATTCCAGATGGAATATTGTTTGTAAAGGGGAGCATGCTTGGTAACGTATTGCAACCCACAGCAGGAGATGACTTTAGAGTCTACAATATAGAAAACCTAGGGTGCAACCTAAATATTGAATTTTTAGTTACTGCACCTGCCTGTCGGTGGCATCAGTTTAACACCGTCAGGTGTGCCAGATCGGAGGCACTAGGTATAGCTAGGTGGGTAAATGAAAACCGTTGGGAATTTAATATTTAAATTTAAATTCATTCCCAATGGATTTCTTTAAGCGGGTCAATATAAATTAGGCCTCTAAATTTAAAATCCATGCATTTGGCAATGGACCCGCTTACAGCGTACTATGTAAACCAGAGTGGAGGGCGCCTCGGTCAGTACATCGGACCGCTGTACGTAGGAAGCCCATACGTACAGCAAGGTAGAGGCATAGGTAACTTTTTGGGTAGTCTATTCAGAATTGTTAAGCCCATCCTCCTATCCGGGGCAAAAACTTTGGGCAGGGAAGCCCTCACCACGGGTGCAAACATCATGACCGATATTGCTGCACGACAGGAAGGTACCAAAGTCAAAGATATCGTGGCAAAACGAGTCACGGAAGGTACAAAAAAGTTAGTTGGTAGGTTACAACAAGGAAAGGGCAAGAGAAGGAGATCAGCTCCATATAAAGCCAAAAAAGCTAGAGACATTTTTGATTAAATACAGGGTGCAACACGATGCCACCAGCACATGCTCCCGAGATAGCAACATGATCGCCTGCACAAAATCCGAATTTGATATTTTTGCAAAAAAACCAATTCAGTCGGCAGTGTTAGGAAACTTCACTACCCTAATCAAACCCATCGCACCAGTAGATCAATCCGTATTGGAATTTGTTATTCCTGGAGATAAGGAACACTACATCGATTTAAATGTTTATTTGATGGTAAAAGGAAAATTTGTAAAGCCGGATGGTTCCAACTTAGCAGCAACAGATAAAACGACGGGTGTTAACAATTTATTGCACTCCTTGTTTAGCCAATTGAGCGTTTCCCTAAATGGAACATCCATCACTCCGTCTGAAGATCTTTATCATTATCGTAGCTATTTAGAAACCTTATTAACGTACGGTCACGATGCATCGAAAAGCCATCTTACTAACGCTTTCTGGTACATCGACACGGCTCTCCACGGTCTCTCCGGGGCCGATGCTTCGAAAAACGGAACGCTGGAAGCCGGAGATTCTAATCGTGGATGGAAAGAACGTCATCACAGGAGCAATGCGTCTAAAGAAATAGTCATGTTTGGTAGATTACATGGGGATATTTTCAATTTACCCACTTTGTTACTACCGGGACTTACACTTCAAATCAAGTTGACTAAAGCGAAGGACTCGTTTTATATAATGAGTGAAAGTGCGGATCTACATGCTAGATTTCAATTCCTAGATGCCACTCTATACGTGAAAAAGATAAAACCAGCTCCTAGCCTCTTAATGGTCCATATGAATGCTTTAGAAAAAGTAAATGCGAGATACGATATAACGCGAGTCGATGTCAGGTCCTTTACTTTCGCAGCAGGGCAAAGTACCATCTCTATAGACAATGCTGTATTAGGTCCGCTCCCTAAAAGGATACTCGTAGGTATGACAGAAAATACAAATTTTTCCGGAACTCTCACCACAAATCCTTTCAATTTTAAGCACTTCCATTTGGAATATTTTGCGATTTACGTTAACGGCCAGCAAATTCCGGCAGAAGGTCTTTAAATCGATACCTCTAACGAAAAAGGTTCAACGTTAGCGTACCAAACGCTCTTTTCCGGTTCTGGCATCCATCACACCAACAGCGGAATTCAAATCACGCACGATATGTATATAATGGGTTACTTCCTAGTGCTTTTGGATTTAACGCCAGACAGTGCCGCTTCAGAAGGTCATGTTTCTCTATTAAATAACGGAAATATAAGAATAGAGCTCAGATTTAAAACAAAGTTAACACAAGCCATCACGTGTATCATGTACTGTGAGTACGAAAATTCTATTCAAATAGACAAAGATCTGAGAGTGCATACCGATTATTAATTATGAACACCTTACAAATAGAACAAACTTTGCGAGGCATTCCAAATTTTGCAGGAGTTTTTGCATCGGACATGTTGCCTACAGAGTTTACTAAACCGTCAACATTCGTAATAAATTTAGATCCTCACAACCTACCTGGTTCACACTGGATAGCTGTAACTCAAAATTCAAATTCTTTTGCATGGTATTTCGATTCGTACGGCCTCCCTCCCTTTATAAAATCCTTGAAAAGCTTTATGCCATTTCACTTTATTGTGAATCATTGCCAACTTCAAAGCCTCTACTCCGACATCTGCGGCCAGTACGCGTGCCTCTATACTCTCTACGTCTGCACCAGAGGATACACCATGAACGAGTTCGTAGCCCTGTTCAACTCTGCCAATCCAGATCGTCAGGCCAGGGAGATGTTCCACAGAGAGTTTCCAGTCTGGCGGTGCAACAAGGGACAGCGATGCCTACCGGGTATAAAGGTAAGTAGCTCATTTATTTTTCGGCCAGTCTTTGTGCAAGATGGAAGGAGGTCTTGTCGTAGATTATACAGCGCTCAGAGGAAACGGCAAAGAATTAATCATAAAGGAATTGGCGATCATTGGAAAAGGGATTGTTCAAACCTTTCATTTTGCAAGCCCATATCCCTGGAATAGTAAATTAGATGCATTTAACAAAGAAAATAAAAATGGAATGCACTTCAATGATGGTTACGTTCCTTATAGCATGCTAAAAACTGTGCTGGAAGAGGCGGTGGCGGGGCACATCTCTCTCTTCGCTTATGACGAGGATAAATGTGAAGTTCTTTCCGCACTCTGCGATAGAACGTTTATCAATTTAAGAAAAGAATTTAATTGCCCCAAGCCAGAAAATCTCTATCAACAGTTACACTGCGGATTTCCTTGTCATAAGTTCTCAAACACTCACTGTGCATGCAAACACGCTCACGCCATGTTCAATTGGTTGAAGCATCATAAGCTTAAAAAACTTAACACCAGATGTCCTGCTGATAGCTCTAACAGACACGATGCTTCTTTTGTTTCAGCTGTGGAGCAGTCGACGAGATGAGCTCAAGAGGTAAACAGATCAGAATGCCACTGCGCCGGATGACTCCTCCTCCGGAACCCGTGTTGCATCGCAGGACCTACTTTCTCAACAAACATCACTCCAGATACATCAGCCTGGGTTTCTTCAAAAGAAGAAATTACGAAGCTCACGTGGAAATTGGCGCAGTAAAGCAGGGAAGAGTCGTCCTCTCGTCCTACTACTTCGCGACTCTGCTGAATCACCTACCTAAACTTGCCGAACATCTCTGCAAAGGGCAGTCGTACAGATGCATCGAAGAACAGTTTCGCCTCAAATCCATAAATGGGCATCGTGCCAGGATACAATGCGAAAACTCACAAGTCATCCTTTGTTTAGATGATGTAAACTTTCTATTGTGCAATGCAAATGTGTTGCAACATCAACTTGCAAAATATGTCTTAGCTACAACAGATATAAAAGACTATGTTAACAGTGCTTCAGGTAGTAGCACATATGTACTTCCAAAAGAAAATGCTTCATGTTTCGTCCTTTACGATGTTATTTGTGACGAAATAAACTCCACACTTGTATCTTATAAGAATGAATAAAAAAAACGAACTTACCTTCACGTCTTTTATTTTCCAACTTTTTTCCTTTACATCCGAATATAGGGAAAATCCTCTCCCATCCTCAATTATACCTAGAAAAATCAGTAGCAGTTAAATAAAAGGATCAGCTAGTGCAATATTTTATTTAGATGATACATTCAAAGCCAAGAAAGTGCTAGCTAAACCAAGGCCGGGTTCTAATAAACACCTGTTTAGGTGTGGTCGCAGCGGCCTTCATGCCTTAGGGTGATCACGTGCTAGCTACACCAAGTTCGACGCGACAACACGTGGAAGCAGCAGCGGCGGCGGCGGCGGCAGCTTTGTTTATGTTACATGCCCTGCGGTGATGACGTCATCAGGGGTCAACGAACGGACTCAAGAGCCTTTCATACTACTGACACACATTAAATATATCGCACACAATAGCAACACGACATACCATTAGGAGACACACATTAAATATATCGCACACAATAGCAACACGACATAACATTAGGAGACACACATTAAATATATCGCACACAATAGCAACACGACATAACATTAGGAGACACACATTAAATATATCGCACACAATAGGAACACGACATACCGTTAGGAGACACACATTAAATATATCGCACACAATAGCAACACGACATACCATTAGAAGACACACATTAAATATATCACACACAATAGCAACACGACATACCATTAGGAGACACACATTAAATATATCGCACACAATAGCAACACGACATACCGTTAGGAGACACACATTAAATAAATCGTACACAATAGCAACACGACATACCATTAGGAGACACACATTAAATATATCGCACACAATAGGAACACGACATACCGTTAGGAGACACACATTAAATAAATCGCACACAATAGCAACACGACATACCATTAGGAGACACAAATTAAATAAAGCGCACACAATAGCAATACGACATACCATTTGGAGACACATATTAAATAAAGCGCACACAATAGCAACTCGACATACCATTAGGAGAGACATATTAAATAAAGCGCACACAATAGCAACACGACATACCATTTGGAGACACATATTAAATAAAGCGCACACAATAGCAACACGACATACCATTAGGAGACACATATTAAATAAAGCGCACACAATAGCAACACGACATACCATTAGGAGACACATATTAAATAAAGCGCACACAATAGCAACACGACATACCATTAGGAGACACATATTAAATAAAGCGCACACAATAGCAACACGACATACCATTAGGAGACACATATTAAATAAAGCGCACACAATAGCAACACGACATACCATTAGGAGACACATATTAAATAAAGCGCACACAATAGCAACACGACATACCATAAGGAGACATATATTAAATAAAGCGCACACAATAGCAACACGACATACCATTAGGAGACACATATTAAATAAAGCGCACACAATAGCAACACGACATACCATTAGGAGACACATATTAAATAAAGCGCACACAATAGCAACACGGCATAACATTTGGAGACACACATTAAATATATCTCACAAATAGCAACACGGCATACCATAAGGAGACACACATTAAATATATCGCACACAATAGGAAGAGGTCATCCCATTAGGAGACACACATTAAATATATCGCACACAATAGCACCACGACATACCATTAGGAGACACATATTAAATAGAGCGCACACAATAGCAACACGACATACCATTAGGAGACACACATTAAATAGAGCGCACACAATAGGAAGAGGTCATCCCATTAGGAGACACACATTAAATAGAGCGCACACAATAGCAACACGACATACCATTAGGAGACACACATTAAATAGAGCGCACACAATAGCAACACGACATACCATTAGGAGACACATATTAAATAGAGCGCACACAATAGCAACACGACATACCATTAGGAGACACACATTAAATATATCGCACACAATAGCAACACGACATACCATTAGGAGACACACATTAAATAGAGCGCACACAATAGCAACACGACATACCATTAGGAGACACACATTAAATAGAGCGCACACAATAGCAACACGGCATACCATTAGGAGACACATATTAAATATATCGCACACAATAGCAACACGACATACCATTAGGAGACACACATTAAATAAATCGCACACAATAGGAACACGGCATACCATAAGGAGACACACATTAAATATATCGCACACAATAGCAACACGGCATACCATAAGGAGACACACATTAAATATATCGCACACAATAGCAACACGGCATACCATAAGGAGACACACATTAAATATATCGCACACAATAGGAACACGGCATACCATAAGGAGACACACATTAAATAAATCGCACACAATAGGAACACGGCATACCATAAGGAGACACACATTAAATATACCGCACACAATAGGAACAGGTCATCCCATTAGAAGACACACATTAAATAAATCGCACACAATAGCAACACGACATACCTAAGGAGACACACATTAAATATATCGCACACAATAGGAACACGGCATACCATTAGGAGACACACATTAAATAAATCGCACACAATAGGAACACGGCATACCATTAGGAGACACACATTAAATAAAGCGCACACAATAGCAACATGACATACCATTAGGAGACACACATTAAATAAAGCGCACACAATAGCAACACGACATACCATTAGGAGACACACATTAAATAAATCGCACACAATAGGAACACGACATACCATAAGGAGACACACATTAAATATATCGCACACAATAGCAACACGACATACCATTAGGAGACACGCATTAAATATATCGCACACAATAGCAACACGACATACCATAAGGAGACACACATTAAAGAAATCGCACACAATAGGAACAGGTCATCGCATTAGGAGAGACACATTAAATAAATCGCGCACAATAGGAACACTACATACTATTAGGAGACACACATTAAATAAAGCGCACACAATAGCAACACGACATACCATTAGGAGACACATATTAAATAAAGCGCACACAATAGCAATACGTCATACCATTTGGAGACACATATTAAATAAAGCGCACACAATAGCAACACGACATACCATTAGGAGACACATATTAAATAAAGCGCACACAATAGTAACACGACATACCATTAGGAGACACATATTAAATAAAGCGCACACAATAGCAACACGACATACCATAAGGAGACACACATTCAGCTGAGTTTTTCAAGATCTCGCTAGAAGTTAATTAAATGGTAGATTTCTATAGAAAAAGCTTCAATAAATTATTTGAAGTCGGAGATTATCCGGAAGCATGGAAAACCGCCATTGTCCAACCTCTTTACAAGGGCAAAGGGAGTTACAGCATTCCAGGAAATTACAGGGGTATCTCGGTGCTCTCTATATTTGGAAAAATTTACAGTAGAATCTTATATGAAAGAATTAAGTGTTGGTCCAAGACACATCATAGGATTTCTAAATTTCAGGCAGGATTTAGGGAAGGTTTCTCGACTATTGACAATGTCTTTGTTCTGAAAACAATAATTGATGACAATTTGAGAAATAAAGGTGTTAAGGTATATACTGTATTTGTAGATTTTAAAATGGCATTTGATACTGTAGAACGCAGTGCTCTCTGGGTGAAATTAACACGTAAAGGACTTTGGGGGAAAATGATTAGAGCACTTAGGGCAATGTATAAAGAAGTTAAGTTTGTTATCAAGACCGATCAGCACAATACATCAGAATGTAACATAGCGCGGGGAGGGGGGTTAAACAGTGTTGTATACTATCTGCGTTACTTTTTAATTTGTTTATTGATGATGTTGTTAGCGTGATGACGGAGGAAGACATAGATGCACCGACAATCGCAGACCAAAAAATACCAATTCTTTTGTACGCGGATGACATTGTAATTCTTTCTAAAACGATAAAAGGTTTGCAGTCTGGTTTAAACGCTCTTTGACAATACTGTAGGCAATGGGGTATGGAGGTAAATATTCTTAAAACTAAAACAGTCACCTTTAAAAATGGATATGTGTACGGCCAACATGAAAAGTGGACCTATGGGGAGGAAGAAATTCAAAATGTTAAACACTTCGATTACTTAGGCGTAAGGTTTGATATCGGCGGAAAATGGAACAAGAACATGGAGTTTATAAAACACAAAGGGATTGGACAACTTTCTGAAGTATTAAGGATATTGACACGGGTACCAGATATGCCAGTAAAAACATTACAGACCATGTATGAAGCAATGGTTAGGTCCTCATTACTATACGGCAGTGAAGTGTGGGGATGGGAGAGGGTGGATAATGTAAATAAAATACAATGCAATTTCTGGAAGCGCATTCTAGGGTTGGGGAGGGGTACTTCAAACTACGGAGTTCTTCGGGAGGTAGGATGCTGGGAAGATGCTGTATTTGCTAAACTAAACGTAGTTAGGTACTGGCTGCGAATAATTAAAGGCGATCAAACAACTCTGAGAGCAATATGTTATCGTCATCAAATAAACAACATAGGGCATCCAAAATGGTGGGCGGCGGGGTTGCAACGCGAATTATCAAAAATTGGCTTAAATGATATCTGGCAAAGGGGTAATGAAAATACACACAGTGCTGTAAGAAAGGTCAAAAGACGACTATGCGATATAAACAGGCAGAAAATCGAATCTGAATGTAGACAAAGATCAACATTGGAGCTACAAAATGAAATAAAAACTAGGTGGGGTAAGGAAACATATATTTTGGAATTGAGTATAAAACAGAGGACTGGAATAGCATGGCTTAGGTTGGGAGGGTGGAAAGCTCGCAAGATTGTTGATAACGATGGCAGGAGGATTTGCCCATTATGCGGGGAACAAGAAGACTGGACGCATATTTTGGCAGCATGCGTGCAGACGGAGGGTATTAGGAAAAAACTATTACCGGAAGTATTTTTGGCTTCCAACAGACGGAGGACAGCATGCTGGGACATGATTCTAAACAGCCAAAACTGGCCAAGCCTGGGCACATACTTAATGGAAGTACGTGTACTAAGAGATAAGGTGTTTATGTAATTTTTCTTTAAACATATGTGGTGCTTGAGTACTTGTGCGCGACTGTGTGTGTGTGTGTGTGTGTGTGTGTGTGTGTGTGTGTGTGTGTGTTTGAATGTGTGATTCAGTGTGGTTTTTTTTTCAATTTTATATGTATGTATATAGTGCGGTGATTGTAAAAAAATAGTTGTTTTCTGGTTGATACTGCCAGTCACGTATACAGACTAGGTATTTATCTACAGAGCATGTACGGTCTTATGACCCATGCGACTGTGTTATGCAATTAATGTAATACTAAATACTTAATAAATACCACCACTACCACTATATCGCACACAATTGGAACAGGTCATCCCATTAGGAGACACACATTAAATATATCGCACACAATAGCAACACGGCATACCATAAGGAGACACACATTAAATATATCGCACACAATTGGAATAGGTCATCCCATTAGGAGACACATATTAAATATATCGCACACAATAGCACCACGACATACCATTAGGAGACACACATTAAATAAAGCGCACATAAAAGCAACATGACATACCATTAGGAGACACACATTAAATATATCGCACACAATAGCAACACGACATACCATTAGGAGACACATATTAAATATATCGCACACAATAGCGCCACGACATACCATTAGGAGACACACATTAAATAAAGCGCACATAAAAGCAACACGACATTACATAGGGCGACACATATTAAATATATCGCACACACTAGGAACACGACATACCATTAGGAGACGCACATTAAATAATGCGCACAGTGTAGGAACATGATATTCAATTAGGAGACACACGTTAAATAATGCGCACAGAGTAGGAACATGATATTCAATTAGTAGACACACGTTAAATAGTGCGCACGGAGTAGGAAAATGACATTCCATTAGGAGACACACGTTAAATAATGCGCACAGAGTAGGAACATGATATTCAATTAGGAGCCACACTTTAAAAAGTGCGCACAGAGTAGGAGCATGATATATAATTAGGAGACACACGTAAAATTATGCGCACAGAGTAGGAACATGACATTCAATTAGGACACACTGGTTAAATAATGCGCACAGAGTAGGAACATGATATTCAATTAGGAGACACACGTTAAATAATGCGCACAGAGTAGGAACATAGTATTCAATTAGGAGACACACGATAAATTATGCGCACAGAGTAGGAACATGATATTCAATTAGGAGACACACGTTAAATAATGCGCACAGAGTAGGAACATAGTATTCAATTAGGAGACACACGATAAATTATGCGCACAGAGTAGGAACATAATATTCAATTAGGAGACACATGTTAAATAATGCGCACAGAGTAGGAACATAGTATTCAATTAGGAGACAAATATTAAATAGTGCGCTCAGAGTAGGAACATGACATTCAATTAGGAGACACAGGCTAAATAATGCGCACAGACTAGGAACATGACATTCAATTAGGAGATACACGTTAAATATTACGAACAGTGCAGGAACATGATATTCAATTAGGAAACACGCGTTGAATAATGCGCACAGGGTAGAAACCTAACATTTAATTAGGAGACTCACGTTAAATAATACGCACAGAGTAGGAATATGATATTCAATTAAAAGACACACGTTAAATTATGCGCACAGAGTAGGAACAGGATATTCAATTACGAGACACACGTCAAATAATGCGCACAGAGTAAGAACATGATATTCAATAAAGAGACACACGTCAAATAATACGCACAGAGTAGGAACATGATATTGAATTAAGAGACACACGTTAAATAGTGCGCACAGATTGGAACATGATATTGAATTAGGAGACACACATTAAATAGTGCGCACAGATTGGAACATGACATTTAATTACGAGACACACGTTAAATAATGCGCACAGTATTGGAACATGACATTCAATTAGGAGACACAAGTTAAATAATGCGAACAGAGTAGCAACATGATATTCCTTTATGAGAGACACACGTTAAATACTGCGCACAGTATAGGAACATGACATTTAATTAGGAGGCACATGTTAAATATAGCGCAGACACACACACACACACATATATATATATATATATATATTAGAAGACACATATTGAAACGGCAACTCTAGGCCAAGCCCGAGAACTGTAATTCTAGATAATTTATTAATTAACTTTTATTGATGCTTTTATTGATGTTAAATCGTACTATGTAAATATCTTTTTCTCATACTGCTTGTATATTTTAAGAAGGGTGATTTAACGTTATGTATCTATCTAGGTTACTAGTATTAGTAGAGTTATAAATGGTTTAATGTAAATAATTTAAGCGCTATGTTAAAATACTGTCCACGATGGAATGTTTTAGCTACAGGAATAGTGCTTTCGAAGGCAGAAAACCTAGTTTTATTACCTCTCTTCGGTCGCCGTGCCATTATTCCTACAGCGAGGGTGTAGAGCCTTTGTCCCATTATTTGATAATTCGCCGTGACCAAGTGAGTGAGACAGACAACCTAACGGTAAATGTAGGAAAAGCCGCGATTTATATTAAACTTGGACCAATGAGATCCCTGAAAGTTTATTCGAAATAGTTAGACGCGTCGAGTCGCGCTAAAAATGGACCAATAGGAAAGGAAGCAGCCTCAGAAGCCTGCGACTATAAATGGATCTGTTTGGGGAAAATTCGGGGCAGTTTTGGTAATGTGTAGTCAGGGAGAGATGCTGCAGGATGTGTGAGACATCGCGCCAAAAAGGGAATAAAGACAGTTTTATCATGGATTTGTAGCAAGACAGTTTATGTCATGTGTGGTCAGGGAGAGATGCTGCAGGATGTGTGAGATATCGCGCCAAAACAGGGAATCAAGATAGTTCTAGCAACACACCTAAGATCTGCTACTCTTAAAGCGACAATAAGAATATTTAAACTTCGTGTCATATCCGCGCCATAGTTTAACAGCGGTGGACAGTATTTTACAGCGGCAATACCAGTTTTGTATACTACGAGTGTTAATTAAATAAAAAGAAACGGCAGTGTCATCTTTTCTTAAACAAAGCAACTCTATGTCTTCCTATATCACCACCCGAGATCTACGTTTTCCTTTACCGAGGATAAGTCCATGCTCCCATATAGTTTAAGGAAAATTACTGCAGCTAGCCGAGGATAAATTGAAGAGAACCAACCCACTGAGAACTTCTGGAACTAACGGGAGAAGCATCAAGGTAAGCCTAACAGCAACGGATGAGGAGGTGATCGCCGCAAACTGGCTCCCAAACGTGGGGCTAACAAACGTTAAGATCGCCGCAAACTGGCGCCATAACGTGGAGCTCGAAGGGAAGAACGACACAAACGGAGGACTAGGAAACAACGAACAGACGAAGAATCTTCAGAGGAAAGGGGCACAGCAGAACAAAATTACAACGCGAACTTCTAGTCTACCTACGTGGGACAACAAAACAGCTGAGAGCATCGCTTCTAGAACTTCACCAGGATTCGAACCCGGAACGCATCAGTTAACATTGAAAAAAATACAGGTTAGAACATTTATTCAAAAACAAACAAAAAGGCATGCAGAGTAGTGACTCAGTTTTGTGAACACATGTTATTGAGAGGGGGTAAAGTCATTACTAGGGAGGTAGTACTTGCTAACGGAACCATGAGTAGGTCAAGGGAAGATTTGGAAGAACTGAATAGGGAGGCTATTGTCAGCATAACAACAGAGGGAGAAAATATGGGTGCAGCAGAGGTTGAAGTTAGGCTGGAAAGGCAATCACCGATTGAGCAGGTCATTGACGCAGGTCAAAACCAGCTGCTAATATTGCTTCAACATTTGAGCACAAAGATAGACGAGATGGGTAAGGAGTCAAAAAGAAATTTAAGTGAACAGAGTAAGAACTTAGAAAGCATATTCAATGAACATAGTAAGAACTTAGAAAGCATATTCAATGAACATAGTAAGAACTTAGAAAGCATATTCAATGAGCAGAGTAAAAAGTCAGAAAGCATAGTAGATGAGCGGGGTAAGATCTTAAGTGAACATAGTAAGGACTTAGAAAGAATCGTAAGTCAACAAGATAAGAATTTAGAAGGGGAATCAAATGAGCATAATGAGGACTTAGAAAGAATTGTAAGTGAGCAGAGTAAGGGCTTAGAAAGAATCGTAAATCAACAAGATAAGAATTTAGAAGGGGAATCAAATGAGCATAATGAGGACTTAGAAAGAATTGTAAGTAAGCAGAGTAAAGACTTAGAAAGAATCGTAATTCAACAAGATAAGAATTTAGAAGGGGAATCAAATGAGCATAATGAGGACTTAGAAAGAATTGTAAGTAAGCAGAGTAAGGGCTTAGAAAGAATCGTAAGTAAGCAGAGTAAAGACTTAGAAAGAATCGTAAGGGAACAAGATAAGAATTTAGAAGGGAAATCAAATAAGCAGAATAAAGACTTAGAAAGAATCGTAAATGAGCAGAGTAAGGACTTAGAAAGAAAACTGAGCGAACAGAATAAGGATTTCGAAGGGAAATTAAATGAGCAGAGTAAGGACTTAGAAAGAAACTTAAGTGAACAAAATAAGAGTTTAGAGGGGAAATTAGTTGAGCTGATGAAGGGGAAGTTAATAGAAACACTTGAAGGGAAATTACCACAGACACTAGAAACTAAAGATCCGAAAACACTAACGGGAGAAGAGACGTTAAAGAAAGCTTTTGAAAGAATGTCAAAGAGGGCGCAGAAAAGAAAGCAGGAATTTAAAACAAAGAAGCGAAAGAAATGGTTGATCGAACTTAGAGAATTAGTATTGGTATAAAAAAAAAACAAATCCAGCATTCAAATTAAAAAGAAGAAAAAAAAAGAAAGACATAATATCATTGATCCTGACTCTACAGTGCCTGGAAAGGAGAGCTTTCCCATGTGAATTAATGAATTATCTTAAGCAGTTGTGCAGAACATTTTTTTTTCATTACTAAAGAGACTTGAGTATTAAATGCTCATTAGTGATAGTGAAGAAGAACAAGAAACACCTTTGCCATTAATATGTTTCAGTTTCTTTCTGCTTGAATAAGTTTGTCTTAAGGTTGAAACAGCTTTTATTGTCAGAATATTTATTATTTTTTTATATTTAGCAATATTTGTAAATTATTAATTGGTTGATATGCTAGCAATATGCTGACAGTTTTCTTTAAACATATAAATTAGTTTTATTAATTATAAAAAAAAGAGGTATCATAGAATGGAAAATTTATTTAAAGGTGATTAACATTTTTGGCTCGGATACATTTGAGTTACAAGAAATAAAGAATTCCAAGATCAGAGGGAGATACCATAAACAGTTGCTCAAACCGTACAAATGTTTAGAGAATGAGAAGGGTGAAGAATGTAATGAAAATAGTCAGATTAGTTTTACTCGAAATGAGGTACCAACCCTGTGAACAAATAGTAAAGGTAATACACCCGATAAATAAGGATGTAAAGAAATAAATAAATGCATAATAATTATGTACCAATATGTATGTAAATAGATTTAATTTTTAAAACTTAATTTGGGTGTTAGCGTATTTGTTTGCGTTACAAGTTATTCGTGTGCGCGAAGTGCATTGTGCATAAGAATGCCTCTCAGAAAACCTGTTTTTAAATGGTGAGAGGGGGTCAACCATAACAAAGTGTAGAGTGAATGACCCAAATGTAAACACCACCGGCTTGTCAGAACCCTTGTGAAGGAACAGGTATAGCGAAGGGTCTCTGTCAACAAAACAAACCAACAAAGGCCATAATCAGAGGAATTATTCTGGAAAAGAAAATTATATCAAGTGCTGAAAAATTTATTCTTTTCCAGAACAGGGCAATTTGAAACGGCAACTCTAGGCCGAGCCCGAGAACTGTAATTCTAGATAATTTATTAATTAACTTTTATTGATGCTTTTATTGATGTTAAATCGTACTATGTAAATATCTTTTTCTCATACTGCTTGTATATTTTAAGAAGGGTGATTTAACGTTATGTATCTATCTAGGTTACTAATATTAGTAGAGTTATAAATGGTTTAATGTAAATAATTTAAGCGCTATGTTAAAATACTGTCCACGATGGAATGTTTTAGCTACAGGAATAGTGCTTTCGAAGGCAGAAAACCTAGTTTTATTACCTCTCTTCGGTCGCCGTGCCATTATTCCTACAGCGAGGGTGTAGAGCCTTTGTCCCATTATTTGATAATTCGCCGTGACCAAGTGAGTGAGACAGACAACCTAACGGTAAATGTAGGAAAAGCCGCGATTTATATTAAACTTGGACCAATGAGATCCCTGAAAGTTTATTCGAAATAGTTAGACGCGTCGAGTCGCGCTAAAAATGGACCAATAGGAAAGGAAGCAGCCTCAGAAGCCTGCGACTATAAATGGATCTGTTTGGGGAAAATTCGGGGCAGTTTTGGTAATGTGTAGTCAGGGAGAGATGCTGCAGGATGTGTGAGACATCGCGCCAAAAAGGGAATAAAGACAGTTTTATCATGGATTTGTAGCAAGACAGTTTATGTCATGTGTGGTCAGGGAGAGATGCTGCAGGATGTGTGAGATATCGCGCCAAAACAGGGAATCAAGATAGTTCTAGCAACACACCTAAGATCTGCTACTCTTAAAGCGACAATAAGAATATTTAAACTTCGTGTCATATCCGCGCCATAGTTTAACAGCGGTGGACAGTATTTTACAGCGGCAATACCAGTTTTGTATACTACGAGTGTTAATTAAATAAAAAGAAACGGCAGTGTCATCTTTTCTTAAACAAAGCAACTCTATGTCTTCCTATATCACCACCCGAGATCTACGTTTTCCTTTACCGAGGATAAGTCCATGCTCCCATATAGTTTAAGGAAAATTACTGCAGCTAGCCGAGGATAAATTGAAGAGAACCAACCCACTGAGAACTTCTGGAACTAACGGGAAAAGCATCAAGGTAAGCCTAACAGCAACGGATGAGGAGGTGATCGCCGTAAACTGGCTCCCAAACGTGGGGCTAACAAACGTTAAGATCGCCGCAAACTGGCGCCATAACGTGGAGCTCGAAGGGAAGAACGACACAAACGGAGGACTAGGAAACAACGAACAGACGAAGAATCTTCAGAGGAAAGGGGCACAGCAGAACAAAATTACAACGCGAACTTCTAGTCTACCTACGTGGGACAACAAAACAGCTGAGAGCATCGCTTCTAGAACTTCACCAGGATTCGAACCCGGAACGCATCAGTTAACATTGAAAAAAATACAGGTTAGAACATTTATTCAAAAACAAACAAAAAGGCATGCAGAGTAGTGACTCAGTTTTGTGAACACATGTTATTGAGAGGGGGTAAAGTCATTACTAGGGAGGTAGTACTTGCTAACGGAACCATGAGTAGGTCAAGGGAAGATTTGGAAGAACTGAATAGGGAGGCTATTGTCAGCATAACAACAGAGGGAGAAAATATGGGTGCAGCAGAGGTTGAAGTTAGGCTGGAAAGGCAATCACCGATTGAGCAGGTCATTGACGCAGGTCAAAACCAGCTGCTAATATTGCTTCAACATTTGAGCACAAAGATAGACGAGATGGGTAAGGAGTCAAAAAGAAATTTAAGTGAACAGAGTAAGAACTTAGAAAGCATATTCAATGAACATAGTAAGAACTTAGAAAGCATATTCAATGAACATAGTAAGAACTTAGAAAGCATATTCAATGAGCAGAGTAAAAAGTCAGAAAGCATAGTAGATGAGCGGGGTAAGATCTTAAGTGAACATAGTAAGGACTTAGAAAGAATCGTAAGTCAACAAGATAAGAATTTAGAAGGGGAATCAAATGAGCATAATGAGGACTTAGAAAGAATTGTAAGTGAGCAGAGTAAGGGCTTAGAAAGAATCGTAAATCAACAAGATAAGAATTTAGAAGGGGAATCAAATGAGCATAATGAGGACTTAGAAAGAATTGTAAGTAAGCAGAGTAAAGACTTAGAAAGAATCGTAAGTCAACAAGATAAGAATTTAGAAGGGGAATCAAATGAGCATAATGAGGACTTAGAAAGAATTGTAAGTAAGCAGAGTAAGGGCTTAGAAAGAATCGTAAGTAAGCAGAGTAAAGACTTAGAAAGAATCGTAAGGGAACAAGATAAGAATTTAGAAGGGAAATCAAATAAGCAGAATAAAGACTTAGAAAGAATCGTAAATGAGCAGAGTAAGGACTTAGAAAGAAAACTGAGCGAACAGAATAAGGATTTCGAAGGGAAATTAAATGAGCAGAGTAAGGACTTAGAAAGAAACTTAAGTGAACAAAATAAGAGTTTAGAGGGGAAATTAGTTGAGCTGATGAAGGGGAAGTTAATAGAAACACTTGAAGGGAAATTACCACAGACACTAGAAACTAAAGATCCGAAAACACTAACGGGAGAAGAGACGTTAAAGAAAGCTTTTGAAAGAATGTCAAAGAGGGCGCAGAAAAGAAAGCAGGAATTTAAAACAAAGAAGCGAAAGAAATGGTTGATCGAACTTAGAGAATTAGTATTGGTATAAAAAAAAAACAAATCCAGCATTCAAATTAAAAAGAAGAAAAAAAAAGAAAGACATAATATCATTGATCCTGACTCTACAGTGCCTGGAAAGGAGAGCTTTCCCATGTGAATTAATGAATTATCTTAAGCAGTTGTGCAGAACATTTTTTTTTCATTACTAAAGAGACTTGAGTATTAAATGCTCATTAGTGATAGTGAAGAAGAACAAGAAACACCTTTGCCATTAATATGTTTCAGTTTCTTTCTGCTTGAATAAGTTTGTCTTAAGGTTGAAACAGCTTTTATTGTCAGAATATTTATTATTTTTTTATATTTAGCAATATTTGTAAATTATTAATTGGTTGATATGCTAGCAATATGCTGACAGTTTTCTTTAAACATATAAATTAGTTTTATTAATTATAAAAAAAAGAGGTATCATAGAATGGAAAATTTATTTAAAGGTGATTAACATTTTTGGCTCGGATACATTTGAGTTACAAGAAATAAAGAATTCCAAGATCAGAGGGAGATACCATAAACAGTTGCTCAAACCGTACAAATGTTTAGAGAATGAGAAGGGTGAAGAATGTAATGAAAATAGTCAGATTAGTTTTACTCGAAATGAGGTACCAACCCTGTGAACAAATAGTAAAGGTAATACACCCGATAAATAAGGATGTAAAGAAATAAATAAATGCATAATAATTATGTACCAATATGTATGTAAATAGATTTAATTTTTAAAACTTAATTTGGGTGTTAGCGTATTTGTTTGCGTTACAAGTTATTCGTGTGCGCGAAGTGCATTGTGCATAAGAATGCCTCTCAGAAAACCTGTTTTTAAATGGTGAGAGGGGGTCAACCATAACAAAGTGTAGAGTGAATGACCCAAATGTAAACACCACCGGCTTGTCAGAACCCTTGTGAAGGAACAGGTATAGCGAAGGGTCTCTGTCAACAAAACAAACCAACAAAGGCCATAATCAGAGGAATTATTCTGGAAAAGAAAATTATATCAAGTGCTGAAAAATTTATTCTTTTCCAGAACAGGGCAATTTGAAACGGCAACTCTAGGCCGAGCCCGAGAACTGTAATTCTAGATAATTTATTAATTAACTTTTATTGATGCTTTTATTGATGTTAAATCGTACTATGTAAATATCTTTTTCTCATACTGCTTGTATATTTTAAGAAGGGTGATTTAACGTTATGTATCTATCTAGGTTACTAATATTAGTAGAGTTATAAATGGTTTAATGTAAATAATTTAAGCGCTATGTTAAAATACTGTCCACGATGGAATGTTTTAGCTACAGGAATAGTGCTTTCGAAGGCAGAAAACCTAGTTTTATTACCTCTCTTCGGTCGCCGTGCCATTATTCCTACAGCGAGGGTGTAGAGCCTTTGTCCCATTATTTGATAATTCGCCGTGACCAAGTGAGTGAGACAGACAACCTAACGGTAAATGTAGGAAAAGCCGCGATTTATATTAAACTTGGACCAATGAGATCCCTGAAAGTTTATTCGAAATAGTTAGACGCGTCGAGTCGCGCTAAAAATGGACCAATAGGAAAGGAAGCAGCCTCAGAAGCCTGCGACTATAAATGGATCTGTTTGGGGAAAATTCGGGGCAGTTTTGGTAATGTGTAGTCAGGGAGAGATGCTGCAGGATGTGTGAGACATCGCGCCAAAAAGGGAATAAAGACAGTTTTATCATGGATTTGTAGCAAGACAGTTTATGTCATGTGTGGTCAGGGAGAGATGCTGCAGGATGTGTGAGATATCGCGCCAAAACAGGGAATCAAGATAGTTCTAGCAACACACCTAAGATCTGCTACTCTTAAAGCGACAATAAGAATATTTAAACTTCGTGTCATATCCGCGCCATAGTTTAACAGCGGTGGACAGTATTTTACAGCGGCAATACCAGTTTTGTATACTACGAGTGTTAATTAAATAAAAAGAAACGGCAGTGTCATCTTTTCTTAAACAAAGCAACTCTATGTCTTCCTATATCACCACCCGAGATCTACGTTTTCCTTTACCGAGGATAAGTCCATGCTCCCATATAGTTTAAGGAAAATTACTGCAGCTAGCCGAGGATAAATTGAAGAGAACCAACCCACTGAGAACTTCTGGAACTAACGGGAAAAGCATCAAGGTAAGCCTAACAGCAACGGATGAGGAGGTGATCGCCGCAAACTGGCTCCCAAACGTGGGGCTAACAAACGTTAAGATCGCCGCAAACTGGCGCCATAACGTGGAGCTCGAAGGGAAGAACGACACAAACGGAGGACTAGGAAACAACGAACAGACGAAGAATCTTCAGAGGAAAGGGGCACAGCAGAACAAAATTACAACGCGAACTTCTAGTCTACCTACGTGGGACAACAAAACAGCTGAGAGCATCGCTTCTAGAACTTCACCAGGATTCGAACCCGGAACGCATCAGTTAACATTGAAAAAAATACAGGTTAGAACATTTATTCAAAAACAAACAAAAAGGCATGCAGAGTAGTGACTCAGTTTTGTGAACACATGTTATTGAGAGGGGGTAAAGTCATTACTAGGGAGGTAGTACTTGCTAACGGAACCATGAGTAGGTCAAGGGAAGATTTGGAAGAACTGAATAGGGAGGCTATTGTCAGCATAACAACAGAGGGAGAAAATATGGGTGCAGCAGAGGTTGAAGTTAGGCTGGAAAGGCAATCACCGATTGAGCAGGTCATTGACGCAGGTCAAAACCAGCTGCTAATATTGCTTCAACATTTGAGCACAAAGATAGACGAGATGGGTAAGGAGTCAAAAAGAAATTTAAGTGAACAGAGTAAGAACTTAGAAAGCATATTCAATGAACATAGTAAGAACTTAGAAAGCATATTCAATGAACATAGTAAGAACTTAGAAAGCATATTCAATGAGCAGAGTAAAAAGTCAGAAAGCATAGTAGATGAGCGGGGTAAGATCTTAAGTGAACATAGTAAGGACTTAGAAAGAATCGTAAGTCAACAAGATAAGAATTTAGAAGGGGAATCAAATGAGCATAATGAGGACTTAGAAAGAATTGTAAGTGAGCAGAGTAAGGGCTTAGAAAGAATCGTAAATCAACAAGATAAGAATTTAGAAGGGGAATCAAATGAGCATAATGAGGACTTAGAAAGAATTGTAAGTAAGCAGAGTAAAGACTTAGAAAGAATCGTAAGTCAACAAGATAAGAATTTAGAAGGGGAATCAAATGAGCATAATGAGGACTTAGAAAGAATTGTAAGTAAGCAGAGTAAGGGCTTAGAAAGAATCGTAAGTAAGCAGAGTAAAGACTTAGAAAGAATCGTAAGGGAACAAGATAAGAATTTAGAAGGGAAATCAAATAAGCAGAATAAAGACTTAGAAAGAATCGTAAATGAGCAGAGTAAGGACTTAGAAAGAAAACTGAGCGAACAGAATAAGGATTTCGAAGGGAAATTAAATGAGCAGAGTAAGGACTTAGAAAGAAACTTAAGTGAACAAAATAAGAGTTTAGAGGGGAAATTAGTTGAGCTGATGAAGGGGAAGTTAATAGAAACACTTGAAGGGAAATTACCACAGACACTAGAAACTAAAGATCCGAAAACACTAACGGGAGAAGAGACGTTAAAGAAAGCTTTTGAAAGAATGTCAAAGAGGGCGCAGAAAAGAAAGCAGGAATTTAAAACAAAGAAGCGAAAGAAATGGTTGATCGAACTTAGAGAATTAGTATTGGTATAAAAAAAACAAATCCAGCATTCAAATTAAAAAGAAGAAAAAAAAAAAGAAAGACATAATATCATTGATCCTGACTCTACAGTGCCTGGAAAGGAGAGCTTTCCCATGTGAATTAATGAATTATCTTAAGCAGTTGTGCAGAACATTTTTTTTTCATTACTAAAGAGACTTGAGTATTAAATGCTCATTAGTGATAGTGAAGAAGAACAAGAAACACCTTTGCCATTAATATGTTTCAGTTTCTTTCTGCTTGAATAAGTTTGTCTTAAGGTTGAAACAGCTTTTATTGTCAGAATATTTATTATTTTTTTATATTTAGCAATATTTGTAAATTATTAATTGGTTGATATGCTAGCAATATGCTGACAGTTTTCTTTAAACATATAAATTAGTTTTATTAATTATAAAAAAAAGAGGTATCATAGAATGGAAAATTTATTTAAAGGTGATTAACATTTTTGGCTCGGATACATTTGAGTTACAAGAAATAAAGAATTCCAAGATCAGAGGGAGATACCATAAACAGTTGCTCAAACCGTACAAATGTTTAGAGAATGAGAAGGGTGAAGAATGTAATGAAAATAGTCAGATTAGTTTTACTCGAAATGAGGTACCAACCCTGTGAACAAATAGTAAAGGTAATACACCCGATAAATAAGGATGTAAAGAAATAAATAAATGCATAATAATTATGTACCAATATGTATGTAAATAGATTTAATTTTTAAAACTTAATTTGGGTGTTAGCGTATTTGTTTGCGTTACAAGTTATTCGTGTGCGCGAAGTGCATTGTGCATAAGAATGCCTCTCAGAAAACCTGTTTTAAATGGTGAGAGGGGGTCAACCATAACAAAGTGTAGAGTGAATGACCCAAATGTAAACACCACCGGCTTGTCAGAACCCTTGTGAAGGAACAGGTATAGCGAAGGGTCTCTGTCAACAAAACAAACCAACAAAGGCCATAATCAGAGGAATTATTCTGGAAAAGAAAATTATATCAAGTGCTGAAAAATTTATTCTTTTCCAGAACAGGGCAATTTGAAACGGCAACTCTAGGCCGAGCCCGAGAACTGTAATTCTAGATAATTTATTAATTAACTTTTATTGATGCTTTTATTGATGTTAAATCGTACTATGTAAATATCTTTTTCTCATACTGCTTGTATATTTTAAGAAGGGTGATTTAACGTTATGTATCTATCTAGGTTACTAATATTAGTAGAGTTATAAATGGTTCAATGTAAATAATTTAAGCGCTATGTTAAAATACTGTCCACGATGGAATGTTTTAGCTACAGGAATAGTGCTTTCGAAGGCAGAAAACCTAGTTTTATTACCTCTCTTCGGTCGCCGTGCCATTATTCCTACAGCGAGGGTGTAGAGCCTTTGTCCCATTATTTGATAATTCGCCGTGATAAGTGAGTGAGACAGACAACCTAACGGTAAATGTAGGAAAAGCCGCGATTTATATTAAACTTGGACCAATGAGATCCCTGAAAGTTTATTCGAAATAGTTAGACGCGTCGAGTCGCGCTAAAAATGGACCAATAGGAAAGGAAGCAGCCTCAGAAGCCTGCGACTATAAATGGATCTGTTTGGGGAAAATTCGGGGCAGTTTTGGTAATGTGTAGTCAGGGAGAGATGCTGCAGGATGTGTGAGACATCGCGCCAAAAAGGGAATAAAGACAGTTTTATCATGGATTTGTAGCAAGACAGTTTATGTCATGTGTGGTCAGGGAGAGATGCTGCAGGATGTGTGAGATATCGCGCCAAAACAGGGAATCAAGATAGTTCTAGCAACACACCTAAGATCTGCTACTCTTAAAGCGACAATAAGAATATTTAAACTTCGTGTCATATCCGCGCCATAGTTTAACAGCGGTGGACAGTATTTTACAGCGGCAATACCAGTTTTGTATACTACGAGTGTTAATTAAATAAAAAGAAACGGCAGTGTCATCTTTTCTTAAACAAAGCAACTCTATGTCTTCCTATATCACCACCCGAGATCTACGTTTTCCTTTACCGAGGATAAGTCCATGCTCCCATATAGTTTAAGGAAAATTACTGCAGCTAGCCGAGGATAAATTGAAGAGAACCAACCCACTGAGAACTTCTGGAACTAACGGGAAAAGCATCAAGGTAAGCCTAACAGCAACGGATGAGGAGGTGATCGCCGCAATATTAAATATAGCGCAGACATAAATGACACCCAATTAGGAGACAGATCAAATATAGCGCAGACACAGATGACACCCAATTAGAACACACATATTAAGTATAGCGCAGGCATATATGACACCCAAAAAGGAGACATAGATTAAAATAGCCCAGACATAGATGACACCCATTTAGGAGACACAAATTAAATTTAAGCGCAGACATAAATGACACCCAATTAGGAGAAACATTTTAACTTCTAGCGCAAGCATAGATGACATTCCATTAGGAGAAACAGACTACATATGGTGCAAGCATAGATGACACCCAATTAGAAGACATATTAACTATAGCGCAGACATAAATGACTCCCAATTGGGAGACACATATTAAATATAGCGGAGGCATAGATAACACCCAATTAGAAGACACATATTAAATATAGCGCAGACATAGATGACACCCAAATAGGAGATACATAAAATATAGCGCAAACATAGATGACATTCAATTAGGAGACTCATATTAAATATAGCGCAGGCATAGATGACACCCAGTTAGGAGACACATATTAAATATAGCGCAGACATAAATGACACACTATTAGGAGATACAGATTAAATATAGCGCAGACATGGATGACACCCAATTAGGAAACACAGATTAAATATAGCGCATACACAGATGTCACCCAATTAGGAGACACATATAAAATCTAGCACAGGCATAGATGACATTCAATTAGGAGACAGGGATTAAATACAGCGCAGACATAGATAAGACCAAATTAAGAGACACGGATTAAATACAGCGCAGACATAGATAACACCCAATTACGAGACACGGATTAAATACAGCGCAGACATAGATAACACGAACTAAATGACACGGATTAAATACAGCACAGACATAGATAACACGCAATTGGAAAACACATATTAAATATAGCGCTGACATAAATGACACCCAATTAGTAGACACAGATTAAATATAGCGCAGACATAGATAACACCAAATTAAGAGACACGGATTAAATACAGCGCAGACATAGATAACACCCAATTAGGAGACACGGATTAAATACAGCGCAGACATAGATAACACGAATTAAATGACACGGATTAAATACAGCGCAGACATAGATAACACGCAATTGGAAAACACATATTAAATATAGCGCTGAAATAAATGACACCCAATTAGGAGACACATTAAATATAGCGCAGACATAGATAACACCCAATTAGGAGACACATATTAAATATAGCGCAGACATAGATAACACCCAATTAGGAGTCACAGATTAAATATAGCGCAGACATAGATGACAACCAATTAGCAGACACATATATATCGCAGATATAGATGACACCCAATTAGGAGACACAGATTAAATACAGCGCAGACATAGATGATACCCATTTAGCAGACACAGATTAAATATAGCGCAGACATAGATGACACCCAATTAGAAGACACATATTAATTATAGCGCAGGCATATATGACACCCAAAAAGGAGACATAGATTAAAAATAGCCCAGAGATAGATGACACCCAATTAGGAGACACAAATTAAATTTAAGCGCAGACATAAATGACAGCCAATTAGGAGAAACATTTTAACATCTAGCGCAAGCATAGATGATATTCAATTAGGAGAAACAGACTAAATATGGTGCAGGCATAAATGACACCCAATTAGAAGACATATTAAATATAGCGCAGAATAGATGCCTCCCAATTGGGAGACACATATTAAATATAGCGGCGGCATAGATAACACCCAATTAGAAGACACATATTAAATATAGCGCAGACATAGGTGACATCCAAATAGGAGACACATAAAATCTAGCGCAAACATAGATGACATTCAATTAGGAGACTCATATTAAATATAGTGCAGGCATAGATGACACCCAATTAGGAGACACATATTAAATATAGCGCAGACATACATGACACCCAATTAGGAGACACATATTAAATATAGCGCAGACATACATGACACCCAATTAGGAGACACATATTAAATATAGCGCAGACATACATGACACCCAATTAGGAAACACAGATTAAATATAGCGCAGACACAGATGTCACCCAATTAGGAGACACATTAAATACAGCACAGGCATATATGACAACCAAAAAGGAGACATAGATTAAATATAGCGCAGACATAGATAACACCAAATTAAGAGACACGGATTAAATACAGCGCAGACATAGACAACACCCAATTAGGAGACGCGGATTAAATATAGCCCAGACATAGATAACAAACAATTAGCAGACACACACACACACATATATATATATATCGTAGATATGGATGACACCCAATTAGGAGACACAGATTAAATATAGCGCAGACATAGATGATACCCATTTAGCAGACACAGATTAAATATAGCGCAGATATAGATGATACCCATTTAGCAGACACAGATTAAATATAGCGCAGACATAGATGATACCCATTTAGCAGACACAGATTAAATATAGCGCAGATATAGATGACACGCAATTAGGAGACACGGATTAAATACAGCGCAGACATAGATGATACCCATTTAGCAGACACAGATTAAATATAGCGCAGATATAGATGACACGCAATTAGGAGACACGGATTAAATACAGCGCAGACATAGATGATACCCATTTAGCAGACACAGATTAAATATAACGCAGATATAGATGACACCCAATTAGGAGACACGGATTAAATACAGCGCAGACATAGATGATACCCATTTAGCAGACACAGATTAAATATAGCGCAGATATAGATGACACGCAATTAGGAGACACGGATTAAATATAGCGCAGACATAGATGATACCCATTTAGCAGACACAGATTAAATATAGCGCAGATATAGATGACACACAATTAGGAGACACAGATTAAATATAGCGCAGACATACATGATACCCATTTAGCAGACACAGATTAAATATAGCGCAGATATAGATGACACGCAATTAGGAGACACAGATTAAATATAGCGCAGACATAGATAACACCCAATTAGGAGACACGGATTAAATACAGCGCAGACATAGATAACACCCAATTAGGAAACACATATTAAATGTAGCCAACCATAGATAACACCCAATTAGGAGATGCATATTAAATATAGCGCAGACATACATGACACCCAATTAGGAGACACATACCTAATAAAGTGTAGACATAAATGACAGCCAATTAGGAGACGTAGACTAAATATAGCGCAGAAATAGATATGACACCCAATTAGAAGACACATTATATATAGCGCAGAAATAGATATGACACCCAATTAGGAGACACATTATATATAGCGCAGAAATAGATATGACACCCAATTAGAAGACACATTATATATAGCGCAGAAATAGATATGACACCCAATTAGAAGACACATTATATATAGCGTAGAAACAGATATGACACCCAATTAGAAGACACATTATATATAGCGCAGAAATAGATGACACCCAATTAGAAGACACATATTAAATATAGCGCAGAAATGGATATGATACCCAATTAGGAGACACATATTGAATATTGAGCAGAAATAGATATGACACCCAATAAGAAGACACATTAAATATAGCGCGGACGTAGATATGACACCCAATTAAGAGACACATATTAGATATAGCGCAGACATAGATATGACACTCAATTAGGATAAACATATCAAATATAGCACAAACATAGATGACACCCAATTAGAATACAGAAATTAAATATAGCGCAGACATATATATGACACCCAATTAGGAGACACACATTAAATATAGCGCAGACATAGATATGACACACACTTAGGAGACACATGTTATATATGGGCCAGACAAGGTATGACACCCAATTAGGAGACACATATTAAATATAGCGCAGAAATAAATATCACACCCAATTAGAAGACACATATTTAATATATCGCAGAAATAGATATGACACCCAATAAGGAGACACATATTATATATAGCCCTGACACAGATATGACACCCAATTTGGACACACATATTTAATATACCGCAGACATGGAATTACACTCAATTAGAAGACACATATTAAATACAGCGAAGAAATAGATATGACACCCAGTTAGAAGACTTATTATATACAGCGCAAAAAAAGGATAGGGCACACAATTAGAAGACAGATATTAAATATAGCGCAGAAATAAATATGTCACCCAATTAGAAGACACATATTAAATATGTCGCAGAAATAGATTTGACACCCAATAAGGAGACACATATTATATATAGCCCAGGCACAGATATAACACCCAATTTGGACACACATATTTAATATAGCGCAGACATGGAATTATACTCAATTAGAAGACACATATTAAATACAGCGAAGAAATAGATATGACACCCAATTAGAAGACACATATTAAATATAGCGCAGAAATAGATATGTCACCCAATTAGAAGACACATATTAGATATAGTGCAGAAATGGATAGGACACCCAATTAGGAGGCCCATATTATATATAGCCCATATATAGGTATGACAAGCAATTAGGATACACATATTAAATACTGCGAAGACATGGAATGACACCCAATTAGAAGACACATTAAATATAGCGCAGAAATAGATATGACACCCAATTAGAAGACGCATTATATATAGCGCAGAAATAGATATGACACCCAATTAGAAGACACATATTAAATATAGTGCAGAAATAGACATGACACCCAATTAGAAGACACATTAAATATAGCGCACAAAATAGCTTAGATACCCAATTAGGAGACACGTTAAATAAAGCGCAGAAAAGATATGACACCCAATTAGAAGACACATTATATATAGCGCAGAAATAGATATGACACCCAATTAGAAGACACATATTAAATATAGCGCGGACATACATGACACCCAGTTAGGAGACACAGACTAAATATAGCGTAGAAATAGATGAGATCCAATTAGGAGACGTAGATTAAATATAGCGCAGAAATAGATATGACACCCAATTAGGAGACACATATTAAATATAGCGCAGAAATAGATATGACACTCAATTAGAAGACACATATTAAATATAGCGCAGAAATAGATATGACACTCAATTAGAAGACACATTATACATAGCGCAGAAATAGATATGTCACCCAATTAGAAGACACATTAAATATAGCGCAGAAATAGATATGACACCCAATTAGAAGGCACATATTAATTATAGCGCACACATAGATACGACACCCAATTAGGAGACATATTATATATAGCGCAGACATAGATCTGACACCCAATTATTAGACACATATTATACATAGCGCAGACATAGATATGCAACCCATTTAGAAGACACATATTTAAAATATTGCTGACATAAATATGACTACCAATTAGGAGACATATTTAATATTGTGCAGACATAAATATGACACCCAATTAGGAGGCCCATATTATATATAGCCCGTATATAGGTATGACAAGCAATTAGGATACACATATTAAATATAGCGCAGAAATAGATATGACACCCAATTAGAAGACACATTAAAAATAGCGCGGAAATAGATATGACGCCCAATCAGGAGAAACGTTAAATAAAGCGCAGAAATATATATGACTCCCAATTAGAAGACACATTATATATAGCGCAGAAATAGATATGACACCCAATTAGAAGACACATATTAAATATAGTGCAGAAATAGAAATGACACCCAATTAGGAGACACATATTAAATATAGCGAGGACATAGATGACACCCAGTTAGGAGACACAGACTAAATATAGAGTAGAAATATATGACATCCAATTAGGAGACACATATTAAATATAGCGCAGAAATAAATATGACACCCAATTAGGAGACACATATTAAATATAGGGCAGAAATAAATATGACACCCAATTAGGAGACACATATTAAATATAGCGTAGACATAGACGACAGCCAATTACTAGACACAGATTAAAGATAGCGTAGACATAGATGACACCCAATTACGAGACACATATTAATTATAGCGCAGCAATAGACGTGACATTCAATTAGGAGACACATATTAAATATAGCGTAGACATAGATGACAGCCAATTTAAGAGACACAGACAAAATATAGCGCAGAAATAGATATGACACCCAATTAGGAGACTCATATTAAATATAGCAAAGACATTGATATGACACCCTATTAGAAGACACATACTAAATATAGCGCAGAAATAGATAGGACACCCAATTAGGAGACACATACTAAATATAGCGCAGACATAGATATGACACCCAATTAGGAGACACATATTAAATACAGCGTAGACATAGATGACAGCCAATTACTGGACACAGATTAAAGATAGCGTAGACATAGATGACACCCAATTAGTAGACACAGACTTAATATAGAGTAGAAATATATGACATCCAATTAGGAGACACATATTAAATATAGCGCAGAAATAAATATGACACCCAATTAGGAGACACATATTAAATATAGGGCAGAAATAAATATGACACCCAATTAGGAGACACATATTAAATATAGCGTAGACATAGACGACAGCCAATTACTAGACACAGATTAAAGATAGCGTAGACATAGATGACACCCAATTACGAGACACATATTAATTATAGTGCAGTAATAGACGTGACACCCAATTAGGAGACACATATTAAATATAGCGTAGACATAGATGACAGCCAATTAAGAGACACAGACTAAATATAGCGCAGAAATACATATGACACCCAATTAGGAGACACATATTAAATATAGCGAAGACATTGATATGACACCCAATTAGAAGACACATAGTAAATATAGCGCAGAAGTAGATATGACACCCAATTAGAAGACACATACTAAATATAGCGCAGACATAGATATGACACCCAATTAGGAGTCACATATTAAATATAGCGCAGTTATAGATGACACCCAATTAGGAGACACAGATTGAATATAGTGCAGTAATGGATGTTATGTAATTAAGAGACACAGACTGAATATATCGTAAACGTAGATGAGAGCCAATTAGGAGACACTGACTAAATATAGCGTAGACATAGATGACACACAATTAGTAGACACAGACTAAATATAGAGTAGACATAGATAACACCCAATTAGGAGATATAGATTATCTATAGCGTAAGCATAGATGTCACCCAATTAGGAGACACAGATTAAATATAGCGCAGACATAGATACGACACCCAATTAGGAGACATATTATATATAGCGCAGAAATAGATTTGACACCCAAATAGAAGACACATTATATATAGCGCAGAAATCGATATGACACCCAATTAGAAGATACATATTAAATATAGCGCAGAAATAGATACGACACCCAATTAGAAGATACATTATATATAGCGCAGAGATAGATATGTCACCCAGTTAGAAGACACATATTAGATATAGCGCAGAAATAAATACGACACCCAAATAGAAGACACATTAAATATAGCGCAGAAATAGATATGACACACAATTAGGAGACACATATTAAATATAGCGCAGCAATAGATATGACACCCAATTAGGAGACACAGACTAAATATAGCGTAGACATAGATGACAGCCAATTACGAGACACAGATCAAAGATAGCGTAGCAATAGATGACACCAAATTAGGAGACACACATTAAATATAGCGCAGGAATAGATATGACACCCAATTAGGAGACATTTATTAAATATAGCGCAGAAATAGATATGACACCCAATTAGGAGACACACATTAAATATAGCGTAGACATAGATGACACGCAATTAGGAGACACATATTAAATATAGCGCAGAAATAGATATGACACCCAATTAGGAGACACATATTAAATATAGCGCAGAAATAGATATGACACCCAATTAGGAGACAAATATTAAATATAGCGTAGACATAGATGACGGCCAATTAGGAGACACAGACCTAATAAAGCGTAGACATAGATGACACCCAATTAGGAGACACAGATTAAATATAGCGCAGACATAGATGATACTCAATTAGGAGACACAGACTAAATATAACGTACACATAGATGGCACATAATTAGGTGACACAGACTAAATATATCATAGACATAGATGACAACCAATTAGGAGACACAGACTAAATATAGCGTAGACATACATGACAGCGAATTCGGAGACACAGATTATATATAGCGTAGAAATAGATGACACCGAATTAGGAGACACATTTTAAATATAGCGCAGAAATAAATATGACACTCAATTAGAAGACACATTATACATAGCGCAGAAATAGATATGTCACCCAATTAGAAGACACATATTAGATATAGTGCAGAAATGGATAGGACACCCAATTAGGAGACACATAATAAATATAGCGCAGAAGTAGATATGACACCCAATTAGAACACATATATTAAATATAGCGCAGACATAGATATGACACCCAATTAGGAGACATATTATATATAGCGCAGACATAGATCTGACACCCAATTATTAGACACATATTATATATAGCGCAGACATAGAAATGACACCCATTTAGAAGACACATATTAAAAATATTACAGACATAGATATGACACCCAATTAGGAGACATATTTAATATTGCGCATACATAGATATGACACCCAATTAGGAGACACATGTTATGTATAGCGCAGACATAAATATGACACCCAATTTGGAGGCCCATATGATATATTAGCCGATATATAGGTATGACAAGCAATTAGGATACACATATTAAATATTGCGAAGACATGGAATGACACCCAATTAGAAGACACAGATTAAAGATAGCGCAGAAATAGACATCACACCCAATTAGAAGACACATTAAATATAGCGCACAAAATAGATATGACACCCAATTACGAGACACGTTAAATAAAGCGCAGAAATAGATATGACACCCAATTACGAGACACGTTAAATAAAGCGCAGAAATAGATATGACACCCAATTAGAAGACACATTATATATAGCGCAGGAATGTATATGACACCCAATGAGAGGACACATATTAAATATAGCGCAGAAATAGATATGACACCCAATTAGAAGACACATTATATATAGCGCAGGAATGTATATGACACCCAATAAGAGGACACATATTAAATATAGCGCAGAAATAGATATGACACCCAATTAGGAGACACATATTCAATTTAGCGGCGCCGTGGCCGAGTGTTTAGATCGCTCGCTTCCCACCGAGGCGGCCCGGGTTCAATCCCAAGGACCTGCATGTGGGATTTGTGGTGGACGAAGCGGCGTCTGGGCGGGTTTTCTCCGGATTCTCCGGTTTCCCCCGCCATTCATTCCACCAACTGCTCCATCATCACCTTTCCTTTCATCCATTTCACCAACATTTCGTTTCATCTACTTCCTTCATCCCATACCAGGCATCGGGCTGATCACCCATCCTGGATGCTCTGTCTGATCTATAAGTGTCTGCTCCTCGACGGGCCTCTGACCCCAGGCACCCGCTTGTAAGTCCTGGGGGTGTAAGTCCTACATAAGAGGAAGGTAAACAGATAATGAATGAATGAATATTCAATATAGCGCGGACACAGATGACACCCTGCTAGGAGACGCAGACTAAATATAGCGTAGAAATAGATGACATCCAATTAGGAGACACAGATTAAATATAGCGCAGAAATAAATATGACACCCAATTAGGAGACACATATTAAATATAGCGCAGAAATAGATATGACACCCAATAAGGAGACACATATTAAATATAGCGCAGAAATAAATATGACACCCAATTGGGAGACACAGATTAAATATAGCGCAGAAATAAATATGACACCCAATTAGGAGACACATATTAAATATAGCGCAGAAATAGATATGACACTCAATTAGAAGACACATTAAATATAGCGCAGAAATGGATATGTCACCCAATTAGAAGACACATATTAGATATAGTGCAGAAATGGATAGGACGCCCAATTAGGAGACACATATTAAATATAGCGAAGAAATAGATATGACACTCAATTAGAAGACACATTAAATATAGCGCAGAAATGGATATGTCACCCAATTAGAAGACACATATTAGATATAGTGCAGAAATGGATAGGACACCCAATTAGGAGACACATATTAAATATAGCGCAGAAATAGATATGACACCCAATTAGGAGACACACATTAAATATAGCGCAGACATAGATATGACACCCAATTAGAAGACACATATTAAATATAGAGCAGAAATAGATATGACACCCAATTAGGAGACACAGATTAAATACAGCGCAGACATAGATGATACCCATTTAGCAGACACAGATTAAATATAGCGCAGACATAGATGACACCCAATTAGAAGACACATATTAATTATAGCGCAGGCATATATGACACCCAAAAAGGAGACATAGATTAAAAATAGCCCAGAGATAGATGACACCCAATTAGGAGACACAAATTAAATTTAAGCGCAGACATAAATGACAGCCAATTAGGAGAAACATTTTAACATCTAGCGCAAGCATAGATGATATTCAATTAGGAGAAACAGACTAAATATGGTGCAGGCATAAATGACACCCAATTAGAAGACATATTAAATATAGCGCAGAATAGATGCCTCCCAATTGGGAGACACATATTAAATATAGCGGCGGCATAGATAACACCCAATTAGAAGACACATATTAAATATAGCGCAGACATAGGTGACATCCAAATAGGAGACACATAAAATCTAGCGCAAACATAGATGACATTCAATTAGGAGACTCATATTAAATATAGTGCAGGCATAGATGACACCCAATTAGGAGACACATATTAAATATAGCGCAGACATACATGACACCCAATTAGGAGACACATATTAAATATAGCGCAGACATACATGACACCCAATTAGGAGACACATATTAAATATAGCGCAGACATACATGACACCCAATTAGGAAACACAGATTAAATATAGCGCAGACACAGATGTCACCCAATTAGGAGACACATTAAATACAGCACAGGCATATATGACAACCAAAAAGGAGACATAGATTAAATATAGCGCAGACATAGATAACACCAAATTAAGAGACACGGATTAAATACAGCGCAGACATAGACAACACCCAATTAGGAGACGCGGATTAAATATAGCCCAGACATAGATAACAAACAATTAGCAGACACACACACACACACATATATATATATATATATCGTAGATATGGATGACACCCAATTAGGAGACACAGATTAAATATAGCGCAGACATAGATGATACCCATTTAGCAGACACAGATTAAATATAGCGCAGATATAGATGATACCCATTTAGCAGACACAGATTAAATATAGCGCAGACATAGATGATACCCATTTAGCAGACACAGATTAAATATAGCGCAGATATAGATGACACGCAATTAGGAGACACGGATTAAATACAGCGCAGACATAGATGATACCCATTTAGCAGACACAGATTAAATATAGCGCAGATATAGATGACACGCAATTAGGAGACACGGATTAAATACAGCGCAGACATAGATGATACCCATTTAGCAGACACAGATTAAATATAACGCAGATATAGATGACACCCAATTAGGAGACACGGATTAAATACAGCGCAGACATAGATGATACCCATTTAGCAGACACAGATTAAATATAGCGCAGATATAGATGACACGCAATTAGGAGACACGGATTAAATATAGCGCAGACATAGATGATACCCATTTAGCAGACACAGATTAAATATAGCGCAGATATAGATGACACACAATTAGGAGACACAGATTAAATATAGCGCAGACATACATGATACCCATTTAGCAGACACAGATTAAATATAGCGCAGATATAGATGACACGCAATTAGGAGACACAGATTAAATATAGCGCAGACATAGATAACACCCAATTAGGAGACACGGATTAAATACAGCGCAGACATAGATAACACCCAATTAGGAAACACATATTAAATGTAGCCAACCATAGATAACACCCAATTAGGAGATGCATATTAAATATAGCGCAGACATACATGACACCCAATTAGGAGACACATACCTAATAAAGTGTAGACATAAATGACAGCCAATTAGGAGACGTAGACTAAATATAGCGCAGAAATAGATATGACACCCAATTAGAAGACACATTATATATAGCGCAGAAATAGATATGACACCCAATTAGGAGACACATTATATATAGCGCAGAAATAGATATGACACCCAATTAGAAGACACATTATATATAGCGCAGAAATAGATATGACACCCAATTAGAAGACACATTATATATAGCGCAGAAATAGATATGACACCCAATTAGAAGACACATTATATATAGCGTAGAAACAGATATGACACCCAATTAGAAGACACATTATATATAGCGCAGAAATAGATGACACCCAATTAGAAGACACATATTAAATATAGCGCAGAAATGGATATGATACCCAATTAGGAGACACATATTGAATATTGAGCAGAAATAGATATGACACCCAATAAGAAGACACATTAAATATAGCGCGGACGTAGATATGACACCCAATTAAGAGACACATATTAGATATAGCGCAGACATAGATATGACACTCAATTAGGATAAACATATCAAATATAGCACAAACATAGATGACACCCAATTAGAATACAGAAATTAAATATAGCGCAGACATATATATGACACCCAATTAGGAGACACACATTAAATATAGCGTAGACATAGATATGACACACACTTAGGAGACACATGTTATATATGGGCCAGACAAGGTATGACACCCAATTAGGAGACACATATTAAATATAGCGCAGAAATAAATATCACACCCAATTAGAAGACACATATTTAATATATCGCAGAAATAGATATGACACCCAATAAGGAGACACATATTATATATAGCCCTGACACAGATATGACACCCAATTTGGACGCACATATTTAATATACCGCAGACATGGAATTACACTCAATTAGAAGACACATATTAAATACAGCGAAGAAATAGATATGACACCCAGTTAGAAGACTTATTATATACAGCGCAAAAAAAGGATAGGGCACACAATTAGAAGACAGATATTAAATATAGCGCAGAAATAAATATGTCACCCAATTAGAAGACACATATTAAATATGTCGCAGAAATAGATTTGACACCCAATAAGGAGACACATATTATATATAGCCCAGGCACAGATATAACACCCAATTTGGACACACATATTTAATATAGCGCAGACATGGAATTATACTCAATTAGAAGACACATATTAAATACAGCGAAGAAATAGATATGACACCCAATTAGAAGACACATATTAAATATAGCGCAGAAATAGATATGTCACCCAATTAGAAGACACATATTAGATATAGTGCAGAAATGGATAGGACACCCAATTAGGAGGCCCATATTATATATAGCCCATATATAGGTATGACAAGCAATTAGGATACACATATTAAATACTGCGAAGACATGGAATGACACCCAATTAGAAGACACATTAAATATAGCGCAGAAATAGATATGACACCCAATTAGAAGACGCATTATATATAGCGCAGAAATAGATATGACACCCAATTAGAAGACACATATTAAATATAGTGCAGAAATAGACATGACACCCAATTAGAAGACACATTAAATATAGCGCACAAAATAGCTTAGATACCCAATTAGGAGACACGTTAAATAAAGCGCAGAAAAGATATGACACCCAATTAGAAGACACATTATATATAGCGCAGAAATAGATATGACACCCAATTAGAAGACACATATTAAATATAGCGCGGACATACATGACACCCAGTTAGGAGACACAGACTAAATATAGCGTAGAAATAGATGAGATCCAATTAGGAGACGTAGATTAAATATAGCGCAGAAATAGATATGACACCCAATTAGGAGACACATATTAAATATAGCGCAGAAATAGATATGACACTCAATTAGAAGACACATATTAAATATAGCGCAGAAATAGATATGACACTCAATTAGAAGACACATTATACATAGCGCAGAAATAGATATGTCACCCAATTAGAAGACACATTAAATATAGCGCAGAAATAGATATGACACCCAATTAGAAGGCACATATTAATTATAGCGCACACATAGATACGACACCCAATTAGGAGACATATTATATATAGCGCAGACATAGATCTGACACCCAATTATTAGACACATATTATACATAGCGCAGACATAGATATGCAACCCATTTAGAAGACACATATTTAAAATATTGCTGACATAAATATGACTACCAATTAGGAGACATATTTAATATTGTGCAGACATAAATATGACACCCAATTAGGAGGCCCATATTATATATAGCCCGTATATAGGTATGACAAGCAATTAGGATACACATATTAAATATAGCGCAGAAATAGATATGACACCCAATTAGAAGACACATTAAAAATAGCGCGGAAATAGATATGACGCCCAATCAGGAGAAACGTTAAATAAAGCGCAGAAATATATATGACTCCCAATTAGAAGACACATTATATATAGCGCAGAAATAGATATGACACCCAATTAGAAGACACATATTAAATATAGTGCAGAAATAGAAATGACACCCAATTAGGAGACACATATTAAATATAGCGAGGACATAGATGACACCCAGTTAGGAGACACAGACTAAATATAGAGTAGAAATATATGACATCCAATTAGGAGACACATATTAAATATAGCGCAGAAATAAATATGACACCCAATTAGGAGACACATATTAAATATAGGGCAGAAATAAATATGACACCCAATTAGGAGACACATATTAAATATAGCGTAGACATAGACGACAGCCAATTACTAGACACAGATTAAAGATAGCGTAGACATAGATGACACCCAATTACGAGACACATATTAATTATAGCGCAGCAATAGACGTGACATTCAATTAGGAGACACATATTAAATATAGCGTAGACATAGATGACAGCCAATTTAAGAGACACAGACAAAATATAGCGCAGAAATAGATATGACACCCAATTAGGAGACTCATATTAAATATAGCAAAGACATTGATATGACACCCTATTAGAAGACACATACTAAATATAGCGCAGAAATAGATAGGACACCCAATTAGGAGACACATACTAAATATAGCGCAGACATAGATATGACACCCAATTAGGAGACACATATTAAATACAGCGTAGACATAGATGACAGCCAATTACTGGACACAGATTAAAGATAGCGTAGACATAGATGACACCCAATTAGTAGACACAGACTTAATATAGAGTAGAAATATATGACATCCAATTAGGAGACACATATTAAATATAGCGCAGAAATAAATATGACACCCAATTAGGAGACACATATTAAATATAGGGCAGAAATAAATATGACACCCAATTAGGAGACACATATTAAATATAGCGTAGACATAGACGACAGCCAATTACTAGACACAGATTAAAGATAGCGTAGACATAGATGACACCCAATTACGAGACACATATTAATTATAGTGCAGTAATAGACGTGACACCCAATTAGGAGACACATATTAAATATAGCGTAGACATAGATGACAGCCAATTAAGAGACACAGACTAAATATAGCGCAGAAATACATATGACACCCAATTAGGAGACACATATTAAATATAGCGAAGACATTGATATGACACCCAATTAGAAGACACATAGTAAATATAGCGCAGAAGTAGATATGACACCCAATTAGAAGACACATACTAAATATAGCGCAGACATAGATATGACACCCAATTAGGAGTCACATATTAAATATAGCGCAGTTATAGATGACACCCAATTAGGAGACACAGATTGAATATAGTGCAGTAATGGATGTTATGTAATTAAGAGACACAGACTGAATATATCGTAAACGTAGATGAGAGCCAATTAGGAGACACTGACTAAATATAGCGTAGACATAGATGACACACAATTAGTAGACACAGACTAAATATAGAGTAGACATAGATGACACCCAATTAGGAGATATAGATTATCTATAGCGTAAGCATAGATGTCACCCAATTAGGAGACACAGATTAAATATAGCGCAGACATAGATACGACACCCAATTAGGAGACATATTATATATAGCGCAGAAATAGATTTGACACCCAAATAGAAGACACATTATATATAGCGCAGAAATCGATATGACACCCAATTAGAAGATACATATTAAATATAGCGCAGAAATAGATACGACACCCAATTAGAAGATACATTATATATAGCGCAGAGATAGATATGTCACCCAGTTAGAAGACACATATTAGATATAGCGCAGAAATAAATACGACACCCAAATAGAAGACACATTAAATATAGCGCAGAAATAGATATGACACACAATTAGGAGACACATATTAAATATAGCGCAGCAATAGATATGACACCCAATTAGGAGACACAGACTAAATATAGCGTAGACATAGATGACAGCCAATTACGAGACACAGATCAAAGATAGCGTAGCAATAGATGACACCAAATTAGGAGACACACATTAAATATAGCGCAGGAATAGATATGACACCCAATTAGGAGACATTTATTAAATATAGCGCAGAAATAGATATGACACCCAATTAGGAGACACACATTAAATATAGCGTAGACATAGATGACACGCAATTAGGAGACACATATTAAATATAGCGCAGAAATAGATATGACACCCAATTAGGAGACACATATTAAATATAGCGCAGAAATAGATATGACACCCAATTAGGAGACAAATATTAAATATAGCGTAGACATAGATGACGGCCAATTAGGAGACACAGACCTAATAAAGCGTAGACATAGATGACACCCAATTAGGAGACACAGATTAAATATAGCGCAGACATAGATGATACTCAATTAGGAGACACAGACTAAATATAACGTACACATAGATGGCACATAATTAGGTGACACAGACTAAATATATCATAGACATAGATGACAACCAATTAGGAGACACAGACTAAATATAGCGTAGACATACATGACAGCGAATTCGGAGACACAGATTATATATAGCGTAGAAATAGATGACACCGAATTAGGAGACACATTTTAAATATAGCGCAGAAATAAATATGACACTCAATTAGAAGACACATTATACATAGCGCAGAAATAGATATGTCACCCAATTAGAAGACACATATTAGATATAGTGCAGAAATGGATAGGACACCCAATTAGGAGACACATAATAAATATAGCGCAGAAGTAGATATGACACCCAATTAGAACACATATATTAAATATAGCGCAGACATAGATATGACACCCAATTAGGAGACATATTATATATAGCGCAGACATAGATCTGACACCCAATTATTAGACACATATTATATATAGCGCAGACATAGAAATGACACCCATTTAGAAGACACATATTAAAAATATTACAGACATAGATATGACACCCAATTAGGAGACATATTTAATATTGCGCATACATAGATATGACACCCAATTAGGAGACACATGTTATGTATAGCGCAGACATAAATATGACACCCAATTTGGAGGCCCATATGATATATTAGCCGATATATAGGTATGACAAGCAATTAGGATACACATATTAAATATTGCGAAGACATGGAATGACACCCAATTAGAAGACACAGATTAAAGATAGCGCAGAAATAGACATCACACCCAATTAGAAGACACATTAAATATAGCGCACAAAATAGATATGACACCCAATTACGAGACACGTTAAATAAAGCGCAGAAATAGATATGACACCCAATTACGAGACACGTTAAATAAAGCGCAGAAATAGATATGACACCCAATTAGAAGACACATTATATATAGCGCAGGAATGTATATGACACCCAATGAGAGGACACATATTAAATATAGCGCAGAAATAGATATGACACCCAATTAGAAGACACATTATATATAGCGCAGGAATGTATATGACACCCAATAAGAGGACACATATTAAATATAGCGCAGAAATAGATATGACACCCAATTAGGAGACACATATTCAATTTAGCGGCGCCGTGGCCGAGTGTTTAGATCGCTCGCTTCCCACCGAGGCGGCCCGGGTTCAATCCCAAGGACCTGCATGTGGGATTTGTGGTGGACGAAGCGGCGTCTGGGCGGGTTTTCTCCGGATTCTCCGGTTTCCCCCGCCATTCATTCCACCAACTGCTCCATCATCACCTTTCCTTTCATCCATTTCACCAACATTTCGTTTCATCTACTTCCTTCATCCCATACCAGGCATCGGGCTGATCACCCATCCTGGATGCTCTGTCTGATCTATAAGTGTCTGCTCCTCGACGGGCCTCTGACCCCAGGCACCCGCTTGTAAGTCCTGGGGGTGTAAGTCCTACATAAGAGGAAGGTAAACAGATAATGAATGAATGAATATTCAATATAGCGCGGACACAGATGACACCCTGCTAGGAGACGCAGACTAAATATAGCGTAGAAATAGATGACATCCAATTAGGAGACACAGATTAAATATAGCGCAGAAATAAATATGACACCCAATTAGGAGACACATATTAAATATAGCGCAGAAATAGATATGACACCCAATAAGGAGACACATATTAAATATAGCGCAGAAATAAATATGACACCCAATTGGGAGACACAGATTAAATATAGCGCAGAAATAAATATGACACCCAATTAGGAGACACATGTTAAATATAGCGCAGAAATAGATATGACACTCAATTAGAAGACACATTAAATATAGCGCAGAAATGGATATGTCACCCAATTAGAAGACACATATTAGATATAGTGCAGAAATGGATAGGACGCCCAATTAGGAGACACATATTAAATATAGCGAAGAAATAGATATGACACTCAATTAGAAGACACATTAAATATAGCGCAGAAATGGATATGTCACCCAATTAGAAGACACATATTAGATATAGTGCAGAAATGGATAGGACACCCAATTAGGAGACACATATTAAATATAGCGCAGAAATAGATATGACACCCAATTAGGAGACACACATTAAATATAGCGCAGACATAGATATGACACCCAATTAGAAGACACATATTAAATATAGAGCAGAAATAGATATGACACCCAATTAGGAGACACATATTAAATATAGCGCAGACATAGATACGACACCCAATTAGGAGACACATATTAAATATAGCGCAGACATAGATATGACACCCAATTAGGAGACACATATTAAATATAGCGCAGACATAGATAGGACACCCAATTAGGAGACACATATTAAATATAGCGCAGACATAGATATGACACCCAATTAGAAGACACATATTATATATAGCGCAGACATAGATACGACACCCAATTAGGAGACATATTATACATAGCGTAGACATAGATCTGACACCCAATTATTAGACACGTATTATATATAGCGCAGACATAGATATGACAACCATTTAGAAGACACATATTAAAAATATTGCAGACATAGATATGACACCCAATTAGGAGTTATATTTAATATTGCGCCGACATAGATATGACACCTAATTAGGAGACACATATTATGTATAGCGCAGACATAGATATGACACCCAATTAGGAGGCCCATATTATATATAGCCCATATATAGGTATGACAAGCAATTAAGATACACATATTAAATATTGCGAAGACATGGAATGACACCCAATTAGAAGACACAGATTAAATATAGCGCAGAAATAGATAGACACCCAATTAGAAGACACATTAAATATAGCGCAGAAACAGATATGACACCCAATTAGGAGACACGTTAAACAAAGCGTAGAAACAGATATGACACCCAATTAGAAGACACATTATATATAGCGCAGAAATAGATATGACACCCAATTAGGAGACACTTATTAGATATAGCGCGGACATAGATGACACCCAGTTAGGAGACGCAGACTAAATATAGCGTAGAAATAGATGACATCCAATTAGGAGACACAGATTAAATATAGCGCAGAAATAAATATGACACCCAATTAGGAGACACAGATTAAATATAGCGCAGAAATAAATATGTCACCCAATTAGGAGACACAGATTAAATATAGCGCAGAAATAAATATGACACCCAATTAGGAGACACATATTAAATATAGCGCAGAAATAGATATGACACCCAGTTAGGAGACGCAGACTAAATATAGCACAGAAATAGATATAACACCCAATTAGGAGACACAGATTAAATATAGTGCAGAAATAAATATGACACCCAATTACGAGACACATATTAAATATAGCGCTGAAATAGATATGATACCCAATTAAGAGACACAGACTAAATACAGCGTAGAAATAGATGACAGCCAATTACGAGACACAGATTAAAGATAGCGTAGACATAGATGACACCCAATTAGGAGACACATATTAAGTATAGCGCAGCAATAGACGTCGCACCCAATTAGGAGACACATATTAAATATAGCGTAGACGTAGATGACAGCCAATTAAGAGACACAGACTAAATATAGCGCAGAAATAGATATGACACCCAATTAGAAGACACATATTAAATATAGCGCAGACATAGATGACAGCCAATTAAGAGCACAGACTAAATAAAGCGCAGAAATACATATGACACCCAATTAGGAGACACATATTAAATATAGCGCAGACATAGATATGACACCCAATTAGAAGACACATACTAAATATAGCGCAGAAATAGATATGTCACCCAATTAGGAGACACATACTACATATAGCGCAGACATAGATATGACACCCAATTAGGAGACACATATTAAATATAGCGCAGTTATAAATGACACCCAATTAGGAGACACAGATTGAATATAGCGCAGATATAGATGTCATGTAATTAAGAGACACAGACTGAATATAGCGTAAACGTAGATGAGAGCCAATTAGGAGACACAGATTAGATATAGCGTAGACATAGATGATACACAATTAGTAGACACAGACTAAATATAGAGTAGACATTGATGACACCCAATTTGGAGACACAGATTATATAGTGTAAGCATAGATGACACCCAATTAGAAGACACACATTATATATATAGCGCAGAAAAAGATATGACACCCAATTAGAAGACACATATGAAATATAGCGCAGAAATGGATACGACACCCAATTAGAAGACACTTTAAATATAGCGCAGAAATAGATATGACACCCAATTAGGAGACACATTAAATATAGCGCAGAAATAGATACGACACCCAATTAGAAGACACATTAAATATAGCGCAGAAATAGATACGACACCCAATTAGAAGACACATTAAATATAGCGCAGAAATAGATACGACACCCAATTAAAAGACACATTATATATAGGGCAAAAATAGATATGTCACCCAGTTAGAAGACACATATTATATATAGCGCAGAAATGGATAGGACACCCAATTATAAGACACATTAAATATAGCGCAGAAAAAGATATGACACCCAATTAGAAGGCACATTAAATATAGCGCAGAAATAGATGACACCCAATTAGGAGACACAGACTAAATATAGCGTAGACATAGATGACAGCCAATTAGGAGACACAGATTATACGTAGCGCAGACATAGATGACAGCCAATTAGGAGACACAGATTGAATATAGCGCAGACATCCATAACACCCAATTAGGAGACACATATTAAATATAGTGCAGACATAGGTGACACCCAATTAGGAGACACATATTAAATAAAGCGCAGACATAAATGACACCCAGTTAGGAGACACAGATTAAATATATCGCAGATATAGATGACACCCAATTGGGAGAAACATACTAAATATAGAACAGACATAGATGACACCAAATTAGGAGACACAGTTAAATAAAGCGAAGACATATATAACACCCAATTAAATGACACATATTAAATATAGCGCACACAGCAGGACTATGAGACTGTATTGGATGACATACATTAAATGTAGCACACACCGCACGTCTATTACTCTCTATTGGCTGATATACATTGTATATAGCGCACACAGAAGGACTATGGCACTCTATTGGATGACATACACTAAACATAGCGCACACAGAAGGACTATGACTCTCTATTGGATGACATACACAAAACATAGCGCACACAGAAGGTCTATGGCACTCTATTGGATGACATACACTAAACATAGCTCACACAGAAGGACTATGGCACTCTATTGGATGACATACACTAAACATAGCGCACACAGAAGGACTATGGCACTCTATTGGATGACATACACAAGACATAGCGCACACAGAAGGACTATGACTCTGTATTGGATGATATACCTTATATATAGCGCACACAGCAGGAATATGACTCTCTATTGGATGACGTACATTATATATAGCGCACACCGCAGGACTATGACACTCTATTGGATGACATATATTAAATATAACATACACAGCTGGACTATGACACTTTATTGGATGACATACATTAAATATAACACACATAGCAGGAATATGACACTCTATTGGATGACATATATTAAATATAACACACACATCAGGACTATGATTCTCTATTGGCTGACATATATTAAATATAGCGAGCACAGTAGGACTATGACACTATATTGGATGACATACATTACATATAGTGAACACAGAAGGACTATGATTCTCTATTGGCTGACATATATTAAATATAGCGCACACAGCAGGACTATGACACTATATTGGATGACATACATTACATATAGCGAACACAGCAGGACTATGATTCTCTATTGGCTGACATATATTAAATATAGCGCACACAGCAGGACTATGACACTCTATTGGATGACATACATTAAATATAACACACACAGCAGGAATATGGCACTCTATTGGATGACATATATTAAATATAACACACACAGCAGGACTATGATTGTCTATTGGCTGACATATATTAAATATAGCGAACACAGTAGGACTATGACACTATATTGGATGACATACATTACATATAGCGAACACAGAAGGACTATGACACTATATTGGATGACATACATTATATATAACGCACACAGCAGGACTATGACTCTCTATTGGATGACATACATTAAATATAACACACACAGCAGGAATATGACACTCTATTGGATGACATACATTAAATATAACACACACAGCAGGAATATGACTCACTATTAGATTATACATATTAAATATAACACACAAGGCAGGACTGTCACTTTCTATTAGATGATGTATACTAAATATAGCACACACAGCAGGACTATTACACTTTATTAGATGACACATATTAAATATAGCACACACAGCAGGACTATGAAACTTTGTTAAATGACACATATTAAATATAGTGCCTACAGCAGGACTATGACACTTAATTAGATGACACTAATTGAATATAGCGCATACAGCAGGACTAAGATACTATTTTAGATGACACATTAAATATAGCGCATACAGCAGGACTATGACGCTTTATTAGATGACACATATTAAATATAACGCATACTGCAGGACTAGGACACTTTATAAGATGACACATTAAATATTGCGCATACAGCAGGACTATGACACTCTCTTGGATGACATACATTAAATATAACACACACAGCAGGAATATGGCACTCAATTGGATGACATATATTAAATATAACACACACAGCAGGACTATGATTCTCTATTGGCTGACATATATTAAATATAGCGAACACAGTAGGACTATGACACTATATTGGATGACATACATTACACATAGTGAACACAGAAGGACTATGATTCTCTATTGTCTGACATATATTAAATATAGCGCACACAGCAGGACTATGACACTCTATTGGATGACATACATTAAATATAACACACACACAGCAGGAATATGGCACTCTATTGGATGACATATATTAAATATAACACACGCAGCAGGACTATGATTCTCTATTGGCTGACATATATTAAATATAGCGAACACAGTAGGACTATGACACTATATTGGATGACATACATTACATATAGCGAACACAGAAGGACTATGACATTATATTGGATGACATACATTATATATAACGCACACAGCAGGACTATGACTCTCTATTGGATGACATACATTAAATATAACACACACAGCAGGAATATGACACTCTATTGGATGACATACATTAAATATAACACACACAGCAGGAATATGACTCACTATTAGATTATACATATTAAATATAACACACACAGCAGGACTGTCACTTTCTATTAGATGATGTATACTAAATATAGCACACACAGCAGGACTATTACACTTTATTAGATGACACATATTAAATATAGCACACACAGCAGGACTATGAAACTTTGTTAAATGACACATATTAAATATAGTGCCTACAGCAGGACTATGACACTTAATTAGATGACACTAATTGAATATAGCGCATACAGCAGGACTAAGATACTATTTTAGATGACACATTAAATATAGCGCATACAGTAGGACTATGACGCTTTAATAGATGACACATATTAAATATAACGCATACTGCAGGACTAGGACACTTTATAAGATGACACATTAAATATTGCGCATACAGCAGGACAATGACACTGTGTTAGATGACACATATTAAATATAGCGCATACAGCAGAACTATGACACTTTATTAGATGAAACATATAAAATATAGCGCATACAGCTGGACTATGACACTTCATTAAATGATATATATTAACTATAGGGCATACAGCACGACTATGATACTTTATTAAATGACACACATTAAATATAGCGCATACATCAGAACTATGACACTTTTTTAGATGATACATATTAAATATAGCGCACACAGCAGGACTATGACACTCTATTAGATGACACATATTAAATATAGCGCATGCAGCTGGACTATGACACTTTATTAGATGACACATATTAAATATAGCGCATGCAGCTGGACTATGACACTTCATTAAATGATATATATTAACTATAGGGCATACAGCACGACTATGATACTTTATTAAATGACACACATTAAATATAGCGCATACATCAGAACTATGACACTTTTTTAGATGATACATATTAAATATAGCGCATACAGCTGGACTATGACACTTCATTAAATGATATATATTAACTATAGGGCATACAGCACGACTATGATACTTTATTAAATGACACACATTAAATATAGCGCATACATCAGAACTATGACACTTTTTTAGATGATACATATTAAATATAGCGCACACAGCAGGACTATGACACTCTATTAGATGACACATATTAAATATAGCGCATGCAGCTGGACTATGACACTTTATTAGATGACACATATTAAATATAGCGCATGCAGCTGGACTATGACACTTTATTAGATGACACATATTAAATATAGCGCATGCAGCTGGAATATGGCACTTTATTAGATGACACATATTAAATACAGCGCCTACATTAGGATTATAACACTGTATTAAATGACACATATTAAATATAGCGCATGCAGCTGGACTATGACAGTTTATTAGATGACACATATTAAATACAGCGCCTACATTAGGATTATAACACTGTATTAAATGACACATATTAAATATAGCGCACACAGCAGGACTATGACACTCTAATAGATGACACATATTAAATATAGCGCATGCAGCTGGACTATGACACTTTATTAGATGACACATATTAAATACAGCGCCTACATTAGGATTATAACACTGTATTAAATGACACATATTAAATATAGCGCATGCAGCTGGAATATGACACTTTATTAAATGACACATATTAAATATAGCGCATGCAAATGGACTATGACACTTTATTAGATGACACATATTAAATACAGCGCCTACATTAGGATTATAACACTCTATTAGATGACACATATTAAATATAGCGCATACAGCAGAACTATGACACTCTATTAGATGACAAATATTAAATATAGTGCACACATCATGACCTTTATTAGATGACACATATTATATATAGCGCATACAGCAGGACTATGACACTTTACTAGATGACACATATAATATAGCGCATACATCAAGACTATGAAACTTTATTAGATGACACACCTATATAGCGCGAACAGTAACAGTATGATACCCTGTTAGCTAACACACATTGAGCATGACATAAACAGTAGCACTATAATACTTTGTAAGAAAACACACATTAAATGTTGTACAAACGTTAGTCGAATAACACCTTGTTTGGAGACACACATTAAGTATGGCACAAACTGTGGCGGTATGAAAGCTTGTTAGGACACACATTAAATATGACACAAACAGTAGTTGTATTATACCCTGATAGGAGTCACGCATTAAATATGGCACAAACTGTGGCAGTATGAAAGCTTGTTAGGAGTCACGCATTAATATGGCACAAACTGTGGCAGTATGAAAGCTTGTTAGGAGTCAAGCATTAAATATGGCACAAACTGTGGCAGTATGAATGCTTGTTAGGAGACACGCATTAAATATGGCACAAACAGTGGCAGTATGAAAGCTTGTGAGACACACATTAAATATGGCAAAAACAGTGGCAGTATGAAAGCTTATTAGGAGTCACGCATTAAATATGGCACAAACTGTGGCACTATGAAAGCTTGTTAGGAGACACGCATTAAATATGGCACAAACTGTGACAGTATGAATGCTTGTTAGGAGTCACGCATTAAATATGGCACAAACTGTGGCAGTATGAAAGCTTGTTAGGAGACACACATTAAATGTGACACAAACTGTGGCAGTATGAAACCTTGTTAGGAGTCACGCATTAAGTATGGCACAAACAGTGACAGTATAAAAGCTTGTTAGGAGACACACATTAAATGTGACACAAACTGTGGCAGTATGAAAGCTTGTTAGGAGTCACGCATTAAGTATGGCACAAACAGTGGCAGTATGAAAGCTTGTTAGGAGTCACGCATTAAGTATGGCACAGTGACAGTATGAAAGCTTGTTAGGAGACACACATTAAATATGACACTAACTTTGACAGTATGAAAGCTTGTTAGGAGACACACATTAAGTATGGCACAAACTGTGACAGTATGAAAGCTTGTTAGGAGACACACATTAAATATGACACAAACTGTGACAGTATGAAAGCTTGTTAGGAGTCACGCATTAAGTATGGCACAAACAGTGACAGTATGAAAGCTTGTTAGGAGACAAACATTAAATATGACACAAACTGTGACAGTATGAAAGCTTGTTAGGAGACACACATTAAATATGACACAAACTGTGACAGTATGAAAGCTTGTTAGGAGACACACATTAAATATGACACAAACTGTGACAGTATGAAAGCCTGTTAGGAGACACACATTAAATATGACACAAACTGTGACAGTATGAAAGCTTGTTTGGAGACACACATTAAATATGACACAAACAGTGGCAGTATGAAAGCTTGTTAGGAGACACACCTTAAATATGACACAAACTGTGACAGTATGAAAGCTTGTTAGGAGACACACATTAAATATGACACAAACTGTGACAGTATGAAAGCTTGTTAGGAGACACACCTTAAATATGACACAAACTGTGACAGTATGAAAGCTTGTTAGGAGACACACATTAAATATGCCACAAACTGTGACAGTATGAATGCTTGTTAGGAGACACACATTAAATATGACACAAACTGTGACAGTATGAAAGCTTGTTAGGAGACACACATTAAATATGACACAAACAGTGGCAGTATGAAAGCTTGTTAGGAGACACATTAAATATGACACAAACAGTGGCAGTATGAAAGCTTGTTATGAGACACACATTAAATATGACACAAACAGTGGCAGTATGAAAACTTGTTAGGAGACACATATTAAATATGGCACAAACGGTAGTTGTATTATACCCTAATAGGAGACACACATTAAATATGGCACAAACAGTAGTAGTATAATACCCTGTTAGGAGACACACATTAAGTATGGCACAAACTGTGACAGTATAAAAGCTTGGTAGGAGACACACATTAGATATGGCACAAACTGTGGCATTATGAAAGCTTGTTTGGAGACACACATTAAGTATGGCACAAACTGTGACAGTATGCAAGCTTGTTTGGAGACACACATTAAATATGGCGCAAACTGTGGCAGTATGAAAGCGTGTTTGGAGACACACATTAACTACGGCACAAACTGTGGCAGTAGGAAAGCTTGTTTGGAGACACACATTAAATATGGCACAAACTGTGGCAGCATGAAAGCTTGTTAAGAGACACAGATTAAATATGGCACATAGAGTAGTTGTATAATATCCTGTTAGGAGACACACATTAAATATGGCACAAACTGTGACAGTATCAAAGCTGGTAGGAGACACAGATAAAATATGGCACAAAGATTAGTTTATTATACCCTGTTAGGAGACACACATTAAATATGGCACAAACTGTGGCAGCATAAAACGTGTTAGGAGACAACGATTAAATATGGCACAAAGAGTAGTTGTATAATACGCTGTTTGAAGACACACATTAAATATGGCACAAACTGTGACAGTATAAAAGCTGGTAGGAGACTCACATTAAATATGGCACAAACAGTAGTAGTATAATACCCTGTTAGGAGACACACATTAAGTATGGCACAAACTGTGACAGAATGAAAGCTTGTTAAGAGACACACATTAAGTATGGCACAAACTGTGACAGTATCAAAGCTTGTTAGGAGTCACACATTAAGTATAGCACAAACTGTGACAGTATGAATGCTTGTTAGGAGTCACACATTAAGTATAGCACAAACTGTGACAGTATGAAAGCTTGTTAGGAGATACACATTAAGTATGGTACAAACTGTGACAGTATGAAAGCTTGTTAGGAGACACACATTAAATATGACACAAACAGTGGCAGTATGAAAGCTTGTTAGGAGTCACGCATTAAATGTGACACAAATAGTGGCAGTGTGAAAGTTTCTTAGGAGACACACATTTAATATGACACAAACAGTTGTTGTATAATACCCTGTTAGGAGATACACATTAAATATGGCACAAACTGTTACAGTATGAATGCTTGTTAGGAGTCACACATTAAGTATGGCACAAACTGTGACAATATGAATGCTTGTTAGGAGTCGCACATTAAGTATGGCACAAACTGTGACAGTATGAATGCTTGTTAGGAGTCACACATTAAGTATGGCACAAACTGTGACAGTATCAAAGCTTGTTAGGAAACACACATTAATTATGGCACAAACTGTGGCAGTATCAAAGCTTGTTAGGAGTCACACATTAAGTATGGCACAAACTGTGGCAGTATCAAAGCTTGTTAGGAGACACACATTAAATATGGCACAAACTGTGACAGTATCAAACCTTGTTAGGAGTCACGCATTAAGTATGGCACAAACTGTGACAGTGTCAAAGCTTGTTAGGAGACACACATTAAGTATGGCACAATCTGTGACAGTATCAATGCTTGTTAGGAGTCACCCATTAAGTATGGCACAAACTGTGACAGTATCAAAGCTTGTTAGGAGTCATACATTAAGTATGGCACAAACTGTGACAGTATGAAAGCTTGTTAGGAGACACACATTGAATATGACACAAACAGTGGCAGTATGAAAGCTTGTTAGGAGACACACATTAAATGTGACACAAACAGTGGCAGTATGAAAGCTTGTTAGGAGTCACGCATTAAATGTGACACAAACAGTGGCAGTATGAAAGCTTGTTAGGAGACACACATTAAATATGCCACAAACTGTGACAGTATGAATGCTTGTTAGGAGACACACATTAAGTATGGCACAAACTCTGACAGTATGAAAGCTTGATAGGAGACACACATTAAGTATGGTACAAACTGTGACAGTATGAAAGCTTGTTAGGAGACACATATTAAGTATGACACAAACTGTGACACTATGAATGCTTGTTAGGAGACACACATTAAGTATGGCACAAACTGTGACAGTATGAAAGCTTGTTAGGAGACACACATTAAGTATGGCACAAACTGTGACAGTATCAAAGCTTGTTAGGAGTCACACATTAAGTATAGCACAAACTGTGACAGTATGAAAGCTTGATAGGAGACACACATTAAATATGACACAAACAGTGGTAGTATGAAAGCTTGTTAGGAGACACACATTAAATGTGACACAAACAGTGGCAGTATGAAAGCTTGTTAGGAGTCACGCATTAAATGTGACACAAATAGTGGCAGTGTGAAGGTTTCTTAGGAGACACACATTAAATATGACACAAACAGTTGTTGTATAATACCCTGTTAGGAGATACACATTAAATATGGCACAAACTGTGACAGTATGAATGCTTGTTAGGAGTCACACATTAAGTATGGCACAAACTGTGACAGTATGAATGCTTGTTAGGAGTCACACATTAAGTATGGCACAAACTGTGACAGTATGAATGCTTGTTAGGAGTCACACATTAAGTATGGCACAAACTGTGACAGTATCAAAGCTTGTTAGGAGACACACATTAATTATGGCACAAACTGTGGCAGTATCAAAGCTTGTTAGGAGACACACATTAAGTATAGCACAAACTGTGGCAGTATCAAAGCTTGTTAGGAGACACACATTAAATATGGCACAAACTGTGACAGTATCAAACCTTGTTAGGAGTCACGCATTAAGTATGGCACAAACTGTGACAGTATCAAAGCTTGTTAGGAGACACACATTAAGTATGGCACAAACTGTGACAGTATCAAAGCTTGTTAGGAGTCACACATTAAGTATGGCACAAACTGTGACAGTATCAGAGCTTGTTAGGAGTCATACATTTAGTATGGCACAAACTGTGACAGTATGAAAGCTTGTTAGGAGACACACATTAAATATGACACAAACAGTGGCAGTATGAAAGCTTGTTAGGAGACACACATTAAATGTGACACAAACAGTGGCAGTATGAAAGCTTGTTAGGAGTCACGCATTAAATGTGACACAAACAGTGGCAGTATGAAAGCTTGTTAGGAGACACACATTAAATATGCCACAAACTGTGACAGTATGAATGCTTGTTAGGAGACACACATTAAGTATGGCACAAACTGTGACAGTATGAAAGCTTGTTAGGAGACACATATTAAGTATGACACAAACTGTGACACTATGAATGCTTGTTAGGAGACACACATTAAGTATGGCACAAACTGTGACAGTATGAAAGCTTGTTAGGAGACACACATTAAGTATAGCACCAACTGTGACAGTATCAAAGCTTGTTAGGAGACACACATTAAATATGACACAAACAGTGGCAGTATGAAAGCTTGTTAGGAGACACACATTAAATGTGACACAAACAGTGGCAGTATGAAAGCTTGTTAGGAGTCACGCATTAAATGTGACACAAATAGTGGCAGTATGAAAGCTTGTTAGGAGACACACATTAAATATGCCACAAACTGTGACAGTATGAATGCTTGTTAGGAGTCACACATTAAGTATGGCACAAACTGAGACAGTATGAAAGCTTGGTAGGAGACACACATTAAATATGGCACAAACTGTGGCAGTATGAAAGCTTATTAGGAGACACACATTAAATATGGCACAAACTGTGGCGGTATGTAAGCTTGTTTGGAGACACACATTAAATATGGCACAAACTGTGGCGGTATGTAAGCTTGTTTGGAGACACACATTAAATATGGCACAAACTGTGGCGGTATGTAAGCTTGTTTGGAGACACACATTAAATATGGCACAAACTGTGGCGGTATGTAAGCTTGTTAGCTTGTTGCCGCGCCATCACCACTTCGTCGCTTGTCTGTACCGGGCTTTGCCAGCGCATCTCCAGCCAACATTTCTGTTGCACCGCCTGAGATTCAATGGCCGTTTTTACAGCCATACAGTCCTTTGGAAAGGTGTAGCAGCAAGGCCTTAGCTACCTTCCCTCCGGAAACGGTTGACGATGTAGTTTTAGTGTTCGGCCCTCTGCTACTCGTATCTTTCATTACGCACTAGAGACTCTTTACTCCTTCCGTTATCCTTTCTTCTTTCTATTAGTTGTTAAGCTCCACTCAAGCTTCCGATTCAAGCTGGTCCTGACGCTCTTTCTTTTCTTCTACTTTAAAATATACTTTATTTGTTTAATTTTTTAAGGCAATACCTGACATCTCTAAAGATAAAGACAAGAGTAGAAGGACTGTACGTTCGCCGACCGGGATACGGACGACGAGAAGGACCGTTCTGAAGACACAGATTGACTTCACTGGGACTCCCAACGCAGTCTCACACTCCAAGTTGCCGTCGGTTAATTGCAGTGCAACGACTATTCCTAACAGCACCTCTCCTCCTCCTTCCATTCCAACCCCTCTTCACCCTTCCACTCCCATTCCACAGAACACCGCCTACCCGCACTCCAGTTCTCATCTACCGCTTCACGCTCTTCCCTTCACCTTTCCGAGGCAATATCTCCACCACCCATCGTATACCCTATCCCCTGATCGAATACATATGACTCCCCTCGAACGGTCCCCAACCCATACGACTCTTCCTTTGTCCCCCAGCCTCGTACAGACAACCCAGGACGTACGCTGATGTGACTACCAAGAGACTACTGGCGCAGCTTTATGTCTCTAAGCACGTTCCTGATCTTTTGAGAATACTTGCTGAGTTGAACCTGGAGCACAACAACGCGAGATACATCATCGTTAGAGCGCTAATCTCCGTGATTTCATGGTCCGGACCAAGATTCTACTACCAATCATAGCTGAAGTCCCAAAGGAAGTATACTGGGGCCGACATTGTTCAGCATTTATATAAATGACGTGCCAAGTGCAGTAAACACCACTAAACATGCACAGTGTGTATGAAAAACGCACCCATAACGCTTAGTATATTGCCTGGGACATTAAAGTGAGCATTTTTCAACGGGGGACCCGTGTCCGAGAATACATGGTTTGGACGCTCTGGGGCGTCGAAGTTTGCGAACGTTTCGTATATGTTGATGGTGTGCGCTTCGTTAAGAAACACAGCAATAACATTATACTGTGCAATAAATTACAAAAGGTGTTCAAACTGTGGTGCTATTTGAATGCAGAGTGTACATCGCTAGTACGCACATGGTTAAAATAATTGCGGCTCTGTGCTCAACATTTCAGTCGCAGCATGGATGTCTGCGATAAAGTCCTCCTCTGATGTTACAGGGTAGCATACATTTTAGTCTTCATGGTGAGCCTCATAAAATAGCCAAGAGGTGTAATATAAGGTGACCGTGGTGGCATTGGCACAGGTGCTACCCCACCAATTCATTGATGTGGTGTCCAAGTGGTGCCGCACATTTGCATCATATTGAACTGGAGCTTCGTCGTGTTCCAGCCACATTAGTGACGAACCCGTAGTAGCACCACATCAAGTAGAGTCAGAAGAACATCTCAGACAGAAGTGAGGTATATCGGTCCTGTTAGTCTGGTTGTCAGTAGATGCGACCCAATGACCTGGCCACCAATTATCCCAGGCCATAGCTTCACACTGAAAGTGTATCGATTACATCTAGCCTTGGATTATGGACGGATGTAGTACGTGCGCGGGAAACTTAAGGCATAGTTGGTTCATCTGCCTAACGCTAAGGGCGAGAGGCTTACATAACTACATTAGGAAGCCCACAACATTCCGATAAAACAGCGTCCAAACAATCTATTTCCGGAACATGGGTTCCCGCTTGCAAAATCTTCAGTTTAATATCTCACCCAACATACTAAGCGTTATCGTATTTTTCTATACACACTGTATACATACATACATACATACATACATACATACATACATACGCGTGTGTGTGCGTGTGTGCAGACGGTACGACAATAATGCCACAATCGGACAAAACAGAACTAATACATACCAGGCTCCAGAACGCATTCAATGCACTGGAATACTGTTTCACCAGCTGGAGAATAAAAGTAAACGCCTCGAAAAGCCAAGCAATAGTTTTCACCAAACGAACAAATCATCACCATTCCCGACATAGCCTACGACTGTTGCTCCTATTTGGAGAGGAACAAATTGAACCAACTCAGTAACATGGGATTAAAATGGAGCAAGGTCTAATATGAAGAAGCGCATTTACCACGTTACGACACACATTGAGAAGTTACAAATACTCCACAACAGAGATTTACGTATGATTGCACAGATTTCTAGAATTGCACCCTCAGACATGTTACACGACGAGCTAAAATGCACACAATGGAATAATTCCTTGAAACGTTAACCTTTGATACTTATGCAAAATTTCAACGTCTCACAACTGAATGACACAAGCATTAGGGGAGTATGACACGCAAACAAATAAATACAACAGATCATTATCTGTCTTTGACGGAAACCTAAGCAATGGATAGAATGAAGATGAGGTACGAGAATTCTTAGACTACCTTTTCCAAGACCGTCTGCACACACAGGACAACTAAACAATCACATTACCTCTTTCTTGTTACAGGCAATCCAGTCCATACAGTAGCCTTCGAAGGTCTTGTGCTACCTAGCCAAGGCGGCACCGAGGGATAAAGGCCTACCCGTGGACCCACTCGTGCAGCTGCGCTGAAATGGGCTGGCTGCTTATTTGTGTAGTTACAATTATAGCAGCAATAAAACAGACCACGATCTCACCAGCAAGGAATCCTTACGACAAGAGCTAGAAGAAGCCCGAAGTCTTAGGAGCATTCTTCTTGGGGAAAATAACCACCTTAAGACATAACGTTCTTCCCCTTAAGGGGAAGGAAACTTGACCGGCCTCAAAAGGCGATTGGCTAACGTCGCCAATAATCCTCTAAATACTTGTACCCGAACACCAATTCACCCTTTAAAGTAGATGCACAGTTACTAATCTTAGGCTAATGCATGTCCCATAACGTATTTATCTACTAGACATTTGCACTAACTGCAAGAATACATTATGACTAGCCATATTAATCTAGACATTTGCACTAACTGCAAGAACATTAAAGGACCAACCACCCCGGATTGCTCAGGGCGCATGTCATGTGTAATCCCGGGTAATTAACATTTGACGCGCTCCCATGTAATGCATGCCAGTTTATTATCTTTAATTTACTGACCTTGGTTCTGTGTGGGACCTAACTAAAATTAAAACGTGCATGACAAACTAACAACTAAGTGTTTTGTGGAGGGGTTTAGTGGGTAGGGCCGTGCTCCGATTGCGAGTCCCACACGCTAGCTTCACTGGCTTGCGTAAAATGTATTTCCCCCACATCCCCCCAAAAAACATTGTGTACGAATTTAAGCTGTTCTCGGTGACCTATAGCAGGACAGAGTATGGGTTTAAGAGCATCCACACTGACACTTATATTGCAAAACTATAAATAATGCATATTCTTTAGCTTGTAAGGTGGGCCCGTTGTATCGGCACCAGGCAATTAAGCCCCAATAAGATCAAATTGAAACTGAAAAACTACTTCACGGCCAAGAAAAAATCAAGTAATCTGTATTAACAATGTTCTGCAGATTGACAAAATTCGTGTTTTGTATGTGCAGATGACTCCGCCATCATGGTTCATTCTGGAAAGTCTAAATTACTCCACCGCCATCTTCAGACACACTAGATAACCTCACAGATTGTCTAGCCAACTAGCGTAACAAAATCAACACCGACAAATACGACGCCATTATATTCACTCGACGTAATCAATACAGATAAGCTAATCACAATCATCTACATCTCATCCTGTTCAGGATTGATACACACTGAACCAACAACATAAAGTACCCCGGTTTCCTAACGGACCAGAGTCGCACCTGGAGAGAACACTTAATGTATGCACGCAAACGCGCCAATGCCCAGCTACGCAAACTATACTCTTTGATCATCATTAATAGGGAGGGGAGTGCTAAATGAGCAGGGGAAGAGGAAGGTTGTGTTAGCAAGGAGCTGTCTCACAGAAGAAGAAAGGTGAAACAAGGGACAATGGGAGTTGAAATTACAGTATACAGAATGAGAATTGGACTGTTTATGGCAAAACCGCTTTCCAAATGTAAAACTGATCAAAACATGATGATGAATTGGCTGACAACAGGAAGTGTGATACTTATGCTCCTAGTGATCGGAGGGATCGAACTAAACCCAGGTCCAAAGGATATGCAAGAAATTATGGAGGATCTCGTAGAAAAAATCAACAACATGAACGGAATGGAACAACGATATAATTCAGTGGTTGAGGCACGAATGTTATATGGGATTGAAATATGGGGGCTTGAAAACGGGTGGGAAGTGGTGGACATTTTCCACAGAATATTTTGTAAGGAAGTACTAGGGTTGCCAACAGCTACAGCAAATGAAGCAGCTCAAATTGAAATGGGACGAGTAACAAGAAAAGGAATGGTTGTGGAGAGAGCCTTAAAATATTGGCACAGGATCTTGAATTCTGACGACAATAATTTATTACAACAATGTCTAAAATACCAAGAAATTAGTTTAAAAAATACGGGATGGGTAAATGAACTAAGAAATAACCTTGAGAATAATGGCATGGGAGATGTTTGGAGGAAAAGAGAGGCAAATCACAAAGGTTTTTGGAAGAGCATCAGAAGAAGATTTGAGGACATCGAGATACAGCAATTATTTAGTCAGATAACTGAGAAGAGATCTTTGATTTTTTATGTTAACATAAAAAAACACTGGGAAAGAGAGAAATATGTAGACAACACAAATAAAAAGAAAGAGGAGGTATAGCATGGTTAAGGGCAGGAATATGGAGGCGAAAAGGGAAGCGAAACGGCTATGCACAAGATGAATGTCCATTATGCGGGGAAAGTGAAGATATACAACATATTATATTTGAATGCAAAGAAACAGAGATTTAGAGAAAAGAGAGTTTATGGTATGGAATCAATAGGAATAAAGATATACATACAATTCTAGATAAAAACTGTAAAAATATGGGTAAATACTTAATGAAAGTAAAAAAATTAATGGATATGGACGGCTAATAGAGGAAAAATAATGTAAATATATAAGAACTACTAAATGTATCAACATGTAATTGTAATTCACAACGACTGCTCATATTAGTGGCCAGGGCCAAATAGAGAAGGCAGTCTAAATATGTAATAACTTAGTGCTCAAATAAATTATTCATTCATTCATTAATAGGGATTTCAAAAAATAAAGCAGCCCTTATACTAAACAAAAACCTGTTTCGCCCTATATTACATATGCTGCACATATATACGGCAATTACAACAATTCTAAAACAGAATAATTCGCATAATAGCTAAAGTTCCTAAAGTTACACCCTGCACATGAAGAACCCTGTCTTCTACCATCAAATACTTCATAAAAAATCTCGTCGCAGATTTCCATGGCAAGACAGAAACCAATTATAACCCCCCTCATACATCACCAAAAACAATACGGCGCTAACCACGACACCCACAAACGCCCGTTCTGCATTTTCCAACGAAATCTCTTCCCGGACACTGCTCCTATTGATGTCTGTATTCATCTTTTCGCTTACTTCCGCCTTAGTACTGATTTCCTGTGCTACTGCCAATACCCTGCTGCAAACTAAATATCTCAATTATGAATTCCTCTCAGTTATAGCCATGCCAACCAGTAATCAATCCACCTGCTGAACGAATCAGCACTAACAGTCTGTTGCTGCACCAAGAACTACACCTATCTACCCGGAACCAACAGATCGACACTGCCTTGATCTTCGATAAGTCACAAACAAATTTCATGACACATCCAACTCAACCATCGTACTTCATTTCAATGCATGAAAAATTTCCCTTATTGCTCGGGCAACCCATTGAGAAACGTTACTAACCCTTAATCTCAACTAGCTTACAAACAACTCATCTCTTCATTTGCATGTGCTAACCACTGGGCGCCATTCAGGTCATGTTACGTGTGACGCCTAGGATATCATGTTGAGTTGACATGCGCTGCAAGTTAACCAGTAGTGTACTAACCAGGGTGCTCAAGAGAAACCCCGCCGATCGTTGCAGGAACACAAACAAGCGCCCTTTTTCCCATTGATACTTAGCTCACTAGCAGCATGTATATGAGGAGGCGATCGTCAACGAGGGCAACAGACGTGACCCCCTTTTAAAGCAACCACCATCAGTTTATCCTGAAGGCAAAGATTATGAACACCTTCGAAACGCCGGTTTCAAACCAGTTACAAACCCGGCTGGAAACACGAGAAATTCTAGAGCTCATGAGAACGTGTTTGTGCTTTCTCACCCTAAGCAAACTAATGATTTAAAGTCAGGATTTTGTTACCCAAACTTAATTTTGGCAGAAACTTGTCTGCGTTTTAACAGCAACAATAGTATGTCCAATATTTGATGCACACATTTTGACGAGCATTTGTACTTCTAGCTTCTAAGTTTTAACAAACGCCATTAACCTTTCACGATAAATTATTGTTCCGTTGATGGAAATCTAAGTAAAAGATCCCTGAATTACAATTACCTCCTGTTTCTATTGGAATGCACATAGGTTCGTTTCTACTTTTTGAAAGTATAGCTTTTTGTGAGTATTTATCAATTCTTTCTAAATTGTGAAACTGTCAGCATTGTGATCGACGTTTTTTTTAATAATACCTAAGTTATAGAGCGGTATTAATATGTGTCAGTGAGCTGCAAGTTTGGAACACTCAAGTACTCTACCCAATTCTGTTATCAGTGTCGTGAACGTCCTAGCGTAACTAACATTTTTACCAAAATAACCAGGCAATAAATTGTAATTCCTCAATTACTATGTATTTATGCTTCATTTTTACAACTTCTTGAGTTGGTTTAAAGCATTCGAAAAGCAAATCACACACAAATATCCAACTTATATTGACTTTTAGGCATGGATGCCGATGCAAATGGGATAATAGGTCCCTTACCTAAAAATGCTTATCTAGGATCCCTCCATAATCCTTGCAATTGTTTGGACACATTTTTGAAACACACTGGTTTATGCGCAAATTTATCTTTGTGTGCCAATTCACCTATGATATCGGAATTAAAATCGTTAGTCATTTCTGATAAAATAAAAGATTATAAACCTTTTGGTGGGAATTCGTGAACCTATTCATCTTGCACTCTTAGAAGATGCCTGGCCTGAGTATAAAATTTTATATACGTATGCGAATTCCTGTTTTGAGTCAAAAGTTCAAACACCTGGGCGCGCGCGGAGCTTTTCCTAAAAGTGCTTCTTCTTATTTCATGTACACTCTCAAAATCTAAGTGGGACACAGTGCTCCCTCAGGTCAGTAAAAATAAAACTGAAAATTAATAACTATTCTTATGCATATAATATACTGTATACTGATTGCATTTCAACTTTGATGTCATATCTTTTGCTAATTGTACAACTAGAGCGGCGTCAAAATCACGATACCCTTTAGGTTCTACTATTGCACAGATACGCTCAAATAACTGTTCCACAAGCTTTACTGCATTTCCCCCCACAGACTTAGATATACATCTGGTTCTAAAACAGTGTTTTCAGATCTTTTAGCCTCTAGACACTCAGGTTTAATTCTCATTGCTCTTAGGTTACTAACATTCGGTGTTTTGATCAACTACCTTCAAGAATAATTATACGTTTTATGACGATGGTAGTGATTGTGGAGATGGGGTGTTATAAGGTGATGGTTATAGCTATTACCATGGTGGTGCTGTAGTCACGGAGTGTCAGTAGATCATGGTAATCGCTGTGGCGAAGGTGTTAACAGTGGTTATGGGGTGTCAATAGCTGATTGTTATATTTGTGGTGATGCCGGTGACAGTGGTGATGACATCAATAGATGGTAATGGCTGTGGCGATGGTGGTGACTGATGAAGGAATATCAGTATATGATGGTTATGGCTATGGTGATGGTGGTTGTGGTGATGGAGTGTCAGTAAATCATGGTTATGGCTATGGCGATGGTGGTGATTGTGGTGAAGGAATATCAATATATGATGGTTATGGCTATGCTGATGGTGGTGAAATTGAAATTGTGTTTTATTTATGGACGCTCTTTAACTGCTGTAGTCGTTAGCGTCCCATTCTATATTGGGCGTGAAAGATCGGTGACTTTGCTCAGAGGCCTCTTTATCAGGCGTGAGGTTCTTTTACGTGCCGTAAATCTACGACACGGGACCACCGACTTTACTTTCCTTCCGAAGGAAACCACGCCCGAAAAAAAGCCATCGCCCTCCGCCGGGTTTGAACCCGCGACCTCGGGAACTAGAGGCTAGCATGGTAACCACTACACCACGGAGGACGACATTGATGGTGGTGACTGTGCTGATGGAGTGTCAGTAGATGATGGTTATGGCTATGGTGATGGTGACTGTGGTCATGGACTGTCAATAGATGAGAGTTATCTAGTGGTGTAGAAATTAGGAAGTTTGATGGTTATGACTGTGATCATGGTGGCGATTGAGGTGATGGTATGTCAGTAGGCGATGGTTATGGTTGTAGGAATGGTAGCATCTGCGTAGATGCAGTGCCAGTGGATCATGGTAATGGGTGTAGTGATGGTGGTGATTGTGCCGATTAAGTGTCAGTAGATGATGGTAATGGCTGTAGCGACGATGATGACTGTGTTGGTGAAATGTTAGTAAGTAAAAGTAATGGCTGTAGTGATAATGATGACTGCGATAATGAAGTGTCAGTAATTGGTGGTTATGGCTATGGTGATGATGGTGAGTTTGGCGATAGAGTATTATAGGAGTTAATTAGGATGGTGGTGATGAACTGTCAATAGGTAATGGTTATGGCTATGGCGATGGTGGTGATTGTGGTAATGGAATGTGAGTAGATGGTGCTTGGTGATGGTCGTGATTGTGTTGAAGGAATGATAGTAGTTGATGATGACTGTGGAGATGTTGGTGATTGTGGTGATGGAGTTTAAGAGGACGATGGTTATGCCTGTGGCGACAGGAGGGATAGTGGTGATGTATAATGAGCAGATGCTAGTTATACCTGTGGAGATGGAGTGCCAGTAGATGGTGGATAGCGATGGTACTGATTGTGGTAAAATAGTGTCAGCAGATGATGTTTCTGACTGTGGCAGTGGTGACAATTGTGGTAATGAAGTGTCAGTAGACTATGATTATGGCTATTGCGATGGTGGTGACTGTGATGATGGGATATCAGCAGATGATGGTTATGTCTGTGTCAATAGTAGTGACTGTGATGATGGAGTGTCAGCAGGTGATGGTTATGTCTGTATCAATAGTAGTGACTGTGATGATGGAGTGTCAGCAGGTGATGGTTATGTCTGTGGCAATAGTAGTGACTGTGATGATGGAGTGTCAGCAGGTGATGGTTATGTCTGTGGCAATAGTAGTGACTGTGATGATGGAGTGTCAGCAGATGATGGTTATGTCTGTGTCAATAGTAGTGACTGTGATGATGGAGTGTCAGCAGGTGATGGTTATGTCTGTGGCAATAGTAGTGACTGTGATGATGGGATGAGGGCAGATGTGGTTATGTCTGTGTCAATAATAGTGACTGTGATGATGGGATATCAGCAGATGATGGTTATGTCTGTGTCAATAGTAGTGACTGTGATGATGGAGTGTCAGCAGGTGATGGTTATGTCTGTGGCAATAGTAGTGACTGTGATGATAAGATGAGGGCAGATGTGGTTATGTCTGTGTCAATAATAGTGACTGTGATGATGGGATATCAGCAGATGATGGTTATATCTGTGTCAATAGTAGTGACTGTGATGATGAGATGCGAGCAAATGATGGTTATGTCTGTGTCAATAGTAGTGACTGTGATAATGGAATATCAGCAGATGATGGTTACGTCTGTGGCAGTAGTAGTGACTGTGATGATGGGATATCAGTAGATGATGGTTATGTCTGTGGCAATAATAGTAACTGTGATGATGGGATATCAGCAGATGATGGTTATATCTGTGTCAATAGTAGTGACTGTGATGATGAGATGCGAGCAAATGATGGTTATGTCTGTGTCAATAGTAGTGACTGTGATAATGGAATATCAGCAGATGATGGTTACGTCTGTGGCAGTAGTAGTGACTGTGATGATGGGATATCAGCATATGATGGTTATGTCTGTGAAAATAGTAGTAACTGTGATGATGGGATGCGAGCAGATGATGGTTATGTCTGTGTCAATAGTAGTGACTGTGATGATGGGATATCAGCAGATGATGGTTATGACTGTGTCAATAGTAGTGACTGTGATGATGGGATATCAGCAGATGATGGTTATGTCTGTGTCAATAGTAGTGACTGTGATTATGGGATATCAGCAGATGATGGTTATGTCTGTGTCATTAGTAGTGACTGTGATGATGGGATGCGAGCAGATGATGGTTACGTCTGTGTCAGTAGTAGTGACTGTGATGATGGGATATCAGCAGATGATGGTTATGTCTGTGGCAATAGTAGTGACTGTTATGATGGGATATCAGCAGAAGATGGTTATGTCTGTGTCAATAGTAGTGACTGTGATGATGGGATATCAGCAGATCATGGTTACGTCTGTGGCAGTAGTAGTGACTGTGATGATAAGATATCAGCAGATGATGATTATGTCTGTGTCAATAGTAGTGACTGTGATGATGGGATATCAGCAGATGATGTTTATGTCTGTGGCAATACTAGTGACTGTGATGATGGTATATCAGCAGGTGATGGTTATGTCTGTGGCAATAGTAGTGACTGTGATAATGGGATATCAGCAGATGATGGTCATGACTTGTCAATAGTAGTGACTGTGATGATGGGATGCGAGCAGATGATGGTTATGTCTGTGTCAATAGTAGTGACTGTGATGATGGGATATCAGCAGATGATGGTTACGTCTGTGGCAGTAGTAGTGACTGTGATAATGGTAATCAGCAGATGATGGTTATGTCTGTGACAATAGTAGTGACTGTGATGATGGGATGCGAGCAGATGATGGTTATGTCTGTGTCAATAGTAGTGACTGTGATGATGGGATATCAGCAGATGATGGTTATGTCTGTCTCTTTAGTAGTGACTGTGATGATGGGATGCGAGCAGATGATGGTTATGTCTGTGTCAGGAGTAGTGACTGTGATGATGGGATATCAGCAGATGAGTGTTATGTCTGTGGCAATAGTAGTGACTGTGATGATGGGATATCAGCAGATGATGGTTATGTCTGTGGCAATAGTAGTGACTGTGATGATGGGATATCAGCAGATAATGGTTATGTCTGTGGCAATAGTAGTGACTGTGATGATGGGATATCAGCAGATGATGGTTATGTCTGTGGCAATACTAGTGACTGTGATGATGGGATATCAGCAGATGATGGCTATGACTGTGGCGATAGTAGTGACTGTGATGATGGAGTGTCAGCAGGTGATGGTTATGTCTGTGTCAGTAGTAGTGACTGTGAAGATGGGATATCAGCAGATGAGTGTTATTACTGTGGCAATAGTAGTGACTGTGATGATGGGATATCACCAGATGATGGTTATGTCTGTGTCATTAGTAGTGACTGTGATGATGGGATGCGAGCAGATGATGGTTATGTCTGTGTCAGGAGTAGTGACTGTGATGATGGGATATCAGCAGATGATGGTTATGTCTGTGTCAATAGTAGTGACTGTGATGATGGCATGCGAGCAGATGATGGTTATGTCTGTGTCAATAGTAGTGACTGTGATGATGGGATGCGAGCAGATGATGGTTATGTCTGTGTCAATAGTGGTGACTGTGATGATGGGATATCAGCAGATGATGGTTATGTCTGTGTCATTAGTAGTGACTGTGATGATGGGATGCGAGCAGATGATGGTTATGTCTCTGTCAGTAGTAGTGACTGTGATGATAGGATATCAGCAGATGATGGTTATGTCTGTGGCAATAGTAGTGACTGTGATGATGGGATATCAGCAGATGATGGTTATGTCTGTGGCAATAGTAGTGACTGTGATGATGGGATATCAGCAGATGATGGTTATGTCTGTGTCAATAGTAGTGACTGTGATGATGGGATATCAGCAGATGATGGTTATGTCTGTGTCAATAGTAGTGACTGTGATGATGGGATATCAGCAGATGATGGTTATGTGTGTGGTAATACTAGTGACTGTGATGATGGGATATCAGCAGATGATGGTTATGTCTGTGTCAATATTAGTGACTGTGAAGATGGGATATCAGCAGATGATGGTTATGTTTGTGATAATAGTAGTGACTGTGATGATGGGATATCAGCAGATGATGGTTATGTCTGTGGCAATAGTAGTGACTGTGATGATGGGATATCAGCAGATGAGTGTTATGTCTGTGGCAATAGTTGTGACTGTGATGATGGGATATCAGCAGATGATGGTTATGTCTGTGTCAATAGTAATGACTGTGATGATGGGATATCAGCAGATGATGGTTATGTCTGTGGCAATAGTAGTGACTGTGATGATGGGATATCAGCAGATGATGCTTATGTCTGTGTCAATAGTAGTGACTGTGATAATGGATATCAGCAGATGATGGTATTGTCTGTGGCAATAGTAGTGACTGTAATGATGGAGTGTCAGCAGGTGATGGTTATGTCTGTGGCAATAGTAGTGACTGTAATGATGGGATATCATCAGATGATGGTTATGTCTGTGGTAATAGTAGTGACTGTGATAATGGATATCAGCAGATGATGGTATTGTCTGTGGCAATAGTAGTGACTGTAATGATGGGATATCATCAGATGATGGTTATGTCTCTGTCAATAGTAGTGACTGTGATAATGGATATCAGCAGATGATGGTATTGTCTGTGGCAATAGTAGTGACTGTAATGATGGAGTGTCAGCAGATGATGGTTATGTCTGTGTCAATAGTAGTGACTGTGAAGATGGGATATCAGCAGATGATGGTTATGTCTGTGATAATAGTAGTGACTGTGATGATGGAGTGTCAGCAGATGATGGTTATGTCTGTGGCAATACTAGTGACTGTAATGATGGAGTGTCAGCAGATGATGGTTATGTCTGTGTCAATAGTAGTGACTGTGAAGATGGGATATCAGCAGATGATGGTTATGTCTGTGATAATAGTAGTGACTGTGATGATGGGATATCAGCAGATGATGGTTATGTCTGTGGCAATAGTAGTGACTGTGATGATGGGATATCAGCAGATGATGGGTATGTCTGTGGCAATAGTAGTGACTGTGATGATGGGATATCAGCAGATGATGGTTATATGTGTGGCAATACTAGTGACTGTGATGATGGGATATCAGCAGATGATGGTTATGTCTGTGTCAATAGTAGTGACTGTGAAGATGGGATATCAGCAGATGATGGTTATGTCTGTGATAATAGTAGTGACTGTGATGATGGGATATCAGCAGATGATGGTTATGACTTGCCAATAGTAGTGACCGTGATGATGTGTTGCGAGCAGATGATGGTTATGTGTGTGTTAATAGTAGTGACTGTGATGATAGGATATCAGCAGATGATGGTTATGTCTGTGTCAATATTAGTGACTGTGATGATGGGATAACAGCAGATGATGGCTATGACTTGTCAATAGTAGTGACTGTGATGATGGGATTCGAGCAGATGATGGTTATGTCTGTGTCAATAGTAGTGACTGTGAAGATGGGATATCAGCAGATGATGGTTATGTCTGTGATAATAGTAGTGACTGTGACGATGGGATATCAGCAGATGATGGTTATATCTTTGGCAATAGTAGTGACTGTGATGATGGGATATCAGCAGATGATGGTTATGACTTGTCAAAAGTAGTGACCGTGATGATGTGTTGCGAGCAGATGATGGTTATGTCTGTGTTAATAGTAGTGACTGTGATGATGGGATATCAGCAGATGATGGTTATGTCTGTGTCAATATTAGTGACTGTGATGATGGGATATCAGCAGATGATGGTTATGTCTGTGTCAATAGCTGTGATGATGGGATATCTGCAGATGATGGCTATGACTTGTCAATAGTAGTGACTGTGATGATGGGATTCGAGCAGATGATGGTTATGTCTGTGTCAATAGCTGTGATGATGGGATAATAGCAGATGATGGTTACGTCTGTGGCAGTAGTAGTGACTGTGATGATGGGATATCAGCAGATGATGGTTATGTCTGTGTCAATAGTAGTGACTGTGATGATGGGATGCGAGCAGATGATGATTATGTCTGTGTCAATAGTAGTGACTGTGATGATGGGATGCGAGCAGATGATGGTTATGTCTGTGTCAATAGTAGTGACTGTGATGATGCGATGCGAGCAGATGATGGTTATGTCTGTGTCAATAGTAGTGACTGTGATGATGGGATATCAGCAGATGATGGTTATGTCTGTGTCATTAGTAGTGACTGTGATGATGGGATGCGAGCAGATGATGGTTATGTCTGTGTCAGTAGTAGTGACTGTGATGATAGGATATCAGCAGATGATGGTTATGTCTGTGGCAATAGTAGTGACTGTGATGATGGGATATCAGCAGATGATGGTTATGTCTGTGGCAATAGAAGTGACTGTGATGATGGGATATCAGCAGATGATGGTTATGTCTGTGTCAATAGTAGTGACTGTGATGATGGGATATCAGCAGATGATGGTTATGTCTGTGTCAATAGTAGTCACTGTAATGATGGGATATCAGCAGATGATGGTTATGTGTGTGGCAATACTAGTGACTGTGATGATGGGATATCAGCAGATGATGGTTATGTCTGTGTCAATAGTAGTGACTGTGAAGATGGGATATCAGCAGATGATGGTTATGTCTGTGATAATAGTAGTGACTGTGATGATGGGATATCAGCAGATGATGGTTATGTCTGTGGCAATAGTAGTGACTGTGATGATGGGATATCAGCAGATGAGTGTTATGTCTGTGGCAATAATAGTGACTGTGATGATGGGATATCAGCAGATGATGGTTATGTCTGTGTCAATAGTAGTGACTGTGATGATGGGATATCAGCAGATGATGGTTATGTCTGTGTCAATAGTAGTGACTGTGAAGATGGGATATCTGCAGATGATGGTTATGTCTGTGTTAATAGTACTGACTGTGACGATGGGATATCAGCAGATGATGGTTATGTCTATGGCATTAGTAGTTACTGTGATGATGGGATATCAGCAGATGAGTGTTATGTCTGTGGCAATAGTAGTGACTGTTATGATGGGATATCAGCAGATGATGGTTTTTTACTTGTAAATAGTAGTGACTGTGATTATGGGTTGCGAGCAGATGATGGTTATGTCTGTGTCAATAGTAGTGACTGTGATGATGGGATATCAGCAGATGATGCTTACGTCTGTGGCAGTACTAGTGACTGTGATGATAGGATATCAGCAGATGATGTTTATGTCTGTGTCAATAGTAGTGACTGTGATGATGGGATATCAGCAGATGATGGTTATGTCTGTGGCAATACTAGTGACTGCGATGATGGGATATCAGCAGAAGATGGTTATGACTTGTCAATAGTAGTGACTGTGATGATGTGTTGCGAGCAGATGATGGTTATGTCTGTGTCCATAGTAGTGACTGTGATGATGGGATATCAGCAGATGATGGTTACGTCTTTGGCAGTAGTAGAGACTGTGATGATAGGATATCAGCAGATGATGGTTATGTCTGTGTCAATTGTAGTGACTGTGATGATGGGATATCAGCAGATGATGGTTATGTCTATGGCAATACTAGTGACTGTGATGATGGGATATTAGCAGATGATGGTTATGTCTGTGTCAATAGTAGTGTCTGTGAAGACGGGATATCAGCAGATGATGGTTATGTCTGTGTTAATAGTAGTGACTGTGATGATGGGATATCAGCAGATGATGGTTATGTCTGTGTCAATAGTAGTGACTGTGATGATGGGATATCAGCAGATGATGGTTATGTCTGTAGCAATAGTAGTGACTGTGATGATGGGATATCAGCAGATGATTGCTATGTCTGTGGCAATTTTAGTGACTGTGATGATGGGATTTCAACAGATGATGGTTATGTCTGTGTCAATAGTAGTGACAGTGAAGATGGGATATCAGCAGATGATGGTTATGTCTGTGTTAATAGTAGTGACTGTGATGATGGGATATCAGCAGATGATGGTTATGTCTGTGGCAATAGTAGTGACTGTGATGATGGGATATCAGCAGATGAGTGTTATGTCTGTGGCAATAGTAGTGACTGTGATGATGGGATATCAGCAGATGATGGTTATGACTAGTCAATAGTAGTGACTCTGATGATGGGTTGCGAGCAGGTGATGGTTATGTCTGTGTCAATAGTAGTGACTGAGATGATGGGATATCAGCAGATGATGGTTATGTCTGTGGCAATAGTAGTGACTGTGATGATGGGATATCAGCAGATAATGGTTATGTCTGTGGCAATAGTAGTGACTGTGATGATGGGATATCAGCAGATGATGGTTATGTCTGTGGCAATACTAGTGACTGTGATGATGGGATATCAGCAGATGATGGCTATGACTGTGGCGATAGTAGTGACTGTGATGATGGAGTGTCAGCAGGTGATGGTTATGTCTGTGTCAGTAGTAGTGACTGTGAAGATGGGATATCAGCAGATGATGGTTATATCTGTGGCAATAGTAGTGACTGTGTGATGGGATATCAGCAGATGAGTGTTATTACTGTGGCAATAGTAGTGACTGTGATGATGGGATATCACCAGATGATGGTTATGTCTGTGTCATTAGTAGTGACTGTGATGATGGGATGCGAGCAGATGATGGTTATGTCTGTGTCAGGAGTAGTGACTGTGATGATGGGATATCAGCAGGTGATGGTTATGTCTGTGGCAATAGTAGTGACTGTGATGATGGGATATCAGCAGATGATAGTTATGACTTGTCAATAGTAGTGACTGTGATGATGCGATGCGAGCAGATGATGGTTATGTCTGTGTCAATAGTAGTGACTGTGATGATGGGATATCAGCAGATGATGCTTACGTCTGTGGCAGTAGTAGTGACTGTGATGATGGGATATCAGCAGATGATGGTTATGTCTGTGGCAATAGTAGTGACTGTGATGATGGGATATCAGCAGATGATGGTTATGTGTGTGTCAATAGTAGTGACTGTGATGATTGGATGCGAGCAGATCATGGATATGTGTGTTACAATAGTAGTGTCTGTGATGATGGGTGTCAACAGATGATGGTTATGTCTGTGTCAATAGTAGTGACTGTGATTATGGGATATCAGCAGATGATGTTTATGTCTGTGTGATTAGTAGTGACTGTGATGATGGGATGCGAGCAGATGATGGTTACGTCTGTGTCAGTAGTTGTGACTGTGATAATGGGATATCAGCAGATGATTGTTATGTCTGTGGCAATAGTAGTGACTGTGATGATGGGATGCGAGCAGATGATGGTTATATCTGTGTCAGTAGTAGTGACTGTGATGATGGGATATCAGCAGATGATGGTTATGTCTGTGGCAATACTAGTGACTGTGATGATGTAATGCGAGCAGATGATGGTTATGTCTGTGTCAATAGTAGTGACTGTGATGATGGGATATCAGCAGATGATGGTTACGTCTGTGGAAATAGTAGTAGTGACTGTGATGATGGGATATCAGCAGATGATGGTTATGTCTGTGTCAATATTAGTGAATGTGATGATGGGATATCAGCAGATGATGGTTATGACTTGTCAATGGTAGTGACTGTGATTATGGGATTCGAGCAGATGATGGTTATGTCTGTGTCAATAGCTGTGATGATGGGATATCAGCAGATGATGGTTACGTCTGTGGCAGTAGTAGTGACTGTGATGATGGGATATCAGCAGATGATGGTTATGTCTGTGTCAATAGTAGTGACTGTGATGATGGGATGCGAGCAGGTGATGGTTATGTCTGTGTCAATAGTAGTGACTGTGATGATGGGATGCGAGCAGATGATGGTTATATCTGTGTCAATAGTAGTGACTGTGATGATGCGATGCGAGCAGATGATGGTTATGTCTGTGTCAATAGTAGTGACTGTGATGATGGAATATCAGCAGATGATGGTTATGTCTGTGTCATTAGTAGTGACTGTGATGATGGGATGCGAGCAGATGATGGTTATGTCTGTGTCAGTAGTAGTGACTGTGATGATAGGATATCAGCAGATGATGGTTATGTCTGTGGCAATAGTAGTGACTGTGATGATGGGATATCAGCAGATGATGGTTATGTCTGTGGCAATAGTAGTGACTGTGATGATGGGATATCAGCAGATGATGGTTATGTCCGTGTCAATAGTAGTGACTGTGATGATGGGATATCAGCAGATGATGGTTATGTCTGTGTCAATAGTAGTGACTGTGATGATGGGATATCAGCAGATGATGGTTATGTGTGTGGCAATACTAGTGACTGTGATGATGGGATATCAGCAGATGATGGTTATGTCTGTGTCAATAGTAGTGACTGTGAAGATGGGATATCAGCAGATGATGGTTATGTCTGTGATAATAGTAGTGACTGTGATGATGGGATATCAGCAAATGATGGTTATGTCTGTGGCAATAGTAGTGACTGTGATGATGGGATATCAGCAGATGAGTGTTATGTCTGTGGCAATAGTAGTGACTGTGATGATGGGATATCAGCAGATGATGGTTATGTCTGTGTCAATAGTAGTGACTGTGATGATGGGATATCAGGAGATGATGGTTATGTGTGTGGCAATAGTAGTGACTGTAATGATGGAGTGTCAGCAGGTGATGGTTATGTCTGTGGCAATAGTAGTGACTGTGATGATGGGATATCATCAGTTGATGGTTATGTCTGTGGCAATAGTAGTGATTGTGATGATGGGATATCAGCAGATGATGGGTATGTCTGTGGCAATAGTAGTGACTGTGATGATGGGATATCAGCAGATGATGGTTATGTGTGTGGCAATACTAGTGACTGTGATGATGGGATATCAGCAGATGATGGTTATGTCTGTGTCAATAGTAGTGACTGTGAAGATGGGATATCAGCAGATGATGGTTATGTCTGTGATAATAGTAGTGACTGTGATGATGGGATATCAGCAGATGATGGTTATGTCTGTGGCAATAGTAGTGATTGTGATGATGGGATATCAGCAGATGATGGTTAGGACTTGTCAATAGTAGTGACCGTGATGATGTGTTGCGAGCAGATGATGGTTATGTCTGTGTTAATAGTAGTGACTGTGATGATGGGATATCAGCAGATGATGGTTATGTCTGTGTCAATATTAGTGACTGTGATGATGGGATATCAGCAGATGATGGTTATGACTTGTCAATAGTAGTGACTGTGATGATGGGATTCGAGCAGATGATGGTTATGTCCGTGTCAATAGCTGTGATGATGGGATATCAGCAGATGATGGTTACGTCTGTGGCAGTAGTAGTGACTGTGATGATGGGATATCAGCAGATGATGGTTATGTTTTGTCAATAGTAGTGACTGTGATGATGGGATGCGAGCAGATGATGGTTATGTCTGTGTCAATAGTAGTGACTGTGATGATGGGATGCGAGCAGATGTTGGTTATGTCTGTGTCAATACTAGTGACTGTGATGATGCGATGCGAGCAGATGATGGTTATGTCTGTGTCAATAGTGGTGACTGTGATGATGGGATATCAGCAGATGATGGTTATGTCTGTGTCATTAGTAGTGACTGTGATGATGGGATGCGAGCAGATGATGGTTATGTCTCTGTCAGTAGTAGTGACTGTGATGATAGGATATCAGCAGATGATGGTTATGTCTGTGGCAATAGTAGTGACTGTGTTGATGGGATATCAGCAGATGATGGTTATGTCTGTGGCAATAGTAGTGACTGTGATGATGGGATATCAGCAGATGATGGTTATGTCTGTGTCAATAGTAGTGACTGTGATGATGGGATATCAGCAGATGATGTTTATGTCTGTGTCAATAGTAGTGACTGTGATGATGGGATATCAGCAGATGATGGTTATGTGTGTGGCAATACTAGTGACTGTGATGATGGGATATCAGCAGATGATGGTTATGTCTGTGTCAATAGTAGTGACTGTGAAGATGGGATATCAGCAGATGATGGTTATGTCTGTGATAATAGTAGTGACTGTGATGATGGGATATCAGCAGATGATGGTTATGTCTGTGGCAATAGTAGTGACTGTGATGATGGGATATCAGCAGATGAGTGTTATGTCTGTGGCAATAGTTGTGACTGTGATGATGGGATATCAGCAGATGATGGATATGTCTGTGTCAATAGTAGTGACTGTGATGATGGGATATCAGCAGATGATGGTTATGTCTGTGGCAATAGTAGTGACTGTGATGATGGGATATCAGCAGATGATGGTTATGTCTGTGTCAATAGTAGTGACTGTGATAATGGATATCAGCAGATGATGGTATTGTCTGTGGCAATAGTAGTGACTGTAATGATGGAGTGTCAGCAGGTGATGGTTATGTCTGTGGCAATAGTAGTGTCTGTGATGATGGGATATCAGCAGATGATGGTTATGTCTGTGGCAATATTAGTGACTGTGATGATGGGATATCAGCAGATGATGGTTATGTCTGTGTCAATATTAGTGACTGTGATGATGGGATATCAGCAGATGATGGTTATGTCTATGTCAATATTAGTGACTGTGATGATGGGATATCAGCAGATGATGGCTATGACTTGTCAATAGTAGTGACTGTGATGATGGGATATCAGCAGATGATGGCTATGACTTGTCAATAGTAGTGACTGTGATGATGGGATATCAGCAGATGATGGTTATGTCTGTGTCAATATTAGTGACTGTGATGATGGGATATCAGCAGATGATGGTTATGTCTGTGTCAATATTAGTGACTGTGATGATGGGATATCAGCAGATGATTGTTATGTCTGTGTCAATATTAGTGACTGTGATGATGGGATATCACCAGATGATGGCTATGACTTGTCAATAGTAGTGACTGTGATGATGGGATATCAGCAGATGATGGCTATGACTTGTCAATAGTAGTGACTGTGATGATGGGATATCAGCAGATGAGTGTTATGTCTGTGGCAATAGTAGTGACTGTGATGATGGGATTTCAGCAGATGATGGTTATGTCTGTGGCAATAGTAGTGACTGTGATGACGGGATATCAGCAGTTGATGGTTATGACTTGTCAATAGTAGTGACCGTGATGATGTGTTGCGAGCAGATGATGGTTATGTCTGTGTTAATAGTAGTGACTGTGATGATGGGATATCAGCAGATGATGGTTATGTCTGTGTCAATATTAGTGACTGTGATGATGGGATATCAGCAGATGATGGTTATGTCTGTGTCAATAGCTGTGATGATGGGATATCAGCAGATGATGGCTATGACTTGTCAATAGTAGTGACTGTGATGATGGGATTCGAGCAGATGATGGTTATGTCTGTGTCAATAGCTGTGATGATGGGATAATAGCAGATGATGGTTACGTCTGTGGCAGTAGTAGTGACTGTGATGATGGGATATCAGCAGATGATGGTTATGTCTGTGTCAATAGTAGTGACTGTGATGATGGGATGCGAGCAGATGATGGTTATGTCTGTGTCAATAGTAGTGACTGTGATGATGGGATGCGAGCATATGATGGTTATGTCTGTGTCAATAGTAGTGACTGTGATGATGCGATGCGAGCAGATGATGGTTATGTCTGTGTCAATAGTAGTGACTGTGATGATGGGATATCAGCAGATGATGGTTATGTCTAAGTCATTAGTAGTGACTGTGATGATGGGATGCGAGCAGATGATGGTTATGTCTGTGTCAGTAGTAGTGACTGTGATGATAGGATATCAGCAGATGATGGTTATGTCTGTGGCAATAGTAGTGACTGTGATGATGGGATATCAGCAGATGATGGTTATGTCTGTGGCAATAGAAGTGACTGTGATGATGGGATATCAGCAGATGATGGTTATGTCTGTGTCAATAGTAGTGACTGTGATGATGGGATATCAGCAGATGATGGTTACGTCTGTGGAAATAGTAGTAGTGACTGTGATGATGGGATATCAGCAGATGATGGTTATGTCTGTGTCAATATTAGTGACTGTGATGATGGGATATCAGCAGATGATGGTTATGACTTGTCAATGGTAGTGACTGTGATGATGGGATTCGAGCAGATGATGGTTATGTCTGTGTCAATAGCTGTGATGATGGGATATCAGCAGATGATGGTTACGTCTGTGGCAGTAGTAGTGACTGTGATGATGGGATATCAGCAGATGATGGTTATGTCTGTGTCAATAGTAGTGACTGTGATGATGGGATGCGAGCAGATGATGGTTATGTCTGTGTCAATAGTAGTGACTGTGATGATGGGATGCGAGCAGATGATGGTTATATCTGTGTCAATAGTAGTGACTGTGATGATGCGATGCGAGCAGATGATGGTTATGTCTGTGTCAATAGTAGTGACTGTGATGATGGAATATCAGCAGATGATGGTTATGTCTGTGTCATTAGTAGTGACTGTGATGATGGGATGCGAGCAGATGATGGTTATGTCTGTGGCAATAGTAGTGACTGTGATGATGGGATATCAGCAGATGATGGTTATGTCTGTGGCAATAGTAGTGACTGTGATGATGGGATATCAGCAGATGATGGTTATGTCCGTGTCAATAGTAGTGACTGTGATGATGGGATATCAGCAGATGATGGTTATGTCTGTGTCAATAGTAGTGACTGTGATGATGGGATATCAGCAGATGATGGTTATGTGTGTGGCAATACTAGTGACTGTGATGATGGGATATCAGCAGATGATGGTTATGTCTGTGTCAATAGTAGTGACTGTGAAGATGGGATATCAGCAGATGATGGTTATGTCTGTGATAATAGTAGTGACTGTGATGATGGGATATCAGCAAATGATGGTATTGTCTGTGGCAATAGTAGTGACTGTGATGATGGGATATCAGCAGATGAGTGTTATGTCTGTGGCAATAGTAGTGACTGTGATGATGGGATATCAGCAGATGATGGTTATGTCTGTGTCAATAGTAGTGACTGTGATGATGGGATATCAGCAGATGATGGTTATGTGTGTGGCAATAGTAGTGACTGTAATGATGGAGTGTCAGCAGGTGATGGTTATGTCTGTGGCAATAGTAGTGACTGTGATGATGGGATATCATCAGTTGATGGTTATGTCTGTGGCAATAGTAGTGATTGTGATGATGGGATATCAGCAGATGATGGGTATGTCTGTGGCAATAGTAGTGACTGTGATGATGGGATATCAGCAGATGATGGTTATGTGTGTGGCAATACTAGTGACTGTGATGATGGGATATCAGCAGATGATGGTTATGTCTGTGTCAATAGTAGTGACTGTGAAGATGGGATATCAGCAGATGATGGTTATGTCTGTGATAATAGTAGTGACTGTGATGATGGGATATCAACAGATGATGGTTATGTCTGTGGCAATAGTAGTGATTGTGATGATGGGATATCAGCAGATGATGGTTATGACTTGTCAATTATAGTGACCGTGATGATGTGTTGCGAGCAGATGATGGTTATGTCTGTGTTAATAGTAGTGACTGTGATGATGGGATATCAGCAGATGATGGTTATGTCTGTGTCAATATTAGTGACTGTGATGATGGGATATCAGCAGATGATGGTTATGACTTGTCAATAGTAGTGACTGTGATGATGGGATTCGAGCAGATGATGGTTATGTCTGTGTCAATAGCTGTGATGATGGGATATCAGCAGATGATGGTTACGTCTGTGGCAGTAGTAGTGACTGTGATGATGGGATATCAGCAGATGATGGTTATGTCTGTGTCAATAGTAGTGACTGTGATGATGGGATGCGAGCAGATGATGGTTATGTCTGTGTCAATAGTAGTGACTGTGATGATGGGATGCGAGCAGATGATGGTTATGTCTGTGTCAATAGTAGTGACTGTGATGATGCGATGCGAGCAGATGATGGTTATGTCTGTGTCAATAGTGGTGACTGTGATGATGGGATATCAGCACATGATGGTTATGTCTGTGTCATTAGTAGTGACTGTGATGATGGGATGCGAGCAGATGATGGTTATGTCTCTGTCAGTAGTAGTGACTGTGATGATAGGATATCAGCAGATGATGGTTATGTCTGTGGCAATAGTAGAGACTGTGATGATGGGATATCAGCAGATGATGGTTATGTCTGTGGCAATAGTAGTGACTGTGATGATGGGATATCAGCAGATGATGGTTATGTCTGTGTCAATAGTAGTGACTGTGATGATGGGATATCAGCAGATGATGTTTATGTCTGTGTCAATAGTAGTGACTGTGATGATGGGATATCAGCAGATGATGGTTATGTGTGTGGCAATACTAGTGACTGTGATGATGGGATATCAGCAGATGATGGTTATGTCTGTTTAAATAGTAGTGACTGTGAAGATGGGATATCAGCAGATGATGGTTATGTCTGTGATAATAGTAGTGACTGTGATGATGGGATATCAGCAGATGATGGTTATGTCTGTGGCAATAGTAGTGACTGTGATGATGGGATATCAGCAGATGAGTGTTATGTCTGTGGCAATAGTTGTGACTGTGATGATGGGATATCAGCAGATGATGGTTATGTCTGTGTCAATAGTAGTGACTGTGATGATGGGATATCAGCAGATGATGGTTATGTCTTTGGCAATAGTAGTGACTGTGATGATGGGATATCAGCAGATGATGGTTATGTCTGTGTCAATAGTAGTGACTGTGATAATGGATATCAGCAGATGATGGTATTGTCTGTGGCAATAGTAGTGACTGTAATGAAGGAGTGTCAGCAGGTGATGGTTATGTCTGTGGCAATAGTAGTGTCTGTGATGATGGGATATCAGCAGATGATGGTTATGTCTGTGGCAATATTAGTGACTGTGATGATGGGATATCAGCAGATGATGGTGATGTCTGTGTCAATATTAGTGACTGTGATGATGGGATATCAGCAGATGATGGTTATGTCTATGTCAATATTAGTGACTGTGATGATGGGATATCAGCAGATGATGGCTATGACTTGTCAATAGTAGTGAATGTGATGATGGGATATCAGCAGATGATGGCTATGACTTGTCAATAGTAGTGACTGTGATGATGGGATATCAGCAGATGATGGTTATGTCTGTGTCAATATTAGTGACTGTGATGATGGGATATCAGCAGATGATGGTTATGTCTGTGTCAATATTAGTGACTGTGATGATGGGATATCAGCAGATGATGGTTATGTCTGTGTCAATATTAGTGACTGTGATGATGGGATATCAGCAGATGATGGCTATGACTTGTCAATAGTAGTGACTGTGATGATGGGATATCAGCAGATGATGGCTATGACTTGTCAATAGTAGTGACTGTGATGATGGGATATCAGCAGATGAGTATATGTCTGTGGCAATAGTAGTGACTGTGATGATGGGATTTCAGCAGATGATGGTTATGTCTGTGTCAATAGCTGTGATGATGGGATATCAGCAGATGATGGCTATGACTTGTCAATAGTAGTGACTGTGATGATGGGATTCGAGCAGATGATGGTTATGTCTGTGTCAATAGCTGTGATGATGGGATAATAGCAGATGATGGATACGTCTGTGGCAGTAGTAGTGACTGTGATGATGGGATATCAGCAGATGATGGTTATGTCTGTGTCAATAGTAGTGACTGTGATGATGGGATGCGAGCAGATGATGGTTATGTCTGTGTCAATAGTAGTGACTGTGATGATGGGATGCGAGCAGATGATGGTTATGTCTGTGTCAATAGTAGTGACTGTGATGATGCGATGCGAGCAGATGATGGTTATGTCTGTGTCAATAGTAGTGACTGTGATGATGGGATATCAGCAGATGATGGTTATGTCTGTGTCATTAGTAGTGACTGTGATGATGGGATGCGAGCAGATGATGGTTATGTCTGTGTCAGTAGTAGTGACTGTGATGATAGGATATCAGCAGATGATGGTTATGTCTGTGGCAATAGTAGTGACTGTGATGATGGGATATCAGCAGATGATGGTTATGTCTGTGGCAATAGAAGTGACTGTGATGATGGGATATCAGCAGATGATGGTTATGTCTGTGTCAATAGTAGTGATTGTGATGATGGGATATCAGCAGATGATGGTTATGTCTGTGTCAATAGTAGTCACTGTGATGATGGGATATCAGCAGATGATGGTTATGTGTGTGGCAATACTAGTGACTGTGATGATGGGATATCAGCAGATGATGGTTATGTCTGTGTCAATAGTAGTGACTGTGAAGATGGGATATCAGCAGATGATGGTTATGTCTGTGATAATAGTAGTGACTGTGATGATGGGATATCAGCAGATGATGGTTATGTCTGTGGCAATAGTAGTGACTGTGATGATGGGATATCAGCAGATGATGGTTATGTCTGTGGCAATAGTAGTGACTGTGATGATGGGATATCAGCAGATGAGTGTTATGTCTGTGGCAATAGTAGTGACTGTGATGATGGGATATCAGCAGATGATGGTTATGTCTGTGTCAATAGTAGTGACTGTGATGATGGGATATCAGCAGATGATGGTTATGTCTGTGGCAATAGTAGTGACTGTGATGATGGGATATCAGCAGATGATGGTTATGTCTGTGTCAATAGTAGTGACTGTGATAATGGATATCAGCAGATGATGGTATTGTCTGTGGCAATAGTAGTGACTGTAATGATGGAGTGTCAGCAGATGATGGTTATGTCTGTGGCAATAGTAGTGTCTGTGATGATGGGATATCAGCAGATGATGGTTATGTCTGTGGTAATAGTAGTGATTACGATGATGGGATATCAGCAGATGATGGTTATGTGTGTGGCAATACTAGTGACTGTGATGATGGGATATCAGCAGATGATGGTTATGTCTGTGTCAATAGTAGTGACTGTGAAGATGGGATATCAGCAGATGATGGTTATGTCTGTGATAATAGTAGTGACTGTGATGATGGGATATCAGCAAATGATGGTTATGTCTGTGGCAATAGTAGTGACTTTGATGATGGGATGTCAGCAGATGAGTGTTATGTCTGTGGCAATAGTAGTGACTGTGATGATGGGATATCAGCAGATGATGGTTATGTCTGTGTCAATAGTAGTGACTGTGATGATGGGATATCAGCAGATGATGGTTATGTCTGTGTCAATAGTAGTGACTGTGAAGATGGGATATCAGCAGATGATGGTTATGTCTGTGTTAATAGTACTGACTGTGACGATGGGATATCAGCAGATGATGGTTATGTCTATGGCATTAGTAGTTACTGTGATGATGGGATATCAGCAGATGAGTGTTATGTCTGTGGCAATAGTAGTGACTGTTATGATGGGATATCAGCAGATGATAGTTTTTTACTTGTAAATAGTAGTGACTGTGATTATGGGTTGCGAGCAGATGATGGTTATGTCTGTGTCAATAGTAGTGACTGTGATGATGGGATATCAGCAGATGATGGTTACGTCTGTGGCAGTACTAGTGACTGTGATGATAGGATATCAGCAGATGATGTTTATGTCTGTGTCAATAGTAGTGACTGTGATGATGGGATATCAGCAGATGATGGTTATGTCTGTAGCAATAGTAGTGACTGTGATGATGGGATATCAGCAGATGATTGCTATGTCTGTGGCAATTTTAGTGACTGTGATGATGGGATTTCAACAGATGATGGTTATGTCTGTGTCAATAGTAGTGACAGTGAAGATGGGATATCAGCAGATGATGGTTATGTCTGTGTTAATAGTAGTGACTGTGATGATGGGATATCAGCAGATGATGGTTATGTCTGTGGCAATAGTAGTGACTGTGATGATGGGATATCAGCAGATGAGTGTTATGTCTGTGGCAATAGTAGTGACTGTGATGATGGGATATCAGCAGATGATGGTTATGACTAGTCAATAGTAGTGACTCTGATGATGGGTTGCGAGCAGGTGATGGTTATGTCTGTGTCAATAGTAGTGACTGAGATGATGGGATATCAGCAGATGATGGTTATGTCTGTGGCAATAGTAGTGACTGTGATGATGGGATATCAGCAGATAATGGTTATGTCTGTGGCAATAGTAGTGACTGTGATGATGGGATATCAGCAGATGATGGTTATGTCTGTGGCAATACTAGTGACTGTGATGATGGGATATCAGCAGATGATGGCTATGACTGTGGCGATAGTAGTGACTGTGATGATGGAGTGTCAGCAGGTGATGGTTATGTCTGTGTCAGTAGTAGTGACTGTGAAGATGGGATATCAGCAGATGATGGTTATATCTGTGGCAATAGTAGTGACTGTGTGATGGGATATCAGCAGATGAGTGTTATTACTGTGGCAATAGTAGTGACTGTGATGATGGGATATCACCAGATGATGGTTATGTCTGTGTCATTAGTAGTGACTGTGATGATGGGATGCGAGCAGATGATGGTTATGTCTGTGTCAGGAGTAGTGACTGTGATGATGGGATATCAGCAGGTGATGGTTATGTCTGTGGCAATAGTAGTGACTGTGATGATGGGATATCAGCAGATGATAGTTATGACTTGTCAATAGTAGTGACTGTGATGATGCGATGCGAGCAGATGATGGTTATGTCTGTGTCAATAGTAGTGACTGTGATGATGGGATATCAGCAGATGATGCTTACGTCTGTGGCAGTAGTAGTGACTGTGATGATGGGATATCAGCAGATGATGGTTATGTCTGTGGCAATAGTAGTGACTGTGATGATGGGATATCAGCAGATGATGGTTATGTGTGTGTCAATAGTAGTGACTGTGATGATTGGATGCGAGCAGATCATGGATATGTCTGTTACAATAGTAGTGTCTGTGATGATGGGTGTCAACAGATGATGGTTATGTCTGTGTCAATAGTAGTGACTGTGATTATGGGATATCAGCAGATGATGTTTATGTCTGTGTGATTAGTAGTGACTGTGATGATGGGATGCGAGCAGATGATGGTTACGTCTGTGTCAGTAGTTGTGACTGTGATAATGGGATATCAGCAGATGATTGTTATGTCTGTGGCAATAGTAGTGACTGTGATGATGGGATGCGAGCAGATGATGGTTATATCTGTGTCAGTAGTAGTGACTGTGATGATGGGATATCAGCAGATGATGGTTATGTCTGTGGCAATACTAGTGACTGTGATGATGTAATGCGAGCAGATGATGGTTATGTCTGTGTCAATAGTAGTGACTGTGATGATGGGATATCAGCAGATGATGGTTACGTCTGTGGAAATAGTAGTAGTGACTGTGATGATGGGATATCAGCAGATGATGGTTATGTCTGTGTCAATATTAGTGAATGTGATGATGGGATATCAGCAGATGATGGTTATGACTTGTCAATGGTAGTGACTGTGATTATGGGATTCGAGCAGATGATGGTTATGTCTGTGTCAATAGCTGTGATGATGGGATATCAGCAGATGATGGTTACGTCTGTGGCAGTAGTAGTGACTGTGATGATGGGATATCAGCAGATGATGGTTATGTCTGTGTCAATAGTAGTGACTGTGATGATGGGATGCGAGCAGGTGATGGTTATGTCTGTGTCAATAGTAGTGACTGTGATGATGGGATGCGAGCAGATGATGGTTATATCTGTGTCAATAGTAGTGACTGTGATGATGCGATGCGAGCAGATGATGGTTATGTCTGTGTCAATAGTAGTGACTGTGATGATGGAATATCAGCAGATGATGGTTATGTCTGTGTCATTAGTAGTGACTGTGATGATGGGATGCGAGCAGATGATGGTTATGTCTGTGTCAGTAGTAGTGACTGTGATGATAGGATATCAGCAGATGATGGTTATGTCTGTGGCAATAGTAGTGACTGTGATGATGGGATATCAGCAGATGATGGTTATGTCTGTGGCAATAGTAGTGACTGTGATGATGGGATATCAGCAGATGATGGTTATGTCCGTGTCAATAGTAGTGACTGTGATGATGGGATATCAGCAGATGATGGTTATGTCTGTGTCAATAGTAGTGACTGTGATGATGGGATATCAGCAGATGATGGTTATGTGTGTGGCAATACTAGTGACTGTGATGATGGGATATCAGCAGATGATGGTTATGTCTGTGTCAATAGTAGTGACTGTGAAGATGGGATATCAGCAGATGATGGTTATGTCTGTGATAATAGTAGTGACTGTGATGATGGGATATCAGCAAATGATGGTTATGTCTGTGGCAATAGTAGTGACTGTGATGATGGGATATCAGCAGATGAGTGTTATGTCTGTGGCAATAGTAGTGACTGTGATGATGGGATATCAGCAGATGATGGTTATGTCTGTGTCAATAGTAGTGACTGTGATGATGGGATATCAGGAGATGATGGTTATGTGTGTGGCAATAGTAGTGACTGTAATGATGGAGTGTCAGCAGGTGATGGTTATGTCTGTGGCAATAGTAGTGACTGTGATGATGGGATATCATCAGTTGATGGTTATGTCTGTGGCAATAGTAGTGATTGTGATGATGGGATATCAGCAGATGATGGGTATGTCTGTGGCAATAGTAGTGACTGTGATGATGGGATATCAGCAGATGATGGTTATGTGTGTGGCAATACTAGTGACTGTGATGATGGGATATCAGATGATGATGGTTATGTCTGTGTCAATAGTAGTGACTGTGAAGATGGGATATCAGCAGATGATGGTTATGTCTGTGATAATAGTAGTGACTGTGATGATGGGATATCAGCAGATGATGGTTATGTCTGTGGCAATAGTAGTGATTGTGATGATGGGATATCAGCAGATGATGGTTAGGACTTGTCAATAGTAGTGACCGTGATGATGTGTTGCGAGCAGATGATGGTTATGTCTGTGTTAATAGTAGTGACTGTGATGATGGGATATCAGCAGATGATGGTTATGTCTGTGTCAATATTAGTGACTGTGATGATGGGATATCAGCAGATGATGGTTATGACTTGTCAATAGTAGTGACTGTGATGATGGGATTCGAGCAGATGATGGTTATGTCCGTGTCAATAGCTGTGATGATGGGATATCAGCAGATGATGGTTACGTCTGTGGCAGTAGTAGTGACTGTGATGATGGGATATCAGCAGATGATGGTTATGTTTTGTCAATAGTAGTGACTGTGATGATGGGATGCGAGCAGATGATGGTTATGTCTGTGTCAATAGTAGTGACTGTGATGATGGGATGCGAGCAGATGTTGGTTATGTCTGTGTCAATACTAGTGACTGTGATGAATCGATGCGAGCAGATGATGGTTATGTCTGTGTCAATAGTGGTGACTGTGATGATGGGATATCAGCAGATGATGGTTATGTCTGTGTCATTAGTAGTGACTGTGATGATGGGATGCGAGCAGATGATGGTTATGTCTCTGTCAGTAGTAGTGACTGTGATGATAGGATATCAGCAGATGATGGTTATGTCTGTGGCAATAGTAGTGACTGTGTTGATGGGATATCAGCAGATGATGGTTATGTCTGTGGCAATAGTAGTGACTGTGATGATGGGATATCAGCAGATGATGGTTATGTCTGTGTCAATAGTAGTGACTGTGATGATGGGATATCAGCAGATGATGTTTATGTCTGTGTCAATAGTAGTGACTGTGATGATGGGATATCAGCAGATGATGGTTATGTGTGTGGCAATACTAGTGACTGTGATGATGGGATATCAGCAGATGATGGTTATGTCTGTGTCAATAGTAGTGACTGTGAAGATGGGATATCAGCAGATGATGGTTATGTCTGTGATAATAGTAGTGACTGTGATGATGGGATATCAGCAGATGATGGTTATGTCTGTGGCAATAGTAGTGACTGTGATGATGGGATATCAGCAGATGAGTGTTATGTCTGTGGCAATAGTTGTGACTGTGATGATGGGATATCAGCAGATGATGGATATGTCTGTGTCAATAGTAGTGACTGTGATGATGGGATATCAGCAGATGATGGTTATGTCTGTGGCAATAGTAGTGACTGTGATGATGGGATATCAGCAGATGATGGTTATGTCTGTGTCAATAGTAGTGACTGTGATAATGGATATCAGCAGATGATGGTATTGTCTGTGGCAATAGTAGTGACTGTAATGATGGAGTGTCAGCAGGTGATGGTTATGTCTGTGGCAATAGTAGTGTCTGTGATGATGGGATATCAGCAGATGATGGTTATGTCTGTGGCAATATTAGTGACTGTGATGATGGGATATCAGCAGATGATGGTTATGTCTGTGTCAATATTAGTGACTGTGATGATGGGATATCAGCAGATGATGGTTATGTCTATGTCAATATTAGTGACTGTGATGATGGGATATCAGCAGATGATGGCTATGACTTGTCAATAGTAGTGACTGTGATGATGGGATATCAGCAGATGATGGCTATGACTTGTCAATAGTAGTGACTGTGATGATGGGATATCAGCAGATGATGGTTATGTCTGTGTCAATATTAGTGACTGTGATGATGGGATATCAGCAGATGATGGTTATGTCTGTGTCAATATTAGTGACTGTGATGATGGGATATCAGCAGATGATTGTTATGTCTGTGTCAATATTAGTGACTGTGATGATGGGATATCACCAGATGATGGCTATGACTTGTCAATAGTAGTGACTGTGATGATGGGATATCAGCAGATGATGGCTATGACTTGTCAATAGTAGTGACTGTGATGATGGGATATCAGCAGATGAGTGTTATGTCTGTGGCAATAGTAGTGACTGTGATGATGGGATTTCAGCAGATGATGGTTATGTCTGTGGCAATAGTAGTGACTGTGATGACGGGATATCAGCAGTTGATGGTTATGACTTGTCAATAGTAGTGACCGTGATGATGTGTTGCGAGCAGATGATGGTTATGTCTGTGTTAATAGTAGTGACTGTGATGATGGGATATCAGCAGATGATGGTTATGTCTGTGTCAATATTAGTGACTGTGATGATGGGATATCAGCAGATGATGGTTATGTCTGTGTCAATAGCTGTGATGATGGGATATCAGCAGATGATGGCTATGACTTGTCAATAGTAGTGACTGTGATGATGGGATTCGAGCAGATGATGGTTATGTCTGTGTCAATAGCTGTGATGATGGGAAAATAGCAGATGATGGTTACGTCTGTGGCAGTAGTAGTGACTGTGATGATGGGATATCAGCAGATGATGGTTATGTCTGTGTCAATAGTAGTGACTGTGATGATGGGATGCGAGCAGATGATGGTTATGTCTGTGTCAATAGTAGTGACTGTGATGATGGGATGCGAGCATATGATGGTTATGTCTGTGTCAATAGTAGTGACTGTGATGATGCGATGCGAGCAGATGATGGTTATGTCTGTGTCAATAGTAGTGACTGTGATGATGGGATATCAGCAGATGATGGTTATGTCTAAGTCATTAGTAGTGACTGTGATGATGGGATGCGAGCAGATGATGGTTATGTCTGTGTCAGTAGTAGTGACTGTGATGATAGGATATCAGCAGATGATGGTTATGTCTGTGGCAATAGTAGTGACTGTGATGATGGGATATCAGCAGATGATGGTTATGTCTGTGGCAATAGAAGTGACTGTGATGATGGGATATCAGCAGATGATGGTTATGTCTGTGTCAATAGTAGTGACTGTGATGATGGGATATCAGCAGATGATGGTTACGTCTGTGGAAATAGTAGTAGTGACTGTGATGATGGGATATCAGCAGATGATGGTTATGTCTGTGTCAATATTAGTGACTGTGATGATGGGATATCAGCAGATGATGGTTATGACTTGTCAATGGTAGTGACTGTGATGATGGGATTCGAGCAGATGATGGTTATGTCTGTGTCAATAGCTGTGATGATGGGATATCAGCAGATGATGGTTACGTCTGTGGCAGTAGTAGTGACTGTGATGATGGGATATCAGCAGATGATGGTTATGTCTGTGTCAATAGTAGTGACTGTGATGATGGGATGCGAGCAGATGATGGTTATGTCTGTGTCAATAGTAGTGACTGTGATGATGGGATGCGAGCAGATGATGGTTATATCTGTGTCAATAGTAGTGACTGTGATGATGCGATGCGAGCAGATGATGGTTATGTCTGTGTCAATAGTAGTGACTATGATGATGGAATATCAGCAGATGATGGTTATGTCTGTGTCATTAGTAGTGACTGTGATGATGGGATGCGAGCAGATGATGGTTATGTCTGTGGCAATAGTAGTGACTGTGATGATGGGATATCAGCAGATGATGGTTATGTCTGTGGCAATAGTAGTGACTGTGATGATGGGATATCAGCAGATGATGGTTATGTCCGTGTCAATAGTAGTGACTGTGATGATGGGATATCAGCAGATGATGGTTATGTCTGTGTCAATAGTAGTGACTGTGATGATGGGATATCAGCAGATGATGGTTATGTGTGTGGCAATACTAGTGACTGTGATGATGGGATATCAGCAGATGATGGTTATGTCTGTGGCAATAGTAGTGACTGTGATGATGGGATATCAGCAGATGATGGTTATGTCTGTGTCAATAGTAGTGACTGTGATGATGGGATATCAGCAGATGATGTTTATGTCTGTGTCAATAGTAGTGACTGTGATGATGGGATATCAGCAGATGATGGTTATGTGTGTGGCAATACTAGTGACTGTGATGATGGGATATCAGCAGATGATGGTTATGTCTGTTTAAATAGTAGTGACTGTGAAGATGGGATATCAGCAGATGATGGTTATGTCTGTGATAATAGTAGTGACTGTGATGATGGGATATCAGCAGATGATGGTTATGTCTGTGGCAATAGTAGTGACTGTGATGATGGGATATCAGCAGATGAGTGTTATGTCTGTGGCAATAGTTGTGACTGTGATGATGGGATATCAGCAGATGATGGTTATGTCTGTGTCAATAGTAGTGACTGTGATGATGGGATATCAGCAGATGATGGTTATGTCTTTGGCAATAGTAGTGACTGTGATGATGGGATATCAGCAGATGATGGTTATGTCTGTGTCAATAGTAGTGACTGTGATAATGGATATCAGCAGATGATGGTATTGTCTGTGGCAATAGTAGTGACTGTAATGAAGGAGTGTCAGCAGGTGATGGTTATGTCTGTGGCAATAGTAGTGTCTGTGATGATGGGATATCAGCAGATGATGGTTATGTCTGTGGCAATATTAGTGACTGTGATGATGGGATATCAGCAGATGATGGTGATGTCTGTGTCAATATTAGTGACTGTGATGATGGGATATCAGCAGATGATGGTTATGTCTATGTCAATATTAGTGACTGTGATGATGGGATATCAGCAGATGATGGCTATGACTTGTCAATAGTAGTGAATGTGATGATGGGATATCAGCAGATGATGGCTATGACTTGTCAATAGTAGTGACTGTGATGATGGGATATCAGCAGATGATGGTTATGTCTGTGTCAATATTAGTGACTGTGATGATGGGATATCAGCAGATGATGGTTATGTCTGTGTCAATATTAGTGACTGTGATGATGGGATATCAGCAGATGATGGTTATGTCTGTGTCAATATTAGTGACTGTGATGATGGGATATCAGCAGATGATGGCTATGACTTGTCAATAGTAGTGACTGTGATGATGGGATATCAGCAGATGATGGCTATGACTTGTCAATAGTAGTGACTGTGATGATGGGATATCAGCAGATGAGTATATGTCTGTGGCAATAGTAGTGACTGTGATGATGGGATTTCAGCAGATGATGGTTATGTCTGTGGCAATAGTAGTGACTGTGATGACGGGATATCAGCAGTTGATGGTTATGACTTGTCAATAGTAGTGACCGTGATGATGTGTTGCGAGCAGATGATGGTTATGTCTGTGTTAATAGTAGTGACTGTGATGATGGGATATCAGCAGATGATGGTTATGTCTGTGTCAATATTAGTGACTGTGATGATGGGATATCAGCAGATGATGGTTATGACTTGTCAATAGTAGTGACTGTGATGATGGGATTCGAGCAGATGATGGTTATGTCTGTGTCAATAGCTGTGATGATGGGATATCAGCAGATGATGGTTACGTCTGTGGCAGTAGTAGTGACTGTGATGATGGGATATCAGCAGATGATGGTTATGTCTGTGTCAATAGTAGTGACTGTGATGATGGGATGCGAGCAGATGATGGTTATGTCTGTGTCAATAGTAGTGACTGTGATGATGGGATGCGAGCAGATGATGGTTATGTCTGTGTCAATAGTAGTGACTGTGATGATGCGATGCGAGCAGATGATGGTTATGTCTGTGTCAATAGTGGTGACTGTGATGATGGGATATCAGCACATGATGGTTATGTCTGTGTCATTAGTAGTGACTGTGATGATGGGATGCGAGCAGATGATGGTTATGTCTCTGTCAGTAGTAGTGACTGTGATGATAGGATATCAGCAGATGATGGTTATGTCTGTGGCAATAGTAGAGACTGTGATGATGGGATATCAGCAGATGATGGTTATGTCTGTGGCAATAGTAGTGACTGTGATGATGGGATATCAGCAGATGATGGTTATGTCTGTGTCAATAGTAGTGACTGTGATGATGGGATATCAGCAGATGATGTTTATGTCTGTGTCAATAGTAGTGACTGTGATGATGGGATATCAGCAGATGATGGTTATGTGTGTGGCAATACTAGTGACTGTGATGATGGGATATCAGCAGATGATGGTTATGTCTGTTTAAATAGTAGTGACTGTGAAGATGGGATATCAGCAGATGATGGTTATGTCTGTGATAATAGTAGTGACTGTGATGATGGGATATCAGCAGATGATGGTTATGTCTGTGGCAATAGTAGTGACTGTGATGATGGGATATCAGCAGATGAGTGTTATGTCTGTGGCAATAGTTGTGACTGTGATGATGGGATATCAGCAGATGATGGTTATGTCTGTGTCAATAGTAGTGACTGTGATGATGGGATATCAGCAGATGATGGTTATGTCTTTGGCAATAGTAGTGACTGTGATGATGGGATATCAGCAGATGATGGTTATGTCTGTGTCAATAGTAGTGACTGTGATAATGGATATCAGCAGATGATGGTATTGTCTGTGGCAATAGTAGTGACTGTAATGAAGGAGTGTCAGCAGGTGATGGTTATGTCTGTGGCAATAGTAGTGTCTGTGATGATGGGATATCAGCAGATGATGGTTATGTCTGTGGCAATATTAGTGACTGTGATGATGGGATATCAGCAGATGATGGTGATGTCTGTGTCAATATTAGTGACTGTGATGATGGGATATCAGCAGATGATGGTTATGTCTATGTCAATATTAGTGACTGTGATGATGGGATATCAGCAGATGATGGCTATGACTTGTCAATAGTAGTGAATGTGATGATGGGATATCAGCAGATGATGGCTATGACTTGTCAATAGTAGTGACTGTGATGATGGGATATCAGCAGATGATGGTTATGTCTGTGTCAATATTAGTGACTGTGATGATGGGATATCAGCAGATGATGGTTATGTCTGTGTCAATATTAGTGACTGTGATGATGGGATATCAGCAGATGATGGTTATGTCTGTGTCAATATTAGTGACTGTGATGATGGGATATCAGCAGATGATGGCTATGACTTGTCAATAGTAGTGACTGTGATGATGGGATATCAGCAGATGATGGCTATGACTTGTCAATAGTAGTGACTGTGATGATGGGATATCAGCAGATGAGTATATGTCTGTGGCAATAGTAGTGACTGTGATGATGGGATTTCAGCAGATGATGGTTATGTCTGTGGCAATAGTAGTGACTGTGATGACGGGATATCAGCAGTTGATGGTTATGACTTGTCAATAGTAGTGACCGTGATGATGTGTTGCGAGCAGATGATGGTTATGTCTGTGTTAATAGTAGTGACTGTGATGATGGGATATCAGCAGATGATGGTTATGTCTGTGTCAATATTAGTGACTGTGATGATGGGATATCAGCAGATGATGGTTATGTCTGTGTCAATAGCTGTGATGATGGGATATCAGCAGATGATGGCTATGACTTGTCAATAGTAGTGACTGTGATGATGGGATTCGAGCAGATGATGGTTATGTCTGTGTCAATAGCTGTGATGATGGGATAATAGCAGATGATGGATACGTCTGTGGCAGTAGTAGTGACTGTGATGATGGGATATCAGCAGATGATGGTTATGTCTGTGTCAATAGTAGTGACTGTGATGATGGGATGCGAGCAGATGATGGTTATGTCTGTGTCAATAGTAGTGACTGTGATGATGGGATGCGAGCAGATGATGGTTATGTCTGTGTCAATAGTAGTGACTGTGATGATGCGATGCGAGCAGATGATGGTTATGTCTGTGTCAATAGTAGTGACTGTGATGATGGGATATCAGCAGATGATGGTTATGTCTGTGTCATTAGTAGTGACTGTGATGATGGGATGCGAGCAGATGATGGTTATGTCTGTGTCAGTAGTAGTGACTGTGATGATAGGATATCAGCAGATGATGGTTATGTCTGTGGCAATAGTAGTGACTGTGATGATGGGATATCAGCAGATGATGGTTATGTCTGTGGCAATAGAAGTGACTGTGATGATGGGATATCAGCAGATGATGGTTATGTCTGTGTCAATAGTAGTGATTGTGATGATGGGATATCAGCAGATGATGGTTATGTCTGTGTCAATAGTAGTCACTGTGATGATGGGATATCAGCAGATGATGGTTATGTGTGTGGCAATACTAGTGACTGTGATGATGGGATATCAGCAGATAATGGTTATGTCTGTGTCAATAGTAGTGACTGTGAAGATGGGATATCAGCAGATGATGGTTATGTCTGTGATAATAGTAGTGACTGTGATGATGGGATATCAGCAGATGATGGTTATGTCTGTGGCAATAGTAGTGACTGTGATGATGGGATATCAGCAGATGATGGTTATGTCTGTGGCAATAGTAGTGACTGTGATGATGGGATATCAGCAGATGAGTGTTATGTCTGTGGCAATAGTAGTGACTGTGATGATGGGATATCAGCAGATGATGGTTATGTCTGTGTCAATAGTAGTGACTGTGATGATGGGATATCAGCAGATGATGGTTATGTCTGTGGCAATAGTAGTGACTGTGATGATGGGATATCAGCAGATGATGGTTATGTCTGTGTCAATAGTAGTGACTGTGATAATGGATATCAGCAGATGATGGTATTGTCTGTGGCAATAGTAGTGACTGTAATGATGGAGTGTCAGCAGATGATGGTTATGTCTGTGGCAATAGTAGTGTCTGTGATGATGGGATATCAGCAGATGATGGTTATGTCTGTGGTAATAGTAGTGATTACGATGATGGGATATAAGCAGATGATGGTTATGTGTGTGGCAATACTAGTGACTGTGATGATGGGATATCAGCAGATGATGGTTATGTCTGTGTCAATAGTAGTGACTGTGAAGATGGGATATCAGCAGATGATGGTTATGTCTGTGATAATAGTAGTGACTGTGATGATGGGATATCAGCAAATGATGGTTATGTCTGTGGCAATAGTAGTGACTTTGATGATGGGATATCAGCAGATGAGTGTTATGTCTGTGGCAATAGTAGTGACTGTGATGATGGGATATCAGCAGATGATGGTTATGTCTGTGTCAATAGTAGTGACTGTGATGATGGGATATCAGCAGATGATGGTTATGTCTGTGTCAATAGTAGTGACTGTGAAGATGGGATATCAGCAGATGATGGTTATGTCTGTGTTAATAGTACTGACTGTGACGATGGGATATCAGCAGATGATGGTTATGTCTATGGCATTAGTAGTTACTGTGATGATGGGATATCAGCAGATGAGTGTTATGTCTGTGGCAATAGTAGTGACTGTTATGATGGGATATCAGCAGATGATAGTTTTTTACTTGTAAATAGTAGTGACTGTGATTATGGGTTGCGAGCAGATGATGGTTATGTCTGTGTCAATAGTAGTGACTGTGATGATGGGATATCAGCAGATGATGGTTACGTCTGTGGCAGTACTAGTGACTGTGATGATAGGATATCAGCAGATGATGTTTATGTCTGTGTCAATAGTAGTGACTGTGATGATGGGATATCAGCAGATGATGGTTATGTCTGTGGCAATACTAGTGACTGTGATGATGGGATATCAGCAGAAGATGGTTATGACTTGTCAGTAGTAGTGACTGTGATGATGTGTTGCGAGCAGATGATGGTTATGTCTGTGTCCATAGTAGTGACTGTGATGATGGGATATCAGCAGATGATGGTTACGTCTTTGGCAGTAGTAGTGACTGTGATGATAGGATATCAGCAGATGATGGTTATGTCTGTGTCAATAGTAGTGACTGTGATGATGGGATATCAGCAGATGATGGTTATGTCTGTGGCAATACTAGTGACTGTGATGATGGGATATCAGCAGATGATGGTTATGTCAGTGTCAATAGTAGTGTCTGTGAAGATGGGATATCAGCAGATGATGGTTATGTCTGTGTTAATAGTAGTGACTGTGATGATGGGATATCAGCAGATGATGGTTATGTCTGTGGAAATAGTAGTGACTGTGATGATGGGATATCAGCAGATGATGGTTATGTCTGTGGCAATAGTAGTGACTGTGATGATGGGATATCAGCAGATGATGGCTATGTCTGTGGCAATACTATTGACTGTGATGATGGGATTTCAGCAGATGATGGTTATGTCTGTGTCAATAGTAGTGACAGTGAAGATGGGATATCAGCAGATGATGGTTATGTCTGTGTTAATAGTAGTGACTGTAATGATGGGATATCAGCAGATGATGGTTATGTCTGTGGCAATAGTAGTGACTGTGATGATGGGATATCAGCAGATGAGTGTTATGTCTGTGGCAATAGTAGTGACTGTGATGATGGGATATCAGCAGATGATGGTTATGACTAGTCAATAGTAGTGACTCTGATGATGGGTTGCGAGCAGGTGATGGTTATGTCTGTGTCAATAGTAGTGACTGAGATGATGGGATATCAGCAGATGATGGTTATGTCTGTGGCAATAGTAGTGACTGTGATGATGGGATATCAGCAGATAATGGTTATGTCTGTGGCAATAGTAGTGACTGTGATGATGGGATATCAGCAGATGATGGTTATGTCTGTGTCAATAGTAGTGACTGTGATGATGGGATATCAGCAGATGATGGTTATGACTTGTCAAAAGTAGTGACCGTGATGATGTGTTGCGAGCAGATGATGGTTATGTCTGTGTTAATAGTAGTGACTGTGATGATGGGATATCAGCAGATGATGGTTATGTCTGTGTCAATATTAGTGACTGTGATGATGGGATATCAGCAGATGATGGTTATGTCTGTGTCAATAGCTGTGATGATAGGATATCTGCAGATGATGGCTATGACTTGTCAATAGTAGTGACTGTGATGATGGGATTCGAGCAGATGATGGTTATGTCTGTGTCAATAGCTGTGATGATGGGATAATAGCAGATGATGGTTACGTCTGTGGCAGTAGTAGTGACTGTGATGATGGGATATCAGCAGATGATGGTTATGTCTGTGTCAATAGTAGTGACTGTGATGTAGGGATGCGAGCAGATGATGATTATGTCTGTGTCAATAGTAGTGACTGTGGTGATGGGATGCGAGCAGATGATGGTTATGTCTGTGTCAATAGTAGTGACTGTGATGATGCGATGCGAGCAGATGATGGTTATGTCTGTGTCAATAGTAGTGACTGTGATGATGGGATATCAGCAGATGATGGTTATGTCTGTGTCATTAGTAGTGACTGTGATGATGGGATGCGAGCAGATGATGGTTATGTCTGTGTCAGTAGTAGTGACTGTGATGATAGGATATCAGCAGATGATGGTTATGTCTGTGGCAATAGTAGTGACTGTGATGATGGGATATCAGCAGATGATGGTTATGTCTGTGGCAATAGAAGTGACTGTGATGATGGGATATCAGCAGATGATGGTTATGTCTGTGTCAATAGTAGTGACTGTGATGATGGGATATCAGCAGATGATGGTTATGTCTGTGTCAATAGTAGTCACTGTAATGATGGGATATCAGCAGATGATGGTTATGTGTGTGGCAATACTAGTGACTGTGATGATGGGATATCAGCAGATGATGGTTATATCTGTGTCAATAGTAGTGACTGTGAAGATGGGATATCAGCAGATGATGGTTATGTCTGTGATAATAGTAGTGACTGTGATGATGGGATATCAGCAGATGATGGTTATGTCTGTGGCAATAGTAGTGACTGTGATGATGGGATATAGGCAGATGAGTGTTATGTCTGTGGCAATTGTAGTGACTGTGATGATGGGATATCAGCAGATGATGGTTATGTCTGTGTCAATAGTAGTGACTGTGATGATGGGATATCAGCAGATGATGGTTATGTCGGTGTCAATAGTAGTGACTGTGAAGATGGGATATCAGCAGATGATGGCTATGTCTGTGTTAATAGTAATGACTGTGACGATGGATTATCAGCAGATGATGGTTATGTCTATGGCATTAGTAGTTACTGTGATGATGGGATATCAGCAGATGAGTGTTATGTCTGTGGCAATAGTAGTGACTGTTATGATGGGATATCAGCAGATGATGGTTTTTTACTTGTAAATAGTAGTGACTGTGATTATGGGTTGCGAGCAGATGACGGTTATGTCTGTGTCAATAGTAGTGACTGTGATGATGGGATATCAGCAGATGATGGTTACGTCTGTGGCAGTACTAGTGACTGTGATGATAGGATATCAGCAGATGATGTTTATGTCTGTGTCAATAGTAGTGACTGTGATGATGGGATATCAGCAGATGATGGTTATGTCTGTGGCAATACTAGTGACTGCGATGATGGGATATCAGCAGAAGATGGTTATGACTTGTCAATAGTAGTGACTGTGATGATGTGTTGCGAGCAGATGATGGTTATGTCTGTGTCCATAGTAGTGACTGTGATGATGGGATATCAGCAGATGATGGTTACGTCTTTTGCAGTAGTAGAGACTGTGATGATAGGATATCAGCAGATGATGGTTATGTCTGTGTCAATAGTAGTGACTGTGATGATGGGATATCAGCAGATGATGGTTATGTCTGTGGCAATACTAGTGACTGCGATGATGGGATATCAGCAGATGATGGTTATGTCTGTGTCAATAGTAGTGTCTGTGAAGATGGGATATCAGCAGATGATGGTTATGTCTGTGTTAATAGTAGTGACTGTGATGATGGGATATCAGCAGATGATGGTTATGTCTGTGGAAATAGTAGTGACTGTGATGATGGGATATCAGCAGATGATGGTTATGTCTGTGGCAATAGTAGTGACTGTGATGATGGGATATCAGCAGATGATGGCTATGTCTGTGGCAATACTAGTGACTGTGATGATGGGATTTCAGCAGATGATGGTTATGTCTGTGTCAATAGTAGTGACAGTGAAGATGGGATATCAGCAGATGATGGTTATGTCTGTGTTAATAGTAGTGACTGTGATGATGGGATATCAGCAGATGATGGTTATGTCTGTGGCAATAGTAGTGACTGTGATGATGGGATATCAGCAGATGAGTGTTATGTCTGTGGCAATAGTAGTGACTGTGATGATGGGATATCAGCAGATGATGGTTATGACTAGTCAATAGTAGTGACTCTGATGATGGGTTGCGAGCAGGTGATGGTTATGTCTGTGTCAATAGTAGTGACTGAGATGATGGGATATCAGCAGATGATGGTTATGTCTGTGGCAATAGTAGTGACTGTGATGATGGGATATCAGCAGATAATGGTTATGTCTGTGTCAATAGTAGTGACTGTGATGATGGGATATCAGCAGATGATGGTTATGTCTGTGGCAATACTAGTGACTGTGATGATGGGATATCAGCAGATGATGGCTATGACTGTGGCGATAGTAGTGACTGTGATGATGGAGTGTCAGCAGGTGATGGTTATGTCTGTGTCATTAGTAGTGACTGTGATGATGGGATTTGAGCAGATGATGGTTATGTCTGTGTCAGGAGTAGTGACTGTGATGATGGGATATCAGCAGGTGATGGTTATGTCTGTGGCAATAGTAGTGACTGTGATGATGGGATATCAGCAGATGATAGTTATGACTTGTCAATAGTAGTGACTGTGATGATGCGGTGCGAGCAGATGATGGTTATGTCTGTGTCAATAGTAGTGACTGTGATGATGGGATATCAGCAGATGATGCTTACGTCTGTGGCAGTAGTAGTGACTGTGATGATGGGATATCAGCAGATGATGGTTATGTCTGTGGCAATAGTAGTGACTGTGATGATGGGATATCAGCAGATGATGGTTATGTCTGTGTCAATAGTAGTGACTGTGATGATTGGATGCGAGCAGATCATGGTTATGTCTGTTACAATAGTAGTGTCTGTGATGATGGGTGTCAACACATGATGGTTATGTCTGTGTCAATAGTAGTGACTGTGATTATGGGATATCAGCAGATGATGTTTATGTCTGTGTGATTAGTAGTGACTGTGATGATGGGATGCGAGCAGATGATGGTTACGTCTGTGTCAGTAGTTGTGACTGTGATAATGGGATATCAGCAGATGATTGTAATGTCTGTGGCAATAGTAGTGACTGTGATGATGGGATGCGAGCAGATGATGGTTATATCTGTGTCAGTAGTAGTGACTGTGATGATGGGATATCAGCAGATGATGGTTATGTCTGTGGCAATATTAGTGACTGTGATGATGGGATATCAGCAGATGATGGTTATGTCTGTGTCAATATTAGTGACTGTGATGATGGGATATCAGCAGATGATGGTTATGTCTATGTCAATATTAGTGACTGTGATGATGGGATATCAGCAGATGATGGCTATGACTTGTCAATAGTAGTGAATGTGATGATGGGATATCAGAAGATGATGGCTATGACTTGTCAATAGTAGTGACTGTGACGATGGGATATCAGCAGATGATGGTTATGTCTGTGTCAATATTAGTGACTGTGATGATGGGATATCAGCAGATGATGGTTATGTCTGTGTCAATATTAGTGACTGTGATGATGGGATATCAGCAGATGATGGTTATGTCTGTGTCAATATTAGTGACTGTGATGATGGGATATCAGCAGATGATGGCTATGACTTGTCAATAGTAGTGACTGTGATGATGGGATATCAGCAGATGATGGCTATGACTTGTCAATAGTAGTGACTGTGAAGATGGGATATCAGCAGATGAGTGTTATGTCTGTGGCAATAGTAGTGACTGTGATGATGGGATTTCAGCAGATGATGGTTATGTCTGTGGCAATAGTAGTGATTACGATGATGGGATATCAGCAGATGATGGTTATGACTTGTCAATAGTAGTGACCGTGATGATGTGTTGCGAGCAGATGATGGTTATGTCTGTGTTAATAGTAGTGACTGTGATGATGGGATATCAGCAGATGATGGTTATGTCTGTGTCAATATTAGTGACTGTGATGATGGGATATCAGCAGATGATGGTTATGTCTGTGTCAATAGCTGTGATGATGGGATATCAGCAGATGATGGCTATGACTTGTCAATAGTAGTGACTGTGATGATGGGATTCGAGCAGATGATGGTTATGTCTGTGTCAATAGCTGTGATGATGGGATAATAGCAGATGATGGTTACGTCTGTGGCAGTAGTAGTGACTGTGATGATGGGATGCGAGCAGATGATGGTTATGTCTGTGTCAATAGTAGTGACTGTGATGATGGGATGCGAGCAGATGATGGTTATGTCTGTGTCAATAGTAGTGACTGTGATGATGCGATGCGAGCAGATGATGGTTATGTCTGTGTCAATAGTAGTGACTGTGATGATGGGATATCAGCAGATGATGGTTATGTCTGTGTCATTAGTAGTGACTGTGATGATGGGATGCGAGCAGATGATGGTTATGTCTGTGTCAGTAGTAGTGACTGTGATGATAGGATATCAGCAGATGATGGTTATGTCTGTGGCAATAGTAGTGACTGTGATGATGGGATATCAGCAGATGATGGTTATGTCTGTGGCAATAGAAGTGACTGTGATGATGGGATATCAGCAGATGATGGTTATGTCTGTGTCAATAGTAGTGATTGTGATGATGGGATATCAGCAGATGATGGTTATGTCTGTGTCAATAGTAGTCACTGTGATGATGGGATATCAGCAGATGATGGTTATGTGTGTGGCAATACTAGTGACTGTGATGATGGGATATCAGCAGATGATGGTTATGTCTGTGTCAATAGTAGTGACTGTGAAGATGGGATATCAGCAGATGATGGTTATGTCTGTGATAATAGTAGTGACTGTGATGATGGGATATCAGCAGATGATGGTTATGTCTGTGGCAATAGTAGTGACTGTGATGATGGGATATCAGCAGATGATGGTTATGTCTGTGGCAATAGTAGTGACTGTGATGATGGGATATCAGCAGATGAGTGTTATGTCTGTGGCAATAGTAGTGACTGTGATGATGGGATATCAGCAGATGATGGTTATGTCTGTGTCAATAGTAGTGACTGTGATGATGGGATATCAGCAGATGATGGTTATGTCTGTGGCAATAGTAGTGACTGTGATGATGGGATATCAGCAGATGATGGTTATGTCTGTGTCAATAGTAGTGACTGTGATAATGGATATCAGCAGATGATGGTATTGTCTGTGGCAATAGTAGTGACTGTAATGATGGAGTGTCAGCAGATGATGGTTATGTCTGTGGCAATAGTAGTGTCTGTGATGATGGGATATCAGCAGATGATGGTTATGTCTGTGGTAATAGTAGTGATTACGATGATGGGATATCAGCAGATGATGGTTATGTGTGTGGCAATACTAGTGACTGTGATGATGGGATATCAGCAGATGATGGTTATGTCTGTGTTAATAGTAGTGACTGTGAAGATGGGATATCAGCAGATGATGGTTATGTCTGTGATAATAGTAGTGACTGTGATGATGGGATATCAGCAGATGATGGTTATGTCTGTGGCAATAGTAGTGACTGTGATGATGGGATATCAGCAGATGAGTGTTATGTCTGTGGCAATAGTAGTGACTGTGATGATGCGATATCAGCAGATGATGGTTATGTCTGTGTCAATAGTAGTGACTGTGATGATGGGATATCAGCAGATGATGGTTATGTCTGTGTCAATAGTAGTGACTGTGAAGATGGGATATCAGCAGATGATGGTTATGTCTGTGTTAATAGTACTGACTGTGACGATGGGATATCAGCAGATGATGGTTATGTCTATGGCATTAGTAGTTACTGTGATGATGGGATATCAGCAGATGAGTGTTATGTCTGTGGCAATAGTAGTGACTGTTATGATGGGATATCAGCAGATGATAGTTTTTTACTTGTAAATAGTAGTGACTGTGATTATGGGTTGCGAGCAGATGATGGTTATGTCTGTGTCAATAGTAGTGACTGTGATGATGGGATATCAGCAGATGATGGTTACGTCTGTGGCAGTACTAGTGACTGTGATGATAGGATATCAGCAGATGATGTTTATGTCTGTGTCAATAGTAGTGACTGTGATGATGGGATATCAGCAGATGATGGTTATGTCTGTGGCAATACTAGTGACTGTGATGATGGGATATCAGCAGAAGATGGTTATGACTTGTCAGTAGTAGTGACTGTGATGATGTGTTGCGAGCAGATGATGGTTATGTCTGTGTCCATAGTAGTGACTGTGATGATGGGATATCAGCAGATGATGGTTACGTCTTTGGCAGTAGTAGTGACTGTGATGATAGGATATCAGCAGATGATGGCTATGTCTGTGTCAATAGTAGTCACTGTAATGATGGGATATCAGCAGATGATGGTTATGTGTGTGGCAATACTAGTGACTGTGATGATGGGATATCAGCAGATGATGGTTATGTCTGTGTCAATAGTAGTGACTGTGAAGATGGGATATCAGCAGATGATGGTTATGTCTGTGATAATAGTAGTGACTGTGATGATGGGATATCAGCAGATGATGGTTATGTCTGTGGTAATAGTAGTGACTGTGATGATGGGATATCAGCAGATGAGTGTTATGTCTGTGGCAATAGTAGTGACTGTGATGATGGGATATCAGCAGATGATGGTTATGTCTGTGTCAATAGTAGTGACTGTGATGATGGGATATCAGCAGATGATGGTTATGTCGGTGTCAATAGTAGTGACTGTGAAGATGGGATATCAGCAGATGATGGTTATGTCTGTGTTAATAGTACTGACTGTGACGATGGGATATCAGCAGATGATGGTTATGTCTATGGCATTAGTAGTTACTGTGATGATGGGATATCAGCAGATGAGTGTTATGTCTGTGGCAATAGTAGTGACTGTTATGATGGGATATCAGCAGATGATGGTTTTTTACTTGTAAATAGTAGTGACTGTGATTATGGGTTGCGAGCAGATGATGGTTATGTCTGTGTCAATAGTAGTGACTGTGATGATGGGATATCAGCAGATGATGGTTACGTCTGTGGCAGTACTAGTGACTGTGATGATAGGATATCAGCAGATGATGTTTATGTCTGTGTCAATAGTAGTGACTGTGATGATGGGATATCAGCAGATGATGGTTATGTCTGTGGCAATACTAGTGACTGCGATGATGGGATATCAGCAGAAGATGGTTATGACTTGTCAATAGTAGTGACTGTGATGATGTGTTGCGAGCAGATGATGGTTATGTCTGTGTCCATAGTAGTGACTGTGATGATGGGATATCAGCAGATGATGGTTACGTCTTTGGCAGTAGTAGAGACTGTGATGATAGGATATCAGCAGATGATGGTTATGTCTGTGTCAATAGTAGTGACTGTGATGATGGGATATCAGCAGATGATGGTTATGTCTGTGGCAATACTAGTGACTGTGATGATGGGATATCAGCAGATGATGGTTATGTCTGTGTCAATAGTAGTGTCTGTGAAGATGGGATATCAGCAGATGATGGTTATGTCTGTGTTAATAGTAGTGACTGTGATGATGGGATATCAGCAGATGATGGTTATGTCTGTGGAAATAGTAGTGACTGTGATGATGGGATATCAGCAGATGATGGTTATGTCTGTGGCAATAGTAGTGACTGTGATGATGGGATATCAGCAGATGATGGCTATGTCTGTGGCAATACTAGTGACTGTGATGATGGGATTTCAGCAGATGATGGTTATGTCTGTGTCAATAGTAGTGACAGTGAAGATGGGATATCAGCAGATGATGGTTATGTCTGTGTTAATAGTAGTGACTGTGATGATGGGATATCAGCAGATGATGGTTATGTCTGTGGCAATAGTAGTGACTGTGATGATGGCATATCAGCAGATGAGTGTTATGTCTGTGGCAATAGTAGTGACTGTGATGATGGGATATCAGCAGATGATGGTTATGACTAGTCAATAGTAGTGACTCTGATGATGGGTTGCGAGCAGGTGATGGTTATGTCTGTGTCAATAGTAGTGACTGAGATGATGGGATATCAGCAGATGATGGTTATGTCTGTGGCAATAGTAGTGACTGTGATGACGGGATATCAGCAGATGAGTGTTATTACTGTGGCAATAGTAGTGACTGTGATGATGGGATATCACCAGATGATGGTTATGTCTGTGTCATTAGTAGTGACTGTGATGATGGGATGCGAGCAGATGATGGTTATGTCTGTGATAATAGTAGTGACTGTGATGATGGGATATCAGCAGATGATGGTTATGTCTGTGGCAATAGTAGTGACTGTGATGATGGGATATCAGCAGATGAGTGTTATGTCTGTGGCAATAGTAGTGACTGTGATGATGGTATATCAGCAGATGATGGTTATGTCTGTGTCAATAGTAGTGACTGTGATGATGGGATATCAGCAGATGATGGTTATGTCTGTGTCAATAGTAGTGACTGTGAAGATGGGATATCAGCAGATGATGGTTATGTCTGTGTTAATAGTACTGACTGTGACGATGGGATATCAGCAGATGATGGTTATGTCTATGGCATTAGTAGTTACTGTGATGATGGGATATCAGCAGATGAGTGTTATGTCTGTGGCAATAGTAGTGACTGTTATGATGGGATATCAGCAGATGATAGTTTTTTACTTGTAAATAGTAGTGACTGTGATTATGGGTTGCGAGCAGATGATGGTTATGTCTGTGTCAATAGTAGTGACTGTGATGATGGGATATCAGCAGATGATGGTTACGTCTGTGGCAGTACTAGTGACTGTGATGATAGGATATCAGCAGATGATGTTTATGTCTGTGTCAATAGTAGTGACTGTGATGATGGGATATCAGCAGATGATGGTTATGTCTGTGGCAATACTAGTGACTGTGATGATGGGATATCAGCAGAAGATGGTTATGACTTGTCAGTAGTAGTGACTGTGATGATGTGTTGCGAGCAGATGATGGTTATGTCTGTGTCCATAGTAGTGACTGTGATGATGGGATATCAGCAGATGATGGTTACGTCTTTGGCAGTAGTAGTGACTGTGATGATAGGATATCAGCAGATGATGGTTATGTCTGTGTCAATAGTAGTTACTGTGATGATGGGATATCAGCAGATGATGGTTATGTCTGTGGCAATACTAGTGACTGTGATGATGGGATATCAGCAGATGATGGTTATGTCTGTGTCAATAGTAGTGTCTGTGAAGATGGGATATCAGCAGATGATGGTTATGTCTGTGTTAATAGTAGTGACTGTGATGATGGGATATCAGCAGATGATGGTTATGTCTGTGGAAATAGTAGTGACTGTGATGATGGGATATCAGCAGATGATGGTTATGTCTGTGGCAATAGTAGTGACTGTGATGATGGGATATCAGCAGATGATGGCTATGTCTGTGGCAATACTATTGACTGTGATGATGGGATTTCAGCAGATGATGGTTATGTCTGTGTCAATAGTAGTGACAGTGAAGATGGGATATCAGCAGATGATGGTTATGTCTGTGTTAATAGTAGTGACTGTGATGATGGGATATCAGCAGATGATGGTTATGTCTGTGGCAATAGTAGTGACTGTGATGATGGGATATCAGCAGATGAGTGTTATGTCTGTGGCAATAGTAGTGACTGTGATGATGGGATATCAGCAGATGATGGTTATGACTAGTCAATAGTAGTGACTCTGATGATGGGTTGCGAGCAGGTGATGGTTATGTCTGTGTCAATAGTAGTGACTGAGATGATGGGATATCAGCAGATGATGGTTATGTCTGTGGCAATAGTAGTGACTGTGATGATGGGATATCAGCAGATAATGGTTATGTCTGTGGCAATAGTAGTGACTGTGATGATGGGATATCAGCAGATGATGGTTATGTCTGTGTCAATAGTAGTGACTGTGATGATGGGATATCAGCAGATGATGGTTATGACTTGTCAAAAGTAGTGACCGTGATGATGTGTTGCGAGCAGATGATGGTTATGTCTGTGTTAATAGTAGTGACTGTGATGATGGGATATCAGCAGATGATGGTTATGTCTGTGTCAATATTAGTGACTGTGATGATGGGATATCAGCAGATGATGGTTATGTCTGTGTCAATAGCTGTGATGATAGGATATCTGCAGATGATGGCTATGACTTGTCAATAGTAGTGACTGTGATGATGGGATTCGAGCAGATGATGGTTATGTCTGTGTCAATAGCTGTGATGATGGGATAATAGCAGATGATGGTTACGTCTGTGGCAGTAGTAGTGACTGTGATGATGGGATATCAGCAGATGATGGTTATGTCTGTGTCAATAGTAGTGACTGTGATGTAGGGATGCGAGCAGATGATGATTATGTCTGTGTCAATAGTAGTGACTGTGATGATGGGATGCGAGCAGATGATGGTTATGTCTGTGTCAATAGTAGTGACTGTGATGATGCGATGCGAGCAGATGATGGTTATGTCTGTGTCAATAGTAGTGACTGTGATGATGGGATATCAGCAGATGATGGTTATGTCTGTGTCATTAGTAGTGACTGTGATGATGGGATGCGAGCAGATGATGGTTATGTCTGTGTCAGTAGTAGTGACTGTGATGATAGGATATCAGCAGATGATGGTTATGTCTGTGGCAATAGTAGTGACTGTGATGATGGGATATCAGCAGATGATGGTTATGTCTGTGGCAATAGAAGTGACTGTGATGATGGGATATCAGCAGATGATGGTTATGTCTGTGTCAATAGTAGTGACTGTGATGATTGGATGCGAGCAGATCATGGTTATGTCTGTTACAATAGTAGTGTCTGTGATGATGGGTGTCAACACATGATGGTTATGTCTGTGTCAATAGTAGTGACTGTGATTATGGGATATCAGCAGATGATGTTTATGTCTGTGTGATTAGTAGTGACTGTGATGATGGGATGCGAGCAGATGATGGTTACGTCTGTGTCAGTAGTTGTGACTGTGATAATGGGATATCAGCAGATGATTGTTATGTCTGTGGCAATAGTAGTGACTGTGATGATGGGATGCGAGCAGATGATGGTTATATCTGTGTCAGTAGTAGTGACTGTGATGATGGGATATCAGCAGATGATGGTTATGTCTGTGGCAATATTAGTGACTGTGATGATGGGATATCAGCAGATGATGGTTATGTCTGTGTCAATATTAGTGACTGTGATGATGGGATATCAGCAGATGATGGTTATGTCTATGTCAATATTAGTGACTGTGATGATGGGATATCAGCAGATGATGGCTATGACTTGTCAATAGTAGTGAATGTGATGATGGGATATCAGAAGATGATGGCTATGACTTGTCAATAGTAGTGACTGTGACGATGGGATATCAGCAGATGATGGTTATGTCTGTGTCAATATTAGTGACTGTGATGATGGGATATCAGCAGATGATGGTTATGTCTGTGTCAATATTAGTGACTGTGATGATGGGATATCAGCAGATGATGGTTATGTCTGTGTCAATATTAGTGACTGTGATGATGGGATATCAGCAGATGATGGCTATGACTTGTCAATAGTAGTGACTGTGATGATGGGATATCAGCAGATGATGGCTATGACTTGTCAATAGTAGTGACTGTGAAGATGGGATATCAGCAGATGAGTGTTATGTCTGTGGCAATAGTAGTGACTGTGATGATGGGATTTCAGCAGATGATGGTTATGTCTGTGGCAATAGTAGTGACTGTGATGACGGGATATCAGCAGTTGATGGTTATGACTTGTCAATAGTAGTGACCGTGATGATGTGTTGCGAGCAGATGATGGTTATGTCTGTGTTAATAGTAGTGACTGTGATGATGGGATATCAGCAGATGATGGTTATGTCTGTGTCAATATTAGTGACTGTGATGATGGGATATCAGCAGATGATGGTTATGTCTGTGTCAATAGCTGTGATGATGGGATATCAGCAGATGATGGCTATGACTTGTCAATAGTAGTGACTGTGATGATGGGATTCGAGCAGATGATGGTTATGTCTGTGTCAATAGCTGTGATGATGGGATATCAGCAGATGATGGTTATGTCTGTGGCAATAGTAGTGACTGTGATGATGGGATATCAGCAGATGAGTGTTATGTCTGTGGCAATAGTAGTGACTGTGATGATGGGATATCAGCAGATGATGGTTATGACTAGTCAATAGTAGTGACTCTGATGATGGGTTGCGAGCAGGTGATGGTTATGTCTGTGTCAATAGTAGTGACTGTGATGATGGGATATCAGCAGATGATGGTTATGTCTGTGTCATTAGTAGTGACTGTGATGATGGGATGCGAGCAGATGATGGTTATGTCTGTGTCAGTAGTAGTGACTGTGATGATAGGATATCAGCAGATGATGGTTATGTCTGTGGCAATAGTAGTGACTGTGATGATGGGATATCAGCAGATGATGGTTATGTCTGTGGCAATAGAAGTGACTGTGATGATGGGATATCAGCAGATGATGGTTATGTCTGTGTCAATAGTAGTGATTGTGATGATGGGATATCAGCAGATGATGGTTATGTCTGTGTCAATAGTAGTCACTGTGATGATGGGATATCAGCAGATGATGGTTATGTGTGTGGCAATACTAGTGACTGTGATGATGGGATATCAGCAGATGATGGTTATGTCTGTGTCAATAGTAGTGACTGTGAAGATGGGATATCAGCAGATGATGGTTATGTCTGTGATAATAGTAGTGACTGTGATGATGGGATATCAGCAGATGATGGTTATGTCTGTGGCAATAGTAGTGACTGTGATGATGGGATATCAGCAGATGATGGTTATGTCTGTGGCAATAGTAGTGACTGTGATGATGGGATATCAGCAGATGAGTGTTATGTCTGTGGCAATAGTAGTGACTGTGATGATGGGATATCAGCAGATGATGGTTATGTCTGTGTCAATAGTAGTGACTGTGATGATGGGATATCAGCAGATGATGGTTATGTCTGTGGCAATAGTAGTGACTGTGATGATGGGATATCAGCAGATGATGGTTATGTCTGTGTCAATAGTAGTGACTGTGATAATGGATATCAGCAGATGATGGTATTGTCTGTGGCAATAGTAGTGACTGTAATGATGGAGTGTCAGCAGATGATGGTTATGTCTGTGGCAATAGTAGTGTCTGTGATGATGGGATATCAGCAGATGATGGTTATGTCTGTGGTAATAGTAGTGATTACGATGATGGGATATCAGCAGATGATGGTTATGTGTGTGGCAATACTAGTGACTGTGATGATGGGATATCAGCAGATGATGGTTATGTCTGTGTTAATAGTAGTGACTGTGAAGATGGGATATCAGCAGATGATGGTTATGTCTGTGATAATAGTAGTGACTGTGATGATGGGATATCAGCAGATGATGGTTATGTCTGTGGCAATAGTAGTGACTGTGATGATGGGATATCAGCAGATGAGTGTTATGTCTGTGGCAATAGTAGTGACTGTGATGATGGGATATCAGCAGATGATGGTTATGTCTGTGTCAATAGTAGTGACTGTGATGATGGGATATCAGCAGATGATGGTTATGTCTGTGTCAATAGTAGTGACTGTGAAGATGGGATATCAGCAGATGATGGTTATGTCTGTGTTAATAGTACTGACTGTGACGATGGGATATCAGCAGATGATGGTTATGTCTATGGCATTAGTAGTTACTGTGATGATGGGATATCAGCAGATGAGTGTTATGTCTGTGGCAATAGTAGTGACTGTTATGATGGGATATCAGCAGATGATAGTTTTTTACTTGTAAATAGTAGTGACTGTGATTATGGGTTGCGAGCAGATGATGGTTATGTCTGTGTCAATAGTAGTGACTGTGATGATGGGATATCAGCAGATGATGGTTACGTCTGTGGCAGTACTAGTGACTGTGATGATAGGATATCAGCAGATGATGTTTATGTCTGTGTCAATAGTAGTGACTGTGATGATGGGATATCAGCAGATGATGGTTATGTCTGTGGCAATACTAGTGACTGTGATGATGGGATATCAGCAGAAGATGGTTATGACTTGTCAGTAGTAGTGACTGTGATGATGTGTTGCGAGCAGATGATGGTTATGTCTGTGTCCATAGTAGTGACTGTGATGATGGGATATCAGCAGATGATGGTTACGTCTTTGGCAGTAGTAGTGACTGTGATGATAGGATATCAGCAGATGATGGCTATGTCTGTGTCAATAGTAGTCACTGTAATGATGGGATATCAGCAGATGATGGTTATGTGTGTGGCAATACTAGTGACTGTGATGATGGGATATCAGCAGATGATGGTTATGTCTGTGTCAATAGTAGTGACTGTGAAGATGGGATATCAGCAGATGATGGTTATGTCTGTGATAATAGTAGTGACTGTGATGATGGGATATCAGCAGATGATGGTTATGTCTGTGGTAATAGTAGTGACTGTGATGATGGGATATCAGCAGATGAGTGTTATGTCTGTGGCAATAGTAGTGACTGTGATGATGGGATATCAGCAGATGATGGTTATGTCTGTGTCAATAGTAGTGACTGTGATGATGGGATATCAGCAGATGATGGTTATGTCGGTGTCAATAGTAGTGACTGTGAAGATGGGATATCAGCAGATGATGGTTATGTCTGTGTTAATAGTACTGACTGTGACGATGGGATATCAGCAGATGATGGTTATGTCTATGGCATTAGTAGTTACTGTGATGATGGGATATCAGCAGATGAGTGTTATGTCTGTGGCAATAGTAGTGACTGTTATGATGGGATATCAGCAGATGATGGTTTTTTACTTGTAAATAGTAGTGACTGTGATTATGGGTTGCGAGCAGATGATGGTTATGTCTGTGTCAATAGTAGTGACTGTGATGATGGGATATCAGCAGATGATGGTTACGTCTGTGGCAGTACTAGTGACTGTGATGATAGGATATCAGCAGATGATGTTTATGTCTGTGTCAATAGTAGTGACTGTGATGATGGGATATCAGCAGATGATGGTTATGTCTGTGGCAATACTAGTGACTGCGATGATGGGATATCAGCAGAAGATGGTTATGACTTGTCAATAGTAGTGACTGTGATGATGTGTTGCGAGCAGATGATGGTTATGTCTGTGTCCATAGTAGTGACTGTGATGATGGGATATCAGCAGATGATGGTTACGTCTTTGGCAGTAGTAGAGACTGTGATGATAGGATATCAGCAGATGATGGTTATGTCTGTGTCAATAGTAGTGACTGTGATGATGGGATATCAGCAGATGATGGTTATGTCTGTGGCAATACTAGTGACTGTGATGATGGGATATCAGCAGATGATGGTTATGTCTGTGTCAATAGTAGTGTCTGTGAAGATGGGATATCAGCAGATGATGGTTATGTCTGTGTTAATAGTAGTGACTGTGATGATGGGATATCAGCAGATGATGGTTATGTCTGTGGAAATAGTAGTGACTGTGATGATGGGATATCAGCAGATGATGGTTATGTCTGTGGCAATAGTAGTGACTGTGATGATGGGATATCAGCAGATGATGGCTATGTCTGTGGCAATACTAGTGACTGTGATGATGGGATTTCAGCAGATGATGGTTATGTCTGTGTCAATAGTAGTGACAGTGAAGATGGGATATCAGCAGATGATGGTTATGTCTGTGTTAATAGTAGTGACTGTGATGATGGGATATCAGCAGATGATGGTTATGTCTGTGGCAATAGTAGTGACTGTGATGATGGCATATCAGCAGATGAGTGTTATGTCTGTGGCAATAGTAGTGACTGTGATGATGGGATATCAGCAGATGATGGTTATGACTAGTCAATAGTAGTGACTCTGATGATGGGTTGCGAGCAGGTGATGGTTATGTCTGTGTCAATAGTAGTGACTGAGATGATGGGATATCAGCAGATGATGGTTATGTCTGTGGCAATAGTAGTGACTGTGATGACGGGATATCAGCAGATAATGGTTATGTCTGTGGCAATAATAGTGACTGTGATGATGGGATATCAGCAGATGATGGTTATGTCTGTGGCAATACTAGTGACTGTGATGATGGGATATCAGATGATGATGGCTATGACTGTGGCGATAGTAGTGACTGTGATGATGGAGTGTCAGCAGGTGATGGTTATGTCTGTGTCAGTAGTAGTGACTGTGAAGATGGGATATCAGCAGATGATGGTTATATCTGTGGCAATAGTAGTGACTGTGAAGATGGGATATGAGCAGATGATGGTTATATCTGTGGCAATAGTAGTGACTGTGTGATGGGATATCAGCAGATGAGTGTTATTACTGTGGCAATAGTAGTGACTGTGATGATGGGATATCAGCAGATGATGGTTATGTCTGTGTCAATAGTAGTGACTGTGAAGATGGGATATCAGCAGATGATGGTTATGTCTGTGTTAATAGTACTGACTGTGACGATGGGATATCAGCAGATGATGGTTATGTCTATGGCATTAGTAGTTACTGTGATGATGGGATATCAGCAGATGAGTGTTATGTCTGTGGCAATAGTAGTGACTGTTATGATGGGATATCAGCAGATGATAGTTTTTTACTTGTAAATAGTAGTGACTGTGATTATGGGTTGCGAGCAGATGATGGTTATGTCTGTGTCAATAGTAGTGACTGTGATGATGGGATATCAGCAGATGATGGTTACGTCTGTGGCAGTACTAGTGACTGTGATGATAGGATATCAGCAGATGATGTTTATGTCTGTGTCAATAGTAGTGACTGTGATGATGGGATATCAGCAGATGATGGTTATGTCTGTGGCAATACTAGTGACTGTGATGATGGGATATCAGCAGAAGATGGTTATGACTTGTCAGTAGTAGTGACTGTGATGATGTGTTGCGAGCAGATGATGGTTATGTCTGTGTCCATAGTAGTGACTGTGATGATGGGATATCAGCAGATGATGGTTACGTCTTTGGCAGTAGTAGTGACTGTGATGATAGGATATCAGCAGATGATGGTTATGTCTGTGTCAATAGTAGTTACTGTGATGATGGGATATCAGCAGATGATGGTTATGTCTGTGGCAATACTAGTGACTGTGATGATGGGATATCAGCAGATGATGGTTATGTCTGTGTCAATAGTAGTGTCTGTGAAGATGGGATATCAGCAGATGATGGTTATGTCTGTGTTAATAGTAGTGACTGTGATGATGGGATATCAGCAGATGATGGTTATGTCTGTGGAAATAGTAGTGACTGTGATGATGGGATATCAGCAGATGATGGTTATGTCTGTGGCAATAGTAGTGACTGTGATGATGGGATATCAGCAGATGATGGCTATGTCTGTGGCAATACTATTGACTGTGATGATGGGATTTCAGCAGATGATGGTTATGTCTGTGTCAATAGTAGTGACAGTGAAGATGGGATATCAGCAGATGATGGTTATGTCTGTGTTAATAGTAGTGACTGTGATGATGGGATATCAGCAGATGATGGTTATGTCTGTGGCAATAGTAGTGACTGTGATGATGGGATATCAGCAGATGAGTGTTATGTCTGTGGCAATAGTAGTGACTGTGATGATGGGATATCAGCAGATGATGGTTATGACTAGTCAATAGTAGTGACTCTGATGATGGGTTGCGAGCAGGTGATGGTTATGTCTGTGTCAATAGTAGTGACTGAGATGATGGGATATCAGCAGATGATGGTTATGTCTGTGGCAATAGTAGTGACTGTGATGATGGGATATCAGCAGATAATGGTTATGTCTGTGGCAATAGTAGTGACTGTGATGATGGGATATCAGCAGATGATGGTTATGTCTGTGTCAATAGTAGTGACTGTGATGATGGGATATCAGCAGATGATGGTTATGACTTGTCAAAAGTAGTGACCGTGATGATGTGTTGCGAGCAGATGATGGTTATGTCTGTGTTAATAGTAGTGACTGTGATGATGGGATATCAGCAGATGATGGTTATGTCTGTGTCAATATTAGTGACTGTGATGATGGGATATCAGCAGATGATGGTTATGTCTGTGTCAATAGCTGTGATGATAGGATATCTGCAGATGATGGCTATGACTTGTCAATAGTAGTGACTGTGATGATGGGATTCGAGCAGATGATGGTTATGTCTGTGTCAATAGCTGTGATGATGGGATAATAGCAGATGATGGTTACGTCTGTGGCAGTAGTAGTGACTGTGATGATGGGATATAAGCAGATGATGGTTATGTCTGTGTCAATAGTAGTGACTGTGATGTAGGGATGCGAGCAGATGATGATTATGTCTGTGTCAATAGTAGTGACTGTGATGATGGGATGCGAGCAGATGATGGTTATGTCTGTGTCAATAGTAGTGACTGTGATGATGCGATGCGAGCAGATGATGGTTATGTCTGTGTCAATAGTAGTGACTGTGATGATGGGATATCAGCAGATGATGGTTATGTCTGTGTCATTAGTAGTGACTGTGATGATGGGATGCGAGCAGATGATGGTTATGTCTGTGTCAGTAGTAGTGACTGTGATGATAGGATATCAGCAGATGATGGTTATGTCTGTGGCAATAGTAGTGACTGTGATGATGGGATATCAGCAGATGATGGTTATGTCTGTGGCAATAGAAGTGACTGTGATGATGGGATATCAGCAGATGATGGTTATGTCTGTGTCAATAGTAGTGACTGTGATGATGGGATATCAGCAGATGATGGTTATGTCTGTGTTAATAGTAGTCACTGTAATGATGGGATATCAGCAGATGATGGTTATGTGTGTGGCAATACTAGTGACTGTGATGATGGGATATCAGCAGATGATGGTTATGTCTGTGTCAATAGTAGTGACTGTGAAGATGGGATATCAGCAGATGATGGTTATGTCTGTGATAATAGTAGTGACTGTGATGATGGGATATCAGCAGATGATGGTTATGTCTGTGGCAATAGTAGTGACTGTGATGATGGGATATCAGCAGATGAGTGTTATGTCTGTGGCAATAGTAGTGACTGTGATGATGGGATATCAGCAGATGATGGTTATGTCTGTGTCAATAGTAGTGACTGTGATGATGGGATATCAGCAGATGATGGTTATGTCGGTGTCAATAGTAGTGACTGTGAAGATGGGATATCAGCAGATGATGGTTATGTCTGTGTTAATAGTACTGACTGTGACGATGGGATATCAGCAGATGATGGTTATGTCTATGGCATTAGTAGTTACTGTGATGATGGGATATCAGCAGATGAGTGTTATGTCTGTGGCAATAGTAGTGACTGTTATGATGGGATATCAGCAGATGATGGTTTTTTACTTGTAAATAGTAGTGACTGTGATTATGGGTTGCGAGCAGATGATGGTTATGTCTGTGTCAATAGTAGTGACTGTGATGATGGGATATCAGCAGATGATGGTTACGTCTGTGGCAGTACTAGTGACTGTGATGATAGGATATCAGCAGATGATGATTATGTCTGTGTCAATAGTAGTGACTGTGATGATGGGATATCAGCAGATGATGGTTATGTCTGTGGCAATACTAGTGACTGCGATGATGGGATATCAGCAGAAGATGGTTATGACTTGTCAATAGTAGTGACTGTGATGATGTGTTGCGAGCAGATGATGGTTATGTCTGTGTCCATAGTAGTGACTGTGATGATGGGATATCAGCAGATGATGGTTACGTCTTTGGCAGTAGTAGAGACTGTGATGATAGGATATCAGCAGATGATGGTTATGTCTGTGTCAATAGTAGTGACTGTGATGATGGGATATCAGCAGATGATGGTTATGTCTGTGGCAATACTAGTGACTGTGATGATGGGATATCAGCAGATGATGGTTATGTCTGTGTCAATAGTAGTGTCTGTGAAGATGGGATATCAGCAGATGATGGTTATGTCTGTGTTAATAGTAGTGACTGTGATGATGGGATATCAGCAGATGATGGTTATGTCTGTGGAAATAGTAGTGACTGTGATGATGGGATATCAGCAGATGATGGTTATGTCTGTGGCAATAGTAGTGACTGTGATGATGGGATATCAGCAGATGATGGCTATGTCTGTGGCAATACTAGTGACTGTGATGATGGGATTTCAGCAGATGATGGTTATGTCTGTGTCAATAGTAGTGACAGTGAAGATGGGATATCAGCAGATGATGGTTATGTCTGTGTTAATAGTAGTGACTGTGATGATGGGATATCAGCAGATGATGGTTATGTCTGTGGCAATAGTAGTGACTGTGATGATGGGATATCAGCAGATGAGTGTTATGTCTGTGGCAATAGTAGTGACTGTGATGATGGGATATCAGCAGATGATGGTTATGACTAGTCAATAGTAGTGACTCTGATGATGGGTTGCGAGCAGGTGATGGTTATGTCTGTGTCAATAGTAGTGACTGAGATGATGGGATATCAGCAGATGATGGTTATGTCTGTGGCAATAGTAGTGACTGTGATGATGGGATATCAGCAGATAATGGTTATGTCTGTGGCAAAAGTTGTGACTGTGATGATGGGATATCAGCAGATGATGGTTATGTCTGTGGCAATACTAGTGACTGTGATGATGGGATATCAGCAGATGATGGCTATGACTGTGGCGATAGTAGTGACTGTGATAATGGAGTGTCAGCAGGTGATGGTTATGTCTGTGTCAGTAGTAGTGACTGTGAAGATGGGATATCAGCAGATGATGGTTATATCTGTGGCAATAGTAGTGACTGTGATGATGGGATATCACCAGATGATGGTTATGTCTGTGTCATTAGTAGTGACTGTGATGATGGGATGCGAGCAGATGATGGTTATGTCTGTGTCAGGAGTAGTGACTGTGATGATGGGATATCAGCAGGTGATGGTTATGTCTGTGGCAATAGTAGTGACTGTGATGATCGGATATCAGCAGGTGATAGTTATGACTTGTCAATAGTAGTGACTGTGATGATGCGATGCGAGCAGATGATGGTTATGTCTGTGTCAATAGTAGTGACTGTGATGATGGGATATCAGCAGATGATGCTTACGTCTGTGGCAGTAGTAGTGACTGTGATGATGGGATATCAGCAGATGATGGTTATGTCTGTGGCAATAGTAGTGACTGTGATGATGGGATATCAGCAGATGATGGTTATGTCTGTGTCAATAGTAGTGACTGTGATGATTGGATGCGAGCAGATCATGGTTATGTCTGTTACAATAGTAGTGTCTGTGATGATGGGTGTCAACAGATGATGGTTATGTCTGTGTCAATAGTAGTGACTGTGATTATGGGATATCAGCAGATGATGTTTATGTCTGTGTGATTAGTAGTGACTGTGATGATGGGATGCGAGCAGATGATGGTTACGTCTGTGTCAGTAGTTGTGACTGTGATAATGGGATATCAGCAGATGATTGTTATGTCTGTGGCAATAGTAGTGACTGTGATGATGGGATGCGAGCAGATGATGGTTATATCTGTGTCAGTAGTAGTGACTGTGATGATGGGATATCAGCAGATGATGGTTATGTCTGTGGCAATACTAGTGACTGTGATGATGTGATGCGAGAAGATGATGGTTATGTCTGTGTCAATAGTAGTGACTGTGATGATGGGATATCAGCAGATGATGGTTACGTCTGTGGAAATAGTAGTAGTGACTGTGATGATGGGATATCAGCAGATGATGGTTATGTCTGTGTCAATATTAGTGACTGTGATGATGGGATATCAGCAGATGATGGTTATGACTTGTCAATGGTAGTGACTGTGATGATGGGATTCGAGCAGATGATGGTTATGTCTGTGTCAATAGCTGTGATGATGGGATATCAGCAGATGATGGTTACGTCTATGGCAGTAGTAGTGACTGTGATGATGGGATATCAGCAGATGGTGGTTATGTCTGTGTCAATAGTAGTGACTGTGATGATGGGATGCGAGCAGATGATGGTTATGTCTGTGTCAATAGTAGTGACTGTGATGATGGGATGCGAGCAGATGATGGTTATATCTGTGTCAATAGTAGTGACTGTGATGATGCGATGCGAGCAGATGATGGTTATGTCTGTGTCAATAGTAGTGACTGTGATGATGGAATATCAGCAGATGATGGTTATGTCTGTGTCATTAGTAGTGACTGTGATGATGGGATGCGAGCAGATGATGGTTATGTCTGTGTCAGTAGTAGTGACTGTGATGATAGGATATCAGCAGATGATGGTTATGTCTGTGGCAATAGTAGTGACTGTGATGATGGGATATCAGCAGATGATGGTTATGTCTGTGGCAATAGTAGTGACTGTGATGATGGGATATCAGCAGATGATGGTTATATCCGTGTCAATAGTAGTGACTGTGATGATGGGATATCAGCAGATGATGGTTATGTCTGTGTCAATAGTAGTGACTGTGATGATGGGATATTAGCAGATGATGGTTATGTGTGTGGCAATACTAGTGGCTGTCATGATGGGATATCAGCAGATGATGGTTATGTCTGTGTCAATAGTAGTGACTGTGAAGATGGGATATCAGCAGATGATGGTTATGTCTGTGATAATAGTAGTGACTGTGATGATGGGATATCAGCAAATGATGGTTATGTCTGTGGCAATAGTAGTGACTGTGATGATGGGATATCAGCAGATGAGTGTTATGTCTGTGGCAATAGTAGTGACTGTGATGATGGGATATCAGCAGATGATGGTTATGTCTGTGTCAATAGTAGTGACTGTGATGATGGGATATCAGCAGATGATGGTTATGTGTGTGGCAATAGTAGTGACTGTAATGATGGAGTGTCAGCAGGTGATGGTTATGTGTGTGTCAATATTAGTGACTGTGATGATGGGATATCATCAGTTGATGGTTATGTCTGTGGCAATAGTAGTGATTGTGATGATGGGATATCAGCAGATGATGGGTATGTCTGTGGCAATAGTAGTGACTGTGATGATGGGATATCAGCAGATGATGGTTATGTGTGTGGCAATACTAGTGACTGTGATGATGGGATATCAGCAGATGATGGTTATGTCTTTGTCAATAGTAGTGACTGTGAAGATGGGATATCAGCAGATGATGGTTATGTCTGTGATAATAGTAGTGACTGTGATGATGGGATATCAGCAGATGATGGTTATGTCAGTGGCAATAGTAGTGATTGTGATGATGGGATATCAGCAGATGATGGTTATGACTTGTCAATAGTAGTGACCGTGATGATGTGTTGCGAGCAGATGATGGTTATGTCTGTGTTAATAGTAGTGACTGTGATGATGGGATATCAGCAGATGATGGTTATGTCTGTGTCAATATTAGTGACTGTGATGATGGGATATCAGCAGATGATGGTTATGACTTGTCAATAGTAGTGACTGTGATGATGGGATTCGAGCAGATGATGATTATGTCTGTGTCAATAGCTGTGATGATGGGATATCAGCAGATGATGGTTACGTCTGTGGCAGTAGTAGTGACTGTGATGATGGGATATCAGCAGATGATGGTTATGTCTGTGTCAATAGTAGTGACTGTAATGATGGGATGCGAGCAGATGATGGTTTTGTCTGTGTCAATAGTAGTGACTGTGATGATGGGATGCGAGCAGATGATGGTTATGTCTGTGTCAATAGTAGTGACTGTGATGATGGGATATCAGCAGATGATGTTTATGTCAGTGTCAATAGTAGTGACTGTGATGATGGGATATCAGCAGATGATGGTTATGTGTGTGGCAATACTAGTGACTGTGATGATGGGATATCAGCAGATGATGGTTATGTCTGTGTCAATAGTAGTGACTGTGAAGATGGGATATCAGCAGATGATGGTTATGTCTGTGATAATAGTAGTGACTGTGATGATGGGATATCAGCAGATGATGGTTATGTCTGTGGCAATAGTAGTGACTGTGATGATGGGATATCAGCAGATGAGTGTTATGTCTGTGGCAATAGTTGTGACTGTGATGATGGGATATCAGCAGATGATGGTTATGTCTGTGTCAATAGTAGTGACTGTGATGATGGGATATCAGCAGATGATGGTTATGTCTGTGGCAATAGTAGTGACTGTGATGATGGGATATCAGCAGATGATGGTTATGTCTGTGTCAATAGTAGTGACTGTGATAATGGATATCAGCAGATGATGGTATTGTCTGTGGCAATAGTAGTGACTGTAATGATGGAGTGTCAGCAGGTGATGGTTATGTCTGTGGCAATAGTAGTGTCTGTGATGATGGGATATCAGCAGATGATGGTTATGTCTGTGGCAATAGTAGTGTCTGTGATGATGGGATATCAGCAGATGATGGTTATGTCTGTGGCAATAGTAGTGACTGTGATGATGGGATATCAGCAGATGATGGTTATGTCTGTGGCAATAGTAGTGACTGTGATGATGGGATATCAGCAGATGATGGTTATGACTTGTCAATAGTAGTGACCGTGATGATGTGTTGCGAGCAGATGATGGTTATGTCTGTGTTAATAGTAGTGACTGTGATGATGGGATATCAGCAGATGATGGTTATGTCTGTGTCAATATTAGTGACTGTGATGATGGGATATCAGCAGATGATGGTTATGTCTGTGTCAATATTAGTGACTGTGATGATGGGATATCAGCAGATGATGGTTATGTGTGTGTCAATATTAGTGACTGTGATGATGGGATATCAGCAGATGATGGCTATGACTTGTCAATAGTAGTGACTGTGATGATGGGATATCAGCAGATGATGGCTATGACTTGTCAATAGTAGTGACTGTGATGATGGGATATCAGCAGATGATGGTTATGTCTGTGTCAATATTAGTGACTGTGATGATGGGATATCAGCAGATGATGGTTATGTCTGTGTCAATATTAGTGACTGTGATGATGGGATATCAGCAGATGATGGTTATGTCTGTGTCAATATTAGTGACTGTGATGATGGGATATCAGCAGATGATGGCTATGACTTGTCAATAGTAGTGACTGCGATGATGGGATATCAGCAGATGATGGCTATGACTTGTCAATAGTAGTGACTGTGATGATGGGATATCAGCAGATGAGTGTTATGTCTGTGGCAATAGTAGTGACTGTGATGATGGGATTTCAGCAGATGATGGTTATGTCTGTGGCAATAGTAGTGACTGTGATGACGGGATATCAGCAGTTGATGGTTATGACTTGTCAATAGTAGTGACCGTGATGATGTGTTGCGAGCAGATGATGGTTATGTCTGTGTTAATAGTAGTGACTGTGATGATGGGATATCAGCAGATGATGGTTATGTCTGTGTCAATATTAGTGACTGTGATGATGGGATATCAGCAGATGATGGTTATGTCTGTGTCAATAGCTGTGATGATGGGATATCAGCAGATGATGGCTATGACTTGTCAATAGTAGTGACTGTGATGATGGGATTCGAGCAGATGATGGTTATATCTGTGTCAATAGCTGTGATGATGGGATAATAGCAGATGATGGTTACGTCTGTGGCAGTAGTAGTGACTGTGATGATGGGATATCAGCAGATGATGGTTATGTCTGTGTCAATAGTAGTGACTGTGATGATGGGATGCGAGCAGATGATGGTTATGTCTGTGTCAATAGTAGTGACTGTGATGATGGGATGCGAGCAGATGATGGTTATGTCTGTGTCAATAGTAGTGACTGTGATGATGCGATGCGAGCAGATGATGGTTATGTCTGTGTCAATAGTAGTGACTGTGATGATGGGATATCAGCAGATGATGGTTATGTCTGTGTCATTAGTAGTGACTGTGATGATGGGATGCGAGCAGATGATGGTTATGTCTGTGTCAGTAGTAGTGACTGTGATGATAGGATATCAGCAGATGATGGTTATGTCTGTGGCAATAGTAGTGACTGTGATGATGGGATATCAGCAGATGATGGTTATGTCTGTGTCAATAGTAGTGATTGTGATGATGGGACATCAGCAGATGATGGTTATGTCTGTGTCAATAGTAGTCACTGTGATGATGGGATATCAGCAGATGATGGTTATGTGTGTGGCAATGCTAGTGACTGTGATGATGGGATATCAGCAGATGATGGTTATGTCTGTGTCAATAGTAGTGACTGTGAAGATGGGATATCAGCAGATGATGGTTATGTCTGTGATAGTAGTAGTGACTGTGATGATGGGATATCAGCAGATGATGGTTATGTCTGTGGCAATAGTAGTGACTGTGATGATGGGATATCAGCAGATGAGTGTTATGTCTGTGGCAATAGTAGTGACTGTGATGATGGGATATCAGCAGATGATGGTTATGTCTGTGTCAATAGTAGTGACTGTGATGATGGGATATCAGCAGATGATGGTTATGTCTGTGGCAATAGTAGTGACTGTGATGATGGGATATCAGCAGATGATGGTTATGTCTGTGTCAATAGTAGTGACTGTGATAATGGATATCAGCAGATGATGGTATTGTCTGTGGCAATAGTAGTGACTGTAATGATGGAGTGTCAGCAGATGATGGTTATGTCTGTGTCAATAGAAGTGACTGTGATGATGGGATATCAGCAGATGATGGTTATGTCTGTGGTAATAGTAGTGATTACGATGATGGGATATCAGCAGATGATGGTTATGTCTGTGTCAGTAGTAGTGACTGTGAAGATGGGATATCAGCAGATGATGGTTATGTCTGTGATAATAGTAGTGACTGTGATGATGGGATATCAGCAGATGATGGTTATGTCTGTGTCAATAGTAGTGACTGTGATGATGGGATATCAGCAGATGATGGTTATGTCTGTGTCAATAGTAGTGACTGTGATGATGGGATATCAGCAGATGATGGTTATGTCTGTGTCAATAGTAGTGACTGAGATGATGGGATATCAGCAGATGATGGTTATGTCTGTGTCAATAGTAGTGACTGTGAAGATGGGATATCAGCAGATGATGGTTATGTCTGTGTTAATAGTACTGACTGTGACGATGGGATATCAGCAGATGATGGTTATGTCTATGGCATTAGTAGTTACTGTGATGATGGGATATCAGCAGATGAGTGTTATGTCTGTGGCAATAGTAGTGACTGTTATGATGGGATATCAGCAGATGATGGTTTTTTACTTGTAAATAGTAGTGACTGTGATTATGGGTTGCGAGCAGATGATGGTTATGTCTGTGTCAATAGTAGTGACTGTGATGATGGGATATCAGCAGATGATGGTTACGTCTGTGGCAGTACTAGTGACTGTGATGATAGGATATCAGCAGATGATGTTTATGTCTGTGTCAATAGTAGTGACTGTGATGATGGGATATCAGCAGATGATGGTTATGTGTGTGGCAATACTAGTGACTGTGATGATGGGATATCAGCAGAAGATGGATATGACTTGTCAATAGTAGTGACTGTGATGATGTGTTGCGAGCAGATGATGGTTATGTCTGTGTCCATAGTAGTGACTGTGATGATGGGATATCAGCAGATGATGGTTACGTCTTTGGCAGTAGTAGTGACTGTGATGATAGGATATCAGCAGATGATGGTTATGTCTGTGTCAATGTTAGTGACTGTGATGATGGGATATCAGCAGATGATGGTTATGTCTGTGGCAATACTAGTGACTGTGATGATGGGATATCAGCAGATGATGGTTATGTCTGTGTCAATAGTAGTGTCTGTGAAGATGGGATATCAGCAGATGATGGTTATGTCTGTGTTAATAGTAGTGACTGTGATGATGGGATATCAGCAGATGATGGTTATGTCTGTGGAAATAGTAGTGACTGTGATGATGGGATATCAGCAGATGATGGTTATGTCTGTGGCAATAGTAGTGACTGTGATGATGGGATATCAGCAGATGATGGCTATGTCTGTGGCAATACTATTGACTGTGATGATGGGATTTCAGCAGATGATGGTTATGTCTGTGTCAATAGTAGTGACAGTGAAGATGGTATATCAGCAGATGATGGTTATGTCTGTGTTAATAGTAGTGACTGTGATGATGGGATATCAGCAGATGATGGTTATGTCTGTGGCAATAGTAGTGACTGTGATGATGGGATATCAGCAGATGAGTGTTATGTCTGTGGCAATAGTAGTGACTGTGATGATGGGATATCAGCAGATGATGGTTATGACTAGTCAATAGTAGTGCCTCTGATGATGGGTTGCGAGCAGGTGATGGTAATGTCTGTGTCAATAGTAGTGACTGAGATGATGGGATATCAGCAGATGATGGTTATGTCTGTGGCAATGGTAGTGACTGTGATGATGGGATATCAGCAGATAATGGTTATGTCTGTGGCAATAGTAGTGACTGTGATGATGGGATATCAGCAGATGATGGTTATGTCTGTGTCAATAGTAGTGATTGTGATAATGGGATATCAGCAGATGATGGTTATGTCTGTGGCAATAGTAGTGACTGTAATGATGGAGTGTCAGCAGGTGATGGTTATGTCTGTGGCAATAGTAGTGTCTGTGATGATGGGATATCATCAGATGATGGTTATATCTGTGGCAATAGTAGAGATTCTGATGATGGGATATCAGCAGATGATAGCTATGACTGTGGCGATAGTAGTGACTGTGATGATGGAGTGTCAGCAGGTGATGCTTGTGTCTGTGCCAATACTAGTGACTGTGATGATGGGATATCAGCAGATGATGGTTATGTCTGTGTCAGTAGTAGTGACTGTGAAGATGGGATATCAGCAGATGATGGTTATGTCTGTATTAATAGTAGTGACTGTGATAATGGGATATCAGCAGATGATTGTTATGTCTGTGGCAATAGTAGTGACTGTGATGATGGGATGCGAGCAGATGATGGTTATGTCTGTGTCATTAGTAGTGACTGTGATGATGGGATATCAGCAGATGATGGTTATGTCTGTGGCAATAGTAGTGACTGTGATGATGTGATGCGAGCAGATGATGGTTATGTCTGTGTCAATAGTAGTGTCTGTGATGATGGGATATCAGCAGATGATGGTTACGTCTGTGGCAGTAGTAGTGACTGTGATGATGGGATATCAGCAGATGATGGTTATGTCTGTGTCAATATTAGTGACTGTGATGATGGGATATCAGCAGATGATTGTTATGACTTGTCAATAGTAGTGACGGTGATGATGGGATTCGAGCAGATGATGGTTATGTCTGTGTCAATAGCTGTGATGATGGGATATCAGCAGATGATGGTTACGTCTGTGGCAGTAGTAGTGACTGTGATGATGGGATATCAGCAGATGATGGTTATGTCTGTGTCAATAGTAGTGACTGTGATGATGGGATGCGAGCAGATGATGGTTATGTCTGTGTCAACAGTAGTGACTGTGATGATGGGATGCGAGCAGATGATGGTTATGTCTGTGTCAATAGTAGTGACTGTGATGATGGGATGCGAGCAGATGATGGTTATGTCTGTGTCAATAGTAGTGACTGTGATGATGGGATATCAGCAGATGATGGTTATGTCTGTGTCATTAGTAATGACTGTGATGATGGGATGCGAGCAGATGATGGATATGTCTGTGTCAGTAGTAGTGACTGTGATGATAGGATATCAGCAGATGATGGTTATGTCTGTGGCAATAGTAGTGACTGTAATGATGGAGTGTCAGCAGGTGATGGTTATGTCTGTGGCAATAGTAGTGTCTGTGATGATGGGATATCATCAGATGATGGTTATGTCTGTGGCAATAGTAGAGATTCTGATGATGGGATATCAGCAGATGATAGCTATGACTGTGGCGATAGTAGTGACTGTGATGATGGAGTGTCAGCAGGTGATGCTTGTGTCTGTGCCAATACTAGTGACTGTGATGATGGGATATCAGCAGATGATGGTTATGTCTGTGTCAGTAGTAGTGACTGTGAAGATGGGATATCAGCAGATGATGGTTATGTCTGTATTAATAGTAGTGACTGTGATAATGGGATATCAGCAGATGATTGTTATGTCTGTGGCAATAGTAGTGACTGTGATGATGGGATGCGAGCAGATGATGGTTATGTCTGTGTCATTAGTAGTGACTGTGATGATGGGATATCAGCAGATGATGGTTATGTCTGTGGCAATAGTAGTGACTGTGATGATGTGATGCGAGCAGATGATGGTTATGTCTGTGTCAATAGTAGTGTTTGTGATGATGGGATATCAGCAGATGATGGTTACGTCTGTGGCAGTAGTAGTGACTGTGATGATGGGATATCAGCAGATGATGGTTATGTCTGTGTCAATATTAGTGACTGTGATGATGGGATATCAGCAGATGATGGTTATGACTTGTCAATAGTAGTGACGGTGATGATGGGATTCGAGCAGATGATGGTTATGTCTGTGTCAATAGCTGTGATGATGGGATATCAGCAGATGATGGTTACGTCTGTGGCAGTAGTAGTGACTGTGATGATGGGATATCAGCAGATGATGGTTATGTCTGTGTCAATAGTAGTGACTGTGATGATGGGATGCGAGCAGATGATGGTTATGTCTGTGTCAATAGTAGTGACTGTGATGGTGGGATGCGAGCAGATGATGGTTATGTCTGTGTCAATAGTAGTGACTGTGATGATGGGATGCGAGCAGATGATGGTTATGTCTGTGTCAATAGTAGTGGCTGTGATGATGGGATATCAGCAGATGATGGTTATGTCTGTGTCATTAGTAATGACTGTGATGATGGGATGCGAGCAGATGATGGATATGTCTGTGTCAGTAGTAGTGACTGTGATGATAGGATATCAGCAGATGATGGTTATGTCTGTGGCAATAGTAGTGACTGTGATGATGGGATAACAGCAGATGATGGTTATGTCTGTGGCAATAGTAGTGACTGTGATGATGGGATATCAGCAGATGATGGTTATGTCTGTGTCAATAGTAGTGACTGTATGATGGTATATCAGCAGATGATGGTTATGTCTGTGTCAATAGTAGTGACTGTGATGATGGGATATCAGCAGATGATGGTTATGTCTGTGGCAATACTAGTGACTGTGATGATGGGATATCAGCAGATGATGGTTATATCTGTGTCAATAGTAGTGACTGTGAAGATGGGATATCAGCAGATGATGGTTATGTCTGTGTTAATAGTAGTGACTGTGATGATGGGATATCAGCAGATGATGGTTATGTCTGTGGCAATAGTAGTGACTGTGATTTTGGGATATCAGCAGATGAGTGTTATGTCTGTGGCAATAGTAGTGACTGTGATGATGGGATATCAGCAGATGAAGGTTATGTCTGTGTCAATAGTAGTGACTGTGATGATGGGATATCAGGAGATGATGTTTATGTGTGTGGCAATAGTAGTGACTGTAATGATGGAGTGTCAGCAGGTGATGGTTATGTCTGTGGCAATAGTAGTGACTGTGATGATGGGATATCATCAGTTGATGGTTATGTCTGTGGCAATAGTAGTGATTGTGATGATGGGATATCAGCAGATGATGGATATGACTGTGGCGATAGTAGTGACTGTGATGATGGAGTGTCAGCAGGTGATGGTTATGTCTGTGACAATAGTAGTGACTGTGATGATGGGATATCAGCAGATGATGGTTATGACGTGGCGCTAGTACTGACTATGGTAATGCAGTATCAGTAGTTGATGGTTCTATCTGTGGCGAAGGTGGTGACTGTTGTAATAGAGTGTCAGTAGATATGGTTATGGCTATGGCGATGATGGTGACTGTGATAATGGAGCATCAGTAGATGATAGGCGGTGGCGATATTGATTGCGGAAATGGGTTGTCAGTAGGAGACGGTTATGGCTATGGTGATTGTAGTTATTACGATGTTGGAGTGTCAGTAGGTGGTGGTAGTTTCGTTTGCGAGCTAATGATTATGGTGATGGCATGTGCTAGTAAATGATATTTATGACTGTGCTGATGGTGGCGATTGTGTGGAAGGAGTGTCTAGGTGATGGTTATGGCTGTGCCGTTGATGGTACCTTGGGGATGGAGGGTCAGTAAATGGTGGCTGTGGCTGAGACGATGCTGGTGACTGTGTTTTGCAGTGTCAGTAGATCATGGTTATGTCTGTAGCGATGGTGGTGACTGATGTAGTCTGACTAGGTGATGGTTATGGTGATGGTGGTGACTCTGATGATGGTGTTTAAGTATATGATGATTATTAATGAAGTGATCGAGCGTCAGTGCATAAAGGTTATGTCTTTGGGGATAGTATTAGTGATGTAGTGTCACTAGATGACTATGGCTAGGCCATAGTGGTGTTTATGAAGTCGGGTGATGGTTATATCTGCGGTGGTGTTGGTGATGGAGTAACAGTTGATTGTGATTAGAAATGGTGCTGATTGTCATGATCATGTCAGTAGGCCATAGTTATGTCCATGGTGATTGTGGTGAATCAAGTGATGGAGTGTCAGTACGTGATATTAATGACTGTGACGATGATAGCGATTGTGGTGATGGAGCGTTAGTAGGTTGTGATTATTTCGGTTGCGAGATAGTCTTCATGGTGTTGGAGTGTCAGTAGATGAGGTTATGACTGTGGCGATGCTGTTAATTGTGGTGAAGCAGGTCAGTAAATGTTGGTCGACGATGATGGTGACTGCAGTGGTGGAGTGTCAGTAGATATTGGTTATGGCTGCGTCGATTGGTGACAGCGGTTTGGAATGTCAATATATGATATTTATGAATGTGGTGATAGTGGCGTAGATGATTAGCGATGGTAGGGATTGTGGTGATGGTATGGTAGGTGATGGGTATCTTTGTGGCGATGGTGGTAGCTGTGGTGATGGAGTGTCAGTTGAATTGGTTATTGTCCTGGCTCCAGTGGTGAATGTAGTGATAAGGGTAGTGTATGATAGTTATGGCTGTAGTGATGGTATAATTATGGCAATGGAGAGTCAATAGATAATGGTTTTGGCTTTGGCTATGGTTGCGATTGCGATGACGGAATGTCAGTAGGTGATGATTGGCGATAATGATGAATGTGGTGATTGAGTGTTAGAGATTGATGGTTATGGTTGAAGATTGAGTCGATTTCAGAGATGGAGTGTCAGTAGATGAAAGTTATGGAGATGGCGATGGTGGTGACTGTGATGATGCAGTCAGTAGATGACGGTTGTGGCTATAGCTAATGTGGTGATTGTGGTATTGATTTGTCAATAAATAATGGTTGTAGTTGTGGCGGTGGTGTTGATTACGGTGATGGACTGTCAGTAGGTGATCTTATGGATGTGGTGATGGTGGTGATTGTGGTAATGTGCTGTCAGTAGGGGGTGCTAATGCCTGTAGCGATGGTGTTGACTGTGGTGCAGTGTCAGTATAAGATGGTTGTTTGCTGTGGCGATACTGGTATTTGTGATGATTGAGTGTCAGTAGGCAATGTTTATAGCTGTGGCGATGGTGGTGATGGTGTATCAGTAGATGATGATTATGGTTGTGTTAATGGTGATTGCTCACTGCGGTGATAAAGTATCATTGGATTATTGTTAGCGATGGTGGTGATGGTTTCAGTGGACACTGGTTATGGCTGTAGAGTAGTTTGTGCCAGTGGTGCTGGGGTGTCAGTAGATGCTAGCTATGAATGACGATTGTAGTTGTTGCTATGATGGAATGTCAGTAGGTGATAGTATTGACTGTGGTGATAGTTGTGATGCAGTGACAATAGGCGATGTTTATCACTGTGGTATATGGTGAATATGGCGATGGGGTGTAGGTAGATAATGATTATGGCTGACAATAGTGATTATTGCGCTGATGGAGTGTCAGTAGGTGAGGTTTATGGCTGTGGCGAAAGTGGTGACTGTGATGATGGAGTCTCAGTAGATCATGGCTTTGGTTGTTGGATGGTGCTGAATGCGGTGATGAAGTGTCAGTAGGTTATGGTTATTTCGGTTGCGAGCTAGTAATCGGGGTGTTTTGTGTCAGTAGGTGATATTTGTGGCTGTAGCGTTTGTGGTGATGCAGTGCCTGTAGTTGATGGCTTGCGATGTTGGTTCTTGTGGTGATGGAGTGTCAGTAGGTGATGGCTATGGCGATGGCGGTGACAGTGGTGATGGAGTGTCAGTAGGTGATAGAGCTGTGGCGAATGTGCTGACTGTGATGATGGAGTGTCAGCAGGTGATGGCTATGGCGATGGCGGTGACAGTGGTGATGGAGTGTCAGTAGGTGATAGAGCTGTGGCGAATGTGCTGACTGTGATGATGGAGTGTCAGCAGGTGATGGCTATGGCGATGGCGGCGACAGTGGTGATGGAGTGTCAGTAGGTGATAGAGCTGTGGCGAATGTGCTGACTGTGATGATGGAGTGTCAGCAGGTGATGGCTATGGCGATGGCGGTGACAGTGGTGATGGAGTGTCAGTAGGTGATAGAGCTGTGGCGAATGTGCTGACTGTGATGATGGAGTGTCAGCAGGTGATGGCTATGGCGATGGCGGCGACAGTGGTGATGGACTGTTAGTAGATGATGACTTTGTCCGTGGCATTGTCAGGAAATGCGGTGATAAAGTGTCGGTAGGTAATGGTTATCTCGGTTGCGAGGTAGGGAGCCGGATGTTCTAGTGTCACTAGGAGATGTTTATGACGGAACCAATGGTGGTGATTGTGATGATGAAGTGTCTGTAGTTGATTGTTGGCGATTTTGGTGGTCGTGGTGATCAAGTGTCAGCAGGTGAAGAATACGGTTGTCATGATGGTGATGTGATGGAGTTTCAGTAGATGATCGTTACGGCTGTGAAGATGGTAGTGACAGTGGTGATGAAGTGTCAGTAGAATGCGGTTAAGGCGGTGGTGATAATGGGGTGTCAGTAGCTGATGTCTGGCAATGGTGGTGATTGTGGTAATGGAGTGTCAGCAGATGATGGCTATAGCTATGGTGACGGTTGGGTTTTGCTGATGGATGTCAGCAGATGATGGTTATAGCTATGGTGACGGTTGGGTTTTGCTGATGGATGTCAGCAGATGATGGTTATAGCTATGGTGACGGTTGGGTTTTGCTGATGGATGTCAGCAGATGATGGTTATGGCTGTGGCCATGGTGGTGATTACGAAGAGGTTGTGCCAGTAGATGAGGGTGTTATCTGTGGCGATGGTGGTGATTATAATGATGCAGTATCTTTATTTGATGTTTAGCGATGGTGGTGATTTTCATGTTGAAGTGTTAATAGGTAATGGCTATGATGCGCTGTTTGTGGGTACCGAGGTAATGGAGTGTTAGTAGGTAATAGTCATGGCACTGATAATGGCGATGACTGTGGTGACTGAGTGTCAGAAGACGAGGGTTATGACAGTGGCGATGTTGGTAATTGCCATATTTACTGACTAGCTGATGGTAACGACAGTGACGATGGAGTGCCAGGATATGATGATGATGATTGTGATGTGGAATGTCATTAGGTGTTGGTTATGGTGTGGCGATTGTAATGACTGTAGTGATAAGTGTGTTAGTAGTAATGTTTAGCGATGGTGACTATTGTGGCGACGGAGTGTGAGTAGGTGATTGTTATGGCGGTGGCGATGGTAGTGTTTGTGGTGATAGCGTATTGTTAAGTGATGGTTGTGGCAGTAGGTGATGGTAATGGCTATAGTGATGGTGATAATAATTATGGTAATGCAGTGTCAATTGCCTGACACTGCATTAGCTGGAACCTGGGCAACCAGGATGGATGCTGTAGTAATTAGAAAATTATTCAGAAGGACGCAAAGTAAAATACTATAACATTTTGCTGGTGCTGTAATTACCACGCCAGCAATGGCTTTATTAATAACAACGGCAATATGGCCGATTGGTTATTTAATACGTTTGAAAGGAGCTAGATTTTGGATTAAAAGAAAGGATTTTCAAGTGGTAGAAAAAAATAATTAGAGTAAAGTGCAACACTTTATCAGATATTAAACAACATTTGAAGAGAAGTTGGCAATATGAATTGGAGGAAATAGAAGAGGAGAGAACAGTTTCTCAGCTATTTACAAATGTTCAAGAAAGACTATGACTAACACACATACAACCAAAAAAAGGATTAATACACTTTATTACGGGACATGGTTCCTGCAAGACGTATTGCAATAAAATTAACAAAACAAATGGCGATAGTTGTGAAATTAGGGATACACCGGAACATACGTTTTTGAATCAACATGTATTAGAAGAAAGGAAACATTTAGGAGGATATGCCCTGTATACAATCTTAAGTCATCCTCATTTAATTAAATATTTACAACAACTAACAAACTATGTAAGTAAAACAGCGTGAGAAAAAGATATATTACCAAAAGTAAGGAGAGAGCAATTACCGAGGGGGAGAGAGGAAATTAGAAGATCTGAGAGGATTAGAATAATAATCAAAATTTAGATATGGGAGAAGATAGAAGTATAAATGAAGAAATGGTCCGTTTACAAATGTTGACGGAGAATAAACAGGAGGAGGGGAGAAGAAGGAGGAATGGGTAGGGCGAAGACGAGGGTTAATTAAGAGTTAAGTTATTTAAGGCGACGGAAAGGAGAAAAATGTGGTGATTGTAGAACGAGGATGGAGAAAGAAGAGGAAAGGAGAGAAGATGACGGTAGTGTTGGGGCGCAGGTTTACCATTATTGGAGGAGTAGCTAGCAGGTTTGCCATTGGAGGACAGTTAATGTGGTTTGGGAGGTATAGTGAGTGGAGCTATGGTGATGTTAGATGCACGGAGGCGTGAATTTGTTATTATGTTATTAATAGGGGGGAAGTTTGGAGTTTATGTAGGTTGGAGGTGGAGTTGGTGTTAGAATAAAATGGAGGATATGAGTGAAGCGAAACGTTGCGGGTTAAAGTGAGTGGGTATGTAGTGATAGAAGAAAGAAGATGGAAGGTTTAGTGTTTGGTAAAAGAGGTAAAAGTTTAGTATATAGTGATAAAATTTAAAATTCATATATAAAATAAATAAAAAGTCAGATAATAGAATATTAATATGGAGATTAAATAAAGTGTTATAAGGTAAATAAATAAAGAAACACAAATGCATAAATAAGGATATAAATGAATTAAACAAAATATTAAAGTACTATATATAACAATGGAATGTTATAAATAGACCACTTTAACTTTATAGTTTTTCATTAAGGAAAATTGTTTAAATAAAATAAAAATATACTTATTAAAATGATTCGTAGCTTAGTAGAAAGTTTTGTGCTGTATATCAGTACATTTTTGATGGTTTCCAGTGAGTATAGTTAAATAGGAGTAGATCATAGCTGGCTAACAGTTGCTAAGTTTGCTGGTTTCCAGCAAGTGTAGATAAATGTAGAACTTAGAATTGTAATTAATTTTTACGCCTATACTCTAATCTAAAAATGTCTATTATTCAGATTATAATAATAATAATAATAATAATATTATTATTATTATTATTATTGTGTCAGTTGCTAATTTTTATTGGGTTAGCGTTGGTGGTGATTGTGGTGACGGGGTGTCACCAGATTATAGTAATGGTTTTGGCGATGGTGAAGATTGTAGTGATCGTGTGTCAGTACGTGATTGTTAGTGATGGTGGTTATTGTGATGATGGAGTGTCTGTAGGTGAGAATTATGGCTTTGAGGATGGTGGTAAAGAAGGTGATCAGTGTCAGTAGGTGGTGTACTTGACGGTAATGATTGTGGTTATATTGGTGATGATGATGTGTCAGTAGAAGATGGTTAGTGATTTGGGTGATTGACTCAGTAGGTGATGTTTATGACTGTGCCCATAGTGGTGATTCTGGCGATGGAGTGTCAGTATATGATGGTAGGCGATAGTGGTGATTTAGGTGTTGCAGTATCACTAGGTGACGGTTATGGCTGAGGTGATTTTAGTGATTGTGGTGATGTAGTGTCAATGGGCGAAGGTTATGGCGGTGGCAATAGTAGTGACTGTGCTGATGGAGTGTCAGGGGTAGTGCCTATGGCTATGGCGATCTTGGTGACAGTAGTGAGGGAGTGCTAGTAGGAGGTGTTATGACGGTGCCAATAGTAGTGATTGAAGTGATAAGAGTACCAGTGGGTGATGGTTATGGCGGTAGTGATGGAAGCGATTGTGATGCTTGAGTGTCAGTAGGTGGTGTTTTTTAAGCGAAGGCGATATACGGGATTTTGTTGATAATGGATATGGCTGTGACGATGTTGGTGACTGTGAAGTGCCAAGAAGTTATAGTTATGATGTGGTTTGTGATGGTGGTTATTCGGGTGATGGAGTGTCAATGGATGATGGCAATGGCTTTGGTAGTAGGTGATGGTTATGGTGGTAGGGTTGGTGGTTATTGTAGTAATAGAGTATCAGTAGGTAACGTTTAGCGAGGTGTGATTATGGTGATAGAGGGTCAGTGGGTAATGGTTATGTTCGTGACGGTAGTGGTGATTGTGGTGATGGAGTGTCACTAGGTGATTTTTAGCGATGCTGATAAATGTGGTGATAGATTGACAGTAGCTTATAATTATGGCTCTGGAGATGATGTCTGTTGTCATAGATTATCTGTAGGAGATTATGATGGCGGGGCGATGGTGATCTCTATGGCGTTTGACTGTCAATAGATGATGGTAATGGCGCTGCCACGATAATGATTGTGTTGGTAGAATGTCAATAGGTGATTATTATGTCTGTGGCGATGTTGATGGTCGTGTTGATGGAGTGTCAGTAGGTGAAGGGTTAGGCTGTGGTGATGGTGGTGACTGTGGTGATGGAGTGTCAGTATCTGATCGTTATGGCTATAGCGATGGTAGTGATTGTTTTGATGGATTGTCAGTAGTTGATAGCGATGGTGGTGACCTTGATGATGGAGTGTCAGGAGGTGATGGTTACTGCGGCGGCGATTTTGGCGACCGTGGTGATGGAGTGTCAGTAGGTGTTGAATAGGCTGGTGGTGACTGCGGTGATGAAGTGTCAATAGGGGATGATTATGGCTGCGGCGATGGTAGTGATTGTGGTGATGGAGCATCTGTAGTGGATGATTAGCGATGGTGGTGATTGTGGTAATGGAACGGGAGTAGGTGATGGTTAACGATGGTGTGACTGTGTTGATGGAGTGTCTGTAGGTGATGGTTTTAGCGGTAGCGAACGTGGCGATTGCGGAGATGAAGTGGTGTTAGGTAATGGCATTTGTGGTAATGGTTATGGTTTTGATTGTGGTGATGCAGTGTTTGTAAGTTGCAGCTACGGCGCCTGGCGATTGGTGATTGCTCTGACTGATATGTTTCATGGAATGCTCGAAGGTGAAAGTGCTTTGGTGATGTTGGTTCTCGTTGTGATTGTGATGTTTGAATGTTGGTAGCTGGCTGTTACGGAAGTGGCGATGATACTGATTGCAGTAATAGTTGTGATATTATGGTGAAAGGGTGGTGTAAGATGGTGTTGGTTGACATTATAGCAGAGGCTGTGGTGATTCAGCCGTGGTAGGTGATGATATTTGCTGCGTTAGTAGTTATGACGATGGCGGTGATTTGGGTGATCGGTGGCATGTGATGATGTGACGGTGGTGATGGGTAATAGTAGGTAATGATGATTGTAATAGTAGCTGTAGCAGATTATTTATTTGTGGCAGATAACGGTATTTGTGGTGATGATTGTGTTGGTCGTGAAAGTAGTACTGTGTTAATAGGTGTACTTATGGCGACGGCGATGGTGGTGACTTTAGATAGTTGTGAGTAAGTGATGTTATTTGTGGTGGTGGCGGTGGTGATTATGTCGGTAGTGACAGTGGTTATGTACAATGAGTTTGGTATTGTCAGAAGATGGTGGTTTTGTTGGCAGTGGTGGTTATGATTGTGATGAAGGAATTCTATTATGTGATGATTTTGGCGGTGGCGATGATGATGCTGTTTGTGACGGTGATGATCGGCGTTTCTAGGTAATGGTGGCGATGATGGTTGTAATATTAGCAGTGACTGTAATCATGTAATGTGGCAGATAGTGGTGTTTGTGGTGACGATTGTTGTGGTAGTAATGGGTGTTGGTAGATGGTAGTTATGGTGATTATGCTGTTGGTGATTGTATCGTAATAAGTAATGTTTGTGGTGGTGGTGATGGTGGTGGTGGTGGCGGCGATGGTGAAGTTACTGAAGTGATTTAAGTGATATTTGTGTGGTGGCTTAAATGATAGGTCGGTGATAGGTAGTGGTTGTGGTGGTGAATTGTGGTTGTTCTGTGGTGGGATGTTGGTAGTTGTAATGGTGTAATGATTGTGAATTGTAATGACACGGTGGTTGTGGTGGTTATGGAGTATTGATTGCAACGTTTGTGGTTGTAGTTGTGATGTTGGGGTGGTGGTCTGTGGGTAGGTGGTTATCGTGGTAGTTACGATAGCAATAAGTCTAAGGAAACATGTGATATTTAACTTATAAATTACAGTCTCTAGCTACAGGGATTTTTGGATTGTTCACATAAAACGTAGTTTGTGTTAAATTCGGCATTTGTAGAGAAATACATACTTTCAGCTATGTTCACTCTCTCCTGATTGTCACATTTTATCGTACAATATACATTTCGAAAATATTTCATGTCATAAACAGTTTCCTTCACACAAATTATTATTTTTATGAGATCTACATGTTTTTCTTTAAAAAGAAGTTGTCTGTATTTTGTGGTCTTATAGATATATAAAACTATACTCGAATAAAACGGACTTAGCAATGTTTTATAAAAAGTTAATAATATATCTTTTTATTATGACAAACCTGTAATTCATTAATCGAAATGTTACAGAGATTTTGAAGAAGATGTAACGAAACAAATGAACAACTGTTCAAGTAAAGGTAATTTGGGTTGTGGAAAATATATTGAAAAGCTTAAAATGTGCGTAGCGGGAAAATTACTAAATTAGATATTTTCTCCTTTGCTACTTTATATATACTTTCTGATTTTGAGTTGTAAATAATTACATTGAGTTACATTTATGGACAGTCTTTAACTACTATGGTTCTTAGCGTCCCATTCTATATTGGGCGTGAAAAATCGGAAATTTTGCTCAGAGACCTCTTTATCAGGCTTGAGGTTCTCTTGAGTTATAATGAATATGTAGATGCACATGAACGTTTTTCTTTAAAAACGAGAAAGAAAGAGAAAAGACAGCCTTCAACGTGATTATCACCAAAATAGTGAACCTTTGCATTGAATGAACATTTCCTCCAACTTAAGTGACGAGTAGAGAAAGTAACCAGAAAGTGATCACAACTTTTTAAGACCAAAACCACGATCGGGTTATTAGGAGAGCTTCGGTGAAACATTTTAATTAGGATACATGTTCTCAGGCTATGACATTAGGTTTACCTTTGCTGTTGCGTGGCTGACCGCTTCGAAAAGTCGCACATACAGACGAGCCGCCCGTTTCACTCGACAGCAGGCGTGCTACTGAGGCAGTAATGAATCGTTGAAATCGGAGTCGTTTCAAAAGAACGCTTCCCCCCTCCTTGGAAGTGTGAAGTATTCGCTCCTCTTTTAGGAATTGATTCTTCTCCGTCGGAGTTAGTTTCACTTCCTCTTTTCCATAACACCATACCCTCAACTCCAACCCTCACCAAGCAAAGCACGGAGGATATCGCCATATTGCTTGAGCTTGGAGTAAGAGGGTACAAAAGTTATATCACAAATATGTTTCTGTATTAGATTTCCCCGCTAGTGATTTAATTAGCTGAAATTGCGATTGCATTTCATAGACATAGTAGTGAATAAAGTTAGTAAAGGCTTCCAATGATGTTAACACTAACAAAGCTAAGAATATCTAACTATATTGTTGGTATTATTAAGTTACTTATTTTCACGAATGCGGCTTAGGTTATGTTATAATTTGAGAAAAAATATTTGAATAATTTAAGTCAATAATTCTGTTTGAAATATTGTTGACCGCGAATTTATCATTTTTGGAAAATGTAGGTTAAATGTCTTATATTGAATAATGCGAGATATACAAAAAACGCTTCGGTTACGTACACAATTAAGAAGGTATACAAAAATACGCAGAAGCTGAAGACGCCTTTTCCGATATTAAAGTTTAATGTCGATTATGTTTTTGGCAGAAAAACGCTAGTTTTCAATTATAGGATGAGGTATAAGCAGCCACACTTTCTCGTATAGGATTAAAATTAATATGGAATATCTGGAATATCGCAGTAACTATGCATTTTTATTCCCTAAAGCAACATTCAACATTGACTGCTTGTTTAGTCTTAAAGCAATGCCTTATTACAATACCGGAAACTGGCGAATCGCCACAGCTCTAGGGATTGTATAAGCAATATGATGACAAAGTAAGCATTCAACATAATGTGAACGAGTTGCATCATTTACCAAGGATTTCATATAATTGAGAACAAGTACAATTTCCTAGACCATATGATAGTATGACCTGTATTTAGGTACAAGAACTATCAACGACAGCGTGATTCCGTCTCATTTCGATTCCCTAAAGACACCAGCATGTAATTAATCTTTAGAATTTTGTCCCCAACATGGTTAACACTAGAACTGCCGGAGCTAGTTGTATACCTACTTAGAATCGCCAGTGCGGTCATTTTGACCACTGCTGATATCCCATAGTTAGAAAATCTCTAAGTTTATCACTAGCACTATTTTCAATGCAGGTTATTACAACACTAAATAATCCACTTCTAATTACGACTTTTCAGGGAATGTTTTAAAAAATAAATCTTATATACCTATATATATAATATTAGAATATTAAATATTTTATTGGTATTTTCGTATATTTGTATGTTTCTACATGTCTTTTTATGAACTTTATATTAATCAAGGTTTGCAATGGTTTGTCCATACCCGTCTGATTCTATAGTTATAGCCTCTTGATCACTCTATAAAAGTAATTCTTGTATCTTCTTACTATAATTAAATAAATAAATATCTGAAAAATTGGAAAAAGAAAATATAAAACATTGCTATTTTCATGGAGAAACAGGTCACACTTTACTTTCCTCTTACCTAACTCTCGTCTTTTAGATTTTGCAATAGTTTTGAAAACGTTCTATTTACATACATTAAAAGTTCTTTGTTACTTTGTTTGTGCAAGGACCACAGACACGGTTTTTGCATTTCTTACAATGCTTATTAGCTTGTTTTTAATATTTATTCACATGACACTGTAGTCTCTTCTTATCTTTCTTTGGTACTTCCACTCTTCGCTTTCTTCCTCCATTTCTTTAACTCCCTCTTCATTTCTGCTACTCGACTGTTTTCTGGACTTCATATACTCATTGCGGAATTCTTCTGTAGATAAGTTTCAGGATTTAATTTCTACGACTTATCAAACTTCTTGTTACACCCTTGAAAATGATCGATGAATTGATAGCTGCTAGATCAAGGATGGTTTGGTAAACAGATATTGGCCATCGACGAGTGTCTGAACGCACCTAATGATTTCTTGCCATCTGTTCCAATACATCGACAGCAAAGTTTGTCTTGATGTAGAAGCTAGCTGTGTCAGGAAGTTTCTTTGTATTGTGTTCTATTTCGACATCTGAATGCATCGTATTATATAGTAGGACATTTTTGTTTTGCTTTCGTTGGTATACAGTTAGTGCAGTGTCTCCATTCCGAGAAGAACTCATGTAAACAGTGGATTTTCATGCCCTTTACAGTGACTGGGATTTCTCTTCTTATACTTTTCATGGTTCCAATGAGACTAGTGTTTTCATATTTCAGCTTACTTCTAAGTTTTACTGTGGTAAAAAAGTCATTCTTAGTTACATTTCGTCCCTTTCAGCGATATGGTGCTACTAGTCTCGTTACAGCGCTTTCTGGAAGGCTTTCATTAGCTGCTCTCTGTTGGTCTTTGCCACGGTAGGGTTATCCGTTACAGAGTAACTTGCTGTCAGCGTCCACCAGAAGTTTATCGGGCTTGTTCGACATGTATTGAAGAAGAGGACATTTCGTTTTCCTTGAGAAAATTTGTTCGTCTGCGATGAGATAAGCTCCCGGATGAAAGTTATTTGGCAATTTTCAATAAATCTTTTCTAAGTATTTGAAACTAAAACAAATTTGTAAGTTTTGAATCGTTCCGATCTGGTGTTCTTTATATCGAAACGAATAAACCTTAGAATTTCTCGAAAGCTATTAGTGCCCATAGTTTCACTGAAGAACGGGGACCCCATTTGTTGGACCATAATTCATCTAACTCTATGGCTCTGGCTCCCAGTGCATCCCGTAATATAACAAAGCAATAAATGCGTATATCTCTTCTTAGCTCACACACCACGAATTATTATCCAACACCCTTCTTGCTTCTGTTTCGGTGCACTGCTTTATATGTTTCAGCACAGACTCATCTATGAATAGACACCATGCACTCACTGCACTGTCCTTAGTAACATGTCTCTTTGAGTACGATGTAGGTCCTTCACTGTCTTTTACGTTCTGCTGAGCGATTCTACCTCGCGAAATAACACCAAATTCAGTTACTGTCCACCCTGTTATTCCATCCTTGCCTAGTAGTTTTGAACCTACATCAGGTAGAAAGGTCTTTACTTGATATACACATCTGCTGTGAGGCTGCATTGGTACATTATCGGCTTCAGCAAGTCCTGCTGTCTCTTCAGGATGTACCGTTTTTCCTGATAAATATTAGGATTTCCATTTGGGTCAGGTTCAGATTCTGTAAGATATGTAAATTTAACATATGTAAACTTCAGTTTTTTATTCTTTCATAACAAATAGGTAAAACAATTTGAAGACTAACGATTATATCACTAAATATAGCAATAACAATAGTAATAATAACCAAACAATAACAAAGTCTAATTCTGGGAAAATCAATTATATTCTAACCGAAAACTGATCCCACGGCCATACGTCGGTTGTATGAGTGTGCTTACAAATTTCGATACGAAATTTTGTACTTTATCGAATGGTAATCACTAGTAGTAATAATGAACAGAAATAATGATACCTTCAGTTTGCAGATTTTCAGACGAAACTTGAGTAAGCTCGGCTTCGCTGTTGGAACTCTCCGAGCTGGGCGATCCTCTCCAACAGGATCGTCTTCCAATTCTGATAAATAAGATAGATCTTCTGGCATATTATTATAAGTTGTCAATATTTCTTCCTCTGCGAGAACGTTGCCGACACGCACGGTTTGGCTGAGGCATGTTCACTCTTCATAGGACACCACTCAAACTGACTGATAGTCACAAACCGTAGCTATCAGCGTACTTAGCTCGAATTTCGACTGCAGACACAATAACCGTTGCAAAAACTGCATTAACAATATAATGCATTCTAGTATCTAAGATCCAAAGGATGCTGCGCATTGGGATATCGGAGATGCTAGTAAAGGTAAGGATTTTATAACCTCATTAAGATAGTAATTCAATCGTTAGAGCGTTAACGCATAGCTAATAATTAGCTTCATTTTTATTAAGATAAAAACAAACAGTGCTTGTATCATGACATGTTCAGAGGTGCAGCATACACGAAAATGAAACTCCGTGTACAATACGCTTTAGGGAGGGGAGGATGCGCGATTTAAACAGTAACTTGTGCAAAGATGTGCAATTTTGACATTTGTAGTTAAGAGTAATAATACATGACAATAAGATGGCGATCCGGATACCAGTCGTTCTCAGCCCAACGGCTAAAATAAGCTATACTGTTGAAGGTGTGAAATACTACACCGCCTGCAGGGAACATTACTACTCTCTGTTTCAAGCTGACAGTCACTAGTTCCTCTCCCGTGCCTCGCTAAACCAAATTACTTCAAGTGATAAGGTAGGTAAAGATACGTATCACGGAGGGACCCCAAAACCCGGGTCAGGGTCCAGCATTTAGGCTAAATGGCCCTTTGTGACTCGAACGCGACTCCTGAGAGAGAAGGATGACCAAATCCGGGAGACGATTCCGCAAGCAGGGCGGGATCCCTAACGTTTTCAGATTGAACGCATCCACCGCCTCTCAAACCCGCTCACAAGCCCTGAAATAGTGTTTCCGTCAAGGGGAGCCTGCTCCATGAGTACCCGGAGAACGTCTACGTGAGTAGTCCGACCGACGCCGAAGAGAAACCGTCACAAAGCGCAACTCCACCACCCAGCCGCAACACGCCGAGCACGGTCACATGGTCTTTCAACTCTGGAACAGATAATGTGAAAGAAATTATAAGTACAGGAAATGATGGATAGGAAAGTCGTGTTAGAAATGGGACCACCCCAGAATTAGTCTGCCGACCCGGAGAAAGCAAGAAAACTCGTGGCTAGAGTGGGCGATCGCCAGAAATCGAGCCTGTGACCTCCCGAATACTAGCCTCACAAGTTACCACGTGACATCTCATTCTGTGCTTCAGAAGGTAGTAAAAGATTTATCACTATCAGTGGATCCCCAAACCTTGAAAACACAGCTTGAACAGTTCTCAGTAGAACGTATTCGCCAAATGCCTGTTCTCATCTGCTATGAAGTGACACCAACATTCGATGCGCAATTCCAGTATGTGTTGCTACACCACTGAACAACACATTTTCACGGTCTATCAGCTTAAGGATATCAACCACCATCTTGTGAAGAATGAATCGCATAAATGACAATCCCTTTCATACAATGTTACGGATGTAAAACTTTTCGCCGCACATACAAACGATGTATCTTGAAACCCACTAGGTATATTAAATGCGGTGACATTAAGTTCCTCCAAAGTGCAGTAACTGCAAGCAGGACACGCTGATTGTTACAGAGGATGTCCAATTGAAATTTTCCGAAACGAACTGCAGAAATGCAAACTAAGAGCAAGTACAGCCAAATTGCAGAAAATTCTAGACACCTTTCTTCCAGTCTCATGAACTTCCAGCACTTCCTAATATCAATGAGAGAAGACAACGAATTCTTCAAAGCATGCTTGGATCGAGACCTACACTTCCAGCTCCTCCGAATAATAAAAGTATCACAAATTCCCTAACAGAAAGTTTTACATTCCTTAAAACGCTTGACATGAAGCACCTCCTTCATAATGGACGTACTACACTTCAGTTTCCCTCAACCGCAATTGATGCGTTCTAAAACTACAGGCATTCCTTAACTTCGCACAAGCTATCAACGGCTCCTCATTCTTTACAGCTAAGTCTAAGTCTAACATTACTAATTCCAATGCCAATGAGATTAGCAATCAAATTTATGAAGTACAGAGTCGATTAACTAGTTATGATGCTGACATAACGTGTATTACCGAAACCCATTTACAGTCTCAGACTCGTTTTCGAATACACAATAATACGATATACAAATCAGAACGCCCTTGTCATTTTGGCGGTGGCGCTGCTATGTTGATACAATCGTTAATTCCTCGTCGCAAAGCTTTCCTCCATTACCAACATTTTGGAATCTTCCGGTGTTTATATTCATTTTAAAAGCTTAGAAACTCTTATTGTGGATCTATATTACTCACCTATGATCAGTTTGGTGCAGTGGACATGAATTCCCTTGGTTCCATTCATATTAATTTTATCATACCACGTATTTCAACGCTAAATATATGCCACGGAAACCTCGCATCAGTGCTCCAAGAGAAAATTCTCTTTTAGTCAGTAAGCGTTAACGGATCAGCAGCACCTACAAAGTATCCTTGGAATCCTTCTCACCACTGACGTTCCTGAAAAAATATGTTTATTAAATACAATATTTCCCCAGCACTCACAAATGCATTACAGTTTCGGATTTCGGTCATATCCTGATGCTTTTGGTATTTAATTGCCGATTATAAGGTCGCAAATTAAATCTGCCTCTAACAAGCGAACAAACTGGGACGCATTCACACAATTACTTACCGAGCGGGCTGGCTCAAGCGGTAAAGTCTGTGGCCCACATTTGGGAGGTGTGGGTTCGATTTCCGTGGCCGACCTTCCTAACCCATGGGTTTTTTCGGGGTATCCTCGGATCGCCAGGCGAATGCTGGGAAGGATCATTACATCCCCGAATTTCCTGTCCTTCCATTTCGTCTCCATTCTCATTTCACTTCGCTTTTCATCTACTTGGTCTCTTTCAGAGTTGCAAGTGTTGGCGGCAGGTCTCGTCGTGTGCATGGCAGGAGAAAAATGTGCTGTAAGGAAACCTTCGTCCCCCGGAATGCGAGCGGTCTCCAGGTCCCAGGCCCCCCAGGGGAGAGGGGGGCCGGCCGCACCAACAAGCACCTGGTGAGTTCAAATAACTAAATGACAGAGACCCTGCCCTCTGTCTGACGTTCCTACTGGTCCGGCCGCCCTCTGTCTCGCTCCACCTCATTCCTCCCTATCGGGGGCACCCTGTCAGGGACCTAGGCACAAAACATCTGCGTAGGTTGAGGTGCTAAGTCCCCCTCCGCTTCTAGCCCTATCCTATCCTATCTTCGTATGCAATTACTTCCTTGTGCCATTCGTGAATCACAAATTGCAGTATCGTGCATATGTAGATACTCTGATAGAATGTTCTCAGACAATTATTGATGCGTTGTCCTTTGTTACTACTTTTCTTCATTGGTCTTCTACAGAGAAGAAACCCAGTGAATTGACATATGTTTGGGGATAAAATGCAGCAAGGAAACGATGGCAAGCTTATAGGGATCTACGAACAATGCAAGCTTATTACAGATATCAACGATATCTAAAACGCAAAATGATCAAAATTGCCTCGTTCACACAAAAAGTGGAATCACTAACACTAGCAAGAAAATAATTCTGGTCATTTGCCAAAAGAAATACATCCTCTAAACGCAAATTTTTAACATCACACAAGTGTCTACGTGGCACTTCACTACGAGTAAAGCTGAACGAGTAACCTTAACACGTTGTAGTATAAAAAATGTGACTGCATTTCCTGTGGTTCTACAGTCAAATTTCTTATTCTATATTCCTTGTGGAGTTTTGACAGTGATGATACTTTGGTTAAAGATCAAAGAATTTGCCGGATTAAAGCAAAATATCAGGGTCTCTAAACTCTATGTAGACCGGTAAATGGGCTTAACCTTTTTAGTTCGCCGTAACAGCTATAGCTCGAGCATTAGTTCTTGAACAATGGCCTTGATCCAGAGAACAGTTAGCGAGACGAGATCCACCCTTCTCTCTCCTGTATTCAGCGAACTTATGGCTCGTGCTACTTGGTGCAATATGCAGTGTGAATCTCCTGTCCCTGAGTACAGTCGTACGGATGTTACTGTGCTTTTGCAGTATGCTGAGTTAACTTTGTGATAACGCCTCCTTCAATTTCAAAGTTGAAATGTAAAACAATTTATGATCAAACTAGTGAGGCAATTCTTAATGCTTATGAAGACATGAAGCAAGAGACCATGCATAAGCATCAGTACTTTCTTGAAATTTTCAAAGAAAAAAAACTGCGAGAAAGTGTTGCTGCAGCCACTAGCGTCTCGCGCAGTTCTTTCGCAGAATTTTGCAAGAAAAGCAAAAAATGAATAGCAAGTAGCATATTTTGGGACTCCTAGAAAAAAGCATAATGTCCCGACCAGAGTAACAGAAATTGACGAAAGGTGGGAGAAAGTTGGTGTAATGAAAGAAAGATTTAAAAGAATTATAATTGAAGACAATGGGATGGAAAGTAGTGACGAGGATAATAGCATTGATAGTGATTCTACAGAAGACGAAGAGGTCGGGCATTGAATAATTAAAATGCCATAAATCACTAAACTATTGTTTAATCCAGAGCGAAGTGTTTTGTGCAACTGAAATCGTTAATGGAACTATGGTACTTAATTTGGCAGCGACTGTATCAGCTCTCTCTGTAGAGATATGTGAAATAAACATTTAAATTTTACCTGAGCGGGTGACTTCATCGGAATGGGATATAGCTTCTATTGAAGGCAGGGACTCGCAAGCTTCTATTTAAATAGTTCAGTGTTCAAGAGCGATTGCGCGAGCTATTGACGGTAGTCACTGAATTTCTATTTCTAAACACAAAGAGCTCGTTGGTAAGACTGTTAAGTGTTACATGTTGATATTAGCACCACTACCAGAATTTAAATTCCTAGTCTATGGTGTGCATACGAGAGGTTATTTCTATTAGCGTAAAAATAACGCTTGTGAGTAACTCTCTGTATTCTGATGAATGAAAATTTGTAACAAATAGGGGGAGATCAATCTGATATCTGCATACATTCTATCTTCATAGAAAGGCCGTGATTGAGCACGTGTTGCATATATGGCAACATCGTGCTGCAGTTTCGAGTAGACTCCAACTGTGGGATTCTCCGCCACGTCGTTGAGTCTTGACGTCAAATGTAATAGCAAGGGGGGGGTACTTTGGGCAGTGGACGAGGAAGAAAATTATCTATAATATTAGCTTTCGCTTCAGTGATTTTGTATCGTACAACGTAGCAACCTGTAGTATTGAGTGTACTGCTTTTGTAGTGCTGTGTACTGTTTTTATAATCGATCAAATTAATTATGCCGGTGCACTTATATTTACATATTTTATGAAGATGTACCTGTAAATAACGACTAAAGCAACACTTGACGAACTACACTGAAGTGATGTAATATAAGACAATGTAAATCTTTATCCCTACGAAATTTAAATCCTCGATTGTTCTGGACAGTGCTGTGAGAATCTCTAATTTAGTTGCTGACCTCTTCACTACAAAAACAGAGAGACTGTTGTGATGAGCACCGCCTATTTCATTTCTCAGAAACATTCTTATCGGCCCATAACGAAAATGCTATTTAATCTCTGGCAGTTAATGGAGGAACGGACGCAGTTATTGTTGCAATTTTGAACTATTCTTGAAATGCCATACGAAACTTGAATAAATCTAGTAAAGCACATCATTTTGCTCTTTCTCGTATTGCTCCACTATTTTTGCAACTATAAAAACTGGACGATAATAGTATACGGCTGAATACTTCATCTTAATTAATTCATTATGATGTCATTATTGGCATTAGTTTAAAATTTACTCTTTTAGTCTGAAGTAATACGTAAGTATCCAGATATAAGCTTTTATCCCGGGGAGTGCCTTAAGGCCCGCCTGCTCGCGCCGTTCCTGGTCAGATGTGCAACATGCGGGTATTGATGTAATCATCTATGATAAAATGTATGCATTCAATATATTATATGTATATCACCATGTGGATGAAAACCAACTAAAGGCAATTAATTAGTTATCAGTTAATTAAGAACTTAGTTGCTACTTAGTATTATGCCTTAGAATCATTTGCTTCATATTCCTGCTTATTTATTTTAAGAATAACATTCTCGTTTTCGTGATATAGCCGCTTAGTATTAAGTTATGTTGGTATAATTTAATATTTCTCACCAGGAAATTAATATATACTTTGTGAGAAAATCAATAGAGCAAAATATTTAGCTTATAACAATAACTATTTCCACCCACATTAAGAGTGATTACGTATATCCAAAATTAGGATAAACAAAATACAATTTAGCGTTATTATAATATAGTTAAAATGGCTTTTAAAAGCATGCTTAACTTAATTTACGAACTCGATAATGAAATCGTGCATGCAAATGCTTATGACCGTGTTAGGAAGAAAATTATTGTTGGGAATACTAATCACTTCTTGTCACTTCATCCAAACCAGCATTAAAAGGAATAATTCCTATAGATGGTCAAAAAGATCTGCCCATCCACAATAATCTATTATGGTCAGATTTCAAAATTTGTTAAAAACTTAACTTATTGACTGCAGTAGCTTTAGTGTTACATATATATTGTAATTCGGCAGTTAGTAAATTACAAGTAAAGTTACAGCTAGCCAAAGGCTGCTCATAAAACTGTAACTGAGATTAATGCTGTGTTACATAAAAGCTGTGTTCACACTCACGCGGTTTTCTTTATCCATTGTCACTTATGCTACAAAGTTGGTCTTGTAAAAGTGCATTCTCCTATTTTCTTCACGTTAATTCAGATAAACGTTGCATAAATAGTTTAATAACACATTTCGCTCTAGGCACAAAGGAAACAGCGATAGTAATTGAGGTAAATTGTAGTTCTAAACCTAAAACGACCTATGTGCAAATTATTTATGTGACATTTATTGCGTATATATGGCAAATGAATAGTCTTTATTATGACACCAATGGGAATATACGGACACACTAATGTTTAGGAGGATTAAATTACATTTGCACATTAAATCAGCATAATGAGGTCAAAAATACCAATGTCAAATAAAGATAACAAAACAAGTATAAATTAGGGCTATAAAATTAGTATTTCTCAAGGGTAGACAGCACATACTATGAATACGAAGCTCACCGATCTTAGTTGTATAAAATATGTACCATAAATATTTAAATTCGTTACTCTAAAAGCGGATGCCGCGTCTAGACTTAAAGGGAGTGAGTTGAATGTAAAAACTACTATTTGTACTTGATTTCATAGAGTACACAGGATTCCTATTAAGCTCGCCTCTCAAATTTGTAATGAATAAGCGGAAAATTTTTAAAAACCGTTACCTAATATAAATATATCACGTGTTCAATGGAGACAATAATAATACATGAAATAATAAATAAATTTACGCGATAATTGTAAGGCCACGAAAAAATAGTCACGCGACATATACTTTGAATAGAAAGGAGAGAGAAAGAGAGGGAGACATAGTGAGATGGGGAGAGAGATAGCGATAGGGAGAGGCAAATGCAAGGATAGCGCGAACAAAGATAAGCAATGAATAAACGTCGCATACACATGACCATACACATACATTCACACAGACACACACATAAACACACACATAAACACACACAATTGATGATAACTGAAAATATTGGAACACGTTTTATCACGTACGGGTGCTGTTAATATATTCCATAGCTATCTGACGCAGTTCATGCTTCCCTTAGCCGTGCTCAGGGTCGAATGAACTTGCTTTGGCAATGAGTGATCTTCGCACTCAAAAAGAAAAAAGAAACTGTCAGCCTGGTAGCGGGAAGAAGTTTCCAGCTTCGCTACGAAATGCCTCTCTCCAGTGCAAGAAGAGCATAACCCCCGACATAATTCGACATTATAAATGCCAGCCGCCAGAAGCATGGGGTTGAAAAGGTGTCCTTGGTGTAAACTTAAAGAGATGAGCATACCTCACTGCCGGATCATTAAAGGAAAAATAAACTAGCGGCCTAATTCAATATATCTAATATGTTTATATGAGATACTGTCCGTCAGGGAAATATGGCTATCCTTAATAAATTCAAGGAATAAAAACTCATTACTATATGCCAAAGAAAAATCTTATAACTCTACCTTCAAATTTTAATAAGCTGAATTCTCATGAACAGTTATTTAAAAAAACAGTAAATGCATACCTACATATTTACCATATCTACTGACTACAGCGTGTAAGATATGCTTAAGTTAAACGCCCCATTTACATTTCATAAAGTAAATGTAGGTCTCCGAAGGTATAAAAGCACTGTAATAGCTATTTTAAGCGAAAACTTCCAACCCTTTAGACGACTGGAATTAATAGAATCTAACATTTAAGTTATAATCGAATCCCTCTTGAGAGAATGAAAAGACAAGCGACAAATAAAAATATGTTGTTTTAAATGAAAAATCCAACCCTTTAGAGGACAAAAATAGACAACCCCTAACCTTAAATATATATAAATATTCGAATTCCTTTGGCGGCCAGCAAAATTACGCCTAATTCTAAATTCAATTCCATTGCTATTCAAATAACTCAATTGTAAGGAGATTGCGTTCCCGTTTTCTCTCGATCAGATTGAGCCCTTTGAGAAGCAAAACTCGAGTATGTCTATAGCTATATTTGCCTTGAACGTCAACAACTCGGTGGAGTCCATTCACAAGCCATCTGTGACGAAGGAACATCAGGTTAACCTCATGATTGAAGAGGGAGACGGATCCACTATTGTCTGATCTCCAAATTTTTCAGGCTCATTAGAAGTCAGATAACTAAGCATAGCATGAAAATGTGGCTTACGAGGTATGCATAACAAGATGTCCTAACGAAAATGCCTTGAGATTGCATAAAGTGAAGCGTAATATATTGCATGTCCTCGAAATGCCTAGGCGGGGTGAGATTCTTTAATTTAGTGCATATTCGAAAAATCTGCCGCTGTATCTTTTGTTATTCATGCAGATATCGAATCTGTTTTAGGGAAGGTCTACTCATGTGAAACCGCAGATGCTGAGAGCTACACCCGGGCCATGCGGGTACATGAGGTGATACACATCGCGCTAATGGTTGTATAAGGCATGATCAAGCCTTGTTGGGATTAATGCCCTTTAGAATGGACAATGCAATCAATGGCTTCTGTAGTGAGCTTAAACTGGTCCCCGATGAAGTCATTGCAAAATATGATCATACTGAGCCGTTTAGAATCTCACCACAAAACAAGCTGAAATTCAACAATGCTGATCACTGTCATATATGTAAGTGGTGTTTTACTAAATTAATAATAGGGTGAGACACCATTGTCATATCACCGGAGCATATCTTGGAGCGACTCATAATGTTTGCAGTTTGAATAGAAAATTGCCAAAGTTTACTCTGATTTTCTATCATTGTTTAGGAAATTATGATAGCCGTTTCTTGATCAGGCGCATGACATATGACAATTTTCCTTTTCCATGCATAGCTCAATCCTCTGAACGCTATTTGGCATTCAGCAAAATATACAAGTACATGTAATTCAGGTTCTTCGACATCTACAAATTTCCTGATGACAATTTATCCAGCTTGTTAGATATGCTAAGCGATGATAACCTCAAGATTGTTAAGGCCGAGTATTCTGAGCCTGCATACCTACAGCTGATGAAGTACAATAGTACAATTGCATATTGCCCTTTACATACCTGGGTGCTGTCAAAAAGAGGAGCTTCCACTGATTGAGCTTTTCGATGGCATCATAGAAGTGGAATAATACCATACTAAGAACGTCTGGAGCACCTTAAAGATAAAAAATCTCAGGGAACATAGGGATCTTTATCTAAAAACTGATACTCTGCTTTTAACAGCTGCATCCCAAAATTTGAGAGTCTTGTTGTCGAAGATGTACTGCCTGGACCGCGCTTAGTACTACACGCTGCCGTCGTTAGTCCTAGGTGCCATGCTCAAGACGAATAAAGTACAGCTCTAGATCATCAGCGTCCCCAGTATGATAGAATTTTTCGAGGAGGTTATTCGTGAGGGTTTTGACAGTATCAAAGCGTATTTCTAGGCCAAACACGAATATATGTTAGACTAAAATCCTGATTAACCCATGAACTTACTCTGGGACAACAAGAATTTATACGGTTAAGATTATAGCGTCACCAATGGTGGCTTGAGAATGGTGAGATTGAAACTTCACCGCAATGCCCGAAGATTCCGATATAGCATAAATTCTCTAGAGATGGACCTTTGGATGGACGTTCATAACGATCTTCCTCTCTGTCCCCGGAGCAAGATATCGTCCGGGAATACATACAAGAAATTGATTGAAAGCATGCTATGCACTATAAAATCTTGCAGCAGTCTTAGATTTGGGCCTGCCTGTAAGACATTCATCGGGTGGTATCCTATAATCAAGCTAAATGGCATAAGGTTTATATTGACCTTATCACCGAGAAGCGAGTCAGGGAAGCCTTTAAGTTTGGTCAAAAGCTCTAAAAGAAGATGAACAACACAGTGGATGTGCTCAAGTACAGAGATTTCCGTATTGTAACTGCCTGATAACAAGCACGGAAACTGACGGCACATCCAACATTTTTACGAAGCCTCATTTTCATGAAAACTTGGTTAACGTAGGGCTGTCTCAAGAAGAAATTCTCATGAACAAACCTATCTACATTGGTCATGTTATTTTGGACATTTCAAAATGTGTTATATATTATTTTTAGTCATGAAGCCCACCCTGAATGATCTTACACCCTCAATTATATAGAGACAGATACATTAAAATCTGAGACTAGCTCATATATGTATATATATAGGAATTTATGAAATTTAATTCCCCTAGGCTTCGATACTTCTATGTAAAGGACAATCCATATGGTATAAAATAAGCCAATAAGAAATTCATTGGGCTGTTTAAGGACAAATTGTGTGGCATGATAATGACCGAGTATGTTGGACTTCTAAAAACCTATAAAATTACAGATATGACCAAAACTGTAATGAAGGCAAAGGAGATTACCAAGTGTGGAATGCAACAATCAACTTTGAGAAGTATTTCGAACGTCTAAACGCTCTAAACAAGAGATTTTGGCCAAGCATACATGATTTAGAGCATTAACACATAAAGCTTCGATCGTTCAGATGAACAAGATGCCGTTCATGAAGGCGACACAAAGCGCAAGATGATTGAGGAATCTAATACAACTCCTGCATGTGGTCACTATTCACTTAGATACTCTTAGTTCTTTTTGACTTCCCCGGCCGTCTAGCGCCATCTCATCTCTATATTTGTACATATTTACGTATTTTCTAATTTATTATCATTAGTATATATTGTATATGGTTATTTCTTAAATTTATACATATTTATGTATATTGTGAAGGGAAAGGTTTTAGAGTATTTAAAATAAATAAAACCAAGACAATATGGAAATGAAAAGTCTCTCTATTTCAGTATTATTTCCTACAATAAATGTTTCCTGTCAATCCACTCTTTTTCGGGGAATCCATACCATTTCACAAGAATCCCGTTTCCCAGCCTTCGTAACACCTACTCTACCAAATAAGTGTTAGTGTTTAATGTACTATGAAGTTAAGGTCCACAGAAGGCACCCTTTATCTCCTCACCTCCCTTATCATTTAGAATGTAAGTAATAGGATAGGTGCGTTTCACACGAGCAACTTGTAAGGTTTCCACGCTCCAGCTGGATTGAAACCCCTTCAAAATGTCCTTTATGCTTAAATATCTTAACATAATCACCAACACTAAACCTGTTTGCGCTCCTCTCTTCGAGACTAATTGTAGTTGTACACAGTCAGAAACAGATCATTGTTTCTCAGTTCACTAGGTTTCATATGAATGGTTGAATGGTATCAATGTATTTTGCGATGACTGTATTTAAAACATCTAGCCACTTATTTGATCCTTAAGTTAAAAAATCTCGATACATCATATTCTTTAAGGTTCTTATTAAGCCTCCAGCAGCTGCACTCTGCACATTGCCATAGATGCTGTAGTGACTGATATACTTTAGCATTAAACTTTTAAAGTACTTGTTATAAAACTCTTTCCCATTACCACTCTGGATGTTTGGGCGGCGTTTCCATGTTTTGCTGTATGTGTTCCATAGATTTTTCAACCTGATGTCCAGTCTTGTCCTTTAATTGCCCTGCATACACTACTTTAGGGTAGAAGTTCATGGTGATCAGGCTGTAATTGAAACATCTGTTAATTTTTCATGCGGTATCATTTAATCCGTGTCGATCTGCACCGAACCCTTAAGTCCTTTCCTGATAATTTTTCGATGTAAGAAGTTTTTTTCTGTCGAGGTCATGAAGGTCTTTTGCTATAATTTGTTTCACAGTAGTCATGCTATAATGCTAGACGATTTCAGTTCTTGTATAATATGCTCAATTTCTTGTGTATGGTTGTTATTGCCGTCGTCTCTGGATGCAATGAGTAGCCTCAGTCGATTTACCAGGGAAATGGAGGCGCTCCGGTAGATGAAATCTTGCTTTCTCTCAGGACGATGTTCCTTCCACACCAATTCTAATCCTTTGTGTATATTCAGAAGAGAACATACAATACGTATATATTTGGGGTTGTCTTGATTTTAGGTGCAATTTTGACAATGAACTTGTGTTCCTCTTAATATTTTGCTATAAGTATTCAGGTCATCCTCTCTATAGGCATGCATTTCAGGTATCCTCTTGAAGATCAGATCATTCAGTCTTATGGCATTTATATATTTGCCTACAGATTCTTTTAGCTTTATACTCTCACTAGCTTTACACTCTTGAAATGATTCGAAGTGACGTTTTCATGCAATATATAGCTTTGCATGCTCTTCTGTTGTCAATTTATATGAAATGTTCAATTCAATATTTAGAATATGGCCGTCCTTCGCTCTCAATTGGGAGAGCAGTGAAATTAATCTACCATCTATCAGAAAAGGTGTAAAGTATCTTTCAACTAGCCTGTTGTTTATCGCAAACATTGTATATGATGTCTTATTAGGATGCGTTGATGAGATCACAGAGCATTCAACTATCTCGCCGTTTACAGTTGACTTATAGTATTCGATTCCGGTCGATAACATGCCCTTCAGCGAGTTCCCTCTGTATGGCTTCGTTTGCAGTGGAATAATGAGCTGGCTTATGATTTGCCCTAATATAGCATTTATGACGTTCACTTAGGATTTAGGAATATTGATATTGTCCATTGTTTAGTTAGGTATTTATCCATGAAGCTCTGACGGTTTTCCATAGGCTATAGATTTTTGTTCACTGCAGCAGAAATTTCTTGCGGCATAGACACTATAGTTCTCTTTATGGCTGCCCGCGCTTCATTTTGCCTCTTTATAACAAAGTATTTAACAAACTCCTTAGTTAATACATCACTCTCGCCTATAGGATCGGCTATCTCTCTTATTCTTCTTTTCGAAAGGAAACGTCGCCATTTGAATTGGGCAGCGGGACCTTTGTGTTTATGTAGTCTAATATGTAATTCTTATTCGACACGTCGCGATCATTCTCAGGTCGCAATAATACCTTCATTCTTATAATGGCGTCCAGGATAATATTGCTTTCAGCATCCCATTCAGCATTGCTCAGGTATTCCATTAGCCTCTCATATTGCCCTTCGAGCAAATTTGGATGTGGTTCCTAAGTATTGCTTCAAAATCACCCATACGCTTATATACGTCTTTCCGGTGAAGCGGTCGATCTTCAGTAGTTGACGTATGCGTATCACCATAGTGCTTAGTTGTTGCATCATTAACTTCTTCTTCAGGATCCTGAACGTCACGCAATTCCTTGTTTTAATTGGTAGTTTCCTTTTCCATCTCTGTTTAAGATGTGATCATTAAGTGCTCTCTCAACTGGAGCAGTCTTCTGTAGACCGAAACGATAAATTCGCATCATGCACCATGAACCACCAGTTTCTTTCTTATACACTTTAAAATAGAGGGCGTTAATGAACTACAACGAAATAGTTCCAGAGATTGTGGAGGTGTCTTAAACCAGTAATTTGAGACACAAGATATATGGCCTGTCTGTTCGAATATTGATGTTACAGCTATAGGTTTCTAAAGTGCCAGTACACCACTGGCTAATGATTGTACCATTTCAGAGTACATACGAAAACGATGTGCTTTTCAGAGCGTACCTCCCTTGTGCAATAGTTGTGACATCAGCTTTTGAGTAAAAGGTAGTCATTGTTTTCGAGTCTCGTTCACCACATTTGTTTGTTTGTTTTTAGTAGAGCATGTTAATGCAGTTTTAGCCCAGGATTTAAATACATATTTCAACTGGTCCATCTTAATTTAAACATATCAGTACAATTAATTGCAAACGGTGCTGACAAATGCTTGATTCATGCTTAATGCATTCACATGTTTTACTTTAAAATGGGAAGTAGTTTAAAGGGTGAAAGAAAAATTTAAAGCATTAAAACATCAAAGTCTTTACGTCAGTTTTATAGAACTACTCGAAATGGCGACCTGCATTTTCAAGGCAAAGGCAGCGGCGGAGAAACGATTGTCGTACCCTATCCAACATATCTGGTGTGTTTCAAATATCGTCGCATGCTGCAATTATTCCGGCCGTTAAGTCCTCTTCTGAGGTGATAGATTCATACGCCATAGAGTTGAGCTAACCCCACAATTAATTTGTTTGAGGTCCGGAGAGCGTGGTGAACAAGGTAATGTTGGACTTCCCCTTACGATCCATAGGGGAGGAAGAACATGTTTCGAATGCTCTCGCACAACCAGAGAGAAATGGGGTCGGGCTCCATCATGCTGTAGCCACATTCGACGACGAATATGCAGAGGTATATCTTATAAAAATATCCGTAAAATTTTCTGCAACACATGAAAATAAACATGTCCATTTAACCGATAGGGAAGCAGATATGGGCAGTGACAGGGTCTGAAAGAATTCACCGAAAACTCTTCTTCACAACAGCATGTGGATTGACATAGTCCCACACATGGCTGCTTCTTGAGTTCAAAACGATCCCATCCCTAGTGAACACGGCCTCATCACTAAGCAATATCAACGAGAAGAATTTAGGCTCTTGGAGCAAAGCCCACTTACAAAATTGTCCCGAGCTCCAAAGTCTCCCATGTTTAGTGCTTCCACCCTTTGACTGCGAAATGGGTGAAGTTCTTCCTGTATGGCTTGCCATACGCTAACATGGTTAGTGCCCACTGCAAGTGCAATAGCGCGTGTGCTGGTAGATGGCTCTTCTGCTCTCATCAAATTGCACTGTGGATCGAGTTCGTCTAACACGTATCGCTTCATTTACCCTGAAGGTTCCACACTCTCGCAAACATCTATCGATTGACTGGAAAGTAGAGTGGCGTGGTTGGTGCCTATCCGGATACCGTTTCCTGTACAATGCTGCAGCTGCTAAACAATTATTTCTTGATTTGATTCACCGGAAATAAGCTGAGTAGTGTATAAATCTATGTTCTTAAACAAATTAAAGGTGGTGGAGATAGTATTTGTAGGGGTGGGGGTTAATACTAGCACCCGATATGACACATCCGACCCAGAACTGTGTCTTGGCATGATAATTGGGGGTGGATGGGGGTGTCTTTCGGTTTAATTGGTAGTTCAATTGGTATTTCTGGCCACGTGTTGGCGTTGAGGACGAAGACCACCTAAGTCACACCTAAGTTCTAAAGCAGATTCAAGGTCACGGCATATTTTGGTGGAGTGGCGAGGATCCATACCGTCACTTTCATGTCACATGATGACTTTGAGATGACGATCTAAATGTCACCTATGTTATAAAAACAGATTCAAGGTCACAAGATCTTTGGTGGAGTGGGTTAGGATTCTTAGCGTCACTTTCATGTCACGTGATGTCCTTTAGAGTATAGGGGGTCTATGTACACTGGGCATTCCAACACAGTTACTAGCTTCCGGTGGGGGAGGTAATTATTTTAAGGATGAAAAGCGTGTAACTACCTCTTGAGAACCATCACTTCTAAGTGTCCCACGCAATGGCACCCTAAATACAAGGCAAATTCATTTAAAAGGCTAGTATGAAGCATTCCACAGTTGTAAAACCGAGAAGGGCCATTTGACACATAAAGGGAGGAAAAGCGGAGATCCAGGGGGCGAGGGCAGATGGAACTGGATATGCAATCAGTCTTCGACCAAACAAGCATGATCGGAGTGAACGGTGGAATTATCGGTGAAGCGACGTTACAACAAGAAGCAAAACGCTCGGATTTACCCTCAGAAGTGGCTACAGACCCGGCCGCTGAGTGGAGGGCCTCTACATGAGGAGAACCAGAGGAAGAGGAGCGAAAACTGTGGAAAATACGCCAGAGGGAGCCGCCCTGGTGCGAGGTACGGAGCATTCGCCCCTCCCAGGTGCACTCTCGACGCAGCAGTAAAGTGCCCTGAATGGCAGATCGAAAACGATTGACAAGACGGCGATAGATGACAAGTGGGATTGACGCCAAACGCGCATTATCCGACGATGACAGGCAATGTGATACTCGACGTCCTGGCAAAGTGGGTGCAGCAAGGGCTGAGGTACAGTCGTTGTAGACCGGAAGACCGCTGTATTCAGAGAGGCCGTGAAGGCGGCAACAGCTAAATGAATTTCGGTAGTCAAGGAACAGTAGACAGAAGGGTCAATCAGGTGATGAAGAGTCGACAGGAACAGAGGCCAATCGGTGATACGAAGAATCCGCGGACGGTCTGGCAAGGAAAAAGAAAGTGAACGAGAGAGAGAGTGATCAGAATCCAAATCATGGGTAACCGTAACGGCAGGAGAAAGGGGAATGGAGCGAAGGATGATAATGTCAAGATCCTCGGGATGACAGCCGGCCATTGAGACCCAATACGTACAATTCAGGGAAGCAAAACCTTGCAGATCAGGACGAGAAAGAAGAAAATCCAGGAGCCGAGTGCCTGCAAAATTGGCGGGACTAGAGTTCCAAGCCGGATTTTTGGTGTTAAGATCAACAGCTAACAGGATCTGACCGGAAAATAGATTAAACAAGCCACGAAGGTCACGCAACATCGCATCCGGGGAGGTATGCGGAGAGCAACAAACAGCAACCACAGAGATGAATTGACGATTCACAGAGAAACGAACCACTGTACACTCCAGGAACTCAAGCTGAGGGAGAGGAGGGAGGGTAAAATAAATATGACGACGCAGAAAAATAGCGGTCCCACCACCGGGACGAGGACCTGGGTGATCAGAAAGAAAAACATGGTAGTCAGAAAAAGAAAGGGGGAGAGCGGACTTAAGCTTAGTCTCCGTCAGATACGCAACCGCAATACGATTGCGCTGCAAATAATTATGAAACTCATATCGGTGAGAACGGAGACCATTGGCATTCCACAGCAAACCACAAATCCCAAACTGAAGGGGTGGGACCGCTGCGCCATGGTCTGAAAAAAGAATTCAACACATTCAAGAATAACCTGAAACTTATCAAACACAGTAGAACAAGACTTAAACTTAGCAACGCATACACGAAGATGAGCAAACAGATCACAGAAGTTAAAAGCAGTGAAAAAGGATAATATTTCCTTCTAATCCGAACTAAATGCAGAGTCCGTCCCGGACGGAGGATCACAAAAAGACGTAGGGCCGGTGAGAACAGATCCACGATGGCCAGGAGTCTGAGAATAAGAAAGATCCGGCCTGAAAGTAGAAGAAGCAGCAGGAGGGCCAGAAGAATCACGTCTGGCGGTAGCCAATTGCTTACTAAGCTCGACGAGCTGCCGACGTTCACGCTCCAGCTGAAAAGTTTGGCTAGCCGTGTGAGAAGAACCACAGCTAGTGCAAAGAGGAGTAAAAATTCAAGCCCCTTATGGGGACAGTCCTTAAACTTTGAAGGCCACTGCATAATACACATCGAGCTGAAAGGGCATACATTCAAAAAGTGTGGTCGATCTTCTGACAATTGAAACATTGAGTGATATGGTTCTGGGTACGATAAGACTCCATGCGAACAATCACTTGAGCAAGTTTGCGTTTATTCGGAAAATGCTTTCTAGTTTCATTCCTTTCCAGAGTGATCAGAAACATAGGTAATAACTGACCCCGAGACTCCATTGCTAGCACTGAAGAGCTGCATATCCTTGATGTTGAACAGCTTCCAGAATGTCAGCAGTGTCCATAACAGAAGGGAGACACTTCATAACATAGCGGAACGGTTTCTCTCTCTTAGGCTGGAACGTGAAGAACACCAACTTCGCCTCCCGAAAGGCGTCCAGAACAGGATGGAAATGTACCATCTTTAAGAATAATCTTCAGTCCATCCGGAGTATCCTACAGCGTGAAGTCATCACCACCACTGAGTCCACGAGGAAGCTGTATGACGTCCTTCAGGCGGTTAATCTCCGGCACGATAATGCGAGGAGGACGAGATTCAGCACCTCCAGAACGTAGGAGGAGGAGCCGCTGAAGCAGAAGTAGCATAGCAGGACACCGCAGGGCGACGGGTAGAAGCACCAGGGGAAATAGATGGGCCAGAACAGCGCGGCCGAGGATGTCGGGATTGAACAGAAGGATTCAGTGCAGGTGGAGCATCCTCACCGGCACCGTCATCATCAGATTCAGAAAGGACATCAAAACAGGTTCTGGGTAGGAACAGCAGATGAAGGATGAAAAACTTTGGTAACCTTCTTAGCTTGTTGAGCACGGTCATCTTCATCGCTGTTACAGTGCTGAAAGGAGCTCTTGGGGGCTGAGAACCCCAACCTGTAAAGGCAGAAGGTAAAGCATGGCGCTTGGCACTTAATTCGCGCAAAACAACTGAGCCACAAGAAAGTCACTTCTATTCCCCAGGGTGAGCATCCTGCAGGAGAGTTTAGTAATAAAGTTTCTCACTTTCCAACTCAAGGATCTCCTTATTGAGAGCCAAGGTATGTGGAATGAAAACAAGCTGCAAAGAAAGCACGTCAGAGGATCCAGAAGGAACAGACGAATCCAACTCAGTATCCATAGCCTCAGGATATTGGACAGTAGTGCTGCAGCTTATCAAGAAGCATCAGTCATAGAAGTTGAAACAGTAGACTCTCGGATAGAGGCAATGGCAGTAGAATCATGCATCGGTTAGGAGGGCACCACAACCCAGCGAAAACAGCCACTGAAAGCGCAGGAGGGACACCGGCAAGCCGCAAGAGCCCACCGTGTGAGAAGAGCGCAGGCGTCAAAATCGGCCCTTCCAAAAAGGTCACCAAGGACAATCTTGTGCTCAAATAACGGGTAAATAGCCCAAAAACAAGCACAGCGGAATCCCCAGCAGGGAACCAGAAGGCACTCCACACTCAGCCAGCCAATAGTACAGGAGCTCGGTGATGGGATGATCCAAAACGAGCGCAGCCAATCAGCACTGTCGGCGGCAAGCGGATTCCAATTACTTCACGGACCTCCGTGAAAATAGCCAGCAACACCGAAGGCGTAACGGCAAGGGTCGACCACTCGGTCGAGAATGGTTCCACCATCGGAATACCTGCAAAGCAACCTAAACGTGTCCTCCGAAAATTGCTTATAAGGGTCTCCCGAAATATCTATAGCTACACCAGTGTTCAAAATACCGCTTAACCCATTCCACCCTTCTGGAAAACATTCCCTAAGTGCTTTCAATCACCGTCTTCCTTGCAGCTCTTCTCGTTTGCCCTATCTCTCACCATATAAATGCATATTCTACCATTCAACACTGTCTATTGTCTAACTAGCATCTCTTATTGTTTTCCCTATCTGTCCCCTATAAACACATATTCTACCCTTCAAACCTGTCTAGCTTAGCATCTCTCTTAGTTTTGCAACATCTATTCCCATAAATGCATATTATAGCCTTCAACCCTGTCTAGTTAGACATCAGTTAGATAGATGGCATGGGACAGTTTCAGCAGTCACCTAGGATTCAGCCCTGGACGCCTCTAATATGAGCCACAAACGATTGCACTATGCCATTTCATATCGTTTTAGATGCATTCGCTTACATTTAGTGATATTATGTTTATAGTCCAGAATCACTAATATCATTTTCGTCAGTTGATTGATGAATGCTTCCTTAGGAGAACAATTTGCATTGCGCCTATGCTACCATCCATAGATTTAGATGCGAATGGATTCATTCGCTGATTATTGCTTTTTTGCGGGTTTAGGATAGATTTGTCAGTATAGAATACATTATAATTGATAGCCTGTGACAGAATTCAATGAATCCAGTAGAGTTAATTATTGGAAAATGGGCTTGTAGGCTATATTAGGATGATTAGTACGGCTAATTAATCTTTGTTAACACATGATTGCCCTGGGTGCCAATTGGCGGTCAAATACAATAATGTATGAATACCTTTGCTTCTTCGTGTGCTGAAATGTGCTTCTATGTTTAGCACCTTGAGTGATTGCGTCTAGAAATGTTAGAGACTTTTGCGTGTCTCTATGGTTTTCAAATTTGTGAAATGTAGCATCCAGCATGTTTTCCTCCTGTGAGGGTTTAGGATAGGTAAGGGTAAGTCTACAATACAGAGTCTATTGTGGGGTTGGGGATGAATACCATGGATTTGTGTTTTGGTGGGTGGTTACGTCATGACGGAACAGTTTCATGATAAGTCTGTCGCAATCGATTGTAAAGGTCTCTTGTGGTGTTTGGTGATCCCTGTGAGTGTATAGCATTCCCTCGAGAGAATTTGTGTGTCTGTGCAGTGTATGCTTCTAATTCATTGTATTGATGTTTATATATGCCACTATTAAGTAACTGAGGCTCCACTTAGGTCGTTTTTGCACTCACGTTACTTATGACGCTTTTGTGCCAGAAGGAAGATACTCCAATAGTATGGTGCATATCTGCAAGTCCAGAGAAACTGTACATGTTCTCCACCTTGTTTCATATACAATCCTTAGCATACTAGCCTCAGTTAGCCGAATCAAGGAAATGATAGTAGTGTTATTGCACTGCTCAATCAGAATCGCATCCTAAATATACGTACCGCAGCAACTCTTCGTAGGGAATTACAAATAAATTAACTATATTGCAGGAAGCGAACCCACGACTTTCGGCACAAGAGCTATTGGCTTACCCACCAAGCCTTGTGAACACTTAAAGAAACGTCTCTAGAACAGGTTACATAGCTCAAGAAGGTAATTAATCGATGTTCAGTGACGCTTTATGAAGTGATTGTTTCGGGGTTTGAGAGATTTTTGTGGCATTAAATCTTGAGAGCGCTAATATGATTTGAATTGAATTTATTGTACAATTTGTTCTACTATTTGGTTTACAATATATACAATGTATATTAATATATCACTATACCCCTACATCTTATGTACAATTTGTCTGGTGTTAGTTTTCTTATTCAGCCACTCAGATAGCTTGGCTCCCAGGCCTTATCGCTCACTGAGCGGTCCTTGCTTTTCTTACTTTTCTAGACCATTTTTCCTTTACCTACCTTAAAAGTTCTCCCATGCCCTTGATTTTCTTTTCTTCTTTCCCTGTCAACATCTTTATAGCTACTATTTTCTATTTATATTTTGCCATTTCTTCTCCCACACTTTTTCCCTCCAGCTTCTTATTTCCTTACATTATGTCATATAGTGTTTTGTACTTCCTCTTCCCCCACACAACTTGTATATCACTCATCCCTCTTAAATACATTGATCCCGTTCTCATCCATGCTAAATCTTCCCTTTCTTGTCTATTACAGCAACCAATGTACCTCTCTCTTCCCTACTCCTTTATCAAATTATAAAAGCTTAATCATTCTTTATCTTCAAGGTTTTCCCATATCTCTTGTTCTATATATTCCACTCTGTTTCTTACTACTTTCCAAAAGCCGTTTGTATTTCTTTTCTCCAACCCCCGCATATGCCCCATTCCAATTGACTCCATTATTTCTTCTGTTTCTTTCCACCAGGTGTTTTTGTTTCTTAGAACCTTTTGCTGAGTCAGGCATATCTTTGAGATTTCACCTTACTCCATTTTTATACATCTAAACAAAAATTTTAAAACTCTTTTTACTATTATACCTTTCCTCCACATACTTCCTAGTTCTACTAATGCAACCTCGCCTGGTGCTGTTCTGGGTAGTCCAATTAATTCTTTACAACACATTCTATACATTTGGTAAATTTTCTTACTTAATTCTCCTCCCCCGCCCATATTTCCATCGCATACAGCATTTTTTATTCTACCAATGCCTCGTACATTCTCCCCAACCATTTTGTCGACATCTCTAATTTATATTTGCATTTCTTATTCCTATCATAACTGCCTTCCGTTTAGTTAACATATTCCTGCTATGTGCTCCCCACTACCCGCTATTACTCAACCTTACTCCTAAATAGTCATATTCTTTGACTACCTCCAGTTCTTGACCACCTAGAAGCTATTTATCTTCCTTCCTCAGTGTATTTCCTTTTTTAAACACTATTACTTTGGACTTATTTAGATTTACCTTAATTTCCCATTTTTCAAAAAATTCCCGAATTTCATTTATTGCTTCTTGTAACCCTATTATCGATATGGCACCTACCATATGGTCGTCTGCATATAATGAGCCTGGAAACTCCTTATCCCTTATTACTGGACAATGCTGATTTCTTATTTTTACTCCTTCCAATATATCATCTATGAATAGGTTAAATAATATCGGACTCAGCTTACATTCCTGTCTTAATCCTATTTTTTGTTGAATTGTCTCTGTGATACTGCTTTTTTCACCGCGTATACAGGACTTTATATCTTTATATATTTTCTTGATTTCTCTTATAAATTTGTTACTTACTCCCTTTTCCCTTAATCTATATTCCAGAGCACCTCTATTTATTTTATCAAAAGCTTTTTCAAAGTCAGCAAAACACATATATACCCTTCTTCTTTTCCTTTTCAAATATTTATCTCTTATAGCCTTTATTATAAATATGTTATCTACAGTCTGTCTTCCTTTCCTAAAACCTGCCTTGAATTCTGTTATCTTTATTTTCAGTTTCTACCCATTCCCTTAGCCTGCCAGCCAAAATTCCTGTATTCACCTTCCCTAATATGGATAGTAGACTTATTCCTCTATGGTTCTCAGGCCTATTCACTCCTCCCTTTCCCTTATAAATATGTACCATCCCGCGCCTGTCGAATCTGTGGTTTGATCAGCTGTTTTCCCCTCCTTTCCCCAAGCTACCGACTCAGCTGTTCCCCCAGTACTTTGACTTGAATGTGCACTGGGTCATTGATTCATTTGACGTTCACACATTCTTTCTCGCTCATTCCTCCGTATACTTATTCTCCATTCTCGCCTTCCACGAATAACTTTAAACCTTTCAAAAATGCCCTTTATCCAGCTGCTCTTGCTTCTTTCATCCTGGATATTAGTTCTTTTTTCAAAACTTGTTCCTCTCTCGTGTAATCTTGCTCTGTAAAAATTCTTGTACCTCTTAACCTCCTGGCGTTCCTTAAAATTTCGCTCTTTTTCCCATTGTCGTAATTTTTATAACTATGGGTCTAGGTTTTCTTCCTCTTTTTCCAATTCGGAACATGTCCTCTATCTCCCAAACAATTTAATACCTAGTCCTTCTTCCACGATCTCGTATACTATTTCTTCTAAGCTTCTGTTTTCTTCTGTCACTCGGAAAATTATGCAGTTCTTTCTTCTATGCCCTGCTTTGAATCTTTTCTCTCTATCTTCAATTTTTCTGCTACAATCCATTATCTGCTGTTCCATTTCTTCTCTCTGTGTCTTCATAACCTCCTCGAGTCGTCTTGTATTTTTATCCATTTGTTCGCCTAATTCTTTTCCAAGTGATTCTAGAGATTCCATTAACTGGTCCATTTCTACCGGCCCTGGATTCATCTCCACTTCACCAATTATTAGCAGCATCAGAAATTACCCATACTTGGAGATCTATCATTATCTTTCCCTTTTTGTGATTTTTCTTCTCCCGAAGCTGCCTATTCACGCTCTGTATGCTTCCGTGTCTATACCCATCACGCGTCAGATCTCGCTCCGCACAACCTTCTCCTACTGCTGTCAGCATCACACTCGAGAACGCTAATAACGAGCTGCTGAAGATTGATATTTCTACAGTCCCGCAGCGGTTTTAAACACATTCTAGGGGAATTTTTCATCCAGGTTTGCTTTACCACCGTCTTATCAGTATCAATATCAATGTGTTTAATACCATATAACTGCATTATGTTTAGCCGTAGATCAGGCATTACCTATCTCAAAGTGCTTATATCAGACAGGTCTACAATCTCTGAAATTATTTTGGTGTGGTTCATTAGCATCCTGTCTAAGAAGGTGTCATAAAAATGGAGGGTGGGCGGATTACAGCCTGTATAAGTGTTCACAACTCCTCTTAAAGGCATTGTTATATGCATTTTCGTTCCTCAAATCACTATTTTTAGTATCTTAATACTCTCTCTCTCTATATATATATATAATTTAATATATATAATATATGGAATGCTTACCATAACTGCCAAATACAAGGTATTAAAATTTCACGTGCTTAGATAAGCATTCAGTGAAAACAAATAAGAACAAAATGGGTATTTTATTTCGCAAGCTGTAGGGTTGCAGTAAATCAAAATGGAATGATTTTAATTCAACATTTTATAAATGAGATTACTGCCTTGCTTTTATATGAACCTACAATAAAAGAAAATTTCAGCGCGATGTAAGGTATTAGTCATGTCTTCTGAAGAGTATGATACAAATGTCTTAGCTCCAAACTATTAACTCTGACGTAAATTACCACTTATAGTAAACAAAAATGCTAAATTGTCCCGAAACTAGGCAAAAAACTGAGTTTTATTTATGGACGCTCTTTAACTGCTATGGTTCTTAGCGTCCCATTCTATATTGGGCGCGAAACACCGGTAATTTTGCTCAGATGCCTCTTTATCAGGCTTGAGGTTCTTTTACGTAAATCTACGACACGGGACCACCGGCTTTACTTCCCTTTCGAAGGAAGCCGTGCTAACGATTTTTACGCCCGAAAAAAACTAGGCATCTAAGGAAGCAGCTAGCTGTGGACCAGTCGTTGTTCTGCCATAACGTTGATAATACTTGCCTTAATTGTTCCACATTTGGACTGGGTCCCACAAAAAAACGCCCAATGTTTATTTGTGTTCTTCACCTACTACGTACCTACGGTAAGTAGAGGAAGTAATCTATTCCATACGAACATTCACTGTCGAGATTTCACAGGAAATACATGTTTTGAGGCCCCAGAATCCATGAAAGCATTTTATAAAAAGCTAACTATGTATGTCTGCGCGTGTCTGTGAACAGCATAACTCAAAAACGAAAAATCCGATAAACGCCAAACTTGGCATGTAGGTTGAGCATCTTCGAAAGATGCGACACGAAGATTTTTTAAGAAAATCCCCTCACCGGGAAGCAGTAATAACATGTTCATTTGGGAAAAATAGGCTATTGTTCCAATCAGAACAATTGGATTAATGACTCTTTGTTCTATGCCGCAGGCCAGGTGAGTCAATTCATATACACTAAATTATATTGATCAATCAAATACAGGTGACGGGAGGTACTTCGATCAACGACATGCGTCCAGCCCTTTAGGGTACGTGTTACCGGGAACCCAAGACTCTAGAGGGCGATTAGCCTTTGTTAGCGTTTAAATCTTTAAGGTCATTACACATGTAATCAATTATTCCCTCAACTAAACACATTAGGCGGCTAATTTAATATACAAATAGAGAATATACACTTAATTGTATTAATCAATCTAGCAAACGCGACCGGGTAACTAGAACTTTAGCGGCGGGGACTTCACCCACACAAAGGAGAGGAAGGGGGGACTTTCTCTGTCGGGAAAATGCCCCCAAAGGGTGTCAAAACATTTGTAAACACACATGTTTACATGTACGCTCAATTAAAATAATCAGATTATACTGCCAATTATTTGTCGGAGCCTTTATGGCCCCAAAAATCTTCCATCGATTTAGGGGGGAGTGGTGGCACGCGACTGAGAGACCTAGAGGGCGGAAATGCCAGACGTGTGGGAGGTGTGAAAGGAACAATCGGTTATCTGATTATACAGTCAATAGGATTACAAGGGGCACCAATTAGTGGCGTCTCTCTGTGGCTCAGACCCTCGTCAATGATATCTGACAGCTACCTCATGCCTCCATTGGCGGTAAGTGACACAAAGAGGCGGTGTCGGAGCAACACACAAGGAGGGGGCGTGGCCTGCGTCATAGAACAAAGGGCTAACTGATTACACAGTGAATCGGTTTACAGGGACTATCAATTAGCGGGGTTTCTATTATGCAATTATATCCACATCTTATTACTACTCCCGGAACTACTCTTTACATGGAAAATTGTTTACATTTTTTTACTTTTTCAAATATGGGCCTAATGGTGTTGATTAAAACACATATATTTACGATATCTATTACATGAAAATGAAATACATAACTTGAATTTTCTGGGAACAGCTTGTTAAGTCCTCTTCATTCAGAAGGAGTGCTGTATAACTTTGTATAACATTTAAACCATTAGAAATAGACAGCAACGTACTGCACAGAAAATGCACATCTCTTTAAAGCACAATTTATTTCAAATATTTTTTTCTGCAGCATTAGCCATTTTCGATGTATGAGCTGTTATTGGTTTGAACTTTTCAACACTCATTTTCTTAAAGTGTTGTCGCTGTTTAGTTGTTTCTCGCCATATCATGGAAAGTGTGGAATTTCCAAGCCAGCATATACCGACCAGCTTTTAAACATCTGACTATCGGTTCAGTTTCCCCTATCCCACTTGTATCTACAACGAAATGTGTAATGAAACTGTTTCTGTAAGGTTTACCTCGATTAACACGAGAAAGATAAAATGTAGGATCTGAAATACTAAAATTGTATGATATTACTATTCCTTCACCTCTACGCTTACCTAAGAGAATGACAGCCGTAGTCTGTGGTGTAGTTCCCGAGGTCGCAGATTCATACCCGGCGGAGGGCGATGGATTTTGTCGGGCGTAAAGCTTCTTAGCATGACCTCCTTCGGAAGGGAAGCAAAGCCTGTGGTTTCGTGTCGTAGATATCTGCCACGTAAAGGAAGCTCAAGCTTGATAAAGAGGCCTCTGAGCAAAATTACCGGTCTTACACGACCAATATAGAATGGGACGCTAAGGACCACAGCAGTTAAAGAGCGCTCATTAAAAAATGTACGGCTTTCATCCGATATATAAGATTTGAAATCGGCAGTTGCAACGATTGGCCTGTAGATAATGTTTTCTAGGATCTTCGTATAAACTACCTGGGCTTAATTATCTAAGAATCTCAAGAAACCTCAAACATGTTAAGAAATGTTCTTTAAAGTACATACAATATACAATCAGTGGCCACTGCTGCGTAAAAGCACAAGAGCACGTGAACACCCTTATTTTTGACACCTTGCGGATTTATTGGTTACTTTTTCTTTGATGCTATTACACGTGACATAGATGCCATAATCAAATCTACGGCGTTTAAACCTTCCGCGCTTCTCCTCTAAACTCGATGAGATATGGTAACAGAGTCACGAGCACAACTTGACCTGTGCACGTTTTTAGGAGATTTTGTGCATGCACAACTGGTATGACGTAACTTATGGGTGAAATATATACGGGCTGTGCACACTTAAAGACGTGCACTGGCCCTTACCATCCATCTCTCAGCAACAAGTTTACATCAATGTCATTAGGTGGTAGCACACTAATGCACTAGTTTGAAGTTTCATTCATGTGAGAGTGCAGGGGTGGGAACTTGAGAAATCCCGTTCGCTTTTCAGTTTGGCATAAGTCCCGCTAGATGGCAGCATACTAAGTAGTTATACCAATTCCCTCACTGTAAAATAAAATTTTGATCTGATGTGAGTATATGTTATAGCTATACTGATATAAAAGCTTATTTTCTATATACAAGGTGGACCATTTAAGTTGAGACTGTAATTAATTAATTTTTTAATGGAAACCTACAATTAGAGTCAATTTAAATTCACCCTAAAATGACCATCACAACGTTCTTCAAATAAAACACGACTAATGGATTTAGTTTTCCCCAATATCTCAAGCAACTTTTATTCAAAACATTTCTTTCTACAACGCTTAGTTTTGGAGATACTGTACATCCTCAACTTAAATGGTCTATCCTGTATATATAGTGGATTTCTGGGTGAGTTATTGTATGGTGAGTTGTGGCATATTATGTTTTGATAATAAAGATTTCAATCACAGGGTGATAAAGACCTTTGCGTGATTGAAAAACAGACGCATGTATTTTCTTTATAAACAGATAGTGTCAGCTATGATGCAGTATAGTTTTCCCTTTTAACGTGCACCTACAGTGCAGTGTAACGTGTATTTATATTGATTAACTTTTTTGTGGACTATGTGGAGGGATAGGATATTTTATAGTAGGAAATTATACCGTTTTTCTGCTTCAGAACATGAAACTTGGCGAGTGCTAATAAATTAGTAATATTAATTATTCAGCTGACGAAACAATGCAAATGGAAAGTAATGAGAACGATACCACGCAGTTATCGCGAAAGCTTATATATTATTTTGTCGTAACTCTAAACTGACTTAATTATGTACAAAACAATAGGAATCCAGAAAACAACCCTTTCTTTTGTCAGATAGGTTATGCATTATTATTATTATTATTATTATTATTATTATTATTATTATTATTATTATTATTATTGCATTAATTTGTTCACATTTATAACCATTAAGCAGTAGATGCTATTTCACATTCTATTTGTTATTTGAATCTAACAATTTGTGAACACCCAAATGTATGATCACGAGCCGCCACTGTATACAATTTCAAATCCAACTTACCTAAAACAGGAACTACTCTTTAATTTTGTACCGCTTTTGAACAAATTTTAAATATATCGACAAATCATATTCAAACTCATATTTATAAGACTTTGGTTTCATACATGCAGCGGTTCCTGAGATGTTTCTAGTTTACGGACGTAGAAACAAAGCGAGGCTAAAAGCCACTCTGTAGTGGTTAAAGAAGTTCAAACCAAGGAGTTAAATTATATCGAGAGCGCGCTGAGTGCATCTTTGTTGTAAAACGCCAGCGGCTGTAATTTGCGGCCACCATATTGATGGATGGTAAACAGTGAGGATGTGGTTATTGCATACCTAAGAATCAAACAGCATACTCTCAAAGAAACTTAAATATGGATGTTCATTGCATTGCATTGCGTATGGGTACACTAGTTCAGTTGCTTTTTATTAAGGCCAAAATCAAGCTTTTATGTCAAGAACACTGAAGTTATTGCGCTTTCTATTGACACCTGCATTTCCGTTGTTGTTTTCTAATGTAGTTAATAAACGGGTGGGTGTAAAATGAGATGAATGTTTTAATGCTGGTTTACATGCCATTTGGACATGGCAATGTATTAAAATTATATTAAAGAATTGCAAAAGGGAGATAGGATTTTCGCAGTTCCATCCTCCTTAAAATGAGCAGGAATTCCAAGAAAGCACTAGACGCGGGTTGATTTCACTGAATATCGTTTGATTGCACAGTGCTTACAGATTAATTGCATCTACCGACTTTTGCGCTAAGCGAGCGGATGCATCTATCACGTTTTGAAAAAATAACTACTATTTCTTACTATCTACACACGAAATGCGCAAAAAATGGTTTCAGTTAATGATGCTCAATGTGATATATATACCGTGGACCATTTAATTTGAGACTGTACAATATAATCAAAACTAAGCGTTGCAGAAAGAAATATCTTGAATAAAAGTTGCTTGATATTATGAGTAATCATAACGTCATCCAAACAAAACACGATTAATGGCATTTACTTTCCCCTAATACCAAGTAAATTTTACTAAAGACATTTCTTTCTACAATGCTTAGTTTAGGAGATATTGTACAGTCTCAACTTAAATGGTCCACCCTATAGGCAGGCAGGCAGGAGAGAGGCAGGTAGGTATGTGTGTATGTAGGTAGGTATGCAGGCATGTATGCATTATGGATGCATGCGCGTGGATGGATGGATGAATGGATGAAGCTCAATTTCATAAACTGTTGTATCTATCGAGTTGGGAAAAAACACTTTCACATGTTCAGAAGGAACAATTTGAGAAAAATAAATCTTCAAACACCTCCCAGGTAATTCAGAATAGCCTAACATGGTACCAAATAATATGCCTATTAACTTACTAAAGCCCTATATTTGTTACTATGAGCATTGTATGTTCAGTTTCCGTTATAAGATAATTGTATAACATGAAGGGAATGTGGCGACAGAAAATTTGTTTACCAACCATCAACATGTCGGAAGCTGCTAACTACAGCTCGCGTTCGGAATACACGGCCAGCTATCCATATTATGTATATAAATCGTTGGTTCAAACTCCTCCCAGAACCATACTATTATATGCTCTAAAACAACTGAAAATAGAACCATGCACACCAGGAATACAATGGCGTCTTCTAAACAACAGAATCGTGTTGTTTTACAGTCTACCAGTTTCCTCACCCGATTCTATCTCCAAAAAACGACTTCTTCGGCAACAAGGGTCAAACCCTGGATTACTTCAGGTATAAGGAAGTCCTGTGCAAATAAAAGAAAGTTGTTCTTACTATATCGCACAAGTAATGATTCGAACATTAAAGCACACTACAAAATATATTGAAAAATACTTAAAAGAGTAATTAATGAAGCTAAAAGAAAGTATCACTCACTAGCCATTGATGATTCCAATAATAAAATTAAAACCATGTGGAATATAATAAAAACTGAAACAGGTAGAATTAAATGGAATGGTAATATTACTCACGTAACTACTGAAAATAAAGAAGTCAGTAATTGCTCCGCCACCGCTAATGCCTTTAACACATATTTCCTTAATGTAGCAAATAGCAAAATAAACAGATCTGATCCAAACCCAGCTGCACTTAAAAGCTGAACATCTCAAAATTAATTGTAAACTTAACATGGACTGTACAACACCAAGAGAAATAGAAAATATTATTAGCTCATTGAAAAGCAAAACCTCTCATGAATGGGATGAGATAAGTACCAAATTGTTAAAATATTGCACTCAAGCGTTAAGCAAGCCTCTTAGTCATATATGCAGTCATTCCCTTATGTTAGGGATATTTTCAGAAAAAAATAAAACATACAATTGTTATGCCTCTATACAAGAAAGGAGACAAAATCCTAGCTGCCAATTATAGGCCCATCTCTCTTTTGACAGCGTTTTCTAAAGTAATGGAAAAAGCTGTATATAATCGGGTTATAAAATACTTGGATTTCAACAACATTCTCTCAATATCCCAGTTCGGATTTAGGAAAAAATGCCAACAGAAAATGCAACATACATGCTCACTTCTGAAGTATTAACAGCCTTGGATAAAAAGGAACTACCATTAGGAATATTTTGTGACTTAGCTAAGGCATTTGAGAACATGGATAACAACTTCTTGCAAAGGTTTATGGCTTCAGTGATATCGCTATAAAATGGTTCAGATCTTACTTAACATATAGGATCCAGAAAAACCAGAATCAATGGTTGTGATTCGCAACCAGGTATTATTACTAGAGGTGTTCCACAAGGTTCTATACTTGGTCCTTTGTTATTTTTAATATTTATAAACGATCTGCCATACTATCTTCGCAAAGATTCAATAGCTGAGCTTTTTGCAGATGATACCAGTGTACTTATATTTGAAAAGTCACATCAACAATTAAGAAATTCTGTCAATAAAGTGTTCGAACAGCTCAATTTTTGGTTTGAAGCTAATTAGCTTTCATTAAACTATGATAAAACCAATTTTATTCAATTTCAAACGAAGCATAAACAAGTGAGTGAATTAACAATCAGGTACAACACTTACACCATAAATAAGGTATCTGATACAAAATTTCTTGGGCTTCAAATAGATGGAGAGCTGAACTGGAGAAAACAAATAAAAATCATGCTGTAAAAGCTCAGCTCGGCCTGCTTTGCCTTAAGAAACTTAAAAAATTTGCTCCACCAAAATGCCTTAAGAACAGCATATTTTGTCTGCTTTCACTCCCTGTTGCGTTATGGAATAATATTCTGGGGTAATTCGACACATAGCAAGCAAGTATTTATGTTACAAAAATCACGAGTATTATCTGTGGTGTTGGGTCCCGTAATTCCTGTAGACCCTTGTTCAAAACCCAAAAAATTCTTACTCTCACTGGTGAATACGTATATTCTCTCTTGAGCTACCTTACAGATAATTATAACTTCACAATGAACCTTGCTGTGCTTGACCACAATACAAGGCATGCAGGCGATTTGCATAGATCAGCAAATAGCTTAAAACTGTTCCAAAAGGGATGTTACTATTCTGCAATAACAATTTAAAGTAACCTTCCATGTTACTTAAAACTATTAGGCAAGCCTAATCAACATAACATCTTCAATTCTCCGTTGGTTGCTAGAGGCCTGAGAGACCCCTGGCATTATTTAATTGTTATCATTTTCGAATGAACGCACCTATGCAATTGCCTGACTAGGACATCTAATATTACACCTTGCTCGATTGTTTGCTACAGCGACAACCTTATCTGTTTATTTGTTTGGCTGGAACAATGGCTAATCAGCAGTTACGTGTCGCACAGGTCAACCAGACCCCGCGCGCCTGCTCTCGTTACATATTGTTGACAGATTTGTTCATTAGTTATGCAATATTGCTTTGCCATTACAAGAAGGTGTTACTACTTCGTCATGAGCGCGAGTAAAAGGCACGATCTACAAAATCCAAATAATTTAGAAGTACATCGCCTACTTTGCGATGATGATGCCTTGCCCGTGGATGACAACTTATATGAATCAGATGATTCTGAAGATAAACTCGAAACGAGATCTTTAGATTCAGAAACTGACCATGAAGATGAAGAGGGAGATGAAAGCAGCTTGTGTGATAATATACATTTTACAGGTATCATATGCTTATCATAGTAATTATTATTATTATTATTATTAACAATACATTCTGTTATTTACAGGAAGAAATGGAACGAAATGGAAAAAAACACCTCGGAAAATAACACAGACAAGGGCTCACAATATATTGATTAAGCTTCCTGGTGTATAAGGAGCTGCCAAAAATGCGAAAACCGAAATTGATTGTTGGAACCTTTTTGTTACCGAAGATATAGTTGATTTATTGTTGAAAGCTCAAACACTTACATTAGCAGAGTGCAGCACAAATTTGATCGTGAAAGAGACAGGCAGATCTACAGATGTAATAGAAGTGAAGGCTTTCATAGGCTTATTGTACCTGGCAGGAATTTGTCGTGGTGGACGCCAGAATATTCACGATTTTTTGAGAATCGATGATCTTGGAACTCCTGTATTTCGAATGGCTATGTCCGAAAAGCGATTCCGTTTTCTAATACGCTGTATTCGCTTTGATGGCAAAGGCTCAAGGCTGGGGCGACGAAGATTGATAAATTGGCTGTTGTTAGAGAAATGTTTGCATTGTTTCTGAACAACTGTCAGAACCATTATTCTCTTGGACAAAATGTCACTGTCGACGAACAGTTGGCGGCATTGCGTGGTCGATGTGGTTTTAGGCAATATATACCATCCAAGCCAAACAAGCATGGCATAAAGATATTCTGTTTGAGTGATGCAAAACTGTTTTATACAACTAACATGGAGACTTATTGTGGACAACAGCCGGACGGACCATATTTGCAAACTATCTCGGCAGAGGCGGTAGTGTTGAGACTAACTGAACCAATCTGTTGCACTGGACGAAAGGTTACTGCAGATAATTGGTTTACCAGTGTATCGCTGGTGAATGAATTGCGCAAAAGACAACTTTCTTTTGTCGGTGCAGTACAAAAGAACAAGAAAGAATTACCCACTAATTTCACTTCTCCAAAGATCGCAGTCAGTACGAAAGCATATTTGGCTTCACAAAAAATGAAACACTTGTTGCATATGTTACAAAAAAGGGCAAACCAGTAGTTTTGCTTTCAAGTTTACATGTTTCATCCAAACAGCTATCAGAAGCTGCTGATAAAATGCCTGAAATAATCCTGCATTACGGCACGAAATTTGGACTTGATGTAGTAGATAAATTGTGTACTGCATACAATATAGCCAGAACAACGAGAAGCTAGCCAATGGTAATTTTTTACCATATCTTGAACATTTCAGGTATTAATTCTAGGGTTATCTTCCTTAAATTAAATTAAATTGAGTTTTATTTATGGACGCTCTTTAACTACTATGGTCCTTAGCGTCCCATTCTATATCGGGCGTGAAAGATCGGTAATTTTGCTCAGAGGCTTCTTTATCAGGCTTGAGGTTCTTTTACGTGACGTAAATCTACGACACGGGACCACCATCTTTACTTCCTTTCCGAAGGAAGCCATGCTAAGAATTTTTACGCCCGAAAAAATCCATCGCCCTCCGCCGGGTTTGAACCCGCGACCTTGGGAACTAGAGGCTAGCATCACTAGTCCACGGAGGACGACTTATCTTTCCCGGTGATTTGAAAGGCCTTTTGACAAAATACAAATATGAAGAATCCGCAGTAGTTGAATTGCCAAATACACCGCTATCCCATTGAAAAGGAAACTATGTTAACTCTACAACAAAGACAAAAAGAACTGCAAAACTAAATATGCATGTGGAAAATGCAACATTCCTCTTTATTTAAGCAAACGTGCTAAAATGATTTGCGATAGTTGATTAGTCGGGGAAAACACGGGAGAGGTAGTAGATGATTCTGAATAACTGAACATTTGAAATTACAAGTTATATGTGCATCTGAAAATGGCAATGTATTTCTTTATACTTATTGTAATACAATATATAATGTTTATGTGCTCATATTTTAGCTTGTATTTTTATGTTGTAAGATAACACCTACTGAAGAAAGCCATATACACTTAATCTAAATAAAGGTAAACATAGTAAAAAAAGAAAATAAACGAAAGAAAACATAAATACAAACAATAACAACAAAAATATAGTGCGGGTCTACTAGGCCCAGATCAATGGTGTTCTACCAAACAGCTAAAGTCTTTCTTATATACTCACTCCCTATATACGATGGAGGAATTTTTTAATATGTCGTGCAACATATAAATATTCAATGCATAGGGCAGATGGCATATGATAGTGACTTACACTTACTTGTTATTGTCCTACTGTAATGCATGTTGAGATGTTTACTCTTGGAATGGCGATGCTTTGCAAATTTATTTCTTAGATAATGCATGGTGTGCAGAGAGAGAGAGAGAGAGAGAGAGAGAGAGAGCGAGAGAAATGTACTTGGTGTTGGGTATGTTATTATTTAAGAAGTTTTTGGTGCTGTATGCTGCATATTTCATAATTGTATGACGTGTTCTGTCCCTGAGCGTTTTCACAATGGGACCAAATGAACAAACAAACATAACGAATGCGATAGCACCAACCACGGCCGTATCTTTATCATGGGTGTATTTTAGGAACGGTTGGTGGTGCTGATACAACGTAACAGATCGAACAGGGGTGATGGTGGTATTGGCTAAGTGGAAACCGAGGGCACTAACTCCCCACATGGACACGGTGTGTCACTAGTTGTACTTTTGCGGGAAAGGCGAATTTTCTGATTGGCTGTTTCAAGATTCTTAACGAACGAACTAAATGGCAGGCACGAAGAAAGGGACCATCTTGGATTTTTATAGCTGGAAGTTTTCGTCCGAAGTTTTTTCACCAGGAACAAAGCCGAGACGGTAAGCATACATTTACGCTATTTCTGATTGAATGTATATTTGTTGTAATATTGGTATTTTCTATTAACTTCAGTGATATTCGTGGAATGAGGTAGAAAACTGATAGGTTTTGCAACTGTGTATGTTGCAACATTTTTATATAACGAATTAATTTTCAGATACATTGAGCCGTACAGACAGAGGGGATACGCCTACGATTTACATTCCTTCCAGTGTTGTGGTTCGAGTCCCGAATGGTGACATGGAATCTGAAGGTATGTTATTAAGTTTCCAGCATGAGAGTGCTGGATGAAAGGTTAAGTTTTTAAGAGCTTCTTAGTGTTGCTGAATTTTATATTGTCCTGATTTACTTTTCAGATATTGTGAGTCATCCAGACAGTGGAATATACGATTAATTTTCGTGTTTGCACTTCATAATTGATGGGTGGAGATCACAGCCAAAAGTAGGTAAGGTAAAATCAACCTTTAATGCAAATTAATTAACATGTTACTGTGCTAATATTCAAACACATAGATGCAGATCATGCGAGTGATACTCTTGTATAATTAAAAAATGTAGGATTATTGGTGGACTGACATACTAACTGTCAAGGATAGCATGCCAATGATACTATAATTCTTTTAAGACAGTGCCCAAATGAAATTTTCTAATACAGAAGGAAGAAAGATATTTGATATCATTCACATATATTTCAGTAATTCACCCTCTTTTGGGCATTTTTATCTAACTGCCACTATGTCCTTTTTTGAACTGGGCATGGTGTATGAAAATAGAAATTCTGGTAGCTTTTTGACAATTAATGTCCTTGTAATCTGTTATTACAGATGCTCAAAAGCATTTGTTTCCAAGAATAACTGAAGTGTTTGTTTTGAGTGAAATTAACAGCTTCAGTATGTGTTCTGAGGCTTTGAAATTCCAAAGTGGTTTCAATCTTTCGTGTCTGTTTTCTACCATTTAAACTTTGTAGCAATTTTGATGATACAAAATCCTTCCCTTAAAGATACATTGTGCAGTAGTAATTAAGTTGCAGGATATTATAAGAAATGTATAGGCATTTAAATGATCGTGTTGTTTTTTTGCAAAAATCAAAGGTTTTGAAGTAATGGGCATTTAATATTTTTAAATGTATTGAAGCCTTTTAAGTTAACACATATGATAAACATGAAGTTGATCACGATATATGATGAATCATTTGTAGAATACTTATGAAAATAGCTTACTGTGAGTAGAGAAAGTCTTAGATGGCAGAGCAGTGGTATGGCAAGTTAAAGATTGCTGGTTTGAATCCCAGGCATGGCATTGAATTTTTTGTCTGATTGTATATACTCATCCACTATTGTGTATATGCAAACAACCCATGGCTCTTTTCAGTGAAGGTTCCATGAATCTTTTCAATGAATTGGATCTTCTGAATGATCCTTTGATTTGTTATTTATATTGAACATTTTAACACACTGAGTATTTTAAACGCTTTTCATATACAGCACATTGCATCCAAGTTACTATGGGAGGTTAGGTTTTTTTTATATAAGCTTAGGTTTCTGAATTTATGGAAGGTTAGCATTAGGTTTGTTTATTTATATATATATATAAGCTTAGTTTTCTGAATTCACAGAAGCTTAGTAATTTTTTTTAATGAAAAGTGTTTAAAATTTCACTATAAATAACAGTTCGAAGGATCCTTCAAAAGATCTGATTCATTGAACCTTCAATGAAAAGATCCATGGATCCTTTGCATATACTAAATTTTATTTTGTTCAAGTAACACAAAGTGGTGGTGGTTTTACAATAAAAAGTGTTATTTCCTTCTCATTTAGCACTTTATCAACCAAACTTTTTTGCCACTTTTTAACGGTTTCCCAGTTTTGTGTTAAAACAGCTTATTCACACTATGCACTTCTTCCTTTGTCATGGCAACTCAAACACTAACTGATAAAATCGAAGATTTGACCTGAGCTGAGCATATGAGTGCGAGCGTATTATGAATGACTGTTTGCTTATCATATTTCCTGTGTTATGCAAAGAGTTTTTTTGGTACTCAGATAGCACCGCTGCGAATTCATTGCTGCATTTCTCATATAGGCAAGAGAATAGCAGTCATCCATACAGTTGGTAATTAACAAAAGATACTCTTTGATTGTTAATGCAATAGCAGGTAGAATTAAGAAAATCATATTTTGTAATCTCTTAACAGTTACTATATATCCATAACCTTTAACAATGAGTTCTTACGATAATCGCAATAAAATGTGTAGTTGTATACCTTTCCTACTCCAATGTTTCATGACACAATACGTTTAAGGAACTATTTACATTGGCATAAGCGTAGTGCTTAGTTTCAAGACAAGAGGAAGCATATGCTTTGTTTACATCAGAGAGAACTCTGGTTTACAGTGGATAGTGTGTAATATAATAACAAGGTGTTTGTAACCACAAATTTTTCCTTAATGTAAGCAATTTCTCTTTTCAGAAACCTATTTTTAAGGGTAGTTTAAACATGTGTGTTCTATTTAATTCTAGGATATACACAATGGAAAGCTGGAGTTAAGTTGTGGCTATTTGTGTCCAGTGATGGTGCTTCAAGTCAGAGCACAAAGAGTGTCAATGACATTAATAGTGTTAAATGGTGTGGTGAAACTTGCTAATGACATTTATTGCACTGCTAATAGCAATTTAGTGAATGACAAACAATAGCTACACTATTGCATATAATGTGTGCAGAAGTTTCTTTGTAGGAAATGGATTTAAGTTATGTCAAATTGTATTGCGCTATCTAGAGTAGAATAAAACAACAAGTGTCAAACATGTCTTATTCTTCCAATTTTCCTGTCAAATTCCACATCCTACTGTTGGTTGGAAGTTCAAACAAACCATGGACGCAGTTTAAGTGCAAAAGATTTTACTATGAAGCATGCAGAAGAAATTATTGCAAGGTGCTGGATCTCATTCACTCTCAAAAATTTAAATGTGACCATTATGTATTATGACATAGAAACATTCAGCAACCACTATTAACCCCGATAATATTATATAAAAAGCAATGTATGTGCCGACTATTGGATAATTTAATAAGTTACACAGGAATAAACAGTTGTGTTTTTCATACTAGCCTAGCTGTGAGGTGTTCAACTGATCATAATTGTGTTCTAATATTGTATTGCTACAGATGACAGTGACAAGTTATTTTATGTGAGCTTTAATCGACTCCTTTAAAAAGAAGTATGAATAACTCCAAGTGCAATCACGATTATTGAAGCTCACGTAATTAAATTTGTACGTCGTCAGTAGCGATACAATATTGGAACATATGATCAGCTGAGCAGACAGCTAGGCAGGTATGAAAAATACAGCTGTAGTAGCTACGAGTGACGTCATCATCCGAGAGCACGATTTTTCATAGTTTAGTTCCATCCCAGATCACTACTCACGCTGCGATCGCCCTCGTGTTTCCAACGTTTAACACGAGAGTTGCACTTCTAATAGTTTGCTGTTCTGTGAGATCGAATATGACCAAATATAACTAGACAGCACCATAATGAGGGAAAAGTTACATTTTGTTTATGTTGAATTCCAGTATACTGTTTCCTGTATACCATGTCCCTAGTTTGTTGGTAATTGGCGCAGGTAACCAGCGTTTTCATGTGTTGGTGATCCTGTTTATTAGTAAGGTGAGCAAACCAATGGCGGTATGAATTGGGCGTATATGAAATTTCGGGATTGGAGGTGTCAATTATCGGGGCATGTGGCATGAAGATCAATACTATTCTATTGTTAATGTTCCGTATGGAGTAGCACCATTGCTGGCATTATTCCTACGTAGTGATATTGTAATTGAATATCTAAAGTTTGAAAGGAGGTGGTGCCTGAGGAACAAAGGGATGAATCATCAGCAGTGATGCAGGAGTGAACTGAACGTCTGTCGTACAATTTGCAGCAGGTTTGTAATTTATTGTCTGTTCATATTTTACCAGATCGAACACCCAAACGATGAATAATTAATTATGAACATATCAATAATTTTAAACTAGCATTAAAAAACGAAAAATGGGCTTCTGTCTATTCCAGCATTCAAGTAAATGATAAATTTGATAAATTCCTTAAAACAGTGCTATTAACATTTGAAGCGCCCTATTTTTCCTAAGAAAACAATAAGCTCATCACAGGTAACAAAGGTCAAACCCTGGATTACCTTTGAGTTAAAGTCTTTACCTACTGCATGTCATGTATCATAAGTCTGCATATGGAGTAAGTATATAGGAACGACTTTAATTCGTTTTTGAAGATTTTGTGCTTGTGATTGCATAAGGGTTTTCAACAACATGGAAGTTTATAAACTTTTATTGTAGAATTGTAGCATTCTTTTGGAATCTCTTAATGTATTGCTGTAGACCCCAGCAAAAGTTAATAAAATATTGCTGGGATATTAAGGAAAGTTAGTGCTCTGCTTCTATAATTGCATAGGATGATTTATTTCAACAAAAATTATTGCACACAACATTGCTCCTTTTAAGAAGGAAATGTAATAGATTTCTTTTTGTACAGAATTTCACAATAAAATAGTTTATCAACATGGGATACAATGTAATCATAACAAATTTTTAAATAACTTTGTTACAAAAATTGGGTAAATTGTCATACTTTTGCCCCCATTTGTGTCACTTTTGCCTGCATTAGGTCTTACGCTGCTCTACGTAATCCTGCCAACATATGAATAATGCCACCAAAGCCGGTAAGATACTCAGCCTCAAAGCGTAGCCGAGAGATTGAGGGCCCTCAGCCTCAAAGCGTAGCTGAGGGATGTTTTTTAGAAGGAGAGGAGTGCAGCAAGTTGCGACCAATAGGCCGCAACTGCGAAGCGACGACAGAGCATAGCCCAAGGATCTGCGCATCTAAAACTCCAATGATTCACGTTCACAAAACAACAGCACATCGCATATTCAGTGCATTTCACTGATTTAGGTTGGCAGTACCCACTTTGCATGGAAAATGGCTACGTTTGTTGGCTTCCTCATGCTATTTGCCTATATAAATAAAACACCTAAAGCGGGTGGGTAGGTGGGCACCAGATATTGGAGAGACCACATCATGTTCTAAACTCACTCCTAAGGTAATTATTTTCATTACTTTTCACTTCCTTATTCCTAATTTACGTGGGCAAAAGTAAGAGCTAATGCGGGCAAAAGTGACACAAATGGGGGCAAAAGTATGACAATTTAGCCCAAAAATTACTGATAAAATAAAAATAAGTGGTAGTGGCTTGTTATATCCCATAGTGAGCAAAACTCGTGGACATAGAACATCTCGTACAGCATGTGAGACAGGCCAGGACATGCAATGAAAGCATGCATGCACTGATCTCAATAGTGTTGCAAACTCAAGAAAAATTAGAAATAATGTTAATCACCATTCATTTGCATTACCCTGCCATGTAAACTGAAAACACAAGTTGTAAATCATCACCATTTACAGTGTATAAGTTAAGTATTTGCCTTTTCAGAATCAGAACTCATTATTGTCCTTCAGTAATACACAGATGCAATAGACGTCAAATAAAAAACAAAAATTTGCATTACAATGGTCTAATACAAATGACTATGCATAAATCACAAATATCAATTTTTGGTTAAAATAAATAAAACAATGTACATAAAAGACACAGGCCTACACAATATACAGTGTCATCAGTTAAAGCGGCAACACTGTAAACAGCAGTCGCAATCATGTGCTGCTTCCCTCATACTCGTACATCGAAGTCCACTACATGATCTTAAGCTGGTATTTAGAGTGCTGTGAGTGCAGCATGAATAATTGGCTCTATTTTCTTTCATGAAACAATTGATGCTGCACGGTACCAAGCCTTAATTTTGGAGCAGTTTTTCCGTCAATTAACAGATAAGTGAATGCATGGCATATTTCAACAAGCCGGTGCTACAGCTCAGACTTCTTTGGATACAACTGCTGATGAGTGATCAGTGTAGGAGTGTGGCCCACTCGATCCCTAGACCTCATACTCTGCAATTTTTTACTTGTGGGGCAATTTAAAACATGAAATAAAACCAAAATTCCCAAACATTACAAGAACTGTAAAATAATATATGGGAAGAAATAACCCAAGAAGAGCTGCATTATGTGAATCATAATCTTTTAAGGTGCTGCAATGCCTGTCTTTGAGCACAAACAGAACGTTTCCAGCATCATATTTGAAAAGTTAAGCAATGTAAGGGATATTCAATATTGTAATTAGAGAAATAATAATATTACAAGTTGGCCTTGTCTGTTCATTCCTATTTGTTTCGATGCATATGACAGTTGTTTGTGGGGATGAAGTGTTGGCAGGTGAATGGCACATGCCTGTGACCCAGGTTTTGCTAGCAGCATTGCTGCTTAATCTGATGACCCTGGAGTTTCAAAGTCGACAGGATTGAAATCAAAATATTCATTTAAATTATAAAATGGATTTAAGCTTTGCCGATTATAAAATCTCTCCTTAAATAATTTAAACTGTCAGAGTTTACAGTTTCTATGCAACTTGTTTAACAGTTTCAAACTGATGACAAACTGTTTTGACATTTGCTTAACCTACTATAGGGAATATCTAACATAAATTGATTCCTATTATCATCAAAATAGTTATCTGATCAATATACAAATAGGCCTGCATTAAAATTCTGTTTTACATACAACAAACGTAAATACAAGGATCACACAGAAAGTAATGCACCACATTTTTTTTCTTCAATTATTTATTGAACACAATGAAACTTGCACACAAGAAGGAATGATGTTTCTTCTACGCTCCCTATTTTTGCATGTAATCTCCTTCCCATTCTACGGCCTTCCTCCAGTGAGACACAAGGACATGTATTCCCTGTTGGTACCACTTGTTCTGGCCACAAAGCCATTTCTTCACATTTGCGAAACACCTCTTCGTCATCCTCGAAATGTCTTCCACAAATGGCATCCTTTAATGGTCTAAACAAAATTAAGTCTGAGGGAGCTAGGTCAGGGCTGTGGGTTGGATGGGGTAACACTGTCCAACCCTGTTTAGTGATGTGTTCCGAAGTCCTCAAACTTGTGTGAGGCCGAGCGTTATCATGTTGAATCAAACAATCACCTGGGTGGTTATGATGCCAAAGTCGCTGGAAGTGCCTCTTGAGTTTGGTTAATGTGTTCACATATGCTTCAGAATTAGTGGTGCTGCCTCTTGGCATCACATAAATGAGTATGACACCCTCACGGTCCCAAAACAGAGTGTTGACCTTACCGGCATAAGCAGTTGCTTTGAATTTTTTCTTCTGTGGAGAGTGAGGATGATGCCATTCCATCAATTGTCATTTTGTTTTGGGCTCAAAATGGTAAACCCAGGTGTCATCTGTCTCAATCCTGGACAAGAAGGCTTCCCCTCAGTTTCAAAATGTTGTAGCAACCCAGAAGAAATGTTTTTTCTAAGAGATTTGTGTTCCACAGTAAGACTGTGCAGAACCCACTGTGCACACACTTTTGAGTATGGTCATCGCAGTCTAAGGATCCCCAAGCGGCGGCCTTTGTGCAGTAGCCAAATGCTTGTTCCCTACCCTCCCTAACCACAAGTATCATAAACATCTTAGTGACATCCATGTGCACGTGCGCATTGTTGCCACAGTTAAAAATAGTATTTAAAAGCAAAACTTTGTAGCAGATTTCCACATGTACAGAATACAATCATGCAGTTTGTCTGCTTGCTTTATACACAAATGCAGTAAACAACTATGCATCGCATAATAATTACATTTATGTTACAAACAATTTAAAATATAACTGAGGATGACTTGAACTAATATACTACGCTACAAGATTGGAAATGCATGTTAATATATCCGAGAGAAACTTAGAAACATGTCCTGAATAAGCTATACGTTGTTGGACTATCATTAAATAATTAAAATACATGAATATGAATTTATTTTGAAAAGAACTCTTACTCCCAAAACAAAGCCTCATTTTTGATTATGCTATTTAACCTAAAAGTTAATTTTTATAAATAAGGGTTGCATGTTTACAGTTTTGCTTAATGCAATTATTATGTGTGCGGAGCTATGGTGAAAGTATTTTTTATTTTGTTTGTCCTGCAACCACAGAATGTTAGAAAAACCAAGTTCCAGAAGATGTAAACAAAACCAGTAAATATGTAAAATTAAAAAAGAAGAAGCAGGTGAAAAATGTAAAGCGAACGCAGGTCTTTGTGTCACTCTTGGAAGATAGGTGCTTTTTTACGTAGCTTTGAAAACAATAAATTTGCTTCACAACAATGTTTTATTAATATAAAGCTAATATAAGAAGAGGTTATGTATTGTTTAAGATGTAAGATTTATAAGCATGACAGCTTCTGTTTACTTAAATGAATAGCTTTATTATAAAATACAGGATAAGTAAAAATACGGAAGGCAAAAGAAAGAAAATAAAAAAGAAAATCTTATGTGTTATATTCACATGATTATCTCTATTCATTCTTCTACAAAAGCTTATTCTTCTATCTTCTTCTTAAACGAGATAAAATTTCATTGCACATTTCGTTGTAAATATAAGGATTCATAGGCCAAAGCGATAGTCAGATTATTAAAAACCAGATGATGACTATGCTCTTAGCATGACCACAAGGAAAATACAAATACGGACTTCCAACTTGTATTTCAAAATTCAAACCAATAACAAAGATTTTCCCGGAAATGATTAACATAGCTTGACCTAAAATGTGTCCTTTACTGAGATTGCAGTTTACGCACAGCAAGATTTTGCCTATCTCTTACGGTGTACCAGTTATACAAAAAGTTGTGAACGAGGAAGAATTTACAAGTTATTCCCAGAACATAACATTCAAGATACAAATTTTATTTTTCATAAAAATATCTTAAACATGCGGTATTTTACAAAAATCGTTATAGCTGTTTTTGAGAAATTCAAAACAATAGCAAACATTTTCCACGTAAAGGGTTCTTTTCTACACGATCGTGAACATTACGCACAAAAATCTGGCTTTGCTTATTCAAAGTTTTTGTAGCCCCGTTCTTCGTGGTCTTGGCACTACTGGTACTCGGCAGAGTCATTTGTTGGTGTGGCCGGAGGGTCAGCAACTTGGTTCGTTTCCCAAGGTCTCCACATCTTAATTAAACTATTAAACGCTAATAACTATTAAACACTGCTAAACCTACAAAACTGCACTAAGTAAAACACTATATAACTTCTCTAAAGAAGTAAGATATAAGCTTAACTGTCACAGCTGCTAAAACATACTGAAACCGAAGAAACAACAGAAATGACATTGCAACAACGCTTTGCTTTGGTGGAGCTAAAGAAAGGACCACGCATTGTAGTTGAGGGATGAGAAGACCCTACTAATCGTTTACTGATGGGTTTATGGTCAGACTTCAAAGCTTTCCGTTCGCTTTGTAGCCGATTGGGGAAACGTTGCCTGCGACCAGTTTAATCAATAGCATGTATGATTGCATCCAGACTTCCTTTGCTGATTGACAACTTCAGCACCAACTGCTGAGTCGTTATGCATTGGCCCTCGCGAATGAGCACATCAGCAAGCTGCATCTTGTCAGGTGTGACAGCCATGGATAGTCTCTCCGAATGCTGCAAATCTTGGAGCTCTGCCAAACCGCCTTCTAATGGCCTTGCCCTCAGTACCCAGCAACTAACTGTACTTCTGTCAACTGCAGATGCTCCATAAACTGCACACAAATGTTTGTGAATTTTCCCAGCAGCTTTCTGTACAGTGAGGAATTCAATGATGACATGCTGCTTGTAATGTACATCACTTACAGATGCCATTTTGAAACATTTTTGCAGCTGTGCTATGTGTTGGAGGAAACGGAAAATTTGTTTGCACACTCTGGAAACTTCAAATAATGCATACCTAAAGGTTCACATTCATACCATTGTAGAAGTCCAAGAAAAAAATGTGGTGCATTACTTTCTGGGTGACACTTGTATATACAAAGTGGCCATAATTAAAGAGGAGGAGTTTGAGGGGTCATAAGTAAACAATTGAGAGGCCAAATAAATTGAAATTTGGTGTACATACGTTTCAGACAACAGAAAATCCATTGCATAGTTCAAAAATGTCCACCAGAGCACAAAATTGTGTTATGTGGGGGTGGTGCAGGCCTGATTGACAATGTCAGTAGGTATTGTGACATCTTTGGATGCAGTCAATAGGACACGCTTATGTATGCAATGCTCTACTTATGTGATGATGCTTTTTTTGCCAAAATAACAGCAATGCTTCTGTTGCACTTCAGCGAAGAACCTACCCAATGCTAAATTGTGAAAGATGATCTCAAGCTTCAAACTTACTGGTTCTTTACAAGTGCAACCAGGACAAGGATGCAAATCTGTATGCAATGAAAACTTGGAAACTGTTGCAACTGCTGGAGGCCAATGCTGAGCAGGGATCCAGCAGTGTATGGGCAATATCCTGGAAACTGGATATGCCCTATTCAACTGTTTGGAAATGTTTACACAAAGTGCTGAAATTTTTCCCCTGCAATTTTAGCCACGTCCAATAACTGTGCACTCATCTTTCAAGCTCTGGAGGAGGCGTGGTTTGGAACATCTTTTGAAGTGACAAAGCCCATTTTTACCTGAATGACACTGTCAACAAACACAGTTGTCATTTTGAGCTTCTGATGATCCTTATGCATTTGAGCAGATTCTCTTGCACTTGCCAAAAGTGACAGCATAATGTGGCTTTACGACCTTGTTCGTAATTTGACCTCACTTTTTTTAAGAAGGCACACCAGCTGGAATAAAGACATGTGCTGGAGATGCCGGTGAATGCTGTCCAATTTTGTTATTCCAGACCTTGAACAATGTGGATGTGTCTATATCTCTGCACTGCCATTTTTATGCTGGATGGAAGGCCCCTCACATTGTATTGGAAAGCGTGAGTCCTCTGAGACAATCACCAATGATTGCTTAATCAGTTGTGCATTCCCTATGAAATGGCCTTCCTGTTTGCCAGATCTCAACCCGTGTGATTTCTGGTTGTGTGGTTATTTAAAGAGCAAGATGTACCAAGGACACGTGGATAGTTTAGCAATTTTAAAGGAGCGCATAACGCTCACATGAGACAGTTAGATGTGGATGTGCTACATTCTGCAGTGGACAGTGCGATTCAGACAGTACTTTGTGGAACATATTCAAGGGCAGCATATTGAGTCCCATTTGTAATTGTCATTTATAATTGCATTTGGATTAATGTCACCAATAATATTTTCCTTCCCTTCACTCCCCATAAAGTGCCATTTCATGCTCTGTTGGCAATTTTTGGAACTATTTTTTCTTCCCAGAATGGAATTCCCATTGTCTGAAATGTATGTACAACAAATTTCAATTTATTTGGTCTCACCATTATTTACTTGTGACTCCTCAAATACCTTCTCTTTAATTATGGCCACCAGGTATATATAAATTAATCACAGTCAGGATCCTACTTTTCCTAAACAATGGCTTGCAACGTTCTTTAAATGGAGCCTTATTAATTATTCTTAAAGATTTTTTCTGGAGCAGCAGCACTTTGTGTAGCAGCTATTTCCCCAAAGGCTATGTTTTTTACAGACTGGAAAAATCCAAAGTAGGCTGTTGTAACATAAGTTTCAGGTACCACATCCATAATAGCTCTAAACAAATAATTAACTCTAAATAGTTTAATGCAAATGAACTCAACATGTACTGACCAAGACAAAGAACTATCAATTACTAATCCCAGAAGTTTTATTTCACTACTCTCAATCTGATTCACACTGGTTGTTTTAAGACTACAAGGACTACAGAGGAGATTTCCCCCCCCCCTCTTATTTAAAAGAATACTATTTGTGCTAAATCACATGTAGGCACTATCTAGAGTGTGCCCAATTTTTAATCTTAGAGGTCATAATCTGAGTGAACACATAAAAAAGTGGTATCATCATCATTAAACATGATAGCGGATGAGTCAGTAATATTACTTGCTAAGTCATTAATAACTAAGATAAAGAGAAGAGGCCTCTGAACAGACCCTTGGGGCTCAGATCACAAGTGGTGAAGAGAAATTGGGTATTAGTTGTTTAACTGTGTCCTATCCCATTTCTTAAATATTGGGATGACTCTTGCAATTTTTTTTGAGAACTATGAAAAATACCTTCAACAAGGCATGAGTTGATGCAAATGACAAGTGGTGTCAAAATAGTAATTATATTCTTAATATTGGTAGAGAGGCCATACACCTCTTTACTTTTTGAAGCTTTCATTTTTGGCACAACACTTTTATTTGTCACACATTCCCATTCAAAATATGAGCTGGGCTGCCTTGCTTGTGGTAGGAGTCCCTCGGAAAGTACTAATGGCAATGGTATGTTGCTCCTCACCTCACTGATTTGTTGGTGTGTTAAAATACTCCTCCAAACTATGATAGAATGGACATATAAGAATGATTTTAATTCCTTTCTGAAGATTTTATGCTTGTTAGGACTGCTAAAGAGTTTTTTAACAACATGTTGGACTGTTATAAACCTTATTGCAGAATAGTAGCATCAATTTTAAATTGTTTGCTGGCCTGTGTAAATCCCCTTCTTGCCTGTGTTATGGCCATGCACAGAAAGATCTTTGTGAAACCATAATTAACAGAAAAGGAGTGAATATATGTGCTCTCAAGTAAGTGATAGAATTTTAACCCTTCCTGGGTGGAAATATTTTCAAGATTTTTTACATTATTTTGTGTTCTTCAAATGACAAACTGAAAGCACAAAAATGCTTGTGTAAATCTAGTGACCATTTACTTAATCAAAATGCCAGCTATGATGACTTCTTGTCTCGTTCGTTACAGATTTCCATCATTACTCCAGATGCACTTCAGCTTTGGGCTTATTGTGCTACCTGTATTGTTTTAAAGCCAATTCATTAAGCCTACACCCTTTACCAAGGATACAGTCTCATAACAGATATGGTTTGAAATTCTTCTGGTTCTAAAAACATTTTCCTAAAAGCAATATATCTCCTGGAGCCAAGGCCTCGCGGAGCATATAATGTGCTGGGCTGTTTCAGTTTCTTTCTTGCACAATCTGCAATCTAAATTACCCTGAGACACTCCCATCGTGTTAAGATGCTTTTTCACAAGGCATGTCCTTGAGAAATGCAATTATTGTTCTCAACTGAAGTATGTTACATTTAAGCAAGGCTGTGATGGCTTAATTGATTGCACAATAAGTATCCAATTTGACCTGACCGTAGTCATCAGTAGTGAATATATAATGCGTTTTGCCTGGCAGTGGTTAAGGCTTTTGAATAAGTCCAACAGGAATGACAAGGCCCAATACCACAAAGGATTTGCGCAGTTCTTTTTCTTATCATGAACACTATATAAACAATGATGCAGCAAAGCGAGGGAGGAGGGATTTGGGGGTTAAAACCCAAAACCTCAGAAAAAATATACTAAACAAGATAAGTTATAAACCTATATAAACTCATCACAAAGAAAATCTATTTCACAAAGCAACAAAGACCTTTACAAATGCTGCACTCTGTATGGTGAATTTTAGAGCAACCGTCTCCTGCACACCTTCTCTTTTTATCAATTGAATGTGGCCAGTGATTTAGCCAATCATAGTGTAAAGCTTTGTATGATGTACCTTCAATTTATGCTTACAAGCCAGTCCATGTACCCTAGCTTCTTCTCCAAAATGCTTGCAATAGTAGACTGCTACATCATGCATAAATTCTAGCTGTGACTTTTTTGTTTCAGCTACTCTATGCATTTTGAACACACATGTAATCAACGAGGTAAATATGCAGCTCCAACATTTCTTGCCACCGTTTCCAATACAATGTAGACTCGTGTTTTGATCCATGTGATAAACACCACACATATATTTGTTATATTCCCTGATAACACATGGTTGTGGCACATTTATTCTTTTTCTGCTTCTTTGAATACTGCTTCACTTTTATAACTGGATTCATACCAAATGTGGTTGGTGCAATACTTATGTTGCCATTATCCACCTATTTTGTCAAATGTTTGTCTTTCATTTAATCAAAATGCTAAATCCACACAGTTGTTTGCTTAGAGGTCCCTTCTGAGGCAATGGACAACTTGTGGAAATTCCGTTTTCATGTGTAGTATCTGTTGTATATCCCAAGATTTTAAATAAGCCAACACTGAAAAGCCAATAAACACATTGTCAAAATAAAAAGAGAATGGCAGTTCTTGAACATCGGGTTAAAAATCATCAATGATATTCAAAACTGGTGTTGTGCACTTGCCGAACATAAACAATATTTGGTCTTGGATTGTTTCTGTGGTAAATCTCAAAATTTATGGAATAGCCTGAAGGAGTACACAACGACCACACTTTGTATCCAAATCATAGTGGCTTTCCCTTGATACACTGTTTGCATCCATGACAGATAAAATGTGCAGTCATACTTTCCTCATAAGAAATGTGTTGCTCAGAATTAGATGATCTGTAATGGGTCATAGTTTCCACACTTTATCCCCCATCAGTGCTTTTTTGTTTTTATGGCAAAGTTCAAAATGAGGAAACCTCAGTATTTGTTGAAAACTATTTCATTTTGTCGGTCTTCACCAGTACTCCAAAATGTTCTGACATGGCTGTGATAATTATACCCAGTTACAAGTAAAACTTTGAGTTCCTCAACTTTAAGGTTTGAATTCTGTTTCTCCAGAAATACTGCATATTTTCCAGATTCATTACAAATATGTTCCAGTAAGGCATCATCAAAACAATTCTGGAATTCTTTGTGTGGTTCTAGCCCACTGCACTCTATAGTTAGCCAGTGGAAATATGGGTAACATTGTCCTGGAATCACCATTCATTCAAACAAATTTGGTATTCTTATCAGATGGTGGAATTGATCATGTAGATTTAGTTGCAAAACTTGAGATAAGTGTGTTTTGTAGATGAAGTGGATGGTCCAGAGTCAGAAATTTTCAGTAAATAAGAGTTTTGTAAAACATTAGCCAAAATATCATTATTCCAGGTTCATTTGTAATAGGTATTTGTTCTCATTTCAAAGACACTTCACCAGTTGAATTGATACGAATCAAAAGCACTATTTCACAGATTGCTATTAACTGGCAAGGACACAGATCATCTGGAATACTTCTTTCTTCATCATTTGCATTATCTTTTCCACTTCTTACATCATCTTTCTCAAGGGCTCCATGTAAAATGCATATGGTTCTTTATTATCTGCCAATATTTCCTGCAAGTACTCGAGTGTGTCCTTCAGTGAGAAGCCCCTAAAACAAAAATAAAATAATTCGATCACTCTTCCAATCTTGAACACACACACTAACCACTCACTCCAGTTAGTCTCTTGAGGCTCATTGGACACAACTGGAGGTCCATTATTGTTCAGAAAATGTTCTACATCAAAATCTAAAGCTAAGCAAGGATGTGGTAAAGACAGACTGCCAAGAAAGGAAAGAGAAAACCACTTGGTATGATCCAACATTGCCATATGGCAAATGCAGGCAAAAAACATTAGGAACAAATATGAAATTACAAAGATTGTAAAGTCTATTTGTGGAGTGAGTGAAACAAGGTTTCATTTTACTACAGATATTCTCAAAGATGAACAAAAAATTATGAGGGGAAGTGCAAATAAAATACATAATTACCTTGTCATGTCACTGCAACCCCCCCTTATTTAACATGTTGCTCTGCTACTCCAAATTTAAGGTGTTCCCATGATGAAACTACACAAACTAGTTAAATTAGCGAGGCATACCATGAAACACACATCTCTGTAGAATGAGAACATATGTTTGACATCAGTAACTAGTTTTGTGTTTACTAGCTAGGACATGCTATGTGTGAGTGTGACCATTGTTGCCATATGGTAACTCTGGGACAAATTGAATTAAGTACGATTGATTACTAATTACCACTAGCAAAAGTTAATTCAATTCCCATAATGTGGGCTACTATCTTCCCCTCAAGTGTGAATTGTCTCGCCCACCTGCAGGTACATTTGGTTGTTAAATATCACTTTCTGCTGTTTTTTTTTTTTTTTTTTTTTACAAACCTTTTAAGTGATACAGAGCAGTCTTTTATGGTCTAGCCCATATGTATGTGCGCACTGTCTACTACAGTGGAGGGGGTTTCCATTGCTCCCATGAGTAATTGTAACAGGCATTATAATGAGTACTAACCTTGTTATAAGTGGTGCCCATCTGCATTGAGACATTCCTTGCATTCCTCTCACCATGAGGTAACTCATGAACAATAGTCACCCTGTAGGGTTTCAGTTTAGCAACAGGGGTATTATGAACAGACATTTTTAAATGCCTCTTGCTGTGCAACACATCTTGGAGACTTCTTTGCAGAACGTTCAAATGATGCATCAACTTCATCAATTTTTTTTCTTCAGTTAGAACACGTCTTTTTTGCTTATGTTTAGTGAACCCATTGTCCCAAACATATTAACAAGATATCTGATGGTATCTCTATTTGGAACTGTAATACCAGGAAATGTCTCCTGAAATAGTCTACACACCTGTTGGTTTTTGCGATGTATGGTACAGAAAAATTCTTCATTAAAGTGCGAATTTTTCCATAGGCATTTCAGTATTTTGTTCTTCTTTTCTTGTTAACATTTTAATTGCTACTATTTTTCCATCCATTTTCTTCCCATTTTTCCTCCCATACTTTTTGTCTCCATTCTGCTAATTCTTTGCATTCTGTCATATAATGCTCTGTGTTTTCACTGCCTCCGCATAGTTCACAAATTCCGCTTTTTCTGCCTCTTAGCCCTCTCAGGTACATTGATCCTGTTCTCATCCATGCAAATGCTTCTTTATCAGCTCTATTACAATAATTCACATACCCTTCTCTTCCCCATTTCCTTTTTACTAACGTATAGACCCTAGTGAGTGTTTATTCTCTAAGCTTCTTACTGTTACCCAGAAGCCATTGCCATTTCTTTCTCCTGCTCTCCAAATACCTCCTATTCCTATCTTCTCCATAATTTTTTTCTACCCCTGTCCACCAGCTGTTTTTATTTTTCATACTCTTTTCTTGTTCCATACATATCTTAAAGATTTCCCCTTCATCTTTTTTCAGGCATCTAAACCAGAATTTCAATATCCTTTCCAGTATCACTCCCTTTCTTCTTGTTCTTCCTAATGCCACTAATGCTGCTTTCCCTGGTGCTGATCTTGGTAACCCATATAGCTCTTTACAGAACAACTGCTTAGTTCAGATCCCTCTCAAATTTTAACTGTATGTAGCATTCTTGCTTCTACCAATGCCTCATACATTCTTTCTATCCATTTAGTCGGCATTTCTAATTTGTATTTGCACATCCTTTCTCCTGTCATTGCCACCTTTCCTTTAGCCATAACCTTCCTGCTATGCACCACCCATTCACCATTACTGCTCATCCTCACCCCCAAATAATCAAACTCCTTGACAACTTCTAACTTTAAACCTCCCATCTGCCATTTCTCTTCTTTTTTTAATTTATTTCCTCTTGTAAATACCATAACTTTTGATTTATTTATATTTACTTTAATTGCCCATTCTTCACAGAATTCATGTATTCCATTGATTGCTTTCTGTAGCCCAATTACTGTTATAGCCCCAGCCATAAGATCATCTGCGTATAGTAAACCTGGTATCTCTCTATTTGCTATTATGGGACAGTACAGATTTTTTTCTTTCATTCTTTCTAATATGTCATCTATGAATCTATTAAATAATATAGGGCTCAATTTGCACCCTTGTCTTAATCCTATTTTTTGCTCAGTCATTTCTGTAATTCCATTATTTGCACATCTTATACTAAATTCTATATCTTTATAAATCTTAATTTCTCTTATAAAATTTTCGCTTACCCCTTTCTTAATTTATAAGATAATGGTTCTCTATTTATTGTATCAAATGCTTTTTCAAAATCTGCAAAAAAACCTGTATATCCTTCCTCTTTTCCTGCCCAGATACTTATCTATTATAGTCTTTATTATAAATACATTATCTATTGTTTGTTTACCTTTCCTAAATCCTGCTTGATATTCTGACAGTTTTCCTTCCTCTTCCACCCATTTTCTTAATCTGTTAGCCAATATACCTGTGTGTATTTTCCCAAATATTGATAATAAATTTATTCCCCTATTTGCTCCTCCCTCCCCTTTGTAGATTGATAACACCATACTTATTTTCCATCGTTCTGGTACATCATTCTTTTCTTTAATTTTATTTAATAATTTTGTCATCACTTTTAAACCATTTTGCATTTCACCATACATTTTCCAAAAGTCCCTTGGTATTCCATCTATTCCTACTGCCTTGCCTTTTTTTTACATTCCTTATTTGCTGGTAAACTTCCAGCCCCGTGATTTTACCATCTAATTTTCATTAAATATTCCTCTTTTTCCTACCTCTTTTGGATCTAACTTTACTCTTCCCTTTTCCAATTAGGCTTCTAAAATATCCTATCCATTCACTCTGTGTAATTTCATTTTTCTCCCCTCTATTCTTGTTTGTCATCCTCACTATTTCCCAATATTTGTTTTACTATCCTTTCCATCTATTGCTGCCTTTAGTTTACTTTCTATATTTCCCTGACATTCTTGCCTCTTAGCCTCAAGCAAACCTTTATATCCTCCCTGAAGTTTCATCAGGTTTTGTTTATCCCTTTCTTTCTCTGATCTCCTCCACCTAATAAGCTCTTTAAATACCTCCCTTTTTCTTGCTCTGCACTCATCAAACCATCCCTTAATTTCCTGGCCTTTTCCCTGCCTTCTTTCCATCCCTTCTCCTGCTCTTGTTAGTAATAATTTCAGTAGCTCTTAATACTTTTTCTGGTTTTTCCCTCATTCATAGCCATTTATATTCCACACTCCACAATCTGACTTAGCTTTGAATTTAATTCTTTTGAAAAGTCCCCTTTTAGTTCCTCCATTTATACACTTTTATTTTCTTTATTTGAGCTATTTCCGTATTCTTTACCTTTTGCTCCAAAACATTTATTTCCATCATTAATGGAAAATGTCTACTACTTACTACTTCATTTATTATTTAAAATGTAGTGATTCTCTCCTCCAGTTCCTCACTACATAATATGTAGTCTACTACACTTTGCCTGTTTGCGTTTACAAATGTAAACTCCCCTTCCTCATCTCCTTCCATTGTTCCATTACATATTAACATGTTTACCTCACAAAATTGTAGTAATTTTTTCTGTTCTCTATTACTCACTCCATCCCTGCTTTTCCTAATAACCTTCCATTCCCCTAACCTATTCTCGCATTCAAGTCTCCCATTACAATAAATTCTGTCTCTGGCATCTTTTCCCGCATTTCCTCCATGTCTAGCTTACTATAAAAATGGCCGTCGTAAAAGTATGATGCTTCTGGAGGGTTATATGCCACCCCTGTTCCTAATCTTACTCCGTTATTCTGTTTTAACTATTGACCATACACCTTGGAACCTCTTTTCTCCATTTTTTTGTATATCAATAATTGTTTCCATATCGCTCTTTACAAACAGACTTACTCCTCCTGATGCTCTTCCCCTATCGCATCTTTTCCTTGCCTTTTTTTTTCTAGAAACTTAAAACCTGCTATCTCTGCTACCTCTTCTATCCCAACCATGTCTCTGCCACTCCTACAATATCCATAGAGCACATAATGTTTTTAACTTCACCACTGCCTATCTTATTTCTTAGCCATTCCACATTCCAAAACATTAATTGCAACCCCTTTCCCTATTTGTTCTTTGGTTGTTCTTGAAACTTAAAACTCTCCATCATTTTCCTGTATCTTGTAGTTCTAGGCTCCATTTCCCTTTCTTCTCTTTCACCCCTGAGCCAAATATAATCATCCTTGGATATAATCTTTAAACCCTTCTTTATTATTATTTCTTCTGTCTCACTCATGGATCTTACCCATATCACTTGCCCACCCTGCGCTTTGCCCCACCCCACAATTTCACTTCTCACTGTCTCCCTTCCATCATTCCTCACAACTCCTGCTGCCTCCCCTCTTCTTTCTTCTGGTCCCTCCTTCTCGGTCATCTTGCTCACCAATGTTGCTCCATTCACTTACACTGCCAACTCTTCTTCCTCCCTTCCCCTTGTTGTCTCTTCTTGTCTCTCCAAAGCTGCTTCTCCCACTTCTCTTGCCCTCCTGATCAGCTGTTGTATGTCTCATGGTTCTCTCGTGTTGATGCCCTCTTCTTGCCCATGCTTGACTTTGCTGAAATCTTGCTGACGATCCCATTCTCTGTCTTTGTCCTGTATTTTCCGACCGTTCTATATATTGCTGCGGTGCATACGTTTCTCTGGCTTCATTTCTTTTAATATTCATACTCCATTTTTCACCTTCTACTATTAACTGTAGACCTCTTAAGAATGCTTTTTTCCCTCCGCCCTTGTTTCCTTCATTCTTTGAATTAATTCCTTCCTTAGGTCTTGTTCCTCTTTTGTATAGTCCTTTTCTATAAATATTTTTGTCCCACTTAGTCTTCTTGTTTGTCTTATAATCTCCCATTTTCTTCTCATTGTTGTCAATTTCAAAATAATAGGTCTTGGCCTTCTTCCTTTTTTGCCTATCCTAAACATATCTTCAATTTCCCAGCCGTACATCCATATTCCCAGCACATCTTCTGGGACACATAAGTTTTAGTATCTCTGTAACATTCTTAAATTCCTTTTTAAGATACTGCTTTTCTTGCAATCTCTTTTTTTTAACCAGTGACTCACCAAGATATACAAGACTCTCATTTAATGCATGTAAAGCTACATCTGGGACTACTAATGAATTGGAGTCATCTCCTGAAGTCAGTGAACTAGATGACTCTGCATGTAGTTCTTTACTTTTTACATCTTTGGACAAACTTGAAACCAGCAGTTATGTTATTGACCCTTGAATTTTTTATGAATTTTTCCTACACTTACACACATTTTTTCCCCGTGATTATCCACAAATCTCCTGAACCATCCACGTTTGCACATTTCGTGGATCTCTCTTACACTTTTTATGTCCATCTTCCTCAAAAGGATCACAACAATAAAGCATATTTACAAAATCCGTCTCTTAGACAACTGTTTCTAAGTAAAACAATATTTTTACTAAAAATATTTTCATTAATTACTTTTAGAGCCTCTTAGCATACACATAGTGAATAACAATACTTCACTTATAGTCAATTATTAGCTAATGAATGACGAAGCAATTACTATGAGTTGCCTAATCATATACTGTGATTGGTCATAATAAGAATGCATGCTATTGCGATTGGTCATAATAAGAATGCATGCTATTGTAATTGGTCATAATAAGAATGCATGCTATTGCGATTGGTCATAATAAGAATGCATGCTATTGTAATTGGTCATAATAAGAATGCATGCTATTGCGATTGGTCATAATAAGAATGCATGCTATTGGCTAATACATATTTAAAAGTCATTATGATTGGTCATAATACAAAATGTGTTATTGCAATTTGGTTATAATATGAAATGCATTATTGCGATTGCTCATAATACAAAATGTGTTACTGCAATTACAAGATGTTTACAATAATCTATAATGTGAATCCAATTTATGATTTTAAATTCACAACTGTTAATGTTTAGGTAATAGTACAATAGGAATGTACTACATTTGAATCAAACTCTATTTTTGTGAACAAACTGTAGGATTCTTTAAAATGAAAACTCAAATGTTTATGTATGGAATAATTAACAGTATCTCATGATATTTCTTGTGTCCAGATTTGATATTCTGAGGATTAATAGGGAACTATTAAACCAATTGTATATATTTTTTTAAAATTTTTTGAGATAACTTGTTTTGAGTTATTCAAGGTCAAAGGATCATATGACCTTGAGAGCTGCAAATATAGTTGTGTTAAATATTATTTGAAAGCTACTCTTACCAGCTTTTGACTGATATTACTTTCAACTCTGTGAAGCAATTAGCACAAAAACTACATTCATTCATGCTAATGGATTTGCAGAAATTTTTCTGTTTTCTTCCAACCTTAGAACCACTGTATCTGATAAAGTAGGTGACTAAGATGGCTACTAGTTGGTACAGTTTCATATTTCATAGTGTTCACCAAATTTCATGGAAATCAAAAGGGGTCAGGTTGAAAATTTTACTTAACTGTGTTGATAAGATTTTTCCTTATGACCCTTTATGGTTCAGATGGAGTCCGTTATTCCCCAAGCAGACATTACCTAGGCATTTGTTCACATCACAGAATATGATTAAACTGTTTAAGAAAATATTTTCAGTTTTCTTTGTGTTGAGTTGCTAGTATCTAATTTGTTTCTGTGTTTTGACTGCTAATTTTCTTGTAAACTGGTTGTGTATCAACTTCTGATGTGTCTATTATAGTTTTCAGCTCCATATTGTATTATTTGCTTGTGGGTATATTTAATAGTATGTGTTGGGATGCAGCGTTTATGATCAATATAATTATCACAGAGCTCAGGTTTCCTATATATGCCAAAATGTAACCTCTTATCATGCTTTTTACGATAGGTTGCAACCTCAGTGTGCCTAGCTGGACTATAATGGTAATGTCAGGTATATGGCAGTACCCCTCCATGGAAATGTGTTTGCTATCTTTGTATGCATTGTACTTGTGAAGAGATTTTTGGGAATGCCAGTTATCAGTTTCTCCTAGTGAGCCTAACTGAAAGGATTTATAAGCAAATTTTGCAGAATGAAAAACCAGTATCTCTGCAACTATTGGGGATGAAACTTACCCAAATTTATAGAATATAAAGCTCACCATGGAGAATTGTTGTATTCCAATAACTAATTTGATCTAAAATGATTTAACTTGGTTATTTATGGCATTTGCAGTTATATGCATTGAGATTTAGGTTAAGTTAGTAAAACAATGTTTTTCTTAAGTCTGCACAGTCACATTGAAATCATAATGGTGTAATATATGCATATGTTTTTATCTATGTAATTTTAGGTTGTTGCAGCTAGTAGAATGCTGTCGTACATTTATAATGTAGTTGCCATGATAGTGGTAGTATGGAGCATAACTGCACCATCCACCACCAAGATATGTGATAGTTCTGAAAGGCGTGAAGAAATGACATCCTTCATAGGCTGTTTCAAGGACGATTCTACATCTCATGATCTTCCTTATGCTGTGAACTTGAGTGATGACTTCACTTACCATCTTTGTGTATCCAGCTGCAAGAATCTCTTTTTTCGGTAAGCATTTACATAATTCGATTTAACTAGTTATTCAGATCAATATGGTACATTGACATTCAGTAGTAGTGGCTATTTAAACATTGCCTACATTGATTCTACCCTAAAATTGGTAAAATAATTTTATGGCTGAAAAGAAAAGTTTGTCTTTCAAATTGTCAACCCATTTTTAGTGTTGAATTTGGAAGTAGCTATATTTCCTACTCTCCTTCCCCCACCTGGAATGTGACTTTGACACATGGTGCAGATTTTACTTTTCTGTTAACAGGCTTGCCAGCATGGAATATGTTCATTTTATATTTGTTTTCAAAAATGGTATATGTAATATATGTGCAGATTGTAATACAAAATATTTCCTTAGACTTATATATTGTTTTTGGTAACTTTTGGATAAACTACTAAGAACTAATGTTTTCTGCAGAAAATTTTATTCGTTGATCACAAGGCACTAATAAAAGCCAGTGTTATTTTTTCCCAAACGCATTGTTCAGAAATTCAGCAAATTCTTGGTGCACAAAAATAATGTAGTCAATAGTAAATTGTATAAATTCCAAAACACACTCAAGCTATTCAACAATTGAGAGATGGAATGGGATGTGATAATAGGTACAAGTAGAGCAAATTTCACTAAAGATGCATCGTTGTGCACTACTTATTTTATATATGAATTACTCCATGTCAGGTCAAACATCCATGAAACACCAAGTCATCAAATCTCTTCAGAATTTGTTGTATGCATTTGATGCTTTGAAATAGAAGACACCTTTCTTTCTTTTTTTTTTTCCCTTTTTTTCTTCTTTTTTTTCCCCTTTCCTTCAAAAAAGTGGGTGTGCCCCATAATTAATCACTTTTATCTCACTTCAAATTCTCGTATAAACTTCATATTGCACTCATTTTAAAGCTTATGGAATTTACTTTATACATAGACGAGAATGAATCTGATTCAAAAGATAAATTATTTATCGGAGAAATTTGGACTGTTAAATTCAATTTTGTGTTGTATATTGAGAACCTAAAAATATGTTTAAATACACACATTCTCCATTTAGTAGTGTATACATGTGCAAAGTTTCAAGAGGGCGTTCATTGAAGTATATTTATAAGAAAATATCGTTTATCCAGAACCCTCCTCATGATAGCGTAGTGCAGCAGCTTCCGCCTGGAGTGTGAAAGCAGAGGGGATGGATGGCGACTCGCAGCTGTTAACAGTTACCTAAGATTATTTTTCTGAACATTTCCAGATTTAAAATACAAGCAAACCCTTATCACAACAACAATAATAACAACTTTATTCACCATTAAACTTTTACAAAAAGCAATAGGTTTCATCAGGAACATATTTGCAAATATATATACCAGTCTTGTAAGTAAGATAGTACAGAAGTTGTATAAAAGCTGATTTAAAGTATACAAATTTACTTAGGTTAAAAGTCTTCAGTGTTAACCTAATACTCAACACATAGCAGAATTACATAAATCCTGAGATGTGAATGTTACACTCCATATATTCATCTACAGAGTAAAATGCTGTTTGTTTGAGCCATGTTTTGACTAAGAGGGTAAACATGTTCAGTGGTAGTTCTCTTACATTGAGGGGAAATTTATTAAAAAGCTTTAGCTGTTGGTAGTAGTGGCTATTGATACTCTTGCTTAATCGGTTATGTGGTGTGTCTAAATCAAATTTACATCTAGTGTTATAATTATGTACAGTGGAACGATTTACAAATTAATTCACATTTTCTTTGACATACATAATATTACTAAATATACGTAATGAAGGTAATGTCATCAGGGTTACGATTTTTAGGTGCGCACCTTTTTTCTTAGGTAAGTTAAAGCTGTGCGGAAAGATATCACAGTGTGAAATTTTGTTTCTAGTTGCGAAAAGAGGCTTTTTTTTAGCACCTTTTTCCCTTTTTTGGGACCTTTACCCCTTTTTGGCACCTTTATCTCATTTTCCCCCCAACCATGCCCATAATCCCCTTTTTCCCCTTTTTTCTTTTAAGTTTCATTCCAATTTATTCTTTAACTTTCAATTAACGTCTCCTCAGCTTGCTGTGTCCGTGCGAATAGCAAGTCCACCTCTTTCAGTAAACGCTGCGCAGGAATTGAAAGCACACCCACAACAATGGAAAATAATTGTGTGTTCGACGAACACCTCTTTCTCTTGCTTTACTGCTATAAAGTAGCCTGCAATAAATCAGTTGACAATGAGTGGTTCTATCCCACCAGAATCAGTAGCCTGCTGTTTGTGAATGTGGGTTGGTTACTGTGAGAGACGTCATCTACGTGGAGGCGAAGGCTGGGCACACAGAGATGGCAGTAACCTCACCCATGCGTTCCGAGAATTATTAAGACTGGGTTCTGTTCGAAACTACTAGAAATTGCTGAGACTGAAGTTCCAGCATGAATGAGAACGTTCTGGTAATTGTCGCAGTGTTATAAGAGAATGTGCACAGCGAATGGGCGCAAGAGTGAGTTGTGTGAGAGTCGCATTGTGTTAGCAAGTGAACTAGTGTTAGCAACGAGTGTACTAGTACTAGATTTTACCATGCCAAACGTGTCCAGAGCTCGATTTATTGTTCTGGCTGAGGAATTCAAACGAGATTTCATAGACACTGATGGAACTGTTACACAATGTACTATTTGTGATTCAGGAATTTTGTTAGATGAAAAACACTGGCAAGATCACATCAAACAACACATTTCCAGCTCTAAGCATCAAATGAACAAGATTCTTCAAGCAAACAACTCACGGCAACCTCTATTACGAAATGCATTTCAACAGAGTTCTTCAAAAAGCCAAAATTTGAAGGAATTAAACATTGATTTGTGTGCAGCTCTTACACAAGCAGGAATTCCACTCAATAAGGTGAACCATCCAGCCTTCAAGGGATTTCTTGAAAAATACACAAAGATGTCAATGCCCGATGAGAGTACTTTAAGAAAAAACTACATGGAGCCTGTTTACCAAGAAACCATAGAAAGAAAGGAGAAAGTGTGTGATTGTGATGTGGGAATCGTTGTGGATGAAACCATAGACTCAATGGAACGATATGTTTTGAACATTTTAGTTTTTCCCTTAGCAGGGGAGAAAGTTAAGCCCATGTTGTTAAAAATGTACAAGCTGCAGAAAGCCAGTTCCAGTACAGTAGTGCAATCCATTATGGACTTCTGCCAAAAACTCAGGCCTACTGGTATCAAGTTTGAAAAACTACTTCTTGTGCTTATGGACCAGGCTCCATACATGGTTTCAGCTGTTAACCAATTGAAACCTTTATTTCCTAACTTGAAGCATGTGACATGCTTGGCTCATACCCTTCACAGGGTTTTTGAATCCATAAGGAACAAATACAACATCGCAAATCAATTCATCTCTGTCGTGAAGAAGATTCTACTGAAAGCTCCGAACCGTGTTGTTTACTACAGTGAAATCACTGGCCTGCCCCTTCCAAATTTCCCGGTCATTACTCGCTGGGGATCTTGGATTGAGTGTGCTGCTATGTTGTGCGCGAATTTTGACAAAATTTAAGAGTTTGTGCTTTCTTTGGATCCATGCGACGCAGGTGCAATTTCCAAGGCACAGCAACTTCTGTTACCGGAAAAAATACATAATTTGCAGACAGAACTATATTGTGTCCATAGTTACAAGTACCTGCCTGCAGATATTAAACAACTAGAACAAGGTCTGGAAAAGGAAAAACAATGGTATATCTTTACTTCTGTGAGGGAGCAGTTAGATGGCTTTGCCAAAGACAAACTTGAATCTAGTCTTCAGAAGAATCCAGACGTTGAGGAATTTGCCACATCTGTAGAGTTGCCATTCTGAGTGAATACAAGGTTTGTCCCACTGGTTTCTGTGGATGTTGAAAGAAGCCTTAGCATCTACAAAGATATTCTATCTCCTAATAGAAACAGACTTACTTCTAAAGATGTGGAGATGGTTAATGTCTTGAAGTACAACAGCTTCATGTTTTTTCCTTCTTTTGATGAGCGATATTTGATGTACTTGTTTGTAGTTCAATAAATTAGAATAGAGGAAGGAGAAATCGTTCATTAAGTTAAGGCAATGCACAACTGAAATTAACATTAAATCTAAAAAAATCTCAAAAAAAAAAAAATTATGTTCCCAAAAATTCTCCATTGCTTGTAGTTTTAGAATCCACTTTTATTTTTGACCTAGTGAACGCTTCAGAATCGTTGCAAGACTTTTTAAATACCCTTGCGCATTTGGTTGCTAGTTGTTTATATTTTGAAAACTTCGTTTTAAAGTGTCTCTTATTTTCAGCATTTCTGCATATTCAAAATGTTCCGCACAATGTAGTTTTCATCCATTCATATTGACATTTTTTATGCTTATTTCAAAAACCCAAATAAATAAAACTGTCATATAATTTTTCTGTGTAATGAATAGTTTTTGCGCTACTAATTTTTGAAGATAACAATGTATACAAAAAACATTGGGAAAAAAATGCAAATACGAAACTGCAAAACTTTTTTCTCTTAAACTAAGAATGGTAAAAAAAAATTATATGACAGATTTGTAGTTCCTTGACATAGAAGCAACATAAATTTTTTTTTTGAAAAATGTATCATGTGCTGCATTTTGCATATACCCAAATTTTATGTTTTGAAAATTAATAACTTGAAAACTAATTAAGATGTTGAATTGAAATTCACAAAACAATTATATTTAAAGAAGGCTGGCATGTGGTTAAAATTTCAGCCCAATTAAATGGATAGTTTAGAAAATAGCAATTTCAATTGTGCATCCCCTTAAATAAACCAGCACCTTATTGTCCCGTTTTGTCACCTTATTTGAGCACCTTTTCCCTTCCTTTTTTCATCTGAAATTTGCACCTAAAAATCGTAACCCTGCTCATAATAAACAAAAACCATTTGCTTTCTTTCCTCCAAATAGGATATTAATAATTTAATTAATTTTAATTATTTTCCATAATAAAAAGGTTTATCAAATAGAATATGTGAAATACAGTCAAAAGCTTTGGTTAAATCTATCAAGGTGGCCGCAGTTGTCTCTTTGTCTTCAAAATTTTTTAAGATTTCAATGATTAAGCATTCTACTGCTTTTTCGGTTCATAGCCCCTTTCTGAATCCAAACTTCTTGTCCTCTAGAATTTTATTTATTGAAAAATAGTTGTAAAGTTGGATCAAAATACAGGATTCAACAACTTTGCTAAGTATAGGTACAATTGTAACGGGACAGACATGTATTATCACCTTTCTTAGATAGGTATGACTTTGTAAATCTTAAAGCAAGTGGGATATATTCCCTGAACAAACATCTGATTAATCAAGAAAGTCAAAGGTAATGCTTTAAAATAATGAGAGTTGGAGGTTGTTACATTACATCACTAAAAAGTTCTTACTTTGAACGCGTTTCGGGAGAATAGTTTCCTCCCATCGTCAGCATGTTTCAAACTGATTTTGCCGGTTATTGTCTGGGGAATGTGTGGGATTAGTGCTGTTCTCTGGTGCTGGGTGGCGGTAGTTCGAAATTCATTAGGTGATTCCTGTGTTTGATGATATGTAGTTTATCCCAGATGTCCAATTCATTGCTGCTGTTGACTGGTTTTAAGAGTTTTATGTTTGGAGTGATTTCATGGTTTGAAGACCAGAAATGATGTGCTACTGTTGATTTCTCCATCTGTTTTTGGTAAATACATCGCATATGCTCTTTAAGTCTTATTTCAAGATTTCTTTTGGTTCTTCCTATGTATACCAGGTTAGTCACTACAAACTATTTGATATATACCAGCTGATTTATCATTGGGGATAGGGTCTTTTGTTCTGTTGCATAGTAGTTTCTGTATATTGTGGTTATTCTGTGGAGTCAGGGTGATGTTGTATTTCTTGAAAATCCTATGAAATTTATGATGTGTCCAAGGGTAATAAGTGAATTTCCTATATGCTTGTGGTTTTTGTTGTATGAATAAAGTAGTCATTTGTTGGATGTATTTCTGTCTTTCAAACTTTATCTTCTTAGCTATTGCTTTTTTCTAGTATCCATTCTTGGTGGCTAGCCACCATCCATCCATTCTGATGGATACCAGAAAAAAACAATAGATAAAAAGATAAAGTTTGAAAGACAGAAATATATCCAACGAACAACTACTTTACTCCAACAAAAACCACAAACATATAGAAAATTCACTTACCACCCTTGGACAAATCATAAATTTCAAAGGATTTTCAAGAAATACAACATCACCCTGGCTCCACAGAATAACCACAATATACAGAAACTACTATGCAACAGAACAAAAGACCCTATCCCCAACGCTAAATCAGCTGGTATATATCAAATTGTTTGTAGTGACTAACCTGGTATACATAGGAAGAACCAAAAGAAATCTTGAAATAAGACTTAAAGAGCATATGCGATGCATTTACCAAAAGGAAAAATCAACAGTAGTATATCATTTCTGGTCTTCAAACCATGAAATCACTCCAAACATAAAACTCTTAAAACCGGTCAACAGCAGCAATGAATTGGACATCTGGAAAAACTACATATCGTCAAACACAGGAATCACCTAATGAATTTCGAACTACCGCCACCCAGCAGCCTTTGGAGGTTCATCAACCCAGCACCAGAAAATGCCTCTAACCACATACATTCCCTAGACAATAACTGGCAAAATCAGTTGGAAACATGCTGACGATGGGAGCAAACCATTCTCCTGAAACGCGTTCAAAGTAAGAACCTTTTAGTAACAACCTCCAACTCTCTTTATTTTAAATTATGACACATCGCTGTTACTAGCTTCTCAATCTTCAAAATTAATTAAAGGTAATGCTATTTCATCTATTATTTTCTTTAATATTTAATTAGATAAACCATATACAGAGCAGTCCCTCAGCGCTCTGGCCGGGAATTGCACGGCAGTCTTATGCGACACGTCTGAATGAACTCAAGGCCACGGGCTCTTCTGCTTATCGGACATGTGGCAGCGGGCTTCAGTTAGCTGTTACTGTTTCTTGTGTATAGACGCGAGACGCATGTGTATTTGTGTGTGATTGAATTATCGGAGTATTACTACCCAAAAATGGTACTCAAATTTTCGCTTGAACAAAGACTCTTTATGTACGACACGTATGTGAAAACCGACTCATGTAGACAGATGTGTAGGCAATTTCACGATAAATTTCCTGGTGTTCCAGTTCCAAGTAGAGAAACAGTTAGATATCTAGTGAGTAAAGTGAAGAGAGTGGCATAATTGTTAAGTTCATAACGAGCAACAGACTACTTAACTGATGAAAGAGGGTATGCGCAATAGATCTTTAAGGTCGCAGTGCTTGGGCATAAAACCCACCCCTTTTTCAAAGCACAAACAAACTACGAATAGCATCATTTAATTGTGTAAGTTGTAAAAAGAAACGAAGGGTTCTAACGGAAGAAAAACTGGATGAAATTGGCAAAGCATTTGAATGGTCTCCGAATAAATCTTTGCGACGTGTAGCACAAGTCAGTGTTTCAAAAACCTCAGTACACAGGTCTACGAAACTGTTGAAATTGAAACCATACAGAGTGGCTATTGTCCATCACTTAGAGTCTATAGGAATAATCCTCGCACCATAGACGATCTTAAAAACAATATAAGAACAGAAATTAGGGAAATTACTTATGCGTGTGAATGTTAATTTCATCAGAAGGTGCCAAGAATGTTTATCTGCTGAAGGACACCGCTTTCAACACCGACAGTGAAAAAGGTTAGTACTGATAAAATAAAAAGTAATAATGTTTGTTTGATAGGTAATATATCGTAATAATCATCATAAAATCAGTAATAATATGGTATCAGTATCAATAATGAGAATGATGAACAGATACACTGAATATATTGCGTGGATCACGCATTGCGATTGCTGGCCAGATAGCTGAGGGATTGCGCGTGGAACACACATTGCAACTACCAGCCAGATGGCTGAGGGACCGCTCTGTATATCATGGGTATGAGATGTACTTAACCCTTTAACAATGTTGATAACTGTGTCTGGTGAAACTTGCTGCCATTTAAAACTTTTGTTCGATGACATGTTAGTGGAAAATTGTATAGTAAATTTAAATGATTATGAGTATTAGTAGTCATTAAATCTTTGTCACATGCATTTCTGGAAACATTTATGAAGTATTTGTTATACTGATTGGATTCTATAGGTATTGCACATTTAGATTTAGGTGCATTAATAGCACCCTTAATAAAGGACCATGCTGTTACATTTATTTGTTGCATGTAAAATTAAGTTATTGTTTGCTGCGATTTTACAATGCATTTCGTATACCGTTTCTAGAAGTTTGTATCTCTCACTGTTTTCTATTTCCATACTAAGTTTGGATTTATCATAAAGAAATAATAGCATGTTGCGCATTTTGAGCAGCTCTGGTTTAAACCAATTAGGAGCTCTTGTCTGAGTTTTTGACTTTAAACTAATAATTTTCTCTGGGCAATTTATATTAAAGTAAAATGTAATAATTTGGTTAAAATGTGTAAAGATATTTTCTATGTCGCCAGTGCTGTACAATTCAGACTAGTAGTTTCCATTAAGCTAAGTCTAAATGAACCTAACCTTTCTTCTGACAGTAAGCATTTTGTAAAATGCACTGTTTCATTTGGTGAGTTAGTGCTTTGTATTTTTTTTTTTTCCTTTAGCTGATATTCAACCCAAATACTAGCATGATCTGACAATATATTTTGCTCAAGAAAATGGTACTTATAGCCTGTTTTGTGTACATTTGTTACAATGTTATCCAGACATGATTGATTAGGAGTGGGTTTATTATGAATACAGTATAAGTTGTTAGATCTTAACATATTTAAAAAGTCAATGGTATCTTGTAACGGATCCAATATATTTACATTGTAGTCACCCGCAAATGCTATGTGGCAATTAAACTTATCCATTAGGTAAGTAATTAAAGTTTCCAAGTGGCTTACAAATAATTTTACATCAGAACTTGGTGTATGATATACAGACACTATAATGAAATTATAGTCACATAGCCTAATAGCTACAGTTTCACAAATGCTGTTTTTACTGTAAGCTGATACATTAATTATTTCAAATTTTACATTATTCCTAACAAAAATTGCTACCAGCATGGGTCAAGGGGGGCTTTCTCCCAAAAATATCACCTAATATAAAGCCACTGGGTATTTAGAGGTTAGATTCTTCTTCGGAGAGCCAGTGTTCATTAACACATAACACATCTGTTGGCATTTTATCTAGTATTAGCTCTAACTGTCCTAGTTTATTTTGGTGGATTGTAGATTAACTTGTGTAAAATGGTTGAGAAGGCCAGCCCTGAGGAAGGAGCAGTGTGACCGTATGCACAAAGTTACCTGCAGGCCTCTGGTGAGCACATCGTGCCCTGTGCATGGATGGGGCTTCCGGCTGTCCCTTCAGAACAATGACTCGTGCAACAAACCCTTTATGTACTGCCTCCCAACAGTTTTGGGTAATTACTGCTACAGAAAGTTCTTCTTGGCAAGTTCGAGTAGCCTCCCCTTTGAGAATGCTCCACTTTGTATGCAGGGCCTCTATAAGGGTGTGCTCTTGCCTGGACAGTTAGTCAGTAAGTTAGAAAGTGTTTAGACAGTGCTGAGTGCAATTCATTTGTGTTCTTAGTGTGTGTCAGGAGTGGCTCAAGTGTAACATGTTGTGCTAAGCTGAGTGCCCAAGTGATAAATAAAGTTTGTTTTGCAGCAGCTGGTGTTCTCATTTTTTACAATATGTAGTAAAGGCCATGTACCGATTCTGCAGTTGACCAATGCATGCACATAAGGCATCCATAGACTGTGAGCAGTATAGTAATTTCCTTAAGACTGGTTTTTATGAAGTAATTTTAATTTTACGGATTAGTTTATCAAAAAGTAATGTTTATTTGTGATTTACTAAATATTTCCCAAGTAAATATAGTTCATCCCAATGATTTTTTTTATATACTTTTCCCCATAGTTGCACTGCGAATGCCAAATATAAAGGCAATGTTTTGGGCCTTCTCATTTCAAATCTAGTAGTTTCTGAACTAGTCATTCTTGAAATTTTTGTGTTGCAGCTATGCTGGCATCCAAAACAATGAGCTGTGTTATTGTGGTGGAACTCATGGAAGATATGGTCCAGGAACATGTGAAATACCCTGTCCCGATGAAGTAAATACAACTTGCGGAGGTTCCTTGGCTAATAGCATTTTTGATACAGGACAACGAAGTAAGGGAATGCAGTTTAATTATGATCATATTGAATTTATTGTTTATGTTGCAGCACTCCTGCTGCTATCTTTAAGTGCAAATCCTTACTGAGTACTACAAGAGGTCATTCTAAAAGCTAGTAAGAGTGGTGGCAAAGGAGTGCATTTGTTTTACTTGTCAACTAAATCAAATTTATTTGCCATGGTGCTGCTTGCTGCAGAAATGTTATCAGAATAACTGCACTGAATAATCAGATCTGTTAGTATTAAATTGTAATAAGGTATTGCATTAAACGGTGTATAGGTTTTTCTCTCACATCTACTTTCTTTAACATATGCCGGCTCAGAATTACCAGGTGATGTGCTTTATATTCAAAACACAATCTTAAAATGTTAAGCCAGTGATTTTTAGTATTTTGCATATGTAAACTACACAACTAGGGCAGAAAATGTCTATGACCTACTTCATGGTTCACACTTAACTGGAAGGTCAGGAAAAATGTTACAAATATGTTGATAAGTCAGGGAAATGGCTAGTTTTTGGAAAAATGTCAGGGAAGTTTTCGCACAGATTTTTTATTGGGGTTTTGCAAAAAGAAAGACACAGATGCAGATTCATTGGAAGTGTTGATGGTTTTTAATGGGCTTGCAGCATCAGCTGAATTGGAATATTTGCATGCAAGAATGTTATAACATAGTGCTGTTATATAATATGTATTGTCATAGCCTCTACTAAAATACTACTCAGAAAATGACGGGGAGACACTCGCTTAGCAAAAGGTACCGGTAAATTAATAAGATCTTCACATGGCGAGGCTACGACGGGGAACGCAGCTAAGTTAAACACAAAAATAATTGCTATTTCAACATGTCACATGGCTTAAGGGAAAGGCAGGACACTACACTACCATAAATGAAACTTTCACAGAATGGATGGCTTGTTATTTAATGAGATAAAGACAGATACTTAGCTGTTACAATTGTAGCCCACATGTCTGCCGAGCGAGGCCATCGTGCCGATCTAGCACGGAGAAAGGCAGTTCTACGTCCTTCCTACTCGGAGCTTACCCACTGACTGCTTTGTCTCAAACGACACACTTGTAGCGTCGGAGACGCCATCCCCTCCCTAACACCTAGTTCCCCCTACTCCCAACTCTGCCATCTCAGATAGACTGCCGTCTCGAATCTCGGTGACCAGAGACGTATGTCCTATCATCTTTGCATACGTCACATCTCCCCCTGGCCACCGAGATCGACGCCCTCGTCGACACAAGGCAAACAATCGCAAAAAACAATGAAAGAACAAAAATGACAAAGAAGAATAAAGAAATATTAATACATATATATGGACCACCCAGACGACGACGACAAACAATGTTACTGGCGTAGTTGAGTCTCGATTTTTCGGATAATATTGTTAATTGAGCACTTATGCTCAAGCACCCCGCACATGCACACACACCACGCTGCCTCTGTTCACACGCACACTACACTGCACCTGAGATTGATGGTCCGATGGAACTGTTTGTGGGTAAATTTATAGTGTGCCCACGACGACGACTTATCCTGGCTGTAGTGTTGTTGTTACTGCAGGTCTTTGACGATGACAACGGGGTGGGCAGTCGCTGGCTTGGACTGCCCCCCAAAATAGTGGCTCCTTATGCCACGGCAGTGTAGTGGCTGCCCGACAGCTTCCCTGTGGTGTTTCTGGAACTACTGGTGTGCCACGTGGGGATACTCCTGTGATCCTCTCGAGCTCCGCCATCAGTAAAATACTACAACAAAACCACAAAACAATAGAAAGGGTGCTCCAACAAACAATCACACATAAAAACAGTATGTCATGAACAATCAAATATTTTAAATACTTAAAAGGTTTGCACTAAAAATTCTTTTGACATGGGGCAACGAAAGAGAAAAATAACTGCATATTGACATAAGAACTAAATTATACAAAGGATTGCCATCCAAATTTAACTCACAATGCTTCACAATCCAAATAGAACATTAGAACAGACTCAGAATACATTAACATTATATCAATAACAGTGACTTTTTCATACAAGAAAATTGACATAAAAAACATATTTGGGATCCCAATATTAACTCTTAATGACCAGCTGGTATCACTAACAAAAGAAAATAAGTGCACTTACAAAACAATCACACATGACAATGAAATGAATTCATTCACACTGACCATGGCCCAAATTACACACAACACTCACTTAACTAGCTACTGAAAACTACTGTATATATTGCTACAAACTACAAAATGAATCCACAATACATCTCCAAACTACACCACGTGACATGCTTTCAACTACTATTGTCATACTCTTGTCACTAATACAATTTCTCCTCTACATTACTATCTTCATCTTATTAGCATCCTTATCTTTCATCATCAGTATTTCAATCATCATCATTACTTCAGTCATCATCATCTTTATCTCAACTTTCACTTTCTCTTGGACAGTAATTAATGCGAAAACAAAACATCTTCACCGACGCGTCTCATTCAACATGCTGCAAATTCAAAACATCTAACATAGGCATAACCTTAAAGAAATCACATTAACATTTCAGGAATGACACAAATAACATGATATTATACTGTTGCATCCACATCCTCCGAATCAAAATTAAGCTGGAAAACAGGTGGTATTAAAATTTGCTATATAAGATGGTAATAAACTTGTTGCATAAACAGAAAAAAAAATTATTCTCATTACAATCACTTCCATCCATTTAATCTCTCGTGTGAATACATCACACACGCTATACTGGGCACATTACAGCAACACCAATAAGCAAAATCTCTGAAATCATCACATCACATCAACTTTCCAGGTACATGTAGCCCTCCTGAAAAATCAACACATTTATACAACTGTCGGGGTTACACTTTGGCACTTCCACTGAAGCTGACATCATCTCATCTCTTCTCATCTCATCTCTCACATTAGCACCGTCGGGGTTACTCTTACGCACATCCACCGAGGCAAATATCAACTCTTATTTCTCACATAACCTCACACTACGCCATCGGGGTTACACTTTGGCACTTCCACCGAGGCAAATATCACATATATCACATAACCTCAAATACACACATACATACACACACTATTCATGCAACAATTTTCCGCAAATAAAGATCACAGCATCATTATGAAACCCAAAATCACATCACATCAAATCAAATCGAATGCAACAAAACAAAATCACATCATTACTCAAAACAATATTGTCATATAACATTCCTGAAAATAAAAGCTCAATTAAGCACATAGTACACATTCAACACATTCCTGCAGCATAACACAACAAATAAATAATTTGCAATTCCCAAAACATGATTTAAAATTTAAGTTACATCAAAATAATAATACACTTTTAATTTAGCAGAGACATTCATAGCACATATTATTCCTGAAAAGCAAAGCTTAATTAAGCATCACAAACTCAGACTTTACAGTCTATAAGGACCCACAGGATCATAGTAAGGGTAAAGGCGTGACACATGAACACTCATGTTTGGTACGGGGAGCATGAGGTCGACCAACAAGGTAGGTAACAGGAGTGAGCTGTCGGATAATTTCAAAAGGGCCAAAATATCTATGTAGCAACTTTGTACATTTACCTTTCTTCCTAATAGGAGTAAAAACTTTGACTAATTGACCTACGGTATAAACCACATCTCTATGTTTAGCATCAAATGCTTCTTTTTGCTTCACCTGTTGCTTTGTAATGTTAGCAACAGCAACCTCGCATGCCTTCTGGATCTCTTGCAATGTCTGTCTCACAAAAAGGTCATTAGACGTAGCTTGTAGCTGAACCTGGTTAGGTAAAGAAGGTTCTCGACCATATATCAAGAAAAAGGGTGAAAATTTAGTAGACTCTTGAACACTTGAGTTATAAGAAAAGATGGCATATGGCAAAATTGAGTCCCAATTCTTTTGATTATTGTCCACAAAATGGCTGAGCATATTTAAGAGGGTTTGGTTAAATCTTTCAGTAAGTCCGTTACAAGCTGGATGATAAGCACTGGTGAAATTGGAAGACACTGATAAAGATCTCAACAATTCTTGTGTCACTTCACTTAAGAAAACTGAGCCACGATCAGATAACAAGGCAGCAGGGGCTCCATGCTTACAGATGATGTTATGCAAAATAAATTTAGCAACTTGAGGGATTGTTGCTGAAGGAAGCGACGCAGACTCGACCCAGCGAGAAGCATACTCGGTCGCAACGACAACATACTTATGTCCAGAATTTGAGCGTGGGAGAGGCCCAAGCAAATCAATACCCCACCGCTCGCCTACAGAAGTAACCGGAATTGGTTGTAATAAGCCTGCTGGTTTCTGATTCTTTGGTCCTTTTCTTGTTTGACAGCTGGGACAGGTTCGTACAAAGTGTTCAATATCTTTCTTCATTCCAATCCAGTAATATCTGGAGTGAATTTTGGCAAATGTTTTTGAGAATCCTAAGTGACCTGAAAGAGGATCATCGTGACATGAAGAAAGAATTTCATGTTTTAGAGCTTCTGGAATAACTAGCAGATGGACAGGGCCAGTGGAGCCAGCATTTTTACGATAAAGAACTCCTGATTTGAGCGTATAGTTTGAAATTTGTCTCTGAAGCTTAGCAGGGGCCGACAGAGGATCATGGAGAGCATTAATAAGCTCAAGTAACCCAGTATCTTTCTTCTGGTGGTCAGCAACTTCAACTGATGACAGTAAACATGTGGGGAGTTCTTCAAGCTGTTCAAGATCACTTTCTGTAGGTTGTAACACAGGAAATCTCGATAGAGTATCAGCATCATGATGTTTCTTGCCAGATTTATAGGAAATGGTGTAATCAAACTCTTGCAATTTCCAACTCCATCGTGCCAAACGCCCAGTCAAATCTTTCAAATTATTCAAGTAACAGAGGGAGTGATGATCAGATACAATATGAACCTTGTAGCCATAAACAAAACTGCGAAAGTGGGTAAGTCCAAACAGGATGGCCAACAATTCCAACTCAGGAACACTGTAATTACGTTCACATTTAGATAGTGTCCTCGAAGCATAGCCCACTGGTTTCAACACATTATCAATCTTTTGATACAACACTGAAGCAACCCCTAGCCCACTGGCATCACAGTGTAGTTTGGTATAAGCACCAGGAGTATAGTGAGCTAAGACAGGGGCCGAAACTAATAAGTCCTTCAAATTTTGAAATGCAGTTTGCTGATCAGATCCCCAAATAAAACTTTGATTCTTTCAAGTCAACTGAATTAGTGGTTGAGCAATATTTGCATAGTCCTTGATGAATTTCCTGTAAAAATTAAACAATCCTAAAACTTTCCTTACATCTCTCACATTTTTAGGACGAGGCAAATTTTGAATGGAAACAACTTTATCAGAATCAGGGGAAATACCATCTTTAGAAACTTCAAAGCCTAAGAGCTTGATCTTTTGCATGGCGAAGAAACATTTTTCTGGTTTGAGTTTAAACTTGTGGTGATCCAGACGTTGAAAAACAGCCTCAAGATTTTGTAACAACTCCTCAAAGGTTTTGGCAAAAACAACAATATCATCCAAATATGCAATAGCCTTTTTAAAATTCAAATCACCTAACAACTTGTCTGCGATGTAACTGAAAAACCTAGGGGCATTCGCCAACCCAAAACTCAAGCGTGTGAATTGATATTGACCCTGAAAAGTAACAAAAGAGGTATATTTCTGGCTATCCTCTGCAATAGGTACTTGAAAGTATGCTGACAGCAAATCTAATGAGACAAACCATTTAGCCTCCCCCAAATAACTTAACAAATCATCTATCAATGGTAAAGGGAAAGAGGTGGTCTCTGTAACAGCATTCAATTTTCTATAATCGACACAAAATCTCATGGAGCCATCTTTCTTTTTGACAGGTACTACAGGAGAAGCCCAGGAGGACTGCGATTCCCTGATAATTCCAGCATCTTGCATTTCTTTAACTTGCTCAGCAATAATTTCCTTTTGTTTATGAGGAACTCTGTATGGTCTTTGTTTAATTGGTTTAGGGTCATTTACTTTAATATCAAATTCTGCAACATCAGTAGTACCCAGTTCTTGTAATGTTGTGGCAAAAAGATCACTATATTTCAATAATAAAGAATGTAGCTCAGCCTTTTGAGTTTCCAGGAGTTTACCATTGACATTAAAATTACAATTTGGAGCTGGCAGAGGAGTAACATCGGATGATAAAACAGAATTACTCTGAACGAGTGCAACATCATAAGCTTTGGCTAAGACTGTATTTGCAAACAATGTTTGTGGAACTGAAGTATTATTGTGCACTGGAATGGTAAGTTCAGAGGCAGAATGACACAACAACGGTGGAATGGAAAGATTCTTCTTTTGCATTATATTAAGAGCAGGTTCAAACATAACCTCATTGCTAATAGCTGACAAAGGCTTAACTGATATATAACATGTAGACAGAGGTGGAATTTTTACATCATTCATAACTGCCATCTTAACACCAGAATCTGCACAATCATTTTCTTGGAGAGGGTTTACTGCCATATCAACAAAAGGACCTTGTGCTAGGGTTATTGGTATACTGAAAGCATCATTCTTAGAAGAGTTCAGGGTTATCAGGTTATGTGCATAGTCAATTATAACATCATGGGCCTGCAAAAGGTCATTGCCTAAAATTAAATCATGGGACAGATCTTTCACAACTAGTACATCCTCCTGAAAAAGAACATCATTAATATAGAAATCTAACACAGTGTGGTAAGGCGCATCAAGTAACTTGTTTCCTGCAGTGCGGAGCATCATCTCTATGGGTTTCAATGTAGAATGGTCAAGAACATGTGCAGCATTCACAATACTCACTGCGCTTCCTGTATCGAGCAAGATGGAGAGCTCTATCTGGGCAATATAACCAGTAACTTGTAAGATCTGACCTGATAATGCAGACACATCCCGTTGAGGTGTAGATATGTCCCGTTGAGGTGTAGCCATGCTGGTGGGCGGTGGTGGTGCTGCTACATCTCGTCGTATGAGGCTCGGCGCCAGTCGTTTTTTGACTGCGGGAAGCGGCTCCGGCAAAAGCGAGCCAGGTGGCCCTGCCTGTTGCATCTATAGCAGGTGACGGGTGAATCCCACCGGTTGAAGTCAAATGACCGTGGAAGCTGTTAATGCTGTGAAGTTCTCTCCGAAGATGGTAACTGAAACTGGTTAACTCTGTTACATAACTGTTCCACACGATCAATCAGCTGATCCATAGGATCGATAGGTACTTCCACAAGAGAAGAAGCTTGAGAAGGCTGAGGAGAAGCTGGTAAAGTAACAGCAGGAACAGATGCATTATTAAATACAACAGAGGGTGGCGTAACCACTGCAGTCTGAGATTGAGCAGACACTAGATGTTCACGGTTCTGCATATAAAACTGTGCTTTGTCCACTCGTTGAATAATTTGTATTACCTCATCAACAGTTTGAGGATTTAATGGCAATAAAGATTGTACATAAAGAGGTCTAAGACCTTTAAGCAAGTGTTTAATTTGTTCTAACTGCAACATAGCTGGGTTGACTTGGTCACATAAAGATAGCACGTCATAGATGTAATTAATAACAGGTTCATCATCCAACTGTACCCGTTGTCTGAGTTTCATTTCCAGAATATCTCTCTGGTTTGTTATCTGAAATGCATTTAGAAATTGTGTAGATAAGAGAACCCAATCATGGTGAGGATGCCGATGGCGAAAAGTTTGAAACCATGATGCGGCAGTATCTCGTAAATAGCATGGAAAGCATTTCAATTTCATTGCTTCTGACCAGCCATTAGCAGCAGCGACCATTTCAAAATTTTGCAGAAATTCATATGCCGAGAACTTACTGGAATTCTCAAAGTAAGAGGGGTCAATGACCTGGCGACACACAGCTGACTGCATTATACTCGCCGACACAGGCGGATTAGGCATCACTGGTAATATCTGAGTAACAACAGGTGTACTAGTACTGGAAATAGATTCCACTTCACTATGCTCGCTAACTGGAGCAATTGCCACATCAGATTTCTGCGTAGTACGTCGCTTAGGCATGATTGCAGCACAAAAGATAACACAACCAGTAAATAAACAGTATGAAAAAGCAATACAGATTACACCAAACTAAGCACTTATAGCATCACATGAATGTAAGTAGCAATATCAGAACATAGCCAAATAAAACAGTACCAGGAGTATTACAATTAAGCGCCCACGGCGAAATATCAAACTTATACCAACATACGGTTTACACAAGCATGACACGCAAACCACTTGGACACAATACCAAGATTTTTAAACAGAATGAACACATGGAAGAAAAAACAAAATGATGTCTTCAGTGAGAAATCTCAAACTGTAAGTTAAAAAAACCACGTCACACCTACTGTGACCAACGCTGACATTATCTCAAAAAGAGCAGAATACACACTTGCAATTTATACGTAACAATGTACGATGCACACAAAAAAATTCCTTCTCTTTTTTCTTTAAAACAAATGTATCTGACCTGATATACACATGCAAATAAACGCACAGAACACGTGCTGATAAAGACTGGCTTCACAAACAAGAATTAGTGATGAAATGCATGACCACGCAGGAATTACATAACACACGTGCGTACATAAAAGTTACACGAAAAATGCACCACAAAAGTATAGTAAAGAGCTGGGAATCACACTCAATGCAATATAAAATTACAAGCTTCCAGAATTACTATTAATAAGCACAGAAAACAATATTTTCACCCACATCGCTAACACGTGACGAGCACATTTTCAAAGTTGCAAATATCTCTCGATCTGTTCACAATTCACTTTTCAGAATTCACAAAAACATACACTTCAACACAACCAGCACAAACCACTGAGCACAGCAATATAATTTAATAGAAATGAAGCCAAAATAAGAGGAAAAAATGGAGTCAGAAGTTTTAGCGTCACGCCGACAGACAATGGGAAAAATACCAAAAATGAACTCAAAATTAAAATTTAGATACGGGACTTTCAGAAATTAAAGCAACAAAATTTAGAATATAGAAATCAAAAATTATGCCATCAAAATCCCTACCCTTAAGCCAAGAAACAAAGTTACATTTTTAGCGACCACGTGGAGGACCTAAAACCGTTACATTCAGAGGGGAAACAAAATTTTGTACTTAAAATCTCACAAAAAAAAAAACCAAACTATGCCCGGCCCTCCACCAACTGTCGTAGCCTCTACTAAAATACTACTCAGAAAATGACGGGGAGACACTCGCTTAGCAAAAGGTACCGGTAAATTAATAAGATCTTCACATGGCGAGGCTACGACGGGAACGCAGCTAAGTTAAACACAAAAATAATTGCTATTTCAACATGTCACATGGCTTAAGGGAAAGGCAGGACACTACACTACAATAAATGAAACTTTCACGGAATGGATGGCTTGTTATTTAATGAGATAAAGACAGATACTTAGTGTTACAATTGTAGCCCACATGTCTGCCGAGCGAGGCCATCGTGCCGATCTAGCACGGAGAAAGGCAGTTCTACGTCCTTCCTACTCGGAGCTTACCCACTGACTGCTTTGTCTCAAACGACACACTTGTAGCGTCGGAGATGCCATCCCCTCCCTAACACCTAGTTCCCCCTACTCCCAACTCTGCCATCTCAGATAGACTGCCGTCTCGAATCTCGGTGACCAGAGACGTATGTCCTATCATCTTTGCATACGTCACAGTATTGATACAATTTTTATTTCTAATAAACTTCCTACACATTTTGTATTTTACCTAATATACTTATTGTTAATACTGTACTTGTTTGGTTCAGTAGTTGCCAAAAGCAAAGGTCTCTCTGATCTCTTGCAGTAGCAGCAGTTCGTATATTTATCCTTTAACATTTATATATCTTTCTCTAAAAGATGGTACAGGCCAAGATTGTGAAATTGTGAAGCAGCTGGTTTGGCCTTCACAATTGAAAAATCCCGATCTCCTTATTGGCCACTATTGCAATCCCATTCTGTTACTGAAAGGTGTAAACCTCTCTAAAGTTTTTTTACTTCTCAGTTTGATTCCCTCCACTGATTTTTGCATTTCTTTCTGGAGCACCAGTATACTTCAGTGCGGAGATGATATAATGTTTACTTCCCCTTCTTCCTGCGAATACTCCCCACTTTTCCAACGATTCTCTCCCCTTCCCCGCTATATACTTGTTTGCACTCTTCACTGCACGTCTTAATGTAATTCTCCACCATTCCGTCCAACTGTAGATGAATGCAAGTGGTATGGGTCTTGTATATCCTGAGATGCTGGAGCAGCTGTCACATAAGATTGGATGAAATTCTGCCCTGATCAATGTGTAGCTCCTGGGGTATGCTGAAACGGCAGAAGAAGTTGTTCACCAGTGCATTAGCCATGGTGCAAGTCTCTTGATTGGCAATTGAGTAAACCTCCGGCCATGTGGTGAAGTAGTGTATACCCAATTTCCTGCATATGGCCTTGGGAAAGGGTCTTCCATGTCGATGACAGTTCTTTTGGACAGCACTCCAATGTTGTACTGTTGCATCTGGTCCTGACTGTGAGTCTGGGGCCTGCGACTTCCACGCAAATGTCACATTGTTAGCACCACCTCTCAACATCGCTTTGAAAATGCAAACAGTAGAATTGGCGACGTAGCTTTTCCAAGGTGCCCTCCAGTAGTACCAGTAGACAAAATTTAATGGCAGATGGCGGGAGGAGCTGGTAATCATGAAATCCAATTGGAGGCATGCCCAGTCTTGCATCATCGTATAGTTAAAATGATGTGAAATCATGTTGTAAAGCCAGTGATGCAAATATCATTTGCATGCACAAAATTTACTTGCGTTCCAGGAAAGAGAATAACTTGTTCATGAAGAGCATTTTATTTTTAAGCTTGCAGTTTAAAAACCAATTTCCTATGTTAACTGGTTGCAGAGATATGGATGTGTTTTGAACCATAGCCGTTTCTAGTCATGACTAGAGACGGCTATGACTGAACTCGTCTTTTAACAAGGGATTCTGCTAAGAAGCTTTGACCCTGGTCACTCATTCAGTAGACAATCACTACAGTTTATTTACATTTTACAATTTCTTGTCAATAAATTATCTTGCTCTTTGTTTTTCAGTTTTTTTATGTCCCATTTCCACTTGTTTTTCACTTTTCATTTATTGATTACTTAACCATCACACATTCACTATAGTTTTCCATTCAAAGTAAGATGCGCTACCTCTTACTTTTCTCTTTCCACTGTCCAAAGCCATTTATTTTTTACTTTACACAAAAACTGTCCAATGCTTCTAGCGTCCTTACATATCATTTCAATCATAAGTGTATTTCTATCCCCCTTCAACCACTTCTTATTAAAAAATTCTTTTCTCCAATTTTCTGTTCCTTGGCACTTAAATACTATGTGTTCAATGTCTTCATTACCACCACATATCAGACAATGGTTCTGAGGAATACCCTGTCTTAGCCCTTTTAGCCTCCATGCTCCGGTTCTTAACCATGCAATAGATTCTCTCTCTTCTTTATTTACTATGTCTATATATTTTTCCCTACCCCATGTATTTTTCATTGGCCTATAATAAACTAATGAGCTCTTTTCGGCAATCTCACTGAACATGATTTGTATTTCTATATCTTCCAGTCTTTTCCTCGCCTTTTTCCAAAAAAATTTCACGTTATTTTCTCTCCTTGTCCATATACTGTAAATTACAAACGTGAATCACCATTATTCACTGATGCTTTCATCACTGGAATCTTCGGAAGTGTCCACATCAGAGTCAGGTTCATTTCCTCTCCCCTCATCCTTGTCGTTCCAGAGCACGTCATCCTTGCTGCCATCCAAAGCATTTCTTGAATGACTTTACAATCAATGCTTTTCCAGGCAGCAGAAACTCAGTGTGCAATGGTATGTGGTGCAGCATGCTTAACTTTTCCTGTCGGGGTCAATTCATGGTTTGATTCAGAAAACCATTTTTTGTACTCTTGAACAGAACCCTTAAAAGGTTAATTTATACTAACGTCCAGGGGCTGTAATACAGATGTCATCCCTCCAGGAATAGCACAAGGTCACTACCTGGGCTATATACCTTGTTTTCCACATCGTCGGTAAGATGACCACAAAATGTGTCCAGACAAAGCATTGATGGTGGATTGGAAAGCCCACCAGGACGTTTCCACACATTTCAGATCCAATCGTGCATCAATGACTCGGTCATACATCCCTTCACCTGGTTTCAAATAATGATGTCATCAGGAAACAGTTTTTCATTCTTAGGGGTTTTGGACACGTTTTCCTCTTGAAGTTTAAGAAAGGGGGAAGTTTGCACCCATCTGCTATGATTGCCAGCATTACTGTTACGCACTGTTTTTTGCACCCTGTTGTTTTGATAACTTCCTTTGTCCCCTTCTCAGTAATAGTGTAGTTCCATGGCATATCAAACCAAATTGGTGTCTCGTCAGCGTTGCCTATTTGCCACATTGAAAAATGTTTTTCTTCCGAAGTGAAATGACATACTTCTGAAACGTTTGTAGTTTGTCTTCAAAATCTACAGGAAGCTTCTGGCACATTGTTGTATGGCATCTTGGAGATAAACCTGTCTGCTGCATGAAATGATCCACCCATCCACGGCTAGCCTTAAACTCTTGTTTTGGAATACCAAGAACTTCAGCCTCCTCTTTAGCATTTTTTTGTATAGTGTCACTAGTTACAGGTTGCCCATTCTTCCTCCTTTCACGCACAAATTCCAACACTTTTTCTTTAACTTCAGGATGTCTTCCTTCGTGAGGACTTGTAAATTTCTTTCATAGCTTTAGTAGCAAATAATGCCAGTTTCTGTTTTCGCCACAAGCGAACATTGCTCTCTGATACATTGTTGTGATGTTACCACCAGGAGAATATAAGAATTAACAGTGAATTGGATTGGCTTTGTGCTAGAAGGAACTGTGTAATGGTTGATGGGAATTTCTGGCTCCAGGATAATAACTTTGCCAGGTATGGGGTCCATCTCAATCGAAGGGGATCCAGCAAATTTGGCAATCTGTTAAACAATGTTATATCCTCATTGTGTAAGGAAAACTAGGAACTGAAGTGGTGGATGTAAACTCAAATGAAAGCTATTCAGGAGCCAAGTTTGATGGAGGGACTGTCAATGTAAGGTTGAATGGGTTAAACGAGCAGTCAAATAAAAAGTGTTTGTCAAATTTGCTTACAATATTTCATCAAAATGTTCAAAGTATTAGAAATAAGCATATTAGTTTAGAGGTATTGATAAATGATAAACTACAGGATGTTGATATAACAACACTAACTGAACACTGGCTAAAAGATAACAAAATTGAAATGTTAAATTTACACGGGTATATAAGGGAAAACGGTGTCCTCTGAGCCGCATTTTAAGTCGCGGGAAAAGAAAAAAAGTTCGCTGGTGCTGACGCTGACCTCTGACGCATCAGTGTTGTTCCTGGCAGTTGCTTCAGTGGACTCAGAGTCCTGGGTTCGATGGTTGGATGGCAGGGATTTGGAATTTGTTTTGGTAGAGCTGAGGTTCTTGTTTTTCAGGGGTGGTGACACTGCCTTGATGATATTAATAATACTGCCGGAGAAGTTTGAGTTATATCTTTATTTTGTTACGTAGATTCCTATCTGGTCAACCCGCCACCTTTGTCGTCGAAACCACTGTTATTCTTATCACTTTCGAAGTCGCTACTTATGTGTTTCTCCGACTAGCCCTCGAATTGCCTAGATTTCATAACTTCATTTTTACACTATAAACTTTCTGATTATTTTCTTCTTATTTTGTTTCGTCGGCCGTCCTCGTGGTTAGTTTGTACCGGAATGTGTCTCGGCTGTCCTCATGGTTAGTTTGTACCCGACTGTCCCGGCGTTTTCTTTCCTCCTTCACGCCTTTCGCCAAACGTAGCATTTTCCCCCTCTCCCTTTCTTAAATTTCGTTCTGTTTTAAGTTCAAACGTATCATGTGATGCCTACGCGATCTTTCGATTGGCTATCATTTTGTTTCATGATTTTTTATTATTGGCTACCCCCACTTGACAACTTTCACATCTGCTTCTTACAGCTTATTTTGAGTTTTAAAATCTTCCCACGAACATTCTTAGATCGTAGATAAGGCACATATACTTCCTCACCCTTTTTAAGTTTTGAAACCGTTGTAAACCCTGTCCGAGCCAAAAGTATAAAGGCGAGACTTCCGGTATGCAGGTTCGTTGACCATCGCAGGTAAAATACCTCTGCTTCGAGGAAACAAACTTTGTTTCTCTGTCTTCCCTACAAACCCATTCCTAATATGAATTCAGCACATTTTCGTCGCTATGTTCGATCGTATATTATTATTATTATTATTATTATTATTATTATTATTATTATTATTATTATTATTTCTCCTGGGTCTCGATAACCAGCTTCAGTGCGAAATCTGGAGAATAGGCGGGGTCAGGAACAGTATTCATCCTATTTTTATCCAAAAATTGGCGAACAGAAAGGGCTTTGTGCGCGGGCGCATTGTCATGATGCAGGAACCAGTCACCACTCCTCCATTTCTCTGGCTGTTTGCATCGCACATTCTCCCTTAATCTTTGCAGCACTTGTTTGTAAAACACTTGATTCACTGTTTGACCCTGTGGCACAAATTCCTTATGTACAATGCCTTTAATGTCAAAAAACGCAATCATCATTGACTTCATTTTGGATCGAACTTGTCTGGCCTTTTTCGGGCATGGAGATGAAGGACTCTTCCATTGTGAAGATTGTTGCTTCGTTTCTGGATTGTACCCATAAATCCATGTTTCATCACCAGTAATAATTTTCTCCATAAACTGTGGGTCATTTTGTAGCTGTTCTTTAAGATCTGTGCAGGTAATCACACGACTTTCGTTTTGGTCATTTGAAAGCAGGCGGGGCATGAACTTGGCGGCAATTCTTCTTGTGTCCAAATTGTCTTTCAAAGCGCTTTGAACACTTCCAAAGGAGAGTCCTAATGAGTCAAAAGTTCTCTTATTGTAATGCGCCTATCATTTAAGACCATTTCCCACACCTGATTGATATTTTCATCAGTTTTGCTGGAACAGGGTCACCCCGAACGATCTGCATCTTTAACTGATGTCGCACCACTTTTAAATTTCGAAAACCACTCAAATACTTGAGTTTTGCCCATAACTTCCTCCCCATAAGCTCTTCTTAACATTTCATAGGCTTCTGTTGCAGTTTTAGCGAGTTTAAAGCAAAATTTGATTTTCGTTCTTTGTTCTTTGTAATCTGACATGTTTGCTATGCAGAAAAATTGCTGCACATGCCAAACACGTGTTCACTTCAGAGCATCTACCTCGTCACAGGAAGTCACGTGGCTTCTCATTTTTATCAGGAAGGAACGCTGCATGTGCAGTCTGGGTAAGGATTAAAGAAATCTCAGCGTCAGCGTTGTTGTGAAGCCATTCGGGAAACTTTTTGATCACACCTTGTACACTTTTGATACTCTAATGTGTGATGAGATCTTTGAAGGAAGTATAGTTGAACTGAGTGATAATAAGATTATACTAATTTGTTTGTATAGAAACCCCAGTAGTGACATAAATGAGTTCATTAAGAAATTGGAGATTGTACTGAATCATTTTTATAGAATGAAAAGAAGTGTATCGTAGTAGGTGACCTTAACATAAATTTTATGGAGGAAAGTTGGGGCAAAAAAATGACTGGATTTACTAAGCACATTTGGGTTAGAAGCAGCTATGAACTCTCCTACTAGAGTAGCTCAAAAGTCAAGAAGCACTATAGATCAGCTAATCTTGAACACTAATGATTTTTGCTATGACATTGACAATTTTGAAACAGGTATCTCAGGCCACTATGGCCATAAATTTACTATAAAATCCAATAACATCAAAATTCCTCGTAACCAATCAAAATTTAAGAAGTGTAGAATTTACAATGAAGATAATATTAAGTATTTTAAATCCTTGCTCTCCAATGAAAATTGGGCAGATGTGTTTCAATTTCCAAGTAATGTTGATGAAAGTTATGATGCATTTAATAAGATTTTAAAGCAGTATTTGAATGTTAGCCATACCTATTAAAATAATGAAAGAAAATACAAATAAAAGGCCAAATGGAGTACTAAGGTTATTCGGGTATCAAGTGGCAGATTATGTTTCCTAAGTAAATTAACTAAAGAAAATTGTGTTTCTGATAACTTAAAACAATATTACATAAATTACAAAAAAAATATATAACAGAGTAATGCGAATGTCAAAAATGCTTTATAATGGGAACCTAGTGAGTAACTCTATAAATAAATCTAAAACTATATGGAACATTATTACGCATGAATCCAGGGATCATAAAAGGAAAGATAGGAACTTTAGCATAAATATAAATCGCAGATTGGTGTCACATCCTCAATTAGTAGCTCATGAGTTCCATCAATATTTTTCAACTGTTGCTAGTAATATTAGAAAAAAAAGGGAAATGTTACTAATAATCCTCTTATCAGGTGACCAAAGAAATGTTATTCATGAATCTATATATATATATATATTTTACCAACAGCTGAAGATGAATTGCTCAGTATAATTAAAAGCATGAAACCCAAAAAGTCTCCAGGTCTTGACGAGTTTTCAAATTTGTTAATCAAAAAATGTTCCTTGCATTTGATAAAACCTTTGTGTCACACAATCAACTTATCTCTAAAAGAAGGGTGCTTCCCTCAGAGTTAGAAGGTCTGTAAAATTAAACGGCTACACAAAAAGGGTTCAAAATCCGAGCTAGAAAACTATAGGCATATTTATATTTCTTCAGTTTTTTCCAAAGTAATTGAAAGGGTAGTGTACAATAGGGTAGTATAATTTTTAAGTGAAAAAGTGTATAAAATTCTAGATGCAGGAAACCAGTGCTTGGGATTATTTCTTGACCAATCTAAAGCTTTTGATCTGGTTGACCATGATATATTAATTTACAAATTGTGCAATTATGGTATAAGGGGAATTCAATTAAAGTGGTCTGAATCATATCTTAGGAATAGAAAACACCTAACTGAAATCAAATCTGAAATAAATTCAAAAGAAATGAAAGCTTCACATTCTGGTTTGGAAAATGTTAAATATCGAGTACCTCAGGGCTAGATACTGGGCCCCTTACTATTTTTACTGTATATTAATGACTTGGCCATAAACAATGACTTCCCTAACACTAAATTTATTCTTTTTGCATATGACACAAGCCTTTTAATTTCTGGTAAAGATAAACAAGAACTTAAAGTAAACATTGATATGACAACAGACTATGCAATAAATTGTTTAGCAACAACAGACTTGTCATTGGCAGAAATAAAATGTTGCCTTAGGATTCTATCATAATGTTAACAAAAACTTAAGTTATGCCAAAGTTTATTTAGAAAATGAATTGATAAAAATGTCTAATAAAATTAAATTTCTACAATCTGGGTTGATAGTAACCTTGACTGGGGAATCCACATTGATGTACTATCTAAAAAAAATTATCCCAAACATGTTTTGCATTATATACCCTCAAAACTTCAGTTAATGTTGATGTACTTAAAATGACCTACTTTGCATATTTCCATAGTCATTTATCATATGGTATAATATTTTGGGGAAAGTTCAGTTATAAAAATAGAATCTTTATAATACAAAACAGGGCAAAAGTTTATATTATAATGGCATTCAATTGTTTAATAAACTCCCCACATATTTAAAAAAAGTTAAAACCCTAACAGTCTTCAAAAAAGATTTGAAAAAATTCTTAATTTAGGGTGGTTTTTATTCAGTGGAAGAATATTAAGAAATTAATTAGTTTATAAGCTTTCTTATGGAATATACTATGTTTACAGTTCCAAAATTTAGTTTAGGTACCTACTCATCTAAGAAATTAGGAATTCTGTATTTGTGTATTACATCTAATTAGACCTGTTCTTTTCGTACTAATAATTGTATTGTTGACAAAGCCAATATTTCTGTATTGAAACCAAATGGTGAATAGAATTTGAATTGAACTAACTAAAAATGCTCAATAATAGGCCAATGATAAATGAATGGCTAGCTTGTCGCAAGTTTCCGGATGCATGTTAACTCCAGCAATCCTTTGTGACGTAATAAACGAAAATATTAAATGAAGTTACTGGCGTTCTATGGAATGGATTTGCACTCGAATCTAATGCGCCAGCTAATCTAATGCACACCTCGATTTTGAGTACTACATTTAGTCAAAAAAAGTGGACATTAAATTCGCGTAAATACGATATTATCTGTTACTGTCTACATGAACTTTTTTCTTAAATGGTACAAGTTAAAATTCCATAGTCTTATCTATTTCAAAATAAAAATATTCCCTCAATTGATTTCAAGTTGAAAGAAGCTTGTAACAATGAAGCCCATAATAATGTAGTAATATTTGAGATGATTCATGAGACAATACTTCACTTATGCCTCTAAAATTTGGACATGTTTTGAAAGCCCTTACTTTCATCTTCAGCCGACCTTGCATTGAAGATGAAATTAACTGTTCACTGTGATACTGGAATGTTCAATCTATAAGTATTTCACACAGATTTACAGACACCCAAGGTAATTGTATAAGTTGGTATGATATGGTTTCTCAATATACAATAACTGTATATATATATATATATATATATATATATATTATGGCACAAGAAGTACTCTCAAAATGCCCATCACTCAGTAGCAGCATACACAGCCATTAATTCAGTTGCCCATAATATTTATTTATTTGTTTGTTCAAATTTTAATAAGTGTAAATGAAGTATTGTGTTGTAAAGCAACTCAAATATTGCTAAAATATTCTCTCAAGTTGAAAATCCATTGCTATCCAAGATATATCTTAAGATGGACTTCAGTCCAAAGTACTTTTTGTCCCTTATATCACTTTCTCTTTTCTGGAACTTTTGTGTATTATATAAATGAGCAATAGGGAATATTTGTTTCTGTTTTAGCCCCAAGCCCTCCAGCTTCATTGAAACTTGTAAATGCTACAGAAACAAGTGTGCACGTGATCTGGGAACCTCCACTCTCAGCTAATGAGGTTATATGCAGTTATACAATTGTGGCCAACAAGATTAGAACATTTTCAATCAGTGGCCTGTTTTCACCAAGACAGGAACTGTCCACACCTGGCGAAGTTCTCAAGACAGATTTATTAAATTTGCACCCAGGAACTGAGTATGCTGTGGTGGTCCATGCTAATACAGAATATGGATCAGGAGAAGCAATAAATGAAACAATCTGGACATTGATTGGTGGTGAGTGTTTTGTGTATAATATGCTTGTTTAAATAAAACAGGTCTGCAAACTAGTTAGTTTTTCACATAAAGGTCACTTTTCTGTTTCACTTAATTATATTTTGCTTATAGTTGAATCAACATTTGTGATACTAGCACAACTAGAATTTTGACTTACATGAACATGTTTCAGAGAAGATTCATTTCCATCCTCAGTATGTGTCTGATGAATGTCCTCTGAAACATGTGCATGTAATTAATTTGGTAGTTAAAAGTTGGAAACAGTGAAGTGAAACAATAACAATAAAGATTGTTGAGTTCATTTGTGTTTTTGAAGCCTGTTTCAAAAGCCATTGCTTCCACCTTCAACCTTGGTCTGAGTGGCAACACTGGAAATATACTTACTGGTGGTCGTTGCAGGGGTGGTGTCATCTGGTTTCTTTGTGATGAAACTGCTGATATGATTTAAGTGCAGGATTTCAAAATTCAATGTGTGTTCTTACCATTTTATGATGTGGATGTTTTCCCAACCATTTAGTTCAGTAGACATGCTGATTTTTCTCAATGTCGCTTTTGGCAGTCCAAAAATGGTTTGCAACAGTGGATTTGTATAGTTGTTCGTAGTGCAACAGAAATGTTCTTTCCTTCTGGTTTTGATGTTTCTTTTTGTTTTACCTAGATACATCAAGTTACAGTTTTTGTAGTTGATTAAGTACATGCCTGATTTTTGTTCTGGTAGTATTTTGACTTTCAATGGAGAGGCAAGCAAGTTCTATATGGTATACTTGTACTGTGGTCTTAAAGTTATGTTGCATTTCTTGCAAATTTTGTGAAGCTAATGCTGTAGATTTAGAAGGACAAATTCATTCAATTCACACGAAATAGCATGAAGGGTCTCTTCCATACTTAGACCTGGAAGTCACCAGGAAACGGAACACACACACTTCTGGCATCCATTGAAAACCCACTTGCACGGACAATTATATCAAGAGTGATGGGTTCAATCCGAAACACCACCAACACACCATATTCAATAGTTCTGCCTACAGATTGGTCAACTTACCTCTCAGCAAAGAATATCAGCAGGAATATAACTACATTCTTTCCATAGCACATCAGAATGATTTCAAATCCAACATACTGGAGAAGAAGATTGCAAAATTTCAGAAACAGAACTTCAGAAAGACCCTCTGCACACAAGAACCATGATGAGAAATAGTAAAACTCACTCTCCTAGTCTAAACTACAGCTTCAACAAAGTTTTCAAGAAATACAACATAACTTTAGCTCCACGAAACAAGTATAGCATACAGAACTTTCTTGCTTCTCCATTGAAAGACAAAATACCACCAGACAAAAATCTTAACTGCAAAAACTGTAACCTGGTGTATTTGGGTAAGACAAAAAGAAACATCAAAACCAGAAGGAAAGAACATTTCAGTTGCATATTGCGCTATGCTGTGCTTTGTAGTTACTTATTCTCCGTTTGTTTTTACACTGGGTAAATTGGAATGTGGAAGGAATTCCCAGAAAGGCCACAAGAATAGGTCAATAAAATTAACTTCCTGATAAGTAAGTATACCCATTTAATTGTGTAACTAAAGGGTAATTAAATTATATTCGAACCTACTCGCGGCCTCTCTCTACTGCGCGTGACAGCTGGCAGTACCCGGGGAAATTATGCCGGCAGAGGCGGACTAAAATCCTTACTTTATAATAGATACTGGAAATGTTGACCTTCTGCTCTCAAACAGGCAGCATATTTCGTGTATATATTCTCGCTCACTCCACGAAGCTCAACAGCAGGAATTCTTGAGATTTCTTGCACAATGTTTTCTCTAAGTTCCTGTACTGTGCGAGGATTGGAACAATACACTTTGTCTTTTAAAGAACCTCATAAATAAAAATCACAACTTGTTAGGTCAGGAGAATGAGGGGGCCACAAATCAACACTAATTATTCTGTCATCAAACACCTCTCTTGTTGCATGTAATAATTTGGCAGCCATATGTGCTGTTGCAGAATCTTGCTGTAACCAACCATACCATTTCTCTTCTTCTGTCAAGCGATTGCAAAATGGCCTCAGAATTAACCTCTGATATCGCTCTGCATTTATTGTTTCATCAAAGAATATGGGCCCTATTATTCTTCTAGCACTTATTGCACACCACACTCCAATATTCTGATCATAATGAGGCGTTTCATACAGTAGCACAGGTTTTTCTGAAGCCCAGTATCGACTGTTGCGAGTATTCACACGTCCACTTAGATGAAACCAAGATTCATCAGTTTAAAACAAAGATGTGGGTCAATGAAACCCCTTTCTACGGATTGGAAAAACCAGTTACAATAATTAACATGTTTAGTGGGATCATTTGGCTTTAACGCTTGCACTCATGTGTAGTGATAGGGCTTCAGTTTCAACAGATGTGTAGCATTTCTCGCAGAAGATCGAGATACACCTGTTTGCTGCGCTAGTTTTTTCAGCGATTTTCCAGGCGAATGCTCCAAAGCGGCACCAATGTCATCCAGTTTATTTTCAGTTAACACTGACCTCTTCCTGGAATGTTTCTTGTCCAACACTGAACCCAAAGCTTCAAATTTATTCATGATTGCATGTACGGTTGACCTTGCAGGTGGTATAGAGTTTGAAAAGTTTTCAATAAACTCCCTGCGCACACGGTGAGCAGATTCATGCTTGATGTAAACTTTACAAAGAAACACGCGTTCTTCCACAGATAAGTGATGCACCATGTTTACTGCATGACAGAGGCACGCTGAATGACTGCACCTGATGCAGCAATACCAATGAAAGTTGGCGCTGGCACACTTTTGAGCAGGCATTGCCGGTCCAAAGTCCTGGCAGCTGGCGCAGCAAAGGAGAGAGAGGCCTAATGGGTTCGAATATAATTTAACTACCCTTTATATGTATATTTTAAAGAAGCCATGAATACAGTAATCAGAGTTACATTACAAATTGTTCTTGAAGCCTCTTGCTGCATAATATATTTAACTGTTCACTGTGATACTGGAATGTTCAATCTATAAGTATTTCACACACATTTACAGACACCCAAGGTAATTGTATAAGCTGGTATGATATGGTTTCTCAATATACAATAACTGTCATCTGTCATATATATATATATATATATATATATATATATATATATATATAGTATGGCACAAGAAGTACTCTCAAAATGCCCATCACTCAGCAGCATACACAGCCATTAATTCAGTTGCCCATAATAAAAATTCAGAAACACGTTAAAAGTTCATGCATTACCAAACAAACTTAACAATGGCCTTACGTGACCAAAATGTAAAATAGCATAAATCAGAATGAAACACTAAGTCCAGCACATTCCCCTTAAAATGTGCCCCCAAATAAAAATAACAAACTAACATTAAATTTAGTTCTACACTTGCGTCCCATGAAATGTAAACAATTTAGAGATATGAACACAGAAAAGTGAAATGATCAGAAAGATCGAAACTGCAGGCATTTGCCATAAGAACAACTATTTGTCCATAGAAAAAACTCACCAACGTTATTCAGCGAGCCTCACACAGGTGAAGATTTGGGAAACAAGTCCCAGAATTAGGTAGCTACACTCTGTTTGGTGTAAGACAGAGACAACCCAACTCAAAAGAAGACCAACATTCACATCCCACATATAGCCTTTACCTGGTGTAAGCATGAAAGATAAATCATACAATTACCCTAAACAAATAGAAAAATCAACTGTTGCAAATCTTTTTTGGACTGCCAACCATGACATCAATCCAGAAGTGACATTATTGAGAAACATTAGTATGTCTGCTGAACTAAAAATTTGGAAAAACATCCACATCATAAAAAGGAAAGAGAATGTAATGAATTTTGAAATCCTGCCCCTAAATAACCTAAGCAGTTTCATCACAAGCAAACCAGATGACACCACCTCTGCAACCAACACAAGTTATTATGTATCCAGTGTTGCCAGTAGGACCAAGGCTGAAGATGGTAGCAATTGCTTCTGAAACACATTCCAAAACCAAATTTTAAGTAAGTGAAGTAAGTGTTACAAACTGACTCAGTCATTCAAGTTAATGTTCTATTACAACAAAATTCTAGTTGTGTTAGTGTCAAAAATGCCAGCTTAACATACATTAATGAAATATGCATCACTATTACTAGGCTTCTGCCATTCAATAATTTGCTGAAGGAAACTTGTCCTTTTACAGACGAAACATCCTAAAATTTTGAAATTTAATTTTGAAATACCTATAGCTACATTAGATGTTACGGAACATATGAAAGAAAAATACATATATCTTGATTTATTATCCAGAATTATTTGCAATTTGAGGCATTTTGGGCATTTTCATGTTCATTTAGCACCACCCAGGCCAGCACATGTGGATTAAGGAGTTCTACAGATGCGAACAACTTTACTCCCCTATGAAATGCTAGTGGAATGTCGGAACCCAAAAAAATACAGTTGACCAAAATTATACATAATGGAAAAAATCTGAATATTTTGCGTAGTTGAAGCTAATACAACAGGTACCATAAAATACTTCTAGATAAATTACACAATGCATATACCTCCTAAATCTCAACAAATTGTAAGTGGTATACCTGTAGGTATTTACGAAAGCATTTTACATAAATTTTGTATAATTAAAGAAATGAGAAACAATGATAAATCTGAAGTAGTCAAATTAGACTTATGGAAATATATAGACACACAAAAGTATTTGGTTTTATAACCCACCGAATAACAAACTGGACTTCACATACATACATAGATAGCACAGCCAGAGTTATCCTTGTTGGAGATTTTAATGCACACTTCAAAGTTGAATATGAAGATCTCAGTGCTGCAAGTACAAAAGTTCAGGATCTAGCATTGGGCACAGTGAACTAATGAGTAAAAAGACTCTCCAACATACAGACATTATAATGGGAAAGGAACAAATCCGGATCTAACCATTGCTTCATCTGATTTCACAGCAAATATAAATAGAAAAGTTATCACAAATCCATGTAGTGGTCACAGAATGACACTAATAAATATCTCCTTCAGAGCAAAACCAAGGTGAACTGAATTAGATAATAAGGTCTCTTGGAACCTGAAAAAGCAAATTGGAAGGATTTACAAACACAGGTAGACAGAGATATGTGTAATAGTAAATTTGACTCAATATATGGCAACTGCAAAAAATTTTGTAACGTAATCCTTAATGTAGCAAAACATACCAAGAGGCAAGGTACAAAATTACAAACCATCTTGGTCAACAAAACCAACAGTACTTAAGGGGGAGGGAGAGGGAGAGAGGTGATATTTTGAGTTGAAGACAGAAAGCAGCTTTAATGAAGAAAGAAATATCTGAATCCAAAAAACAGTCATTTAAAAAATTCTTAGAGAATCTGGATTACAGAAAAGATAGTATTACAATACATAAATTTATATCTACACTACACAATAAAGTAAAATTAAAACAGAAAGTGCACATAAAAGGCATGCGAAATCAGCTTCTACATGAAGACAAATAGTACATGAATTCAATAAACATATTACTAAACACAACCCCCTATCTAAAACACTGAAGAATGAAGAAAAGCACATGAGATCCAACTTGAGAAAGCATACATCTTCTACATCATGGAACAAAATATTTCATTGTAATTCACAATGTATGAACTAAATCAACCACTAGCAACATTAGAAGACAAAAAACAACCTGGCCCAGATAACATATTTCTTAAACACCTAGGGCCTTATGTGATGCATACTTTCAAGCTTCTTAACCAAATATGAATAACTACCATCCCTGCAACATGGAAGAAGCCAATAATCCTGCTGCCAATACTTGCACCAAACCTTCAGATAACAAATAATTGCCACCCTATATCCATCACTAGTATTCTATCTAAGATTGGAACAGATGGTGAACTCCAGATTGATTTGGTACCTTGAAATCCAGACTCAACCAAGTGGGATGGCTAAAGCAGTTATGTGGCCTGCATTCTGGAAGCCCTGGGTTGAAATCCTTGGGGCTGACCAGGTTGACTGAAGGCTTTTTTGTTTTCAATTTTCCTTGGTTGCTAGCCAAATGCTGGGTCAGATAATTTGATCCGCAAATTTTCCGATCTTTAGATTTCATTTCCTTTTTCGTCATCGCCATACCAAGCATTGGACTGGTCACCCATCCTGGTTCTGCTATGATCCAAAGTTTGCTTGCTCCTTGACAGGCTAATGACCCAAGGCATTGGCTTCTAAGTCCTCCATATAGGAGGGTAATCTAAAGGAGAAGGAGATATCCAGAATCTCCCATCACCTGCGCAGGCTGGTAATCTAAAGGAGAAGGAGATATCCAGAATCTCCCATCACCTGCGCAGGCTGGTAATCTAAAGGAGAAGGAGATATCCAGAATCTCCCATCACCTGTGCAGGCTGGTAATCTAAAGGAGAAGGAGATATCCAGAATCTCCCATCACCTGTGCAGGCTGGTAATCTAAAGGAGGAGGAGATATCCAGAATCTCCCATCACCTGTGCAGGCTGGTAATCTAAAGGAGGAGGAGATATCCAGAATCTCCCATCACCTGTGCAGGCTGGTAATCTAAAGGAGAAGGAGATATCCAGAATCTCCCATCACCTGTGCAGGCTGGTAATCTAAAGGAGAAGGAGATATCCAGAATCTCACATCACCTGTGCAGGCTGGTAATCTAAAGGAGAAGGAGATATCCAGAATCTCCCATCACCTGTGCAGGCTGGTAATCTAAAGGAGAAGGAGATATCCAGAATCTCCCATCACCTGTGCAGGCTGGTAATCTAAAGGAGGAGGAGATATCCAGAATCTCCCATCACCTGTGCAGGCTGGTAATCTAAAGGAGGAGGAGATATCCAGAATCTCCCATCACCTGTGCAGGCTGGTAATCTAAAGGAGAAGGAGATATCCAGAATCTCCCATCACCTGTGCAGGCTGGTAATCTAAAGGAGAAGGAGATATCCAGAATCTCACATCACCTGTGCAGGCTGGTAATCTAAAGGAGAAGGAGATATCCAGAATCTCCCATCACCTGTGCAGGCTGGTAATCTAAAGGAGAAGGAGATATCCAGAATCTCCCATCACCTGTGCAGGCTGGTAATCTAAAGGAGAAGGAGATATCCAGAATCTCACATCACCTGTGCAGGCTGGTAATCTAAAGGAGAAGGAGATATCCAGAATCTCCCATCACCTGTGCAGGCTGGTAATCTAAAGGAGGAGGAGATATCCAGAATCTCCCATCACCTGTGCAGGCTGGTAATCTAAAGGAGAAGGAGATATCCAGAATCTTCCATCACCTGTGCAGGCTGGTAATCTAAAGGAGGAGGAGATATCCAGAATCTCCCATCACCTGTGCAGGCTGGTAATCTAAAGGAGGAGGAGATATCCAGAATCTCCCATCACCTGTGCAGGCTGGTAATCTAAAGGAGAAGGAGATATCCAGAATCTCCCATCACCTGTGCAGGCTGGTAATCTAAAGGAGAAGGAGATATCCAGAATCTCCCATCACCTGTGCAGGCTGGTAATCTAAAGGAGGAGGAGATATCCAGAATCTCCCATCACCTGTGCAGGCTGGTAATCTAAAGGAGAAGGAGATATCCAGAATCTTCCATCACCTGTGCAGGCTGGTAATCTAAAGGAGGAGGAGATATCCAGAATCTCCCATCACCTGTGCAGGCTGGTAATTTAAAGGAGAAGGAGATATCCAGAATCTTCCATCACCTGTGCAGGCTGGTAATCTAAAGGAGAAGGAGATATCCAGAATCTCACATCACCTGCGCAGGCTGGATATCAAATGTATCACACAGCACAACGGACTCTGAAATTAAGGCAAAAAATTAAAGACTCTGGATAAAATGGAAACATTAGCAGTATGTGTAAGCTTTCAAGATGCTTATGGAACTGCGTGGAAAATGAAGTTAATAGAAAACCTGTATATGTTAGGAGTACTAGGCAAAATGCTCCAATGGATTCACACATTTATCAACCAACACATAGAAGTTCAGTATCTCCATATAAACAACACCGAAGAGGGGTTCCTTCAGGATCTGTTATGGTACCCATGCTGTCCAACATTGTGATTGATGATCATCCATCACCATAATCTGTGTTCTCTATGTAGAAAGAAATGTCTGAATAAAAGTTGCTTGATATTATGGGGGAAAGTAAATGCTATTAGTTGTGTTTTATTTGGAGGACATTGTGATGCTAATTGTAGGTTCCCATTTTAAAAAATTTAAATTGACCCTAAAATGACCACCATAACATCCACCAAACAAAACACGCCCAATGGCATTTACTTTCCCCCATAATATCAAGCAACTTTTATTAAAGACATTTCTTTCTACAATGCTTAGTTTTGGAGATATTGTACAGTCTCAACGAAAATGGTTCATCCTGTATAATAGTTCAAATATATACTCTGTTGGCAGAGGTTATATGTTTAACTGTTTGAATAACTCCCTGCATATTGCCATTCACTCTGTAAAAATGCTGTAAATAATAAAAGTTATAAAAATATTACTCAAATTTAAGTTGTATCATTTTTTTCTTTTCAGGAACTTAAAATAAGCACAAAATAAACCTATTGAAATCTCTTGGCTTTAAGTACCTTTTGAAGAAATTATTACCATTTCATACAAAGTATAATCTAAGGGGAGCTTAAATCATACAACATACCAAGTTGGTAATAATTGGTTCATTCATTCTTGAGCTGCAAGACCCCTCACCACTCACAGATTAACTCTCTCTCCCCCTCTTGTGCGATTCAAGCCATATATCAAATTACAAGAAAATTTGCCTGTATTACAGGTTTGTTTATCATAAGCCTGTCCTTATATAATTGCATTCCAGAACCTACTGAACCAGAGGCTCCAGCAATAAAGAAGCGTGATGAAGGTACAATTGTTATCAAATTAAATGAAGCAGAGAATGAAAATGGTCCAGTGACAGCATATCGAATAGTGGTGGTTATTAATGAGGGCCATACAGTTTTCAGACCTCAACTTCTGAAATCTTATGAGGATGCTGCCAAAGAAGGACTGAACTTTTATATTGCAGCTGAAATTAAGAATAAGGTAGGATGTTCATAATACAATAAAGATTATTTCTTAGAGATATTTCATAACAGCTCTAGTATAAATAATGGGATGATGGTACATTGGTATACCTTTAGTACATTTCTGGTTATATACAAAATTTCCATTTGAGGTCAGATAAATTCTTCTGCACATTTAGCTTTTGTTTATGTTTAATACAAATTTAAGACAAACTGTGGTCTATTCCTTGCACTAATAGAACTATTTATTTTTGGTTTTAGGTAAAACTATGGTATGTGTCAGAAGTTAGAGACAGTAAAGTGAAACAATAATTTAATTGAATAGTGTTAAAAAGTATTATAGAAGTAAAAAGGATTAGTAAGATTACCTTAGAATTGTGTTTTGGAGTAGATGTGTACACTTACAGAGCCTCAACCCACCCACCCACCCACCATTTAAAGGATACTTTCTTTTATAGTAAAATTCTAGCATAACGACGACAAACTTCGCCATATTGTAGATAGTGCACATGTGCATAGGGAATTGCCAACCTATCATAATTAGGCCAATCCAATGCACTATTGTTCTTGGTTCAAGGAGTAATAATAATAATAATAATAATAATATTTATTTCATCCAATCTATCAGTACATTGATTTTGGACATGTCATTACAAATTTATGTACATAATTATAGTTTCAATTATTTACAATTCATCTAGATTGTACAAACATTTATTTAATAAAAATATCTTCAATTTCATTTGAAATTGTCGCTTTGACACATCTGCAAGAGCTTTAATTCCTGGTGGTTAATTTATTAAAATGCTTAATCCCTTGATATAGAACATCCTTCACTGAGATAGTTTTATTTACATTACATTTGTAATAATTCATGTTGCTTCTTGTATTATACTCGTAAATTTGTTTAGTTTTTATAGGTTGATACTTTACTATTAAAAACATTACTACTCTATAGACATACAGAGAGTAGATGGTAAATATCCTTTTGCTAATAAATGTCTCCCTACACGATTCTTTAACTTTTAAGTTGAACATGATTCTAATACTTTTCTTTTGATATATAAGTAACCTCTCCATGTGCGTCCTTGCTGCAACCCCCCATATTTCAACTGCATAGAGTAAATGAGGATAAATACATCCATAATAAATGAACTTTAAGACATTGGGGTTCTTATAATAGCTAAAATATCTCAACAGGTAGAATGAGTTGCTGATCTTTCCGCATATGTGCTCAATATGTTGCGCCCAAATAAACCGGTTATCTACTATAATACATACAAATTTTAATGTTTTTACATCTTGTAGATTTATGTTATTAACCTTCAGATTTAGCATGCTACTGTTCTTCCATGAGCTAAGTGCATTGTGTTAGTTTTTTGCAAATTACACTGTAAATTTATGGATTGAAAATAATTTAACGACACATTAATGGTTTTATTGATCGTTTTGTTTAGTTCGTCTAAGGTTTATTTCAGCACACAGCTGTAGTGTCATTCGCATAAGTGTTTAATATCATTGATATACATAATGAATAATAAAGGGCCTAATACTGATCCCTGCGGCACTCCATACTTCACAATATCCAATTTTGATTTTACCTTATATATAGGTAGTAATATTAATGCCGCAAGTGCTTCACTCCTCTACTTATAAAGAAATAAAAGGAAACAAGCTAATGTTAAGGCCACAACTGCTTCACTCCTCTATCTAATAAGGAATAAAGGGAAGTAAGTTAAGGTTGTGTAGCGAATGAAGAGGTGCAAGGAGTAGTAATATTAAGGCCACAACTGTTCACTCATCTGCTTATAAAGAAATAACACAAAGTTATGGTTATGTATATTAGTGTGAATAAAGTGGCACAAGGAATAGTAATATTAAGACCACAACTGCTCCACTCTAGTTATAAAGGAATAAAAGGAAGTTAGTTAAGGTTGTGTACATTACTGCAAGAGAGGTGCAAGGAATAGTAATATTAAGACCACAACTGCTCCACTCTAGTTATAAAGGAATAAAAGGAAGTTAGTTAAGGTTGTGTACATTACTGCAAGAGAGGTGCAAGGAATAGTAATATTAAGACCACAACTGCTCCACTCTAGTTATAAAGGAATAAAAGGAAGTTAAGGTTGTGTACATTACTGCAAGAGAGGTGCAAGGAATAGTAATATTAAGACCACAACTGCTCCACTCTACTTATAAAGGAATAAAAGGAAGTTAAGGTTGTGTACATTACTGCAAGAGAGGTGCAAGGAATAGTAATATTAAGACCACAACTGCTCCACTCTAGTTATAAAGAAATAACACTAAGTTATGGTTATGTATATTACTGTGAATAAAGTGGCATAAGGAGTAGTAATATTAAGGCCACAACTGCTCCACTCTACTTATAAAGGAATAAAAGGAAGTTAGTTAAGGTTGTGTACATTACTGCAGGAGAGGTGCAAGGAATAGTAATATTAAGACTGCTACCCTTTCGTTATTCGCTAAAGGATGGTGCTGTTTGTTAATCATATGTTAGCAGCTCTGCATTTGTGAAGGCAAGGGGAAGCAAATGGCACCTGTAGGGAAACTGCAAGTACTACCATGTGTCCACACACTGTAGTTTAAGGTAGAATATAATGGAACTTATCACTCCATTTCAGTTCTTTAAGTTTCAGTGCCAGCATGTTCAGTAATGCTGTGTGTATGCAGAATGCTCATTTATTTATGTACTGTTGTCATGTTGCACTTTAATAAGATCAAAGCTTTTGACAGTTCTGCTTGATAAAAACAGGTGACAGCTCAAGACCTGTCATGTTTAGAAGTTATTGGTAGTTCCCATAGGACTCCAAAGATCATTTGAATCAGCTTTCTAACATTGTCTTTCTCCCTTCCTTAGCTCAATAGAGCTGAGGTTCAGCCAGTAGTGAGCTGTTGCAGTTAATACACAACCAAATGTCTCACAGATTACAGATGAATTGGTTTACTAGGTTCTCCATTCATTACTTCTAGGGTCAAGATTCACATCTGTGCAACATTGCTCACTTGGATGTCTTTATTTTTTACCCATCTGTTCACTTGCACTTGGCGAAATATTGTTCTCAATCAGCTGAACCTAATGGCAAAACTACCTTCGGTTCTGTAGTTACAATTCAGTCAGTATTTCGAAAAATGAGAAAGTTTAGTAATAATGCTTTATTGCTAATAGTAGTTTGAATTTTGTTTTAAGTTCTGATTTTTCTTGTGCATGTAGTTGTAATAAAATAATCACTTTATATTTAACCCGGTTTTCATTTTACTCATGAATGAGGATCCAAATTTATTTGTTAAACCACGTATTTTAAAGGATCAGCATTTTACATGAATCTGAAAACATGACTTTTATGTACTCCAAAGCATCTAAGTGCCTATGATTGTACATTTGGCAATACATTGTGTTTAAATGTCTCATTCTAATGGAGAAATAGATTACAAGAACAAAATGTGATTCCCATGGTATTGTATTCATTTAAGAGGTGAATATGTATAAAGTACTTCGTTGCTTTTTATGTAGTAATCTTAAAAATAACTTAACTGTTTTATGATCCCCATTTTATGAAAAATAGCACCTGCTCATGTTTTATAGATCCATACTCATTACCATTTACAGAGTGTTGAAAAAATAGAGGGCATAAATCCAGGTATGTGTTCCCCATATGTAGACAACAAAAACAGTCCATTACAATGTGTTTCCGGAAATGCTTGGTTTCTGAGTTATGGCCTTCAAAACAGTGATATTCATCGGAACGTTTTTCTTTCCATAGGTAGTTGCCATGACAGAGGATATTAACAGGACACACTGACAGTTCATTCTGAGGCGAAGGGTACATTGAGTGTTGTGTTTAGCGTTCGACTGAGCGACATGTACTCATTTGAGGAGCTGGCAGAAATGCACTTCGCGTACGGTAAGGTGGATGGCAATGCTGCACTGGCTCATTGTTTGTACCCACAGTGAAGATGTCCATCGCCATCAGTGCGGTCATGGGAAGTTTGGGGAGGGGACAACCAAGATCTACAGCTCCAGATGTAGAGGAGAAAATTCTGGATTCTGTGCACATGACTCATCCTATCAGTACACGAAGGTTAGCATTACAAGTGAATGTTCCTCATATGACTGTCTGGAGACTGTTGCGAGAGCAACCGTTATATCCTTATCATTTGCAATGTATACAGGTCCTATCACCAGTAGATTACCTTGCTCGATCGATGTTCTGCCAGTGGTTCGTGCAACAGTGTGCAAACCCGAACTTTCCTGCCTTAGCATTATTTACAGATGGAGCACAGTTCACACGAGATGGCATTACAAATTTCAACAACCAACATGTATAGGTTTATGAAAACCCACATGCAATTGTTACATCTTTACCAAGTATGGTTCACTAAAAACATGTGGCCAGTATCTCAGGTGATAGGTTAGTTAGACCCCATATACTTATAAGTAGACTTATGGGGCAGGCCTACACAAACTTCCTGGAAAACATCATACCTCGTGTGTATGAAGATACTTCACTGAGCATCGACAGCAAGCTCACTTCTTGCATGATGGCGCTCCTGCACACTTCAGTCGTACTGCTCACCAGTACTGGGATCGAAGGTTTCCTTATTGATGGATAAGTAGAGGTGGCGCAGTTGCTTGGCCACCATGCTCACCTGGTTTGAACCCTGTCGATTTCTTCTTGTGAGGCCATTTAAAAGCATTGGTGTATTTGTCTCTGGTGCTGGACATGGAATACCTTCAGAATTGAATTGTGGCAGGTTGTGAGGAAGTATGCAGTGCTCCTGGAATTTGGGGTCGTGTTCGCATGGCCATGAGACGTTGATGTGAGACCTGTACTCAAGCAGGAGGTGGACACTTCGAACATCTGTAAAGAAAACTACCTGTGGTTCGAAATACGCTCCAGTGAATATCACTGTTTTGAATGCCATAACTCAGAAACCAAGCATTTCTGGACACATGTTGTAATAGGGTTTTTTATTTAAAATAAAGAGAGTTGAAGGTTGTTACACTACATCGCTAAAATGTTCTTACTTGAATGCGTTTTGGGAGACGGTTTGTTCCCATCATCAGCATGTCCTCAACAATCTTCAACTCTCTTTATTTTAAATTATGAACACATCACTGTTACTAGCTTCTAAATCTTCAAAATTAGTCAAGGGTTTTTTATTGTCTACATATGGGGAATCCATACCTGAAATTATGCCCTCTTGTTTTTTTAAACACACTGTAGTTATGAGTCAAGTTATGAAAGTTTTGATTTCATTTAACAGCATCAATACTGGTCTATTTAGCTAATTTTGCTGCTCTCCCTTACCATTTTATAATCTTAATGTTACAAATTCAAATCTATTGATCAGTCATTGCACACTTAATATTCCAATTAGTACAGCTGCTAGTGACATGTATAACATTGAGAGCTGTTTGACCTTACTAGAAGAATGTCTGGAAATAACATAGCATGATGTGGTAATGAGTGGTTAGTGATGCATGGTAGCACTGTGAAGTTGCGTTGAGGAAGAGTAGACAGAAGTAGACATCCATATATGAAGTGTAAATTTAATTTTGACTTTGCACATTCCCTTAATTTTATAAGAAATAAAATAAAACAGACTGAAACTGCCTGTGAAGAAGGAAAAGGTTTTAAGCAAAAAAAAATGTATTCACCAGGTATAGGTACAGCCTAAGACAAAATAAATGAGCAACAGCCAGAGAGGGAGTTGAATTCAGAAAACTTTGGAAGTATTTGCTGACTTTGCATTCACAATACACGATTTCATACCACCCTGTACTCATTTCAAAGCTATGCGATAAGTAAGAGGTTGTCTTTCAGTTTGGTTGTATGCATGGTAGCCGAGTGGTGAAATGCATGTGTGTTGTATTTGGAACAACCTGCGTTCAAACCCTTGGTGCGTATGTTTTTTAAATTTGTTTAATATGTGGCAATGTCGTATGTTTTCCATGCATAAGATATTAATTTTAAGACAACCATGCATAAAAAAAATGAACTACTCATTTAATTTTCAGAATAAATGCCATAGTAGTAAGAATTCTAAAGTGAAAATCTAAACCACATATTTAATTGACTTAATATTGGATGTGCAAGCACTCTGTCTCGTTCTTCATTATGAATGATGTTGGCGTGATCATGCACGTGCACCTCATAGCCTTGGAATTTTGCATGTGTTAGCAATCACAACTTTTGCTGTGGCTGAGCGCACACATAAAGACAAAGCTACAAGGTGATCTCCCCTTAACGTTAGTGAACATTGCTGGATACTTTGTGTCTCAGGCTGCAAAAGCACTTGAAGTCCCTATATCTATGGCTACAAGGTGGGTGCGGTTATCCAGGGAAGAGATCGTTCGTCATCGACCTGGTTTGGGCCAAAAACGTTTGTCCACTCCTCAGCAGGACACTGCACACCTAGTATAGGCAGACAGCAATCCCTCCAGCATGTGTCTACACTTAGAAGTAATTCTAATTTCCCTGGGTTCGAACTGCACCACCTTGCATCGTTTGACTACAGCAGGGCTCTTGGCTCAATCAGTAGCTAAGAAGCAGTGTCTTGCAAACAATCACAGATTATGTTGCCTCGCATTTGCAGAAGAAAATATCAACCATAACTGGTCAGGGTTATATTCACAGATGAGGTGATGCTTTCATCTACAAATTGTCTACGGTCCCAGAGGAAAATGTTTTGACAAATTCATGGCACAAATGGATCACCAGGTTTGCGCATATGTTTCTTTTTGGGGTTGGATGTCACAAGATGGTCTAGGTGTGTCATGGCAGCTTGATGGCACATTAAATAAACAGCAGCATAAGGACATCCTTGAAACCATCATGGTTCCTTGTGTAAGGACTACATGTCCCGATGGAATGATACAGTCCCAGCAGGATAATCACCCTATCCTTACAAGTCAGCAAGTTTCAAACTGGTTCACACAAATGCAAGATATCACAGTGATTGATTGGCCTGCTCACCAGATTACAATCTTGTTGAAAATGTTTGGGCAGAGGTGAAGAAAGTTTTGAAGAGGCTTTTGGGATCAAACTCGGGATGCTGAGAGGAAGTATACAAGTGAAAATGTGACTAGGAATTTAATATCATCCATGCCCCATACAATGAGGGTAGTAATTGATGCAGAGTGTCTACACGCCAGATATTAAGTTAATTTCTGTCTTAATTTTGTTTTTTCACTTAGGAATGTAATATAGGGTTAGTCAAAAAGAAGGAACAGACTTCAAATATTTATTTCTAATGAACGACAATAGATGGCGACACATGCGATACATCACTGAATAGAAAAGTTCAAAATTTTATTTTGTGTGTTCAAAATGAGCACGATTTGTTACGCGAGGATGACCAGTGCTTTTTCGTTTGCATACGCAACCATCTTCTATGAATTTATTGTAGCAATATTGTAAATGTTTTGACAAGGCGGCTCTTTGTTGAACTTACAACGAAATGCACACTGCAATGAAACAATGGATTCACTCTTCGCATAATGGAGCACACAAAATGACTTTTCCTGTGGCATCGCCATTTTCTCATAAACACAGCGCTGCTGTAGGCACTGAATGGAACTAATAGGTGGGGCTTAAAACTTTGAGCTTTCCTCTATTCAATGATGTGTCGTATGTGTCGCTATCTATTGTCGTTCATTAGAAATAAATATTTAGTCTGTTCCTTCTTTTTGAATAACTCTGCATTTATTTATTTCATATTTAGTTTCAAACAAAAAGGAGAGTGTTTCAGTTTTTATGTGTGAGCATAAATGCCTTGAAATCAAAAGCCTTAGCAGTTGGAAATTATATTATAATATGCTTAATAAACATTGTCTTTCTCTGGTTAAAAAAAAAAAGAACAAAATTATACTTGGGATATGAACCTTGGTTGATCTCATTCCTATGTACCTGCCTATAGCTGCTTGGCTGTCACATTTATTAAGAGGTTATCAAGAAATAGCTATTTGATGAATTGATTTTAAGAAGTTTGTCCTTATCGTTTACCCTCACAAGATTATTTGTATCATCAGCAAAGAGGAGCAACTTAGCTTGGGGATCATCTAGATTAAGTCATTGATAAAGAGCAGGAAGTTTCTACAATTTTTGAGAACACTGATAGTACTGCAATAGGTTGGTAATTTGATATATTGCGTTTTTCCCCATTTTTGAATATTGCCTTGACAATAGCTGTTTCAAGACAGGCAGGGAAAAATGGTAGTACTAAAAGATTCATTGCTTAAGTATGTCAATGGTTGAACAATTGATGAGCATGATTTTTGACAAGGAAATCTGGTGCGTCATCTATTCCAGCTGAGAATTTTGGTTTTAGATCCTTTATTATTTGCAAAATTTCTATTTATCTTTTGGGACAAGGTACATTAAGTAATTAATTAGGCTTCTAGTTTCACTAACAATTGAGCATATATTTGTTGTTTATTTACTGTATTTTATTAGGTTTTACGCTATGTTGACAAAGTAGGTGTTGAAAGAGTTAGCTACATCAATAGGACGTGAGATATAGTTTGAATTCTCCTTTAAGGTTATGTTACTCATTTGGGGTAGGGTACCTGTAGTTTCTTTTTTAATTACATTCCATATGGCCTTTGATTTATTGCTTGCTGCTTTGATTACTTTGTCATTTGCCCGCCTTTTGGCTTCTCCTATAACTCTAGCTAGAATTTGTATATGTATTGTAATAATTTTTTAATGTGGGATTTTAGTGAGCTATGTAAGTGGCAGTTAGTTTCACATAATTTTTTTATTCCAGGAGTAATCCAATGTTTGCTATTTTTACCAGGTTGTTTCTTAATGGTTTTCAATGGGAAGGCTGTGTTTAGATAGAATTCAAATGTTTGTGTGAAGGACTCTAATTTGCTTGCCATGTTGCCATTGTAAATTTTCCACCAAGATTCTTTGCTAAGTAGATGCATTCAGTTCAGTTCAATTCATTCATCCTTTCAATCACTTCATACAATGTACTTTGATACAAGATACATCAAGTTAATAAACATATTTACAAATTATCATATTACTATACACAATTATCAAATGTTATACAAGTATAAAGTTTAATAAGCTACACAAACTGATATTTATTAAATTCTAAAAACTCATCCACAGTATAAAAGCAGTGTTCATGTAAGAAATGCTACACCCTTGATTTAAATACATTATACTTTTCTGTTGCTTTTATAGAATTAGGGAGAGAATTATAGAATGTTAATTCTATATGTTATAGTTAATTCTATCTGTGCTAGAATGCTGAATTCCTTTTTTACATATATTTGTTCTGGAGGAAATTGAATGTATGTTATTCATATTTCAAGTGAGATGTTTATGTATATTATTGTTTGTTTGGAATTGATGACCATTCTTTTTTATGAACAGCACTAATTCCGATGTATACATACGTGCCAATGGAAGTATACCTAGCTTTTGGAATATTGGCCTACATGCACATAATCTTTTTTTTCCACATATTGTTCGGTTGGCTTGTTTCTGCTTAATAAATATTAACTAATTTTGAAGATTTAGAAGCTAGCAACAGTGATGTGTCATAATTTAAAATAAAGAGAGTTAAACAATGGCACACCTAGAGCACAAACAGAAGATTACTTAAAACTAACAAAATTATGTCTGGACCAGAATTTCTTTTCATTCCATAACAAAATCTTTAAACAAACCACAGGCCTAACTATGGGAAATCCCCTTTCACCATTTTTAGCAGAACTATATATGAGCCATTTTGAATGCCATATTACTAAATCTTACCCACATCTATTCAAAACCTGGTATAGGTATGTAGATGATATTTTTGCTATTGTTCCAAAAAAACTTTCAGAATATGCTTTGAAATTATTGAACTTACAAAAAAGATCTATTAAATTCACAATAGAAAAAGAAGAAAATGGCCAATTACCTTACCTATACGTCAGGATCATCAGAAATAATGCACACAACAAACTAACCTTCGGCATTTACAGAAAACCAACTCACACAGAAAATTATATTAAAAACAATAGCTACTATCCTACAAGCCACAAACATGCAATTTTAAATAGTATTACAAACAGGTTAGTAAATATACCATTGGAGAAAGAGGAATACCAGAAAGAATACCAACACATTGTCCACATAGCCACTATGAATGGATACCAGAAAAAAAACAATAGATACGATAAAAAAAGTTCGAAAGACAGAAATACATCTAACAAACGACTACTTTACTCAGACAACAAAAACCACAAGCATATAGGAAATTCACTTATCATCCTTGGACACATAAATTTCAAAGGATTTTCAAGAAATACAACATCACCCTGTCTCCACAGAATAACCACAATATACAGAAACTACTATGCAACAGAACAAAAGATCCTATCCCCAACAATAAATCAGCTGGTATATATCAAATTGTTTGTAATGACTGTAACGTGGTATACATAGGAAGAACCAAAAGAAATCTTGAAATAAGACTTAAAGAGCACATGCGTTGTATTTACCAAAAACAGATGGAAAAATCAACAGTAGCACCTCATTTCTGGTCTTCAAACCATGATATCACTCCAAACATAAAACTCTTAAAACCGATCAACAGCAGCAATGAATTGGACATCTGGAAAAACTACATATCGTCAAACACAGGAATCACCTAATGAATTTCGAACCGCCGCCACCCAGCAACCTTTGGAGGTTCATCATCCCAGCACCAGAGAACACCACTAGTCACACACATTCCCCAGACAATAACCGGCAAAATCAGTTGAAAACATGCTGACGATGGGAGCAAACCATCTCCCGAAACGCATTCAAGTAAGAACATTTTAGTGATGTAGTGTAACAACCTTCAACTATCTTTATTTTAAATTAATAAATATTGTTTAGGCCTCTGGTGAATTGCCCCAAAATAATATACTATATTTTACTATGGAATGTATATGAGCAAAATAAGCTATTTTTACTACTGCGAGGCTAGCATTTTGGACTACCATACTCAGGGCAAATATGTTTCTACTTAATTTATTTGAAAGATAGTTCAAGTGCATTTACCATTTCAGATTATCCTGTATCCATATGCCAAGGAAATTTGTTTCTGTCCTGTATGTTATTGTCTTATCTACTTTTATCACCGGGTCATGTTCATTCTCATTTTTCATAATATGAAAGTTACGACAAACCATTTTTTCAGTGTTTAGTACTAGATTATTACTTTTTACCCAAAACATCAGGTCGTTACTAGCACTTTGTAATGAGAGATTTAATGATGCATTAGTTTTTCCATTATTAATAAATTGGTGTTATGAATGAAGGAAAACTAGAAAAAGTATTAAGAGCTACTGAAATTATTACTAACAAGAGCAGGAGCAGAGATGGAAAGAAGACAGGGAAAAGGCCAGGAAATTAAGGGGTGGTTTGATGAATGCAGAGCAAGAAAAAGGGAGGTATTTAAAGAGCTTATTAGGTGGAGGAGATCAGAGAAGGAAAGGGATAGACAAAACCTGATGAAACTTAAGGGAGGATATAAAGGTTTGCTTGAGGCTAAGAGGAAAGAATGAGGGAAATATAGAAAGTAAACTAAAGGCAGCAATAGATAGAAAGGATAGTAAAACAAATATGGAAAATAGCGAGGATGACGAACAAAAATAGAGGGGAGAAAAATGAAATTACACAAAGTGAATGGATAGGATATTTTAGAAGGTTAATTGGAGAGGGGAAGAGAGTAAAGTTAGATCCAAATGACGCAGGACAAGGAGGAATATTTAATGAAAAATTAGATGGTAAAATCACGGAGCTGGAAGTTTACCAGCAAATGAGGAATATAAAAAAAGGCAAGTCAATAGAAATAGATGGAATACCAGGGGTATTTTGGAAAATGTATGGGGAAATGCAAAATGGTTTAAAAGTGATGGCAAAATTATTAAAGAAAAGAATGTGCCAGAATGTTGGAAAATAAATATGGTGGTACCAATCTACAAAGGGAAGGAAGGAGCAAATAGACCAGAGAACTATAGGAGAATAAGTGTAATATCAATATTAGGGAGAATATACACAGGTATATTGGCTGACAGATTAAGAAAATGGATGGAAGGTGAAGGAAAACTGTCAGAATATCAAGCAGGATTTAGGAAAGGTAAACAAACAATAGATAATGTATTTATAATTAAGACTATAATAGATAAGTATCTGAGCAGGAAAAGAGGAAGGATATACAGGTTTTTTTGCAGATTTTGAAAAAGCATTTGATACAATAAATAGAGAAGCATTAGCTTATAAATTAAGAAAGAAAGGGGCAAGCGAAAATTTTATAAAAGAAATTAGTAAGATTTATAAAGATATAGAATTTTGTATAAGTTGTGGAAATAATGGAATTACAGAAATGGCTGAGCAAAAAATAGGATTAAGACAAGGTTGCAAATTGAGTCCTATATTATTTAATATATTCATAGATGATATATTAGAAAGAATGAAAGAAGAAATCTGTACTGTCCCGTAATAGCAAATGGAGAGATACCAGGTTTACTATGCGTGGATCTTATGGTTTGGGCTATAACGGTAATTGGGCTACAGAAAGCAATCAATTGAATACATGACTTCTTTGAAGAATGGAGAATTAAAGTAAATATAAATAAATCAAAAGTTATGGTATTTAAAAGAGGAAATAAAAAAAGAAGAGAAATGGCAGATGGGAGGTTTAAAGTTAGAAGTTGTCAAGGAGTTTGATTATTTGGGGGTGAGGATGAGCAGTAATGGTGAGTGGGCAGTGTAAAGCAGGAAGGTTATGGTGAAAGGAAAGATGACAATGAACAGGCGTAAGGATGTTCAAATTAGAAATGCCAACTAAATGGATAGAAAGAATGTATGAGGCATTGGTAGCAGCAAGAATGCTATATGCAGGTGAAATTTGGGGGGGGGGGATCTGAATTAAGCAGAAAAATAGGCCAGAGCTATAGAATGTTCTGTAAAGAGCTATTGGGGTTACCAAGATCAGCACCAGGGAAAGCAGCATTAGTGGAATTAGGAAGAACAAGAAGAAAGGGAGTGATACTGGAAAGGATATTGAAATTTTGGTTTAGATGCCTGAAAAAAGATGAAGGGGAAATTTTTAAGATATGTATGGAACAACAAGAGAGTATGAAAAAAAAATAGCTGGTGGACGGGTAGAAAAAAATTATGGAGATGATAGAAATGGGAGGTATTTGGAGAGCAGGAGAAAGAAATAGATGAGAGGACATAAAAAGACAAGAGATTTGAGGAAGCTTAGAGAATAAAAAATCACAAGAGTTTTATAGATTAGTAAAAAGGAAATGGGGAAGAGAAGGTTATGTGGATTATTGTAATAGAGCTGATAAAGAAGCTTTTGCATGGATGAGAACAGGATCAATGTACCTGAGAGGGCCAAGAGGCAGAAAAAGTGGAATTTGTGAAGTATGTAGAGGTAGTGAAAGCACAGCGCATTATATGACAGAATGCAAGGAATTAGCAGAATGGAGACAAAAAGTATGGGAGAAAAAATGTGTGGAAAAATATTAGCAATTAAAATGTTAAGAAGAAAAGAAAAATAAGAATATGAGGGAGTTCTTAAAGAAAGTAAAGGAGAAATGGATTAGAAGAGTAAGAGAGATAAGAAACGTAGAAGGGCAAACGGAGGAGGGAGAGGATGGATCATAGGTGATTAAGGGTAACAAGGGCTGCTCAGCTGAGCCATAAGGCCAGGGTGCCAGGCAAAATGAGCAGTATAGGTAGAACATAGCTGGCAAGAAAATTTGTACATAGGTTAAGTTAGTTTACAAGTGGAATATTGTAGAAAAGAATTGTGTATAAAAGATATACAAATAAAGTTTATTCATTTATTCATTCATTCATTCATTCAACTGCATGTATGACCACCTCTGCCAAAATCTCTGCATCCAGTAATTGTATCGTAGATGTAAAAAAATCCTGCACCAATCTCGGTGTACCTCCCCATCTGCCTGGCTCCTCCCCAAATATCCCTTTGAAGTAGTTCACCCAGATTCCTGGTGAAATTTCATTCTGAGAGGTTTTCTTGGCCCCTAAATTTTTAACTGCTTTCCATATTTCGGTAACATTTCTTGTACCCACAACATTCGAAATTTGTCATCCTTTCAGCTTGCCAACCTGCCTTCTTTTGTTTAATTATCTATTTGTATTTCTTACATTTTTCAATGAAGTCGTCATCTTGAAAATGGAGAGCTGATAATTTCTAAGTCATTTGGATTACTTAGATCATATGTCTTGCATGTTCCAGACATTGTAGAAAGAATGGACAAGTTCAGTTGGTGGCCTCTAATAGATGCCAATGCTGAATTTCTCAACACGTGTAACACCCCCAAAAATGATGGCTTATCTAAAGACAAGCAGTACTTTGTCATGCAGGAAGGTACTGAGAGTGGCAGTCTTTCAAATTAAAACACCAAAGAGCAGTGCAGGAAAAACAGATGCTGGCGCTCTCTGAAGGCATCATGACTGATGGAGGAATAAATAAAAATAAAAGGAACATGCTTATGTATCAGTATGACATTAGCTATGATGTTCTGAATTTTAAGACTTTGCATGAAACAATGTATCTGGCTGGTCTCCAAATACAAAATTTGTTTCATTTAAAATATGCAAGTTTAACTTTTTGCCTTAAATTCAGACAATTTGAGATGGAATAACCCTAACGTAACATCCTACTTCTTGTCAACTCTCAACTAGAATGTGTTTGTGTTCACATTTTGATCAGTCACCCTTCTGACTAACATTTAAAATTAATTTAAAATAGAGAGTTGAGGGTTGTTACACTACATCACTATGATAATGTAGTGTAACAACCCTCAACTCTCTATTTTAAATTATGACACATCACTGTTACAAGCTTCTAAATCTTCAAAAATTGAATTTAAAATTAACATTTCGAAGTAGCTATAGCTGTTATACTTTACTACTTTATGCATATAGGAGGAAAATACGATCAAAGTGCTTCTCATATTTGCAAGTGTATGTGCATTTTTGGGTTCCAAATGTGACTTTAGAAAATAAATTTTTAGCCTTTGAAAAAAATGTACTTAATGTCATTTTTTTTTTCAGAAATTACAATAGATGTTGTTTACTTCGTTCATAAATGATACAACTTAATTATGTTCATTGAGAGTAGAAGTAAGGAATTACCTTCTCTTAGATGTTTCCGTGGTTATGTTACAGGAGTTTAGGGATGAGTTTGTAGTCGGTGATGGAAGAAGATATGGTGAATATTCTGAATATTACAATCCTCCACTCCCTCCTGATGCTGATGTGCATGTGACTGTAGGAATAGTAAGCAGCTTTCAGGGTGTAACTAAAGTAAAGTATGCCAATGTTGGACATGAACAACATGACATTGTCATTCTTGATGTTGGAGATGGAGAAGGTGAGTCCTTGCAACCTAAAAGCTTGGATTTTGTTCTATTTTCATTTATTTGGTGCGACATTTACAATGCATGACAAATGTCAAATAATCCATTATACTAGTAATTCAGCTCCATAGGAGCGTGTCACAGAATAAATGTAATAACATAAACATATGCATTTCTTAGTTTAATAATTAAAAATATTCTTTGATGTCGTGATGTCGTATAAACACAAATCTACTAACTTGTTTTACTTCAGTTCTAAATGTATCATAATTCATAATCTACATGTAATAAGATAACATATTATAATGTTTTTTATCCGATTCAGCAAAACTGTTGTTAGTTGTATTTATGCAAAAATTTAGCCTCAAATCGTTTGCATTCTTGGTAATATGCGAATGTACTGAACTACTAATAGAATATTAGTACTGTTTTTTTGCATACAAAAGGCTTTCTATTAGAAACATTGATACAACTGTTAAAATATTAAAGTTTTTAAATAGCAGCTACAGCGATTTGCAGCTTTCTTGTTGCAAATCAATGTAATTGTCTTTTTTTTTTTTTGTGGCGTTAATATTGTTTTAACGTGTGAATCATTTCCTCAGCGATTATACCATGTGCTACATAGGTATGAATACAGGCAAAATAAACAGTTCCTGGTACATTTAAATTGACCTGATGTACCAATCTTTTTATAATAAAAATGCCTTTAGAAATATTTAGCAAACAGTTTATATGAAATTTTCTTTTAAAATGGGTTCCAGATAAACACCCAAGAATTTAAGTTTCCTTTCTATATTAGTATCCTGGCTAATTTTTAGATTTTCTGTTTATACGAATTTAAACACAAATTTGCAGCTTACCAATCGTTGATCTTTAAATTAACAACATTTAGTTCCTTTATTTAAATAAAATTCTAGTGGCAACACACTCTAACTTCACTCTTTCAAGATAATTACCTTGAATGTGTTTTGAAGACACCTTGTCTTCATCAGCTAAGAGCCACTAAATGAGTCTGTTGGTTCCAGGGTAGAGGTCGCCGTTGGGCTTCCTGATGTTGATGTCATTTTCGGCTTGATGTATTTAAAGATGAAATCCTTTTCCGGAGGGAAATTGAAATTCATTAGATGGCTTTTATTTTTTTGTATCAGGAGTTTTTCCCATATCGTGAATTCTACTGGGTTTTGGATCGTCTTGATTAGATTTATTTCATTATGGATGTTGTGGTTTGAATTCCAGAAATGATATGCGATGGCAGATTTTTCAGTTTCTTTGTGTCCTATATTTCTAAAATGTTCTTTCAGTCTCACCCCTATGTTCCTTTTTGTTTTGCCTATATATTTAAGTTTTCGCAATCACTACAATTTATCTGGTAAATGCCTGGCATTTTAGTTCTAGGAATTTTTTCTTTTGTGTTTGTTCTTAATATGTTATTTAAACTATGTTTATTGATGCATGCTAGTTTGATGTTCTACTGCTTGAATATCTTTTGGAATTTTTTGAGCCCAAGGATGAAATGTGAACTTTTTAAAACTATTGTCTTCTGTTATTTTTTGTAGTGTGGTAATTTCCTTTCTTTCTTTTATCTTTTTTAAATTTTTGGATTTTCTTGTATACTAATTCTTTTGCAAAGCCATTTTTGTAGGCTACTTCTATGATGTTTTGGAGCTTTCTTATATTCCTTATCTTTCTTACCTTGGTAAGCATACCCTTGAATACCATCTATAAGGCATTGGAACATTGCTGACAATATCATTCGGTTCTTTTAAAAAAACAGTGTTGAATGTATCACATGTTAAACTGGTTTTCTTATCCATTTTGCCACTATTTTTCTGATTCATAGCAGACCACATTGTGTTAGACTTACTACTAGAATATAACATTTTGCTGGTTATATATTTTGATTTTGGCACTGTTTATTTCCTTTGTATATATCGATTTTAATTCCTTAAAATTCAAGTCTAAACTATGAAAGCTGTTGCTGTGTTTGTTCATATGCCTACATACATTGCTTTTTTATAGTAGCAAGATTATTGGTGTACCATTTATCATGTTGACTCTGGATCGATTGCAGGAGTCCGATGACGCCCATCCCCTACATACCATTAGGATTGTTTCTTGCTTTATGTAAATGGCAAAGGTAATATAAATAGTAATTTTTATGCCACAAAAGTTTAAAGCTTTGGAGGGAAATGCTGAAATCTGTGTATTAATTATACATGTTCATCTTATATCACCCAGTAGAGACCGTTAGCACATTGAGATCTTGTAAACAAATAGCAGTACGGTACTACTCTGATCACCAGCAGACATGCATACGGTTTTGCAGCTTTTCCTTTAAAGATTTAGCAAGCCATTGCTGACTGCGAGTTACAATTATATTGTGTGTTGCAGTATTGGTCTTAAGTTACAATGCCGCGGAGTACAAAGTTAGTTGGGTTAATGTTGAATATGCTTGAAAATGGTGAAATTAATGATTCCTGTAATAATGAAACCAAAAGTGATGATAGTATTCAGGACAAAAATTACCAACCAATAGAGACAAATGAATCATGTTCAGAAAATACATCAAAAGAAGAAATTATGGATGTTGATTCAGAATAGACCATAGAGGTTATCATCTTATCATTCTGTGGTACAAAGAGGTTTGAAGTGGCACAGAAAATTGAGGTGAAATTATTTTAGTACAGGAGTTGTTAATGCATGGATTATTTACAACCTGCCCAATGAGTCCAAGTTATAAATTTCAAACTTCAGGAAAATCCTTGCCCAAGAATTAGCACTAAACCCATTCATTATGCCACACTGGGTCATGATACAAGTTCATACTTTCATCAAATCAGAGGGAGAAGGATGAAAGAAAACAGTGCAGAGAATGCTATAAGCAGCTAAAAAAACTTAGGAAACAAATAAAGAAAGTCACAAGTTTCTGTCAAGATTGTGAGGGGCAGCCTAGATTTTGTCCACATTGTTTTAATGAGTTCCATATAATGTAACATAAAAAGCAAATGTGAAGGCACCATTACCGACAATAAGTTTAGGCCTAAATTATTTTTTGGCTCAAGGAAAAATACACTACAAAATTCATATTATTGCTTATAGTGTTTAAAAGGGAGTGAATTTGTAATATAAAGTTTAATTTTTGTAAATATGTTTATAAGAATATAATAAATATTAAAGTTCTGAGTATTATGAGTAATAAATTGCTAGATCAATGAAAATCACTTATGCACAGTAACCACTGTAGAGACCAATACCACCTCTGACAGAAACGAAACTGCTGTCTATCTCATAGGTTACATTGAGGTATAAAATGATAATTATGTTAATTCTACACACTGCTAGATAGCATTGCTTGTGGTAAAGATGTATTTGACTCAGTGGCCTGCTTAGAATCATCACTCATCCTGGATGCTGGAGATCTATATGGTAAATAATAAGAGCTGCAATAATAACTGCGGTCAGTGTGTTAAAATCAATTTAATGCTTATTAGAGGACTTGACATTTTTAACTATACACTATGCTCATAAAAATGTTGCAAAAACAATTGAATTTTTGTTCTACATCTCTAAATGAATATAAAAACAGCCAATTAATAGAATTTAAAAAAATGGCAAAATTGTAAAGCATTAGTGCTTGCCATTGGTGTATAAATTGTTTCCACACTCACCATTAACAGGCCTGGTGACCTCAAAAATTGTTGGACTTACACCAAACATTAACAGTATATTAATAAAATCCTTTTCATATTACTCTCTTTAAGTAAACCTAGATTAAAATCTCCACCGTAATCACGGAGACATTATTTCTGTTTCTTACAAAGAATTTAAAATGTTACATAAACATTCATGAAAACATAATAAGTTAGTAACATCTGGTACACGATATAAGGGAAAAAAAAGATTAAAACTCACAACATAAACAGCTGAGATTTCACATTCCTTTTGTTTAGAGTAAGTTGTGAGGTAGTCTAAAGCTTTTCCATTTAATCCATTACATAAAAAACATGGCAGTCCCTCCATCATACCATTTAGTCTGCAATAAGAGATCATAAGATGATAACTGGGAATATTTATATTGTTAAGTACATCTTGATTAAGCCAATGCCCCACATGCTTACAATATCAACATTATTCGTAATACATAAAACAGTTCACTTCATTCTATTACATTGCCAAATTCTTGTTAGTTTTGTGACCAATGTCATCTTTATTCCATAAAGATTTTTAAAAATGTAGTACCAGGATATTTCAGCTCTTCAACAGGCTGTGTATGCAGAGCATTGCATGCAAAATATGCTGGTAGCAAAACTAATTTTTGAAATAAAATGCTACTGCAGGTAGTTTCCATATACAAAAAGCACATCAACTGAAATTTGAGAAGGAAAGCATACTGTTTACCTCCATCATGTGGAGGAAATGTGTCTGCATTGTAACCCAGAGGACCATGTTTGAATCTCAGTTTGGGTGAATTGCCTGGAGGTTTTTTTAGGCCTCATAAGACAAATATCAGATAACTGTCAGCTCAATGTGGGTGGGCTCCTTCCACCCATTTATTCACTCTCTGTGGACTTGAGTTTAAAGGGAAAGAAGAAAAAAAATATATTACCATCGGCTAAACTTCCTTACCTTCTGAACTTAGTGGAGTGTGCTTTGCACTGCTCAATATTGGAGTCTCTTTGCAGCAGTGTCAACAGATGAACAAACAAAGCAATTAAGAACAACCTGTATTATCAAAATAACCACAGTTTTAAAAATACCTTTAGTAAGTAAAGCATTTATAATATTTTAGGTTGACTTTGCCAGTAGTTTCCTTAGCACGGTGGTATGGTACTGCTGCTGCTTACCAAGTGGGAGACCCGTATTCGATTCTCGATACCGGCATGGGGATTTGCTCCTGTTGGGAGACCTGGTCCAGAGTGCATTCAGCCTCGTTGGGTCCCTGAGTGACCAATTGAAGAGCCACTTGATTGAAAAGAAGTAGCTCCAGGCTAAGGAGGCTGCATATACCAGCCAAGAGGGACCTGGGGTGCTGACCACGTCCCAACTTCCAGTACTGCATCCCACTCATGACACCTGTTGTGGGCAGAGGTGGGGGATACAGGCCTTGACCCGGCAACAGGTTATTGCACCACAGAGTTGATTTAGTGTAGCCATGAGGATATTCTAGACAATTTTTAATGCAGTTGAACACCAAATCGTGCAAATTTTGTATAATATGCAGTTAGTAGTAAGGTGCAAATCACAGCAACAGATACCCACATATAGACAATTTTGCAAATTAACCTGCAGTTCAAAAACAAGTGCTCCTTGTACTATAGAACATGAACAAAACTTGGAGGAACATTGATACCAAAGCATATGAGTGTTCTTAAGCTTATAATTGGGTTATTCAGCTTTGGTAGGATGTTACATGGTAATGACATAACAAAAAAGTTCTATGTTGGCTAGAAAATCAATGTTTTTATTCACCATTTCAACCGTCATGTGTCAGTCCTCTGCAGGGCAGAACAGCAGCCTTCAAGAGGTGCAATAAAGCTTCATTGTTGACTACTATTGTTTACCAAAGAATACGAGCATAGCGAACATGTGGTCTTAACTTCTTTTTAGGAGATTAAGGACAATGTTGTAATTTAATAATTATTTGGGGAAGAATTTGAGTCGTCTAGTGACATTCATACACTTAATATTAGCAGAGTGCCTACGAGTAATAAAAATAACATAAAAGTAATGAGTTTGCCCCTTTAGTAATGAAAATATCTAAAAAGTAACAAATTTGGGCCTTTTTCCCATAATAGTAATGAAAATTCCCCCATCTGTCCTGATCACAGATCACTTTGGTCAATCTACTTTGCTAGTTTCATTTGCTGTTTAGTTACTAAATTGCCATATGCATGAATAAAAGTAAAAGAGAACTAGCTACCACCAGTTTGAGTGTTAAGGATTGAAATGTGAATGTGTCATTGCAATAAACATCTAATTGGGTCAAGTTTTTGTAATTATCTACCTTTCACTGACATGCCGGGAAAAAGTTAGTATCAAAACTGTTGGTTAGAACAAGATGAATTCAAATTCTGCCTTAGGCCTGTAGTACAGAAAGAAACATGATATGTACAGTAATTTGTGCATGAAAAGTGTTATATCAGAAAGTGAGGAATATATAATGTCTATTTACATGCAAGAGGAAAAAAAACATGCTAGAGTATCGCACCAGATGCACAAACTAAGTTACAGTTGGATGTAATGGACTACAAAAGGAAAACCGGATATCCTGTTGCGTCATCTTCAAAAGGTGACGCCCTTCAGATACAAACATTTACATCCAACACTGTATCCAATTGTTCAGTGGCCACTACGGAAACCTTGAAAGTTAAATCTGGGCTATGGAAAATGTATTTATTTTTCTCCATTTTGCAGTTGAGAATTTCTTATAAACCTGCATTAGGGTGTCACCTTCTGCAACCAACATTTGCTTATGGTTTATCAATTGCAATTTTGGTATTTTAATTATTTCATGCCAAGGCCATTGTTCTTGTCTGTTTCTATGACTTTTAAAGAACAGTGGAATATACTCATTGGAAACTTACAGAAATGATTGTTCTTTTCTTTTTCTATGACTTTTAAAGAACAGTGGAATATATTCGTTGGAAACTTATAGAAATGATAATATGAACACTTTCTTGGCCAATAATACATTTAGAATGCTCCTTATGTAGCAATAGAAGGTAACTAAAAAGCAACTAATGTTTATTTTTTATATTCAGTGGACACAGATTACTGTAAGTGGTATATGAAGGTTAGTAATCAACTCAAATTCTTCCACAAATTGTGTTCTAAGTTTATAATTGAGTTATCTGGTTTATACTAGATGTTGTTTAGTACCAGTATAGCAAAATGCTATGTTAATAAGTACCATGTTTATTAAAGCATGCAAGCATTGGAGTGTACATTCCTAATTGTATAAATTTCCATCAGTTACTGAACTTAAACCAAATTTCCAGATGTAATCTATGTAAAGCATTCCATTTCTAAAGCATGCTATTCATGCCTGTTATTTCCCATTAAATCAGTTGATAATGGGTTTAGCCTTGCAGAATAGCTATAACTCAGAAGTTTGGTTTTTAGGGACTTATCTACTGCTAAAACTCTTTAAAGAAGTTTCACTATAAAAGTTGACACTAAATAAGATTTGCACATAATTTCTAAGAAAACAGTTCTAAGATCTGCTCCATATAACTTAACCCTGTATCTCTTAACTGTCACATGTACTAGTCACCTCTCATTGGCTGATGTCATGGAATAGGTTGTTCTGTGATACAAAATAGTTCCTTATTTAACATGCTTATTTATCTTAATATATTTAAAGAGAATTGTGACATTTACATTTTCATAATTGTATGAATGAAATAGCTGAGATTTCTGAGACAAACTGCTAGCCATATTCTATATCATGATGTTCCAAATTAAGCAATTAGAGAAAACTTAAAATTTTAACCAAGTTGAATAGCACAGGAATATAAAATGAATTGAGCAGAACACCTGCAATAGATGGATTTGTTTAAACTGGCAAAACAGCTCTAAATTATAAACTTTTGGGTGGTGAGATGTAGGATGCCCCAGGAAAAAGGGCAAGATGACTTCTGAGGTGGATCAGGCTTTTAGCCTATAACTATACAGAATAAGAAGAAGAATGAATAAAATATATTACATAACAGTTAGTGCATCTGGAATGCATGTAAATTCTTACCAACTAACAGATAGGAGGTCCATCTTTTTGAACCTGCCTCTCAAGATGACAAAAGCATGTGTATCTATCATGGCAAAGTGTTTATATCTCTTTTATCGCCTGACTTTGCATTACACAGGGCTTGTTTGTCATCTGCATTGCCATTCAAAGATACATTAGCCAATTGGGAAAGGTGAAGGAAATGGAGCACGGAAGAATACATGTCATTGGGGCAAGGTTATAAGAAACAGGGTTTAGTGTGTGTATTTAATCTCTTCTTCCAAATTCAAGGATTGGTCTTCTATAGCCTGTTCAGACATCAAAGGATTTCAATAGAATTTAATCTCTTTTCTTCAAAATATGTATTAGGTACTTTAAACATTACAGCAAGTTAAAATAAAGAATATTTTCACTGCTGTTACCACAGTGTTACAGCACTGCTGTAGTCGCAATGCACACTCAAATCCAAGAAAGAAAAGGTTAGAAAGGTAAAATCAGACAACTGAAAAATTCAGTGCCATAGCCGGGATTTGAACAATGGATTTACCAGTTTGTCTGGTTGCTCTAACCCACTGAGCTACCATGCCAACATGCTGATAGGACATTAAATTCCCCAACTGGCTCACATTTTTTCCAGTAAACCACAAGGAGATCGCAAATTGTTTTGAGATGACATACCCCATTGGCGACTTACAATGCTGTAAGTACTTTAACTCCTGGGCTTCATAGTTTAGCCTCTATGAGGTCAATTAATTCTATTAATTGTTCTTCCACACAAGCCATGTGTAGGACAAGGTTGGAAAGGTAAAATCAGATGACTGAATAGTTCAATGCCATAGCCGGGATTTGAACTACAGATCTACCAGAAGTCACAATTGGGGTATGCCATCTCAAAACAGTGAGATCTTCCTGTGGTTTACCAGGAAAAATGTGAGTCAACTGAGGAATTTAATGTCTTACTGGCATGTTGCCATGGTAGGGTTACAGCAATCGGACTGAAACCGGTAGATCCGTAGTTCAAATCCTGGCTATAGCATTGAATTTTTCAGTCATCTGATTCTACGTTTCCAACCTTTTCCTGCATATGTCTTGTGTGGAAGAACAAATAATTCCATTAATTGACCAAATAAGAAAAGTTACTCTGTGCATCACTTGTAATGCAGCATTACACACTGTTGGCACCTTTACAAACGATGTGGCAGTAGTCCCTATGTGTTTATTCAGTCTAAAGTCCAAGAGCCTTGGTGCAGGCAGCTTGTTTGCACCAAATTATTATTATGGAGGTGTACTTTTCAAGACATTTTAGGAAGTATATATCTACATATATACTTATATTTTATATATGCACATTTACATAATGCATATTTTGTATGTTAAATGCAAGTTACATCAAGTAGAACTATACATTATATCAAATTTTAAAACAATAATGAAATGAAATAAAAGTCAAGTATTTGAATATATATGTAAAATGCAGGAAACCATCACTGATATGTTTTGGATCTCTCTTTATATATCCAATAGAAAGCCTTTAAGCACAGTAAAATATTGAGTTTTGCTATTTAATTTTAATAATAGTAACTGAGGAAATTTTGTTTCCATTTCAGGATCCTCAGCAGCAAACTCTGAAATAGTGATTGGGTTAACTGTAGCAATTGGTGTAAGCGGATTTTTGCTATTACTTTCTGTAATAACATATTTTATGCTGCGAAGATACTTAGGCCACCGGAGACGTGGTTCAGATCACCAGGAACTCTCTCTCCAGGGTCCCATGATTGAGGTGGTATGTATGTATATAAAAATAAATTTTGTATGCATGGCATTCCTAAGAATGCATCTTTCCTCAAAAAGTGCATATTCAGAAAGCTAGATATGCCTAACTCCTGGTTGGACCAAGACTCCTACAGCTGATAGCGCATGTATAATATAGGAGAATATGTTTAAGCAAGACATTGCCATTGATATTCAAGTTGAGTTTAGAACTGCACTTATACTTAAAATAAACTGATTAAATGTATGATGGGTAGCTCAGTGGTTTAGTTTGCAGTTCTTGTACTACGGGTCCATGGTTAGATTCTTGACTGTGGTGTTGCAATTTTAAGTTGCCCCTAATCCAGGCTGACTAGCTAATGTGAAGTATTTCCAAGGCCTCACGTGGTACAAAGTCCATGGCAAAAGCTGTAAATCTCCCCATTCAATCACCATTCTCATTGTCATCTTATCAGAGGTAATGGATACCACCTGCAGGGTGCCTCCAGCTAATAAATGCATCTAGACATCACCCCCCCTCCCCCTGCTGAAAGTGATGGACCATATGAGGACCATTCTAAACAAATACAAAAAACAGTTTAACCTGATGAGCAATTATATTCCTGCTCGTTAGCTGTTATAATTCAGTACTCATTGACCACAGCATTACTTCTGAGCATGATCAAGGTTTCTTGTACTCCAATAGGAAAGCTGTGGCAGTATACTTGCAGAAAATTGCCCCCTTCACATGTGAGAACTAATGCAGTAACACAGTGACATGCATCCTTTCCAAATCAACTGATCTTGTATGCCAGTATTGGAGAGGAGACTTGGGATACCAAACATTGAAGCCATAGGATATTTGATATTTATGGAATTTGGTTCAATATGCTTGAAAATCTCTTGCAGAAGGACAATATTTTTAACAGCTGGTATATTTCATGCTCTCAAGGTTAAAATCAATTATAATATAACATGAGGGTTATTGGAGAAGCTGTTTATGTATTTTGATGTATAACGGGTCAGTTAAAGTTTTACTGCTTAATAGGGCTGAAGAATGGAAGAATTTCTTCCCCTCCTAGAACATTCCTTAAAACAAAGTAGATAATTTTAAGTTACTTCATTTTCAGTGTGTTGATTTTAATCAATTGCAACTCCTTTAATACTTCTTATTAAAGTATTTATGTCAAACCGATGTATGGGATTCTTGGGCAGATCTGTGATGTTGAATATGAAATTTGCTTGCTAAGACAAGAGTTAATCCTCTGTTCTCTTCAACCATTGTGTGGTCTGAAGCAGGAAATTTCATTTTTAGCATGCCCATATTTGAACATGTTTTGTTCCCAAAATGAAATGTACAGAATAAGGGCTCTCAAACCCTTTCTGCCCATGGCTCAATAGCCAGTGTGAGTGCCCTTGAGGCACTACTAATATCCATGCTTAGGAAAAAATTCTATCGTGCACCATATCTGAGCTCTGGTATGTTTTGAAGATAGTCTTTTATAATTATTGACACAAAGATAATACTTGGAACTAACACTAGAGCACATTGATGATTATTACTTAATCGGCTTAGTCTACTTATGCTCTATTTGTTCCACGAAGTGTAATTTAGATTGGACATGTTTTTGAGGACACTTATTTCCATCCTCAGCTCCTTGTCAACTGTTGAAAGTTCTGATATAATCCCTGATAATGGTTTGAGTGACAGAATTTTTATGAATTTAAATAGAATGCTTTCTTCATTTGGTACATCAAAGTTCATTAGTTTTTTCTCATGAAAAGTTTTCCCAAGTGCATAGCTCTGCTATTCTGTTCATTATTTCGAAGTGTGTTTAATTTTGTATTTGGTAGTTTGCATTGAAAAAATGCATTGCTTTTGTTGGCTTATTTAAATTTAATGCTTCTGCAGTATTCTGCCTTGTATCTAAGTTTCGTGTGCCTATGTATGCTTTTTCACAGTCCAAGCAATTTGTTTTGTAAATGCCATGCTTCTTTGCAGGGATGTGCTGTCTGTTGGCTTGTATTTTGGCCTCTGGTGGGAAAAGTGCAAAGGGTTTCGGCTGCTTGCCCCTGCAGGGCAGCCAAAAGCTGTATCATCTCCACCAGCAGGTATCCATTGTGGGTGGCAATAGCCTCAAACTGCCAATTAAATACCACTTACAACAAAGTGCTGTCAAATTTTGGAGGCTTCACCATTTTTTATTTCGCCATGCTTTCCTTCACCTCCTGGTCCAAACACTTCCATTGTGGCCAATATCATCCTCTTTGTTTTCCTTCGCCTGCAGTGTAGCTATTTTCCTTGCTGATCTCAATGCTCTTCCACCACATTAATCTTTCCTTCCATGTCCAATTTGATTTCTTCTAACTCCTTAGCAATGTCATCTTTCAGATCTTTCACCATAGCAGGTATCTCAAATTTTATGGAATCAATATTAAATTGAGTTCGGATTTAATTTTTTCCATTTCATTTTTCATTTCTGCCTCCATCTTCTCCATTCCAGGTTTCTTAACTTCATTTCCCAATTTCTCTATTCCAGATATAATTTCTGTTTCTCTCCTCTCTATTCTGGCTAATAGTTTTTTAAGCATTTCCTCCATTGAGGCTTTTAAATCCCACTCCTGACACCAGTGTGACTTTGGCCAGCTTCTCCCCAGTCTTTAGTTTTTCTGCCCATGTAACAATGCAATAAACCACACGTGAAGCGGCCTCTTCTCACTTCACTCACTAACTAGAGTATCAGACACGGGAGTCGCTTTCCACCCTCTTCTCTCTATCAGTCACTGAGGCTCATCACACAGAACTTGAGTAAACAGCACTGTATTTCACATCAACAGCCTGCTGCTGCAGCAAATACATTCTGCTTTGTACCCCCAGGAGCTTTCTGGAAGCCTCATTTGCTGCTGAGGGGAGGTCAGGTCTCGAAGTTTTGCCATCCAGTTTTTTGTGTTTGTGTCATAGGCTTTTGTTGAAATCTATCATTTTGCAAAGATCCTAGGCAGGTCATGAAAACCTGATGTATGCTGTAATTTCATTCTGTACACCATCTGATGCGAACTCTAAAAGCCGGGAGATAGTGAAAAGTTAGCTTAGCTTACGCTATATGCCTAACAAGCTACATCATTTCATGAAAAACTGCGACAAAACACGTACTTTCTCAATTTTTCAGCTTATGCTGGCTTCTCATGATCTGCCTAGGATCTTCACAAAATGACAGGTTTTAACAAAAGTCTTGACACATGCATATTGTTTATCAATGAAGTTAATATGTAAAACAAAATTAATGGATCTAAATTAACACTCACTTTGGTTGCACAGTTCTCAGCTTGAATGCAACTATTGAGCAAATTGTGTGAGTAAAATGTTTATATAGTTCAGTTTTTGTTAATTAAAATTCACTAAATTTTACTGTTTATATTATTTTGAAGGAATCAAGTGGTTATATACACAATGGCTATATACCTGAGGAAGAAGACGAACGTGTGAATCATTATGACAGATTAAAGCAACAAGTATGGAGCATTCCTCGTAACTTTCTTGATGTCCGATCAGAAAGTTTGGGTATTGGACAATATGGTAATGTTATGAGAGGAACAGTACAACAACGTGGCTATCCTGTACCTGCTGCAGTGCATGTGATTCAGGATAGGGAGCTTGAAACAGAGAAAAAACGTGCCATGCTTCGTGACCTGAATGTGCTTATATGTATTGGCAGTCATATGAACTTCGCCACTCTCATAGGCACATGTGAATGTCCAGATACACTCTTTGTTGTTGTAGAGCACCATCCTGCAAGTCTGAAGGTATGTATGCATATTAATATGGCTTAAGAAATATTTTATATATGTATACAAAAGAAGTTTGCATTCTTGAGTCAGGTCTTGATGGACTGGGCAGTATTTCCCTTTATTTCTCTCTTTCCAGTTGAGTGGTGAAGTAAATTAAACCCATTAAGTTATTAAAAAGAATTTAGTCTTAACATTTAGAGAAAAAAAATGGTAACATGTGTAACTTCGTTGCTAAATTTCCTTAAGTGTTTTGCCTGGATACATGCATAAATTGCTAACAGAAAACAACTTTATTTCCATAAGCAACCAACATTTAAAGCACATTCTTTAAAATTTATCCCACAAATAATTTTCTCCATAGAAACATATATGGCTCTAGATTTCCATGGTGATTGAAGTCCACCCCCTTTTTCTTTTCTTTATTTCTTTCCTCTTTTTTTGTAAGTGGTGTTTAGTGTCTGTTCTTACTGCAAATAGCACTACAGATAGTAGACACTGATGATACATGGAATGAAATGATAATTGGGAAAGGAAATGTGGGAAGGAAACATTCCAGGTCTAAGTTCAAAGTTTATGGTACCTCTCCATCATTTGCCAGTTGTGAAGACTGAGGAAAACCTGGTGGGGGGGACGTTAGTCATAGAGGACAGTCTTGGCGAGAATGATTGGAAGTGAATAAATTGACTAAAGAATATTGTTAAGCTCTAGGATTCAGTGGCAAGCTATAGTATATGTACTTTAAGATGTCAACTTTTAGAAAGGGAAAGAGAATACTCGCCCCCTCTAGCTATCTCGGTCATCCTTTGGAGTTGGTCGGCTTGTGAGGTAGAACAGAAATTCCTTCAAAAGAACAAAAAGGGCCAGTGTCAGATTCCTAGCCATTTGTTCACTTGAATTCCTCATCCTGTTCTATATCGGATATTTCCAAATGTTCCTCGCAGTTACTGTCTGAGTCTTATAAATTGATTACAAATTGATCACTAATCTCATCTGTTAGACCGTCCTTGTCCCAAAAACAACTGTTCACGTTTTGGCACATCTTCACATGCTTTTTCTCAGTTTTCTACTGACACTTGTTGTAATGCACAATCAAACAATTCCTTTACATTGCTTCTCTTAAACCATATATAGTGTTATGAAACATCATTTTTTATCTGGGCTCATATCAGCTCTATCACATGTAAGTTGCAATGATATGGCAGTAGTCACAATATGACCATGCTCTTCTGGTATGTGATCTATTTCATAAAGTTTAAGACAGTTTTATTTCAACTTTATAAGTTCATATAGTACAACTTCAGTAGTGTATAGATCAAATTCTATGTTGTTATGATGGAGCCAGGACTGCATTTCTGATTTAAGGGATCCTGAAGCAGGAGCTTTGTTTATTTCTACAGATTGATAGGAAGCATTCTCAAGAACAATAACACTATTGGAGGAAATGTTTGGCAATATTGGTTAACAAACCTGTCCTTAAACATATTTTACTGTCCATTTCTTCATGATAGTCTATGCTAGATTTCTATTTAAAATACAGTAAGGCATTAAGAATGAAACCTGCTGAACATCCTGTATGTAAAATTATAAAGCACTGACCTTTTCCTATGGGAGTTCAAAGAGAGAAATTTAGTATATCTTCCAAACTGGATAGAAAATGCATCCTATACAATGAATAGATGATTCTAATCACCGCGGCACAAAACGAGCCGATTGGTGGTGTTTTGGATACTCTCTAGGGATGTTTCTTTCCCCAGGGTCTCCAAAATGCTCTCGCTTGCTTGTGCTTTATTTTGTTCTTTTAGAATCCTTTTAACGGTGCGAGTAGATACATCTGTAGCAGCAGCAGATCTTATGATTGTCCTTGTCACCAAAGTTGTTGATTATCCGCATTTCAGGGCTTCGCATTCATGCTAAAGTATCTATGTACATTAACTATCACTTCCCTGGCATCTGATTTGATAGGCTTTCCTTTCCTTCCAACACCGACAATAAATACTACGAATGCAATCAAAACAGTAAATACAAGATTCACAAAATCTAGAAAAATTTCGCAAACCTGTTTGATAACACTGCTAATTTATCACTTACACTCTTACAAAAATCAGAATTTACTTCTATCACAGTTGCAAACCACCACTGTTACTTTCGCTGTCAAGCAGGCAACTGATTTTGACAAGAAAAAGAGGGCCTAAGACGGTCATTTAAAGCCAGAAGTTAGTGTAATGGGTCACCTCACCTCCCTGGTAGACAAGACCATAACACAAAAATATAAAAATCAAAGTATAAAGAAGAAAGAAAGAAAGAAAGAAAAATAGCTTGTTTCTACCTCGAGGAGAGATGGTGCAGATCCTGGCATAGAATCCTCTTTACAGATGGCCAAAAACCAGAGAAACAAAAAATGTCACATTCACATGACAATCTATCCATTATTGTTTAGTTTTATGTAGCTTCTAGAAACTATTCTTTCAGAGACTTATTACTTCCTATACTGACTTGTTTATAGTATGTATGTATATATTTATTTCCATAATGCTATACAAAATTCTTACAATTTTTAATACATTACTTTGGTATGTATTGTAATGAAAAGAAGCTAGAAACAGTGATGTGTATTGAATTTATTTAAAGGTGAGTCGAAATTGTTACACTAACATCACTTAAGTTTACTCACTTAACATGTTTCGGGAAACCGTTGTTCCCATCCTCAGAAGGTTAACTCGACTGGCCCGTGTTGTTGATGTTTCCGTTTTTTGGACTGGATCCTGTGGTGGCATCTTGTGGTGGAGAAATGTACTTCCAGAGAGGATTTGGTGGCGGCAAATCAAAATTCATTAGATGTGTGTTGTGTTTTAGAATGGTGATCTTCTCCCATGCATCTAATTCGGCTGCAAATTTGGCTGGTTTGACTAATGTAATATTGGGTTTGATGTTGTGATTAGTGATCCAAAAATGGTGTGAAACTGCAGATTTGTCCATTTGTTTGTATTTAATACATCTCATGTGCTCCTTTAGCCTAGTTTCTAAGTTTCTTTTTGTCTTACCAATGTATACTTTATTGCAATCTGAACAATTGATTTTATAGATTCCAGCTTTTTTGTCTTGTGGAATGGGGTCTTTTAACTTGTTACAAAGTAATTTCTCTATGTTAAATTTGTTCTGTGGAGCTAGGCTGATGTTATGTTTCATGAAAATCTTCTTAAATTTGTGAAATGTTCCTGGGTGGTATGTGAATTTCTTGAACTTTAGTTCTTTATCTTGCTGGCTGAGATTAGTTGTGTTTCTGATGTGCATCTGTCGTTTGAATTTTGCAATTTTTTTGTCAATAGTTGCTTTGTTGTACCCATTATGTATTGCTGTGTCTACTATATGCTGGTATTCTTTTTTATTTAAGGGGGTATATACCAGTCTATGTGTTAGGCTGTTTAGTACTGCATGTTTGTGTGTGGTTGGATTGAAACTCTTATTTTTTATGTAATTAGTAGAGTGTGTTGGCTTCCTGTATATGCCAAAGGTTAGGTTCTTTTGTTCTCTGATGATTTTTAGGTCTAAAAATGGTAGCATGCCTTCTTTTTCTATTTCTATGGTGAATTTTATTGATTGGTTCTGTAGGTTTAGTAAGGCTAAGGAGTCTTGTATGAACCTATTAGGGACAACAGCGAAGATGTCGTCAACATATCTGTGCCAAACTTTAAACATGTATGGAAAGGAAGTTGTTATGTGTATTTCTAAGTAGCTCATAAATAAATCTGCCAAGAAGGGTGAAAGTGGGTTGCCCATGGTTAGACCAGTTGGTTGTTGATAGAACTTCTTATTGAAACTAAAACAATTTTGTCCAATGCATAAATTGGTAAGTTGTATGAGGTCTTCTATTTCTTCTTCAAGACCTCATACAACTTACCAATTTATGCATTGGACAAAATTGTTTTAGTTTCAATAAGAAGTTCTATCAACAACCAACTGGTCTAACCATGGGCAACCCACTTTCACCCTTCTTGGCAGATTTATTTATGAGCTACTTAGAAATACACATAACAACTTCCTTTCCATACATGTTTAAAGTTTGGCACAGATATGTTGACGACATCTTCGCTGTTGTCCCTAATAGGTTCATACAAGACTCCTTAGCCTTACTAAACCTACAGAACCAATCAATAAAATTCACCATAGAAATAGAAAAAGAAGGCATGCTACCATTTTTAGACCTAAAAATCATCAGAGAACAAAAGAACCTAACCTTTGGCATATACAGGAAGCCAACACACTCTACTAATTACATAAAAAATAAGAGTTTCAATCCAACCACACACAAACATGCAGTACTAAACAGCCTAACACATAGACTGGTATATACCCCCTTAAATAAAAAAGAATACCAGTTAGAATACCAGCATATAGTAGACACAGCAATACATAATGGGTACAACAAAGCAACTATTGACAAAAAAATTGCAAAATTCAAACGACAGATGCACATCAGAAACACAACTAATCTCAGCCAGCAAGATAAAGAACTAAAGTTCAAGAAATTCACATACCACCCAGGAACATTTCACAAATTTAAGATTTTCATGAAACATAACATCAGCCTAGCTCCACAGAACAAATTTAACATAGAGAAATTACTTTGTAACAAGTTAAAAGACCCCATTCCACAAGACAAAAAAGCTGGAATCTATAAAATCAATTGTTCAGATTGCAATAAAGTATACATTGGTAAGACAAAAAGAAACTTAGAAACTAGGCTAAAGGAGCACATGAGATGTATTAAATACAAACAAATGGACAAATCTGCAGTTTCACACCATTTTTGGATCACTAATCACAACATCAAACCCAATATTACATTAGTCAAACCAGCCAAATTTGCAGCCGAATTAGATGCATGGGAGAAGATCACCATTCTAAAACACAACACACATCTAATGAATTTTGATTTGCCGCCACCAAATCCTCTCTGGAAGTACATTTCTCCACCACAAGATGCCACCACAGGATCCAGTCCAAAAAACGGAAACATCAACAACACGGGCCAGTCGAGTTAACCTTCTGAGGATGGGAACAACGGTTTCCCGAAACATGTTAAGTGAGTAAACTTAAGTGATGTTAGTGTAACAATTTCGACTCACCTTTAAATAAATACATTACTTTGGGTTGCTATTTTTTCTTTCTTTGGTCCATCATGCATTTTAACACCGTGGTTATTTATGCATGGTGGGTCATAACCAGGGTTAGGATTTTTAGGTGCGCACCTTTTTTCTTAGGGTAAGTTAAAGCTATGCGGAAAGATATCACAGAGTGAAATTTTTTTTCTAGTTGCAAAAAGAGGCATTTTTTCTCGCATCTTTTTCCTCTTTTTGGCACCTTTATCCCGTTATCCCCCAACCATGCCCATAATCCCCTTTTTTCTTTTACATTTCATTCCAATTTATTCTTTAACTTTCAATTAATGTCTCCTCAGCTTGCTGTGTATGCGCGAATAGTAAGCCTACCTCTTTCAGTAAACGCTGCATGGGAATTGAAAGCACACCCACAACAATGGAAAATAATTGCGTGTTCGACGAAAACCTCTTTCTCTTGCTTTACTGCTATAAAGTATCCTGCAGTAATGCAATTGACAACGAGTGATTCTATCCCACCAGAATCAGTAGCCTGCTGTTTGTGAATGTGAGTTACTTACTGTGAGAGATGTCATCTGTTTGCATGGAGGCTAAGGCTGGGCATGCAGAGACTGCAGTAACGTTCTCGTGCAGTTCCGAGAATTATTAAGACTGGGTTCTGCTCAAAACTACTAGAAATCGCTGAGACTGAAGTTCCAGCGTGAATGAGAACATTCTGGTAATTGTCGCGGTGTTATAAGAGAATGTGGACAGGTAATGGGTGCAAGAGTGAGTTGTGTGACAGTCGCATTGTGTTAGCAAGTGAACTAGTGTTAGCTCTCCAAACAAGTGTACTAGTACTGGATTTTACCATGCCAAAGGTGCTTGATTTATTGTTCTGGGTGAGGGATTCAAACAAGATTTCTTAGACACTAATGGAACTGTTATGCGATGCACTATTTGTGATTCAGGAATTTTGTTAGATGAAAAACACCAGCGAGATCGCATCAAACAACACATTTCCAGCTCTAAGCATCAAATGAACAAGACTCTTAAAGCAAACAAATAACGGCAACCTCTAATACGAAATGCGTTTCAACAAAGTTCTTCAAAAAGCCAAAATTTGAAGGAATTAAACATTGATTTGTGTGCAGCTCTTAACACAAGCAGGAATTCCACCCAATAAGGTGAACCATCCAGCCTTTAAGGGATTTCTTGAAAAATACACAAAATGGCAATGCCCGACAAGAGTACTTTAAGAAAAAACTACATGGAGCCTGTTTACCAAGAAACCATAGAAAGAAAGGAGAAGGGGTCTGATTGCGATGTGGGAATCATTGTGGATGAAACTATAGACTCAATGGAACGATATGTTTTGAACATTTTAGTTTTTCCCTTAGCAGGGGAGAAAGTTAAGCCGATGTTAAAAATGTACAAACTGCAGAAAGCCAATGCCAATACAGTAATGCAATCCATTATGGACTTCTGCCAAAAACTCTGGCCTACTGGTATCGAGTTTGAAAAACTTCTTATGGTTACAGACCAGGCTCTATACATGGTTTCAGCTGTTAACCAATTGAAATCTTTATTTCCTAAATTGAAGCATGTAAGATGCTTGGCTCATGCCCTTCACAGGGTTTGTGAATCCATAAGGAACAAATACGACATCACAAATCAATTCATCTCTGCCCTGAAGAAGATTCTACTGAAAGCTCCGAGCCATGTTGTTTACTACAGGAAATCACTGGAGTTTTAGAAAAAAGGTCTGCGTGCATGCTTGCATGCGTGCGTGTGTGCGTGTGAGAGAGAGAGAACAGCAAAACTCAAAAACAGATCAGTTTAAGTACCAAACTTGGTATTTAACTTCAACATCTACCAAGGATTTGACAAAAAGAGTACCCCACCCCATACTACCCTTTACATAGAAAACTTTTCATTACTTTTTATTTTCTCAAATACTTTTTATTTTATATTTTAGGGATTTGGCCAACGAAAAATACATACCTCGGCACTCTAATGTGACGTAAGCAATGTAGATCCTTGCCTGTGGGGTATGGACAAAGAGGGCTAGAATGTGGTAAGGGATTCTTGCTGGGCAAAAGGAAAGTGTTAAAAAAACTGTTACAAATGCGCTTTCAGAATAACAAGTCATGTTTATTATGCAAAATTGTATTTATTTCATATATGTACCAGTTATTAGATAAAATATATCACATCTGCTATACTTACTGAAACTTATGCTTTCTCTCTGTGCGTCAAATGGCATAAAATTTCTCATACTTTTGTTCATTTATTAACGTATTTAATTTCTGTTGCAAGTTATCCCTTTGAATTGAATGAATAAACTGAATATTTGCACAAATTAGCCAGACACTATAAAAAATTGCAGTTTTAAAAGTTACTTTTTGTTCTGCTTAGTTATGGTTTTAATTACCACTATCTACGCTGCAATTGTAAATTTTAAAATATATTTAGTAAAAATGTTGTTAAAAGGAAAATCTAAGCAACCATCATTCCATCTGAAATCATTAAATAAAATATATTCATGCTACTGATAAAACAATTTCAAATTATTGAATAATATTCTCCAAAATCAAATAAACTCTGAAGTGAAGTATGATAATGGATGGGGTTAAGTTATAAAAAATACATAAACACTTGCTGAGTAAACACACATTATTAATAAACATTGGCTTATACAGTCCTTAGTTTGAGCATCTGTTACAACCTCTAGCTCTTTTAGTATCATTGTACTCTTTAGTAAGATTGCTTATTACAATTTGGCATGATCTTAATATTCTTTTGTAACATATCTCTTAATGTTCTTCTACAGATGCACTCATTATCCAAACTGAGGGTTTTTAGTTCACAATCCTCTAATTTGAGGCAACACATTTTAAATAAGATGGAAAGCTGGTTTCAATCATCAAGGAACATATCAGAATTGAGTTCTAGAATTTTTTCAGCATAACCAAGCTAAAGCTATTGCTTCGAGAGCATTTTATTTGGGAATTGTTAACTTCCCATGGTCACATTCCAGAATGAACTCTTTTGGCAGAGATATTTATACTTCTTTGCCAGTTTTTAAACATGCTGAGGAATGAAGAGTTAAGCAAGCTTTAATTAAGAATTTATCCTTCATAATTTAGATTTTCTAAGTTTCCAAATATACGGCACATGAGAATATATGTATTATTTTAATAATATCAGAGCCATTTTTGAGAAAATAAAAAATATTGAAAATGTTTCATGTAAAGGGTAGTTTGGAGTTGGGATTTTCTTGAAAATTTTTGTCGTAATCTTGGAAGATACTGAACTTAAATACTGTGACTTAGTCCAATTTTTCAACTGTCACTCAGTTCTCAGTGTTATTGTTTCATTCTATGTAGTTCACTTTCACTGGGAGTTCACTTCACCAGTGTCACTTCCTAAGGTGAACCAGTTCAATTCTGTCACTTCACTTCCTTCATGATGCAGCCTCTTTACGCCAGACGATTCACTTCACTAGAGAGCCGTAGAACACAAGGCCTCCACAACCATCACTCCATGATACAGTTGCTTCTCATCACAGAAGCTGTCACTGACGCGACTCACTCTACTGTTGCCACTTCTCACCTCACACTGACTCGACTCGCCACTGCCGCAACTCGACACGTGCTGGCTCGCTTCCAACTCGCGGCTGTCTTGACTAATACTGACTGACTGACTGCGAGAGTGCTCACTTATATAGCAGTGGAATCTTCAATAGAAGGTTCTCAAACATTGTAGAACTATTTCGACACACTTTCTGGAGGAGGGGAGAGATAAAGCTTCATGAAAGTTCTAGTTATCTCCCGATAGCTCCCGTATTTATGCTGACAAGGGCATTATCCTTGTTTACTCGGACTGTTCGGCATGGACTGCTCGATAGCCTTGGGCCATAGCCACTGGATCGCAATACCTACTGCGGTATTTATCCGAAATTTGTTCACACACATGAAGCCCCACCCCTCACCTTTATATTGAATTTTAGGTGGCATGCAATACTTCCTCTACCTGCTATAAGTAGGTGCTATAGTAAGTAAAAAGAGAGGATGAGAGTATCTTTCCAAGGATCCAAAAGTTTATCTTCACATATTTATCTAATTAGGCAATATATGTCTACCATTGATGTCAAAATGAAGTTCTGACATTAAGGTAAAAAGGTTTGACATATCTTACTTATGGCAGGTGCAAGATGACACAGTAGTGCGGTGTTTGCAATAAACCGAAAATCATGCATCATGTTGAATATCTATTTTCTATAGTTTTTGTCTTTTGATTATAATTTCAAATAATAAAATTCAGTATTCTTTCTCATAAAATTTGTTCGCAGTTTGCAGCAGTATGCAATTCAGTCAGTCCTAGATCCAAAAGTGGTGCTGCTCTTGAACCATCCACTAAGCTTATACTCTCACTAAACTCGTTTCTTTTAACTTACCCTGCACCTACCAAAACTGTGTTTTGTTGCATTTTCTTCTGATTGGCTAAAGCTGTTCACAATATAGAGCAGGGTTTCAAAACTCCAAAGAATTGTAAGAGTAGATTCTCCTTCCATAGTTCAGGTGCAGGTCTTAGTTTCCTAAACAAGCGAGTAGCAAATTACAAAATTATGAATGACACCCACTTCACCTTAGCATTTGGGTAAGGGTTATGGACATCAGCTGTTTTATGTTGTGGCACACACTCTGATGTATTTCTTCATGCCTGCCACAGTGTGTGACTTGCCAAACATACGAGTCATTCCACGTCAAGTTACACAAATTTTCACAAACTTTTACCATGATGTCTCCGATTCACTTCAAATTTTGTCCATGGATTACAAATGCAAGTGAATTATCTTGTAAATTCTTAGTTTTTTAAATCGCAATATGTTAAAAAATATTGTGCAATACTAAGCTTTAAATTAGAATATCTCACAAATGATAAGTGACAAAATTATGTTATAAAGTTCAATACAAAGCTTAAATCTCTTACTTAATTTTATTATTATTATTATTATTATTATTATTATTATTATTATTATTATTATTATAATAATAATAATTAATCATTACTTTTTAAAAAACAAAAAAAATTAAAATTATGTATTCTTATTAACCTGCTTGTTTAAATTTATATAAAAAGTATAAATCAATTCCTTGATGTCTTTTGCATATATTTGCATAAAACAGAGATGGGATCCTGTATATTAACTTTAAATAAAATAACTTACAAGGTGGTGCATAGTGGAATTGCAGCATGGTGTGGCTAGAGAGTAGCAGCAGCAGCAGTAGTCATCTGTTATTAGATACTTTGTAATTGTTCACAGCAATAGTTCACATGTAACTGTTAAATCTGGCATGTACAGTTGAGAAACACTGAAACTTTCAATCTTATCCCATGAGAGGCAATTCTACGTACAATTTAAATCAGTACTTTTTTTCCCTTCAGGCTCAAAAGAATACTGTCTAGTTGTTATTGCATTATTGGTTGATGGAATAAATGAATGTAGCTTTTAGGTACCAGGAATCACCAAGGATGCATTGCAATATCTTGCCTTAAAATGGTCACTATGTTCCTGTTGTTGACACACTGTGAAAAACATAAACCTTATGTTGGGAATATGAGGGGCACTATTTATATTTTGAGCCTAATAATTAAAACAAAGCAATTTCTGATTGAAAACTGCTTTATTGTTTTTCAAAACATTCTTCTTTATGATCAATACACTTTTGCATCCATTTGAACAATTTGTCAAAGCATTTATTCCAGTCTTCTTGATATACCTCCAAAACATGGTTTTTGAAGGCATCAACGGCTTCTTCTGCCAACGAAAATCGTTGACCATGCAATTTATTCTTGATGTTCGGGAACAAAAAGAAGTCATTGGGTGCCAAATCAGGACTGTATGGCGGATGACTCATCAATTCTGTTTTTTGAGCCTTCAAATACTCTGTTGTTAGACGAGATGTGTGTGCGCTTGCATTGTCTTGATGAAGAACGATTCTATGGTTCTTTTTGGTTTTCGTTACTTTACCGAAGACTTCCAGCAAACAAATGGTTGTGTACCAATCGGCATTGACCGTTTTACGTTCCTCTAAAGGCACCGTTGCCACATGGCCAGTTTTGCTGAAAAAGCAGGCAACCATTTGCTTAGAAGTGCTTCGAGTGCGAACAACTTTTGTTGGATTTGCTTCATCTTTGAGGCAGTATTTGTAATACTTGAATAATTTCAATTGTATTATATAATAAGTAAATTCAATAACAGCCCGCCTTGAAATAATATGTATGTAATAATTATTTAAATCGTATGTAACAGTCATTGCAAATGCTTATTTTTATTGTAAACATGTTTTAATAATGTTATGTGAATACATTACATACTCTAATAATGCAAGAGCTGTGAGAATAATAACTTTTAAGTTGCTAATAATGAGGCAATAATGAGTTAGGGAGTTTGAATGTTACTAGTCATGATTAGAGCAATGATAATGTAAATTCAGTAACAGTTTAAAATTAGCCAATCAATAGCAAGGAAAAAGTTTAAGTGAAATGCAGATATTCTATTGGACTGGAATTAGCCAATCAGAGACTTGAAATACCGAAGCTTACGGGTTTAACGTTTGAAATAATGTTCAGTTGCTGGCAAACCTTGGTAGTGACCAGCTGGAAGATGTGTTCTCTACAGAAATATTACGTGTGAATTGTAAAATATGTCTATGCGTTAGCTAAGTGAAAATATTAAAGAATCTCACAGCTCTTAAAAAGTGTAGTGCTTTATTAAAAATGTGCCAGGATTAATAAAAGAAGTGAAATTTAAAAACTTAAATTCTGTGTATGTCTAAAATTATTGTTGTACTGCACCCTGCCTAAGATATACATGACTCTAAAAACATAACTGATGCAGCGGAGACAAATTCAAACATAAATAATATATAGAAGCAGTTTTAATAACAAAGTTAAATATTATAGTGTAAAACTTGGAGTGTAACAACAATAACACATCTTTAAATCAGCTTCTCATTCGTAGCAGCATATTGCATAACAACAGTAACTATTACGTAATCAACAACTTCAAACCGATGCCCAAAGCGTGTTGCAAACTTCTTAAACTAAAGCAACTAAATAAACTTCAAGTTAGCTTCCAATGCATGAAGCTGAATAAATTACATAGAATATATTACGTAACTAAAAACCTTCATCTTGAAACACCCATACAGTCGACTGCTGTTTACGTTCCAGCTCATATGCATAGATCCATGATTCGTCACCTGTTACAATCTTATATACGTCTTTTGAGGCACCACCATTGTATTTCTTGAGCATTTTTGTACATCAATCGATACGAGCATCTTTTTGAGATTGCGTCAAATTATGTGGGATCCAACGAGAGCAAACCTTTTACACGGCTAAATAATCATGCAATATTTTATATATGCTGGTGGAACTAATGCCTAGGGTTGCCTCAATCTCTCAATATGTTGCATGACGATCTTTCACTATTAGTTTTTGCACGCCATCTATGTTTTCTGGCACAACAGCTGATTTTGGATGACCTTCATGAACTTCATCATTGAGCGAATGGTGGCCACGATTAAATTTGTTATACCAGCGTTTCACAGTGGCAAAGGATGGTGCTTCGTCGCCAAATGTGGAAGTTATTTGATCGATACACTCTTGTCTTGATAATCCACGTCGAAAGTCGTAATACATCATTGCACGAACATTTTCACGAGATAATTCCATGTTTTTGTTGACACACAATTTTCAAGTTAGTGTAAACAAAACAAACGACGCTCTATTGACAAAATGTTTGAAGTTGATTATGGTAAAAAATGTCAAACTTTCCATTGGAAACATCAGATGGCTCCTACAACATTGAGGGTTGCCAAGGCTCAAAATATAAATAGTGCACCTTGTATCTTCTTTTGTCCAAATAAATAATTTTTTGGGAGTTGTAATTGGATCTTGAGGGGGCTGAGACACTCTTCATTGCTAGTCTTTTAGGGGCACCTCCAATACCATCACATGATCCCTTTCTGTGTGGCATCTCAAATACCACTCAGCATGAATACCAAAGTCATCCTCATGGTAGCACAAATTAGAAAATTCTTTATTTCTTTTATGTTTTACTGAGCACTAGCGCCATGAGAAAAATAATAAATCTTCAAATGTTGAATTTCTTTTTTCAAAAGCTTTGTCAGTCCTGTCTGAAAAAGATGCACAGCGTTGGTGTCATGCTTCTTCACTCCAAAATTTAAACAAAGTTCAGATGACACATTTCACTGCGTTGCTTGAAATAGAAAACAGATAGGTGTACTGTAGCTTGGTTGTTATTCCAATGTACTCCTTGATCTGAACCTTGCACAGCAAAAGCATAGTTTTCTGAAAAATCAGAAACAATGGTGCAATCTCCTTCCTCGAGGGTTTCCTTAAGATTTGCCAGAAGCAAAGGCTGTTGCTGAGCTAGAAACACATGAGGTATTAACCCTCTTGATGCCAAGTGGTAGAGTGGCAGCCCTCCATCAAAGTGCCAGATACGAGCAGATCGGCTTTTAAAATCCACCCTCTTTAGTGCCAGTACCGAGGAGATTGGCTTAGAAAACTTAACATGGTTAATATACTTTTGTGACAACCTATAGCAACAGAATGCAAACCGTTGGAAGGGTACATCTTTTGTCCTTCGACAGGAAGGTTTGTAATGGTATATTTGACTTTCGCAACAACAATCAACCCCTCAGTTTATGATAGTCTGTTGTGCTATAGTAGTGAAAGATGGCAAAGGCTTCTCGTGATTTTTTCACACCAGGCATAGACGTAGAAAAGTTGTTAGTGTTTTGATAATTCTGAAGTTGATGCAGATGAACTATTATCGGATAGTGATAGCGATATTGATTCTTCAAATGGTATCATCCCAGGCACACCCCCTGGTTCTCCACCACAAAAGATGGTGAAATTCAACGTTTCATTTGGAGAAGACAACATACTTGACAATGTAGTTGATTCAGAATCCAAGAGGATTCTACTAATGACGGCAACAATGAGAAAAATGATACTCTGCAGGAAATCTTCACTGAAAGTTTATCCTAATGATACTGACCACGTCCCCTTGCCTACCTTCTCTTTTATGGAATTCCCTGAACCAAAGCATGCCCCTAACCCTGATTCTTCCCCTATATTTTACTTCAATCTGTTTTTCACCACTACATTCCTAAACCTCATTGTTGCCGAAACAAATCGTTACACAAATCAGGTGCTGGCAGCAAGAAATCTCTCGCCAAGTTCAAGATCCTGGCTAAGAACAACCGAGCAGGAGATAAGGGCCTTCATTGCAGTTATTTTGAATATGGGGCTTGTGAAAGAATCAACTGTGTTTTTCTGCTGGAGTATCAAGGAACAGATTTCAACTTCTTTTGAAATTTTTTCATTTGACGGATAACGCCAAGCTTTCTCCTTCTGGTTCTCCAAATTATGACCTGTGTGCCTATTTTGGAACATGCAAACAGAGTATTTTGGCATCATTACACTTCTCATCAACAACTGTCAATTGATGAAAGTTTAGCGGGAACCAATTGTCACACCCAGCTCATGCAGTATATGCCAAACAAGCACCATCATAAATGGGGGATAAAATTCTGGATGATATGTGATGCGGTCAGCAAATACTGTTAAAGTTTCTATGCCTATAGGGGTGTAAAATCTTCCGAGGACAAAACAGCTATAAAAACCGATGGCTTAGTATACACAGAGGTTAACAAACTATTTTCAATTTACAATTACTTCATGAAAGGGGCATCATATATGCATAGATAATTTTTTACTTCCATTCCTCTCGCCAAATACAGATATTTGGCAGAAACTTTTTTAACTGGCACAATTAGGCATAACAGAAAGGGAATTCCGACTGCTGCGAATAATAAATTTAAAACAATATCAAACAAATATTTCAGGCAATATTTCATAAGTTTCAAAATAACTTTGAGGTGTTTTTGTAAACATTTATGTGATAGACTCTTGTGTAATGTAAATTTGCCTAATACACATTTTTTATGTTATATACTACATACTGTATTAATTTAGCCCAACTTCATTAATTCTTATAATTATTATTTAGTGTTTATTAGTGACTTCGATATCAAAAAATGCATTAATATAGCTGAGTGGGGACAATTTGTAATGCTTACATTTCAACAGAAGACTTTACTCAACATACCTTGCCTTTAAAAGGATACTATTCTTCATTTCAAGATTTTGGTTGAGTACCAGAAAAGTCTGCCTTGTTTACACTTCATTGTTTTATGATCTAAAATGATAATATGATTTAAAAACCACCTCTCTTTATGCACGTCACCTGTTTATAGGATTTCAATCTTTAAATTTATATGTTTTTATTAATCTTATGAGCATTTTCAACACCGATCTTTTAAACTTAAAGTATGAAAATAATTTTATTTTCATAAAAATATTACGTTTGTTACTATATTTCGGAGCTGTTATGGAGTTGTCTATAAACGTTATGAACTTATGTTACACAACATGGACATTATTATTAAATAAGTTTCTGGATGTTGTCAATCAGATCTAGTGAATTATATGCAGTTTATTGCAACAGTGATTTTTCTGCATAAAGCCCTTGGCATTTTACACCGGTAAAGAAAGGCAGGCATCAGGCTCTGTACAGCCAGTTTCAGAAAGCCGATCAGATCGGCTCTGGCGCTAAGAGGGTTAAATTATTTAGTTTATTTGCTAATTTCTCCAAATATTCCTGTACTGGAGATTCAAAGTTTCCAGATTTGTTCTGTCCACAATAATCCACTGCTTATACCTAAGATAAAGAAGCAGGAAGGAAGAAATAAAATATAGGGAATTTTTTTAATAAAAATTAAAGAGAAATGGATGAGGAAAGTCAAAGAGAAGAAGAGTAAGGAGAAGGAGGGGAGGTAAGATAAATTAAATTAATCTGTAATGAGGCTATAGCAAAGAGAAGTAAAGGTTGCACAGCAGTGCTGAAGGCCAGGGAGCTACACTGGCTATGCAACACAAAGTAGGGTACCAGACACGTACATAATAAAATAGAAGCATGAAAATAAATGTAACAAGTTTGTAAAATTGTAACTTGGAATGTGTACAATAAACTACATACATGTACATATACCTAACATATTGCATGTCTTCTGCATCAAATCATTCTTGTAAGTATGTAGGTAAGTTATCAGTTCCAGCACAAACCAGGCATTCCAAAAGATGATAATGCTGGATTGCAAATTATTTGAGCCATAGCGTCTTTATAATTATTTATAACTATTCTGTTTCTTCAGCAAATTTTGGAATGTTTGCACCGTCATCAACTTAACATTTTCCTGGTAAGCACAGATGCATACAGTATGAGTTCCATAAGATCCAGGTATAATACACTGTTTAGTTCTTAGCTTAGCAAATGGGTATTCATCCTTAAAATGCTGGTAGGTTTCTCTCAGAGTGCAAAATATCAGTCTTTCTTGTTTTTGACCTTTTTGTTGTTCTCTCTCAAATTAACAAAACTCTTCTTCCCTGGCATCACTCTACTTCATCTGGAATGTAAAGTCTGAGGACTTTTTACACTGCTGATGGTTCCATTTTTTTCTGCCTTTACATTCAACTGTTGACAATGTTCCCTTCTCTGCAGCAAGTTCTTTTGCCTTCCTAATCATATGAACTTATGCATCAAAGTGTTGCTGAACTTTTTTTATATGGCCAGTCATCAAAACTGGTTAGTATTTGTAATTTTAAATTCTTATCATCAGTGTCATGGTAAGAGTGACAGTTTCTGTATGATAATAGAAGCGTCAGTTGATTTTTCATTGGAGGTTGAACTTTAGTTTGCTCTGTACATCTTCTGCTGCAGTTGGCAAAATAACAGCAGTAGTTATGGAAATTGTACGTTATGTACTGTGCTCAAATTCCAGTGTCAGGTTGGGTTTGGATTCACAAAGTCTCACTTTCAGCAGCTCTAATCAGCAGCCAACTACAGATGGCATAGTTACCAAATGTCTCTATATGTTTTTAATGTCTCTTCGCTTTACTATTCTGACTTAGTCCTGTCTTCACTGCCACTTCACTTTGTTTTGCGCTTAGCAGTTAAATGAATCATGAGTGAAGCAGCCTCTTCATTCTTCTGCTTGGTTTCACTGGAATATCGAACACTTAAGCTTCACTAAGTGCACACCGAGCAGCTCTCACTGTATGCCACAGCTCTGAGATAGGCACTTTATGTCTCATCAACAATTCAAACTTGCTGCCTGCCTGCCTGCCTGCCTGCTGTCGCTTATATACCACTGTCTGCGAGTTCCATAATGTTTGCATGAGGTAGGGAAGAGAGCATCCAAAACTATCTGCTTGTGTCTTTATGGCACTCCTGGTACTTACATCAGGGAGAATGCTCCTTTTTTGTATACCTTTGACAAGCTTGACAACATAAATTCCATGAATCACCTGTTATTTTTACTAAAATTATTGCAAATAACTGGTGGCACCCCGAATAGTGCTTACAGGATTAACACTAGAACACCCGATGGCAGTCAGTTGACCGCCTTTGATTTTCGAACGCTCGTATTGTCACTGTTTTTGGAAGGATTTTCCTTTGGCTTTGTGAGTTTTATTCCCTTCCAATGACGTTTAGCTAACCAATATTTGTTTTGCATTCCGGGTGTAATGTTTTAAAATAATAGCAAGTTTACCATCGGTTCCTGGAGGCAGTTATTTGGGTGCTTCCTTACCTGCATTTCTTATGACGTGTATTGCATAGTTAGAACCGACAATAATCACCACTGCACAACAAACATATTTCTAACTCGGTGTACCATAGTGTGAGAGTCATTGTCAGCTCTTGTATCCATGTCTAAAATTTCGCTTAGCTTTTCATTATCATGTAGCTTTCATGTTGTTGTCAAGCTTTGTCTTGACATACTTTGTAGTGGGATAGGCTATTTACTAAGCACACAATGCATCCCTTTCGCAGTCATGGCCTTTCTGAAGTTGAAATTCTGGAAGCTCTTCAGAATATATCTCCCAACAGAATCTAAAGTGAATGAGTTTGATTGACAGTGGATTTACGAAAATAAAACTTCTGAATGAGTATGATATATCTTCTCAGAATATTAACGATAATGATTCACTGGAGGTATTCCCGGATCACAGAACTGATGAAGCTGGTAAGTGAAAAGCTCCATGCTATAGTAGTATGTATATAAAAGAAGACATTACAGGCTTCTTTTTGGGGGGCTTCATATTTATACTGCAGTGAGTGTTAAGAGTGGTGGTTTTGATATCTGAGGTGCACGTGTTGCTCTCCATGGGAGAGGAAGAGGTAAGAAAATAACACTAAAATTGATATGCTTTTTTGTATACAAGATCTATATTTTTTATGCTAAAAATTTCAGGTAGTACAGCACACAGCTGTGAAAGAAGACCAGATATTGGTGGCCAAGAATATGGCCCACAATGGACACACATCACACCTACAAACTGTGCATATAGGAGAGGCCAATAAAATGTTATTCATGAAGCTGCTGTTCATGCTGGACATGCAAAATGCTATGTTCTGGAAGAATCTCCAACCATTGCACTTCGTTTATTCATTAGTGAATCTATGTTGTGACTGATGAAGAAATATACTGAAATGGAGGCAAGCATTGTGCTCAATGACAATTCCTGGATTTTTTACTTGGAAGAGTTAGAAGCATTCATAGCTGTAGGTACTGTATGCTCGAGGAGCATATGGTGAAAGTTTTCGATCATTGAGAGATTTGTGGAATTGCTTTTTCAATCAAACAATGGTAAGAAACTAATTTCTATAAATCATATGGTTTCTTCGGTTTGATATCAGAGCTAAGCGTCAGCCATGTAAAGAAGCAGACAGGTTTTGTTTGGCCTCTGATATCTGGACCAAATTCATGGACAATTGCACTGCACGCTACAGGCCATCTGAATTTGTGACTGGATGAACAGCTGTTTTCGTCATTGTCCTTTCACTCGGTACATGAGTAGCAAGCCTGATAAGTATGGCATGAAATATTAGTTGCTTACCAATGCTAAAGTGAGGCATATTCTAAATGGATTTAGTACCTGGGAAAAGATAAAACTAGACCTGCAAATACCAGTCTGGGAGAGCATGTTACTCACGTCTCGAACTCTTTTTAGGAAAGGGACGAAATGTCACAACTGATAATTTCTCACTTCTATCAAATTGGCGAGAGAACTGCAAAAGAGAAGCACAGCATTTTCGAACCTTGAATAGACCTAGGCCTCCCTCTTCAAAAACGGGCCAAGATGCACTTCATTCAAGTGTTATTTACAAAACTGATGGTATTACTCTAACATCTTACCAAGGGAAGGTTAAGAAAAACATGCTTATTCTTAGCACTATGCATTTCAGTGTGACTATGAATGAATCTTCCAATAAGAAAGTCTCTGAAACAGTCTGCTTTTACAATGATATTAAATACAGTGTAGATGGTATAGACCAGAGTCTCATAAATACAGTGTTAGAACCATGATGAGTGCTGACCTGCTCATGTGTTCTATAACATTCTAGATCTAGCAATGATCAATGCTCATAACTTGTGTAAGCTAATAACTGGCTCTAACAATGTCTAGGCAGTCTTTCATAATGAAAGTTGTGAAAGAATTGGCTATGCCATACAGGAACTCACATCCACATCTACTACTGTTACCATCATTCATGGATGAGGGATGAAGGAATATGCAAGACATTTGAAATAGGCTTATGCAAGAAAAACAAAACACAGCTATTCAACATGCAAAAAATTTGTATGTGGTTCTTGTATAAGCAAAAGTTTTGCAAAAAGTGTAATTCCAATATTTCTGAGAATGTTTCAATGTAACAATTTTTTGAATACATATAATCTGTATTTATATAACTTATATGACTTTTTTGGACAAGTAATCTGTTTCTACATAGCATGGAATAAAACAAATTCATATAATATATCATTTGTACTTTTCAAGAAAACATGCATATATTACATGAAATAATAATAACCCTGGTTTTACATAGAACCATTTTCCTGAGATGAGCTATAAAAGATGAACAAAAGAATGAATGAAAATAAGTAGTGAATGCATTATTGAATTACCAACAAATTACATGAATAAGCAAAGGAGCTTAGCAACATAAAGCGCTAAACTTAGCAAGACGTGAGCAAAAAACACATAAAATATCTAAAACCAGAAAGTCAACTGAAGTTGGATTCGAAGCTGTTTCCCAGCTCAGAAGTCATGTTCCCTCTATACCAATATAGTTATCTGGTAAGCGATAAGTAAGAAATTTCATCAGCCTGAGTGAAAAGAGCATTTAAGTATGTGATACTGAGCAGAAACCAAGTATATATAAACTTTCTCTGGAAGCCAAATACAAACTGGATTCGGACCTAGCTTTTAGTTTAGAAGTAAAATCATTCCATCTATTATATCACAGTATGCCTGAAGCCAATTAACAAGAAATTCCATGGTTTTCAGTGATAAAAATTGTTCAAAATGCATAAGGAGGAGTAGCGGCCAAACGGGCGATTTTGGGGGTACTTGAAGCTTGGCATTATAGAGTTAATTTGAAATGAACATGGCTTCATTGTAATGAATCTGTCTGTCCGTTCTACTCCTCTTGACTACAACTGAAAATTCAAGCAACAGCGCCGCTAATGTGTTAACATGCTAATTTGGGCATATGTTATTTGCTATTGAAATATTTTTCGGCATTTGCTAATATGTTTTGAAAAGTTTGTTTCTGTGTATTTCACAGTGATAAATTCGAAGAACCATGTAAACGATTAAACATATTTCTTTATATTTGTTTATTGCTTATTTATCCAACACTAGTCCAGAAAAGCTCTCCTGATTTCATTTGTATTTATCACACTTAATTATAGAACAATTTAAGAAGCTTTAGATAAATCATTTAATGGCACTTTTATAAGTAATTTTGCTGATGAATGCAAATCAATCATGTACTTAGTGTGAGAAATTTGCTTCACCACCCTTTAAAAAATACCACTCCGAACAATAAATCTACTGTATCAATTGTGAAGACTCATAAAACTTATATTGGAAAGACAAAGAGAAACTTGGAAACCAGATTGAAGGGACATCTTAGAAATATAAAATATAAACAGACAGATAAATCAGCCATAACCCATCGCTTTTGGTCATGCAATCGTAGTATTAGCCAAGAAATCAAACTTTTAAAACCAGCTAAGAACCATTCGGAATTAACAGCGTGGGGAAAATATTTATATCATTAAGAACATAAATCGAGTTATAAACTTTGAAATACTGGCAATAGACGATGTCTTGTGATTGACCAACTCGCCTGTTGATTGAACTAGAATACTGTATCTATTTGGAAGAAAATATTTTGATGTGTTCATGGATTACTTAGATTACATTGATGATCTCAACAAAGAAAACATTGGGACAATGGGAATACAATAGTGCATATAGTATGGTAATACAAGATCGATGTGATAGTTATACAAAGAGAGGGAGTTCAAGGAAAGAGAGAGTTTGGTATTAGAAAAGAATCTTTTACATTCTGAACCTGCTTGGAGAGCATTTACAACAAAACTCAGTCAGGAATTCAGTCGAACTGCAATTGTTAATAGAGTCCTGCGAATTTCATATTGGAACATTTCGGATAGTTACAGGCAATCTTATGAATATTCACCATGTGCCTGCTGGTTGTATCTTACATCGTGTTGTTAGAGCACTTTTTGAGGTTAAGAGCAAGGCATATAAGTAAATATATATATATATATATATATACATGATTGTTCAGAAAACAAAAGACAATTCTTCACTTTTGCAGGTTTCCCACACATTGCAGGTACAATTAACTGCACGCATGTTTTTATTTTGTGCCTATCTATTGAAAATTGTGAACTTTAATGAAATTGGAAAGGGTATTTGTCAATCAATACACAGGTAATCAGCGATGCAAATACGGAGATTAGAAACATTGTTTCCAAAGAATTTTAAGCTGCTCTTCAGTATATTTCCCATCGCTTGGAGCATTATACTCGTGTGTCACGACTTTCCAGGATCTTTACATCATGTTTTTTTGCACTCTATACCTTAGTATCACATGTTCATCAGCAACCATAAAAAATAAATTGTTATATTTAATTATAATTATGGTTTCAATATTAAAATTATTGATGATTTACAGTATTTGGGAATGTAAATACAAATAAAAAAAAAGGTCTTTAATCAACTTTTTATTACAACATTACCTGCTTTTTCATATCATCTTCATATACTGGATCATCCAGTTATCAACCACTGGGTTTGAGTCTGTTGGGTCCTAGAGTTTACAGCAACTCGTTGTAGGGTCATTCTCCAGTATCATGAAACCTTGAGATAAATTTATAAAGTTTCAAAAGTTTGATATTTTGCACATTATTGCATTCAGAATACTATAAACAAATATAATTGTCCTAATTTTCAAGTTTTAAGACAATATAGTAACAGATATAAAATAAACACTTTTGTTTTGCCTAAAGCAGGTGCGGGCAGAACACATTAACATTAGGGTATAGAATGGGTTTGGTTGTCATATGAAATAATTCATGTATGTTTTAGTTTAAGCTAATACCATCTGCTATAAACAGGGTGAAGTAAAGAATCCAAAATTTATTAATGGATTTAGGAAAAAAAAAAAAATTGGGTACAAATGTGCTATACTGCAATATATTTGTTTCTCTGGTAAAGTCATATGTTTGTGAATTAGCTGAAAGACTTTATACTATTAACTTCTACTTAGGTGATAATTATTACAAAGGAATTTCATTTTTCATAATAAATTATTTAAATTTGTCCTGTCCTCACCCTGGTATGCTGCTTATATACCTATTTACATTGGTGAGAAGATATGTTTAAGCTATTGTAGAAATTTTTGATTCAAAAGTTGTCAGAAGTTAAAATACAGTGTTAATGGAGGGAAATTCTTCTGTAAGGAATGAAGTGCTGCATATTACTTTGCAAACCATATTAGCATCAAGTCAAGTTAATATTTTTACTGTTTCTTATAATCAACTTAATTTAGTGAGTGATAAGTAAAACAATTTCGTAATTAAAGTAGTGTGCCTAACCATACATAGCAGAAAGATTGAGTTCCTAACCTCGATGTGTCAATGAAAATGGCTCCACTGTGAAATACAGAAAAAAGTAGAAAGAGAAGAGAGAAAACAAAGCAAGACACTGTTAATCATGAAGCAGAAAAAGAAAAAAGTCTGATAAAGAAGCAGCTATACTGGCAGAGCAAGAAGTTGGAAAAACCGGAGGAACAAAACGTTTTAAGAAGACTGAAAGAGCATGAAAGGAAGTAAGCATACAGAAAGAAGCTCAAAGAGAAGAAACTGCACACATCTGCTGTCAAGCCCTAAAATTTCCCCTTGGGCAATAGGGAAGTTGGTCAAGAAGGTGATGCTCGTCCTAAATCACCAACGAAAGTTGCTTGTGTCTATAGTTCAGTGCTGAATAAAATAAGCCCTGAAAAAGGAAAATAATTGTAAGTGCAACAATGAGCTGCACAACAAAATGAAAAGAAAATGAGGAGTGACTCATTAGGTCCAGATGTCATTGCAAAATCTGAAGAGTTTTACGAAAGAGCAGATATAGTAGACAATGACCAGGAAGGAAGGAAACCAAATCGGTAAAAACTCTAAAAGACAAAAAGCTGCAACAGAAGAAATTACTGATTATGAATATATATATATATATATATATATATATATATATATATATATATATATATGAAGCACATCAGATATTCAAGGAGGACACTGGTCTAAAAATAGGTCTGTCAATATTTTATAAATTAAGACCAGCTCATGTGTTGCCTATCAGTAACAATAATCATCAAATTTGCATGTGTATTTATCATGAAAACATGCTGCTTATACCTTTGGTCAGACTACACCCAGAGCTCTCTAAGACAACTGATTTAGTTAAGCCAACAGTTTGTAAATTTGATGATGATCACCTCCTTTGCATAGACAGATGATGCCTTGCTGTAGCTGCAATAAGTACCTGTCTTCAATAGTTCCTGAAGAGAGCCATAACAAAGAAATAACATACTATCAGTGGGAAACTAATGAGTCAGGATATACTACAAAGGTGCTATTAAGAGAAGACGTTGGGTCTCTAAAAGAGGGGTTAGAAACACAACTGGAGAAATTTGCACGTCATGCACAATGACTACATGAAGAGTTGGTTTTTTAACTCTATAGTGCAGTCAAATGAAGCTTTACTTCACATGGATTTTGCAGAGAATTATACCATCAGACACCAAAATGAAGTAATGAGTGCACATTGGGCTTCTGGGAGTGCTACTATTTACACTGCTGTAGCATTATGGGTGAGATGGTGCAGGTTCACAGTTCAAGAACAGACAATTTTTCATGAAAAGGACACCGGAATTTCTGCACGTTGGTCTTTTTTTTTTTTTTTGAAACTGCCCTTGGGGAAGGGACAGTGAATGACGTGAACGATGAAGTGAAGAGAAGTGTTTGGAAACAAGCATTGCAGGGAAAAGAAAGTTACAGATATATATTCATTTTATTGTGTTGCTAAATCCTGTGCTAAATTAATCCATGTTATGATCAAAGGAGCAATTGAAAACTGCTCTGTGGTATTCAAACAGTGTTATGAATCGAGTACGGCTATTCCAAACACTCGTTCCTTACACTACATAAAACCTATTTCCAATACTCTTGAATACTCTTTGATTTCTCCATTTTCAAAACCAAAAAAATGGCAAGGTTTTCTCTTATATCTAAATACCCAGGCAACATAAGGAAATTAGGTGTACAGGCTACTACTAAAGACATCCAAACTACCAAAAGTGGTGCAACAGTTCATAGTTGGGTTGCAGTGTTATATGATGAATTTTGGTGGCCTGGTGAAATAGCTGAAATTCCAAAAAATGGAGATATGACAGTAAAATATAGTTTTAAACCAGTGGGTGCTAACAAATTTAAGATATTGCAAGAACCTCGGTGTGAATTAATTAAAAAGACATCTTATCTTTCAGTACTGCCTGGTGATCCAGCACCTCTAGATCATTGTGCTAGAGTTTTTGGTTGTACTAAAGAAGTTAATGAAAAAATAATATGCTTAATGTGAAGGTCAGATCAGATATTCTGTCTGTACTGTAGTTTTCTAATGCACTATTCATAACATATGCTGTACTTAAACTACAAAAAGCATAAAGTAATTGTATTACATTTTGGAAATACACGCCCTGTCTGCGCCTTGCTGTGTTTTGTTTCTGATGCTTTGAATCAATAAATAACACACATTTGTTACTCATGCTATGACAGTATTTACAGAAAATATTTATCTTCTTGGCTGTATAATTGAACTTGGAAAAAATTGTTTAATTTCAGAGAGTTGTGTAGTTGAATGAAACGCAAATAAAATTATTTTTCTGCTTGTCCTGTTCACATTATTATTTAATGACTTGTAGGTTCTAATCACTAATGTAGTAGAGCATTTATTTACCTCTTACTTAAATGTTCCGTAAATAGTAGAAGGAAAAACATATTTTTATTATTAGATTTTTTTATAAATATTAATAAGATGTGAATTGTCCCATCTGCACCTGCCGCATTACCAGAGAATGGCCCTATAGTGATAAAGTAAAGAAATGTGTACTAATTTGTAAAATTTATATAAATAAAACATCACATTACTGGATCATCCCAAGGAATATTCCTATTGACAAGGAAATTGTGCAGGATGGCACAGGCATTGATGATAGAACCTGCAACAGGTGGAGCGTAGCAGAGAACTCTGTCCTTCAGGAGACATCTGAATGTGCCTTTGAGCACTTCTAGGCAACGTTGCACACAGTTCCTGTTGTAGCATTCCTCAGGTGACCCAGGCTGAGCTTGCAGCAAGTTAGCAGTCATGTCTGCATTGGATAACTAGTCATCTTAAACAAAATTATGAAATTGTTTTACAGAAAATGAATGCCAAATATAGATCTAACCTGTCTTGTAACGTTCAGTAGTGATGCTTACCGATAAGCCAAGAACTTTCATGGGTTTTGGTGTGTTTCTCCTTTAGGTGATCTTTTATCCTGTTCACTGTCCATACTGCTGTATCATGGATTGAGCCAGGATGATGATGATGATGATGATGATCTTTATTGTCAAAGAGCAGCATCCAACTGCTATAGACATTGTCATAAAACCTGTATGATTACATATGATTAAAATTAAATTTTATAACAATGGCATTTGCCACATATAGTCCTCATATTCACTAGTACTATAAAAGGCCATATCCTTTAAAAAGATTTCAAGATATATTTTAAACTGCTTTAGGGGGAGTATTTGGATACTAGGAGGTAGTATATTAAAAACTTAAGACCTGTAAATAAATAGTGATTTTGAGTTTTACTCAGTCTAAAGTAAGGTATTTCTAAATTTTTATTGTTTCTAGTATGTTGATTGTGTATAGTATTTCTAGAAGGTAAGGTATGATGGTTTTCTTTTATATATAATGGTTTTCTTTTATATATAATATCAACTGAGTATGTAAAGGCTAGGGGCAGTTAAAACTTTTAATTCTTTAAAATAATTTTTACATGAATCTATATTTTTTAAATTTTTGATGCAACGAATTGCTTTCTTTTGCCACTTAAAAACAGTATTAGCTCCACTTGCATTGCCCCATAATAAGATTTGATAATTAAGATGAGAATGAAATAAGGCATAATATATATTCAACAACGATTTCTCCTTAATTAATTTTAATCTATTAAGCACATACATAACTCTAGCCAGTTTCGAGGAAAGTTTATTTGTATGTACATCCCAGTTTAATCTACTATCTAAATGCAATCCAAGTAGCTTTACAGTATTTATATTGCAATCTTCATGTCTGAGAGTAAATACAATTTTTTCTGTTTTCATATTATTAATTGCTAATTGATTCATTTTAAACCAGTAGGTAGATTTTTCCCACATACACTTATTAAATTGCTCAATAGTGTCCATATTTTCTGCTGTAGTAATAAAGGTAGCATCATCGGCATATAATATAGATTTATGTGGAAGGCAGTCAGGTAGATCGTTTATATATATTAAAAACAAAAAGGGTCCAGGTACGGATCCCTGGGGTACACCTTTTCTAACTCTTAAGGCTTTAGAATATTTATTATGTATAGAGGCAATCTGAAATCTATTGTCCAGGTAGGATTTTAATAACAATAACTCAGTGTGTTTAATTCCATAAAATTCTAACTTTTTTATAAGAATATTGTGTGATATGTTATCAAAAGCTTTAGTTAAATCAATAACTGTAACACATGACAATCTTTTGTTTTCAAAGCCCTCCAATATAGTTTGTATTATACTTTCCACTGCTTTTATAGTAGATAAGTTTCTTCTGAAACCATACTGTGAGGTATTAATTAAGTTAAATTTATCAAAGTAGTCATTTAATTGTCTATACAATACTACTTCAATAATTTTGGATACTACTGGGACTAAAGATATAGGTCTGTAATTCTGAATGTTGTCTTTGTCTCCCTTTTTATGTATGGGGATGATTGAAGTAATTTTAAGACAATCTAGATATATTGAATTATCCAAAAGAAGATTTATTAAATATACAAGCAGATAACACACAATATCAATAATTTTCTTAATTATATAATTAGAAAGCCCATAATAATCTGTAGATTTGGATGATTTAAACTTGGAAACAATATTAATAATTTCAAGTGTACTAACATGTCGCCATTTAAAACTACCAGCTCTCCTGTGGTGAATTTGCTGTAATTGTAATAGTTTAGTTATTTTTCCGTCTATCTCAGAAGTGTCACTAACAGAATAGTTTATACCTTCTTTACCTATAATGGTCGAGTTAAATTCATTAGGTGTAAATGGTAGTTTAGTTAATTATTTCTGGATGACTCGTCTTTAACAACGTTCCATACAGCTTTACACTTATTGTTACTAATCTCAATATAATTCTCGATGCCTCTATATTTAGCTTCATGGATTTTCTTTCTGTATTTGTCTGTATATGTTTTTATATTTATCATCTTTACAGCTTTTATCATATAATATATTTAATAATATTTTATACCTTTTTAATTCAAGAGTATACCAATTGACCTGTGGTTATCCTTTTCCTACCACTTTTAGAGATAACATGCATTCAAGGACAATATTCTTAAGTTTGCATTACAGATCTGAAAACATTAAATAAAGTCATCTGTGTTATTCACTTGGTCTGAATTGCTCATCTTCATTTGTTACAGAGATGAGATCAACAGCATAATTTATGTTGTCTGCTTCAAACAACTTAAGATGTGAATAAAATTAAATTCCTATAACTTACGCAGAGTAGGAGCAGCATGCAGCATTTTTGGAGTAAATTACTAAAGTTTGGAGAGCTCAACTACAATTTATTATTTTAGTTACAGAGTATTGTTTTTTTTTTGTGTGACTTACTTGAAGCTATTACAGCTTTGATGGTTATGCGCGATAGGAAAAGGGGAAAAAAACATCGGTGGAAGAGAACTGTTTGTTGGTAGAGGTAATGAAAATCCCTGTAAACAATGTAGAGTGCAATAAACACTATGTAAAGATGCTGGATAAAAAGAGGAATGCCTGGAAAGTTGGGACGAATAAGTTTAATGCTTTGAGTGAGGGAAACATACTGAAGAGCAGCTTAAAATCCCTTGGAAACAAGGTTCCTAATCTTTATATTTGCATCCCAGATCACTTCTGTCTTGATGGAGAAATACTGTTTTCGAGTTTGGAAAAGGTATCCATTTTCACCAAATAGGCACAAAATAGGAACATGCATGCATCAGTCAGTTGCACCCACAATGTGTGGGAAACTTACAAAAGTGAAGAAGAATTGACTTTTATTTTCTGAACACTCATCATTTGTGGGCATATTTATGTATATTTCTCTTAACCTCAAAAGTGCTCTAACAATGCAATGAAAGATACTACCAGTAGTTGTACAGTAAACGTTTATAAAATCACCTGCAACTACCAGTACAAGGTGCATAACAATTGCAGTTTGGGTGATAACAGCTGAGTTTTGTTGTAAAGGTTCTCCAAGTAATTCCTTGAACTCTTTCCTGTACAAGTATCATGTGAATCTCGCTTTTCCTGTAGTATGCGCATGATCACATTCCCATTTTTTCTTCTTCAAAAACATCAATGTAATCTAAATAATCATTGAACACATCAAAATATCTTCCTACAAATACGATATAGCATTTGTAGTCCAATCAACAGGTGAGTTACTCCAAGTCACGAGAGTAAATTTTAACCTGTGTTTGTGCTGTGTTTACTTCCATAGCAACGTACTCATGATGGTGCTCTCCAACATTTACTTCTGTAGTAATTTACTCTGGGAGTATCTGAAAGGAGCAAAATACTTATGTAGTGGTTTACTCTCGTATGGAAGTTGCCGAGTGTTGACTTTAGTAGCAGTTTACTACAGAAGTAGAGCTTACTCTAGGTTGGTGCACTCTGCCATAGTTGTATTAGAAATAACAGTGTTTTATGTCATATTTTCTCTAAGAAAAAATAAAAGAAGCTTTTTGTGACAGACATGACAGAATATGGATTGCAAAGCACTCTTTATTGCAGCATGTTAAAATTATCTTATCTCAATAATCCAAAGATATGCAAATATTTTCTTTAAAATACAGATTTATCATCCTTACAAACACTTAACAAGAAAGTACTTCACATAAAAAATATGTGCCTTAGACATGTCAGACAAATTGTAAGAAACATGATAGTAAGTTTATTTTATCTAAGAGTGTATTTTGGTACTGTAACTAAATGCAGATTAAATCACCTACCTAGGGATCATTAAATTAAGAAATGTCTAGCAACGAAACTTATATGACCTTGGGTATTTTAATGTAAAGAAACAGCCAGAAGAGAAACAAAATTATCAGTTGAACATTTTCAGCATGGACATTAGAAATGTCGAACCATTTTATTCTTACAGTATGATTTTTTTCCTCCTGGCCCTACTCGGCTAGATGTGCAGTAGTTGGACAAGTCCTGGAAGGGGTTTTATTTCCTGGGAGGGGTTTTGGGTCAGCTGTAGGAGAAAGGCCTATGCATACCTTAGCATTCCTGTTGCACCGTGCTAAGGGAATACTGCCAGGCTTTTCTCTCCTCCTCTCTCCAACCTTCTTGTTTGTATTTCTGCAGGGTCAGGTTGAAAAAAGCGTACTATACCTCTGTTTAATTTCCAATATGGCTTCATTTGTCTGAAGAAATTTTATATACTCCCTCAGGAGAACATTGTTTATGGCAGTAGTTACCACATGCAGTGATTTGCTGACTGTTTATTGGCTCATTCCCAGCAACTAATTCCGGCCAGTGCAAGACTGGTAACTACCCTTGCCATAAAAGTGAAAGGCTGCTAAAACCTAAAGGAAATTAAAATATTTCTTCAGTGTGTGTATAAGTTATTGCAACCATAAGTAGAATTTCAGTTATAAAAATTAATGGAGGCTGTACAAGAGCTTATCAGCCCTGTCTGAGCTCTTTATGATATACATTTTCATTTCATTTCCTTAGGATTGTAAGGCACCTTAAATTATTTTTCAAATATTTCATAATTATTTATATAATACTTTATATGTATAAAAGCAAAACAGTGGTACCTAACATTCCAGAGGTGTAAGCCACAAAGTAAACATTTTCTATAGGAATATGATTAATTTCACCCAGTTTTACTGTTCACTTAAGCCCTTCAGTGCTGTGATATTTCATAATTAGAAATAAAGGATACTGTATTATGTACTAATAATGAAATATATTCATTCCTCCCTGCAAGGAATTGTCAACATATCATCTCAGCCTAACAAATATTCAGATTTTAAAAACAATGCTACTAAACCACTACCATTGCCCTCCACCGGGTTTGAATGCATGGGTTCAAACCCGGCGGAGGGCGATGGATTTTTCGGGTGTAAAAATCCTTAGCGTTGCTTCCTTCGGAAGGGAAGTAAAGCCGGTGGTCCCATGTCATAGATTTATGGCACATAAAAGAACCTCAAGCCTGATAAAGAGGCCTCTGAGCAAAATCACTGGTCTTTCACACCCAGTATAAAATGGGACGTTTAGGACCACAACAGTTAAACAGCGTCCATAAATTAAAAGAAAAAAAAACCTAAAATCATTGCTGAAAGTATAAAAATAATTGTGTTATTGCTAATGATAAAAAACCTACTATTTAGGTAATGATTATTTTGGCAAAATGATAACCCATGCATCTATAAGGTGATGTAAATAAATTAAATTAGATAGTTTATTAGGTTAAGCTAATTTTACCGTGGAGACCATCTTTACTCCTATTCCTGTAGGATCTTAGGCAACATCTTTGGAATTACCGCTGAAATAGTGAGCACTAATGCTAATGTGATGTTATATAATTCAATGCATGTAATGTGTTACTTTCATTGCAATTAAATTATTTACCTTCAGAAATGTTGGTACTACAGTGTTGTGGACAGGAATTTGCAAATGAGGTTCAAGTCTATCACCCCATGAGCCATTTCCTTGGGAAACCAAAACAGGGTTTTAAAATTTCTGTCTGGAATAGAAAATGGGTCGCTATTGTCCCTGAGTAACCTCTGCATGGTTTTGTGTCGTAACCTGTAAAAATTATTACCCAAATTAAATAGTACATCCATAAAACGCTCATTTACATCCTTTCTCTGGCAACAGTTAGGTTATAATTTTCTTGGTAAATATTCCAATCCATATAAGTAAGAAACCTGTTAAGTGATTGCAACAATTCATTCTAGAAATTTAATTTTTCTGTTCTATCTTTAAGTTCTTACCTCACTTCATACTGCTGTTCTCTCTCAAGTTCATTCAAGAGCATAATTAATAGAGCATCCATGGTGAAAACCTTGCAACAACAGTTGAATGATCTCTTTAACACTAGCTCGTGATTAGTATTTATGATTTAACTACCTTTTGTTACATAACAATATCATTAAGGATTACAAAATAAGGTTTGGCCCATAACTAATATTTACGCTCTTAGCTACTAGTTAGCCATAATGATATGCATAGAAAGTAACCCTGATTATGTAGCTTTCATACAGTTGTATTCAACTGTAACATATTTAGTTTCCAGTCTCTTAAATGTATCCATGTCATGCATCTCAATTTAGAGTAGTTCTGGTAACTAATAAAGTGTTGTCGGTCAAGAAAATGAGATAATAAGATTAATATATCAAATGACCCCAGTACTACAAGACTAAATTTAGTTATTAATTGTTGTGTTGAATGAGTAAAAAATAAGAGAGAGGTTTGTGTCCATTGTCTCATAATAGAACATTTTTGCTTTTAAGGATTTGCTTTTGGAAAGTCGCTGCTTGGAGCACATGAATGCTGGACAACGAAACCCACAGCGATTTTGTTCCCTTGCAGAGACTCAAGTCATGGAGGCAGTTTTGGGAATTGCGCGTGCAATGGATTATCTTAGTGCAAAAAAACTTGTGCACACACAATTAGCAGCAAGAAATGTCTTAATGGCAGATGGTATTATTCCAAAAGTTACCGGCTGTGGCATCTCACGGTTCAACAAGCCAAATGATGTGAGTAAATAAATAATAACATTAAAATTAATAAAATTGAATTGCACACCCTCTTATGCTCCATAAAACATGTTTAAGTCCATTGCATGCATTATCAGTTTTCAAACTCCCTTTTGTAGATGCTTGGGACTCCCCTCTCAGAACAGGATATCCAACAACAGGGAACTCTCACGAGTAGCCAAGGTTGTTAAGTCTCAGGTTTATGGCCTGGCACTTTGTGGTTCAGGATGTCCTCTCTGAGTGGGTTTTATTCCAGGTTTTCCTCAGTCCTCAAAACTGGCAAATGCCTGGGAGGTACCTTAAACCTAGGCCTGGAACGTTTCTTTCCCAATTATTTCATTTCAGGTATCACCAATGAATGACCACTGCCTGTGTTGCCATATGCACAAAGAATGGATTTTAAACACTACTAAGGGCTTGTATTAGAATATCCGGTTAAAATCTGAGGTTTGCTAACCTGTGGTTGTTGCCAAATGTTGGTTAAACATAATATCAACATACTTGTTGATATTATGATTTGTATAGGTTAGATAGCGGCACATTGAGTTATGTCATTAGTGTGAGTTTGGAATATGTTAAGTGCATTTTGGTATGTTAAAAAAAGAATTTGTCATTAATATACATAGTTATTGGAAGTAGTGAAAAAAAAATGGATTCTATACATATAACATAGTTTGAAAGTATGTTAGGGCATTTTGGACTATTAGGTTATATGAAAATTCATGTCAATACAATTTACATAAATGGAAAAATAGATTTTGCTCATATAGAAACGCCTTGGTAGCAGAGAAGGCCAGAGTCCCTATTGATTCTGACGTCCTAACACCTATTGTATTAATGTGCTGTTAAAACATTCAAAACTGAGTAGGGCAAGGAATGACATGGTTTACCTGATGTACAAGTGTCATACTCATTTTAATTCTGCCAGGTGTTTGATGACATGGAGGTATTAGCTGTAAGGCTTGCTCCAATACACTGATGTTTGTGCTGATTACACTTAAGAAACAGTTTCAGTAAGTGTGTTGAGTTAAAAAAAAAAAAAAGCCTTAAACTCAAGAAGAGGTTGTGATCCTGCTACAAATTATTGCAGAGCATAAGTGTGTTAGAAAATGAAGCTTTAGTGCGGTTTTCATTAACCTGAAAGATTTCCCAATTTCCTCATTCCTCTTCTTGAATTTATTTTTCAGAGAGCTTGTTCCTATTAACAAATAATGTCTGAGCCCTTCATACTCATCATTGCTACAAAAGGAATAATGTAGGGTTTTCACAAGATTTAAACATTTCAGAATATTAAATTATACAGGTTTTGCTGTTAACACACCTGTGTAGGTTGATTCAGATTTATTCACCATTAGAAATCATACAGACTTATTGGTTTCGTCAAAGGAAATATAAAACGTATGTACAACAGCATAAGCCTACTCAAAGTATGAATACAATAAAATACATGGGGTAAATACATTAACAATTTTAGTCTTATAATGTTAAATACAAAGGTAGTCTTGAGGTAGTAACTTGCTCCAATGTATTTCCCGCAAATGGAATAAAACCAGGGATCATGTAACAAAACAAGTTCACAATTAAACTTAACTTTTCCCTGTGCAATATTCCACATATTCATCTTGGGAGTAAAATTTATTTTTAACAAAGAACTTTTGCAATTCTGCCCGATATTTATTTACAGAGGTTATATTTTTCAAGTACCCTAGTAAATAAACACCTTAAGACCATTATATTCAATGAATGTTTCAAAAAGCTTGGTTTTGTGGGTAAGAGGGTGTAATTTGTGCTTATTTCGGGTATGATGAGAATGTATTTCACCATTAGTAACATAATCAGACATTCTCCTTGATGTAAATTAGCAAGTCTTTTATATACAGACACGGTAAGGTCAAAATATTCAAGTTGCGAAAATGTTCTCTGCAGCTAGCCGTCTTAGGGATACCAACCAAGATTCTTATTGCTCTTTTTTTTTTGTAATTTAAACATTTTGATGCTGTTTATAGCATTTCCCCATAATGGTAGCCCATACAATAGTAAAGACTGAAAATAAGCAATATAGCAATTAATAAGAAAAGTGGCTGATACTCAAGATTTTAGGCAGTGAAGTACAAAGCAAGCTCTACTCAACTTCCTGATAACTTTTCAATATGAATGTCCCAACCTAAGTTTTTATCAACCCATAAACTCAAAAATATTGTTTCACACTCTAAACTGACCAATTTGGTACCAATTTTGATGCTGGGATTCTCTGTTTTTCTACAAGCCTTATGCTGAAAATTTAAAGCTATAGTTTTCTCTTTGTTTACATGCAGTTTATTGACTTCAAGCCAGTTAATTATTCTACTCACAACTGCAGATATACTTGACTGAAGGCTACTATTGTCCTTTCCTGTGATGAGAATGCTTGTACAGTTAATTCATAGGGGGTTAGCCTATGTTTAGTTATGCACGTTATGTCTACATAATTTAACTCCCCTTCTATTAGTACTTCCAGTGCAAGAATCTTATTTCAGATACACAATGGAATTAAGTTATTAATAAATGCTAATGTTTACAGGAAAATCCCCACAAACAAACAAAAAATGTAAAGCCTATGTTACATAGAATTTCACCATCAATATATTTGTGTGGAAATATTTTGGGGATTTTGGAGTATTAACTTAGATGGATTTTTGCTTTGGCTTCCTTTAGAGTAATAGGAAGATAGGAAATTTTGGAAATAAGGTTAAGTTTCGCATTCTTGCGAGAGTTAAGTCAGTCGGTCAGTGAGTGAGTAAGTGCACTGGTGATGACTACTATGACGTGCAGTGAGTGCTACTGCTGAGGAGAGATTGTAGACCTTATGTGTTTAACTCCCCAGCAAGTGAACCATCCAGAAGAAAAGGCTACGTCACAAAAAAGTGAAGTGATGGAAAATGAACTAGTTCACATTAGTAAAGTGACGTGTGAACTGAGAGAAGTGACAGTTGAAAAACTGGACAAAATTACGCTGGTGTCAGGAGTGGGTTATGAAAGCCATGATGGAGGCTATACAAGGCGCATCCATAAAGTAAGTTTCCTTGGGGCTGTGAATAGAAACAAAGCACAATTTAATTGAAAGATTTATTGGAATGGATACAGGAAGTCTTGAGCTATTTTTCAACATATTCACCACTGGAATTCAGACATTTGTCATACCATGGGACCAACTTTTGTATCCCTGTGTCATAGGAGTGCGCCGCCTGAAATTGGAACCACTGTGTGGCAACAATCTCTGCCTCTCTGTCAGTGTGAAAATGTTGACTCCAACCGGACAAGAATTTCTGGAGGTTCTGGAACAGATGGAGATCATTGGGAGCGATGTCTGGGCTATAGGGTGAATGATCAAATATCTCCCAGCTGAACGTTTGTAGGAGCTCTGTTGTTCATTGAGTGTTATCATGCAGCAAAACAACATGGCACTAAGCTTCCTACGCCACTTGTTCAAATGTCCCGTCGCAATTTGCGCATTGTTTCACAGTAATGCTCAGCATTCACTGTCTCACCTCTGATCAGAAATTGATGAGAACTCCCCATCTGTCCCAGAACACTGAAGACAGCACTTTCCATGCCGACACAGTCTGCTTGAATTCCGTCTTGCAGGGAGAGCTGCTGCGACGCCAATGTATTGACTGCTGCTTGGGTTTTGGGGTATTGTGTGCAACCCATGTTCCATCACCTTGATGATCTGGTCCAGAAGCTTGTCACCGTTGTCATGGTACTGCTGCAGAAAGTCATGTGCTTTGTGCTCTAGAGTCAGTTGCTTTGGTATCCACCTGGCACACAATTTCCGGAACAGCAGGTGCTTCATGAAAATTTCATGCAATGATGACCTGCTGCAAAGTCTCGCACCAGCGATGCCAACTGCTTGCTCATGACTTAAGATCAATAGACCTGGCACAGCTGACGATGAATTTCATTCGGCACTATGGTGGAAGAGTGTGTAGATCAACAAAAAAATGGCCAGATGGGCAGACAAAAGAAAACAAGACGATGATAGAAGCCACAATGGACGAGCATCTTGAACAGCATATGACGGACAGTGCTGCAGCCCTACACCTATTCACAGTGCAACCTGCAGTCGTTTGGGACAAGGAGACCTTGAAGAGGAAGCAACTGGAGGTCAAGACATAGGACGAATCCTGAATTATAAAGAATTTGGCATAGGAACCCATAGCTGAATGTTTCTCCCAGAGGTCCAACCTACGAGAGCTATTAGATGTGGTGAGACTCCCTAGTGACCAGGAACAGTGTATTGAAGAGAGTGAGGGAGTTTGTAGACAGAAGAGCTAGGGTGGAACAGCTGGTGCTCCCAAAGAGTATGGTGAAGAAAGCCCTCGAGAAAACCAATGCCAGTAGTACCGGGGGGTCCCTGATTGCGAACAAGACCTTGACGAAGCTACATGGCATTTCCATTGATTGCATCTTCAAAGCAACATGGAGTGATGGTGCCAGCAATGCGACATCTGTGCCTCAGGTCATGGGCCCCGGTCATGCATTCTGTGCCAACCTCCATGGAAACTGATGGTAGTTCGTTATAATTGCCGTGCTGCAGATTGTGGAGCTGTACACTGAACAGGTGTGTGATGCAGCGGCTATGGTCCAAGGTTATTAGGAGGTTGATGCTGCCAAGTCAGAGGTAAACAGAGATAAGCAACACTCTCACTCGGTATAAACATCAGAAGCACTATCGGCAGATAACCAGAATCTTCTGGAAGTTTCTTCCCCCTCCTCCAGAACGTGTGTTGAGATATTTGTAGAATGTTCTGTGGAAGATTCCACTGGCTATATAAGCAAACGCTCTCACGAGAGTGAGTTGAATCAGTTAGTGAGCAAGTTAGCGATTTTGTTTGTGTTGCAACAAAAAGCGTTGTTCACCTAGGAAGTTTATGACAACTGCTGTGACATGCAGTGGGTGCTGCTGCTGAGGAGAGATTGTAAACATCTAGTGTTTGACTCCCCAGCGAGTGAATCATACAGAAGATGAGTCTACATCACAAGAAGGTGAAGTGATTGGGAAGTTGAACTAGTTCATATTAGTGGAGTGACAGTGTGAACTAAGTGAAGTCTCAATTTAAGTTAAACTAGATTAAAACAGTGATAGTGAACGGAAAGAAGTGACAGTTGAGAAATGGACAAAGTCGCAATATAGTATGCAAAGGTTACCTGCAAAATAGGTTAGAGGTTTTACGAATATCGGGTTAGTATCATTTGAATTATATTTAAGCAAATATTACTGCCATGCACGTTAAAAAAAGAACAAGAAAATAAAATAAGAAAACTATGCCTAAGAACAATGTTAAGTTATCATGCTGCAGAAATGTAATATAAATTAAAGCAACCAGTGCAATTTTTGACAATCTTATGTTTAGGAAATTCCTCCTCATCCTAAACCTGGAAATTATTCTTTCAAAGTCTTAATTATATTGACTTTTCTCCTGTTGTACAAATAGTGTTCCAGTATTTGTCTTAAAATCGCTATCAACTATCAATCGAGGCTGAAGATATGCCATTTTTGAATGGTTACCTCCAGGTTTGTATCCTAACTGCTACCCGAGGTGGTGGTTAATTCATCTCTAAGAAAACTCCTGTTTAGCTGTTAACTGAAGGTCAGAATACGAAAATTTGCTTTGACTCCCAGTTAATATTTAACTGGCAACTTAACCAGTGATTGTAATATTGGCCCTTAAAGATTTTCACCCAGCAGTCATTTGCTTAAAGTCAACAGCCCTTTGGGCAACACAATTTGAATGCAAAAGGGCATAGAACATCGTCAAAATGGCATTTTAATTGTCTTTTCTTCTTTATTTGTGCCTAATATTCTTTCAAATGGTATGTTAAAGATGACCAATCATTTAAATATAAACTTGCATGCTGTTAGTGGGGAATTCAAAATAATGTTGAACCAACATGACTATTATACTTACATTTACTTTATGTTCTCAAGACTTTGAGGCAGTATTTTATATCACAACACTGTGAATGCCAGAGTGATTGTAGTGTAAATCAGCATTATTATATGACAATGATTTGAGATGTTTGTTAATTATAAGCATTGTTAGGAAATAAGTTTACATAGCCTCGCTGAAACTGACAATAGGAGCAGATAACAATGAAACGAGGGGGTGAGTTGTTTATCAATTAGAAGAGACAAACAAATGCTGTCAGAGTAGCGTGCTTTTCTTTAGAAATGGAGGGAATATCTTCCCTAGAGCATATGTGTTCGTAATTTTGATTGGATAAAAAAATAGACACTAATGTTGGCATGCTTTATCAACCAATAGCAGCTCGATTATAATGTTTAGGCATATCGGGGTGAGGGAGTATAAATTCTGAACCAGAGACAGGTAACGCGCAGTTCAACAGAATCATTCACGGGTTACACGTCGCACAGTTCAACAGAATCATTCATGAGGTACACGTCGCGCAGTTCAACAGAATCATTCATGAGTTACACATCGCGCAGTTCAACAGAATCATTCACGGGTTACACATCGCGCAGTTTAACAGAATCATTCATGAGTTACACATCGCGCAGTTCAACAGAAGCATTCATGAAGTACACGTTACTCAATTCTACAGAATCTCTCGCGTCGTAAAGTTAGTTACAAAATGTGAAATATGTGAATTAATAATGTGCGGCAAATAAACGATTATAGTTACATTCGAAAATATAACAGTTACAGTCAGGCGTGTATCAAGAGTAAATATGTACAACTCCTTTCCGTTTACACACCCTGTTCAAGAGATTTGCTTGACTGAGTAATAATAGCTAGCCGGAGGACAAAGAACCCAAAAATTAAAAAATAGTAAAACAATAACAGGCCTTCAGCAAATAAGATAACACGAACGATACCGCGACAACTTGCTTTCTAAGCTCAAAATCAAAACCTTTAACAAACATAATGATGAATCTAACGTGTATTACACTATAAACCACCATAGGGAGCCATGTTAAGAAATTTTGAGTTACCGAAAGAAGTGGTACTTTCAGAATAATTACTATATATTTTGGATGAACGTCAATTAACTCATGTAACCAAACATACTGTGTACTAATAGTTGATCTGCTGCAGCTCCAAACTCCTGATTAATTCTGAGATTCATGAGAACAGAGAACTCGGAGTGTTTGTTGCAGTAAAGTACTGGAAGCACAGAGTTCTATTTCTCAATTTTTGTTCTGGATATTGTGATTAAAAATTACCTTAAAAAGGCCATAAAATAATTTACTGTTTCCTCCATATGATTCAGTCAAATCGAATGATTTTTAACAAAAATTGACCGTCATAAGTTTTTATTTATTTATTTTTTAACTTCTCTATATGCTTTATTATGACAAAAAATATATGTGTGTGTGTTTTAAAATACTATTTAACAGTAGTATTATGCCTGTTACTAAGTAACAAACTTTCAGAAATAGTACCCTCCTCGTTATGTTTAAATAGGATAGTTCCAGTCCTTTTTATGTTAGAGACTTTGTAAATATCTGATCTGAAAGCTCAGAGAAAGTACCTTTGTCTACATTTTATAACTCATTTTAAGGAAAACATACCTAGTTTAAAAAGTCATTTAATTTTAGAACTTAAATTTAAGTATATCAGCTATTTAATAAACTGAAACAAAATCACTCTTCTTGCTCCACAATTTTTATAACAGCATGCCAAATATCACAATGGTATTATTTCTGTTCATTTCGAATTAGATTATTTACCCAATCATGTAGTGTAATGAGCTCAACTTGGGGCTGGTGGACATTTGGAGTGCCATGCTGTCAACTCAAGCTGGAAACCATTGTAGCTGGCAATAAATGTGTTCAAGTTCATTTCAAGACGTAATGCTCTCAGAAAACAAATCCATATGCGTAAATCATGCGTAGCATGTTTTGTTTAAATGGAAACCTTTTACCTTCGCTGTGAAATGAACATATTTTCACCACAGTTTTAGATATAGATAATGGTACAAAACAATGTAGCTTTAATATGCCTGTTGTTGGTTTTCAGTTTTCATATCTTGCCTTCAAAATCTCACTCGTTTGTGCTAATTAGCAGTAAAAAATTAAATGTAATATTTGTAATATGATTTTGTGCCCAAGTAAATAATTGGAGGTGGTGTATTGGGATCTTGTCCTGGCTGGAGACTGGCTTTTGTAGTAGTGCCCCCAATTACATCACAAGGCCCCTTATGTGTGAAGTAGCGAAAAAATGCCATTTGATGCTAACTTCAAAACCTTCCTCATGAAAACATGCGATTGCAAAATCTTTCTGTTCTTGTACAGAGTGCTAGCACCATCAGAAAAGTTAAGTATTTTTTCCAGATCTCTTATTTCCTTCTTTAGGATGTTCATTAATTGGTGTTGGAACAGATGAACAGATTTGTATCATGTTTTAAACTTTCTGATATGGCAATAAAATGTTTGTTTGAAGCTATTGTTTTCTTTAAAGTAAATTACAAATGGATTTTAATATACCAGGTGAGGCAGCTGCCCCTAGGTATTCGTATCTATGCAACCCGCAGTTTATAGTCTTATGTGAAAACCTTGACTCTTTTAGCAAACAAACTCTTATTGTAGCTCTGCCCTTCTATTCGGTACTATATGCAACCAGCATTAATGATTAAAGGCCTGAAAGAGAACCAAGGATCTGCGAAAGCCTTAAAAAAGACGGCTTTTCATGGATATAATGCTTGCAAGGAGATAGGGGAATGTTTTCCCGAAGAGTAGGACAGAATACGTAGGTTCTGGCTGAGTGGATTAGCTGCTGGAACATGGTGATGCGAAGGTTAGCTTCGGAGGTTCGAATCTAATACAAACATCAAATTGTTTTGGTTCTTTTTTCTTTCTACTTGTGTTTATTTTTTGTATTTTAGTATACTAATTTATTTATTTATTTTTGTTACTGGCTCTCCTGTGAGCCAAAGACACAAGAATTACAAGCAGATAATTGTGTATCATGTTTACCGAAATAATCTCTACCGTATCTGTGTTGTAAACCGTGTTACATAGCTAGCTTTCATTCTTTTGGGTGCATATTAAATCTAACAATTTTTGTTTCATGTTTAAACATCATGTTTCACTTCTACTAACAAAGGAGTTCTAAATGTGCTAAGTTCATGGGTAAACAGAATAATAAAGTGTTAAAGAGCGTGGATTTCATCAACGAAGTAAATGTTCAAAACGATGACCCCCTTCATCAATGCACATTTGCGTGCGTTGCCGGAGAGATCTTGAATGTTGTAACGTGACTGATGTAATCTGCCTGCATTCTTCACGTATGAGTGCTCGTAGATGATTTGGGCTTTGCAGTGGAAAACATGGCGATTATACTATTTTGTACACACTTGTAATGTTATCAAAAATGTTGTTAGTATCATAATTTCAAATTATAGGCCCAAAGAGAGAAAACAAAAGGTAATAAAAAGTTTGAATTCAACATGAAGTATTTGAACCCAAACTGATGTGACATAGCATTACAGCAACCATGATAATACCATTCGGCCAAAGCTACCTTGCGAACTGAGGTTCCTATACGAATTAGTAATCGCAGAACTAGACACCTCCTCGAATCTTTACATGCTTTTTGCAGCTTCATACAGTGCTTTGAGCTCGGTTCAGTAGTGTAGATCTGCCATTTTGTTTTCAAATGGTTTTGTCAGCCAATGCATGTGATAGGTTCCTTCAGGGGCATTTTCAAAGGTGTATATCAATGTATGCTAAATAATAAAAGTTTGAAAAATTGGCTAAAAGTGCTACTGCAGCTCCCAGTGTCAGGGTGGGATGTTTTTTGCATCAACATACATAGCCATTGCATTCTGTCCTGTAAAACACTTATGCACTGAGTTATCTATCCTCCCTCTATAAAGTGATATGCAAGTCAGCCATTAGAAGGCATAAGTCACATATGTCACTTAGCATGCTGCATAAATTAAAAAATAAATAGGGGCAGCTGACTCACCTGGTATAGTTAAATGAGAAATTCAATGCCACAGCCGGTATTAGAACACGATTCTCCTGTTCTCTGTGCGGTTGCTGTAACCATTGAGCTACTGTGACAACATGCCAGTGGGACATTGAATTCCCAATTGACTTAAGTTGTTTCCCAGATTGATGTTCCAGTTTTTTAATTTTTCAATTGACTCTATATTAAAGCATGCCAAGACCAGGCTAATGTCTCTAAAAAGTATAATTAATTTCAATTATATATATACATAATAATTACAAATAGGTTGTTGCCTGGTTATTGTTCCAATTTAACTTCTGAACAGAATCTTGTATGACAGAGGCATAGTTTTCCGAAAAATCACAAATTACAATACATTCATTAGGTTGCAAATTTTCTTTCTGTTCAGACAAAAAGGCAGACTATTGTTGAGCTATAAAGGTACAAGTTAAAGATTCTGACAATTTTTCCAAAAAGTCTTCTACAGGTGATTGTATTTCTAAATTTGTGCAATCTACGGTTACCCACTGTTTTTAAGTCACCTGCTCTATACTTTTTTCTTCGAAAATGTCCTGAATATTATTGCCCAAATTTTCAGCCCCTCGGCAGTTAACACATTAAGTAGGAATCTGGTGAAGGGGATTACAAATTATTTCAGAGAGATAGTGTTATAATTACAGAAAACAATATCTGAATCTGCAGTAAGATGGGAATTGTTCATTCCATCAAGCATGTTTCACATTCTCATGATGAGCGAAACACAAACAGATTGTGTACCTTGGGCACCTGAAAATATACACTGTTTTGGTCTTAGTTGAGCAAATTTTGAGAAACCTATTTTGATATCAGGAAATTTATCATTAAAACTGTGGAAAGCTTCTTTTAGATTGCACAAAATCAATCTATTCTCTTTTTGAACTTTCTGTACTCCTCTAATGGAAAGCTCCTATCATCTGTACTATGAAATTTATCATCAGCTTCTGCATTATTTCTGAAGACTGTTTTTCTTCTGTGTTTGATTTATCTTCATTATGAAATACCTTCTCAAGTTTTCTTGTTAGTTTTTTGTAATTTCTGGGATGGATATTCTTGTTTGAGATAGTTTTCTTTGTTTTAATGGGTGATTTGCCTATGATTGATACTAAACTAGTATTAAGAAGTGAAATATGTACACTTTCCTTGATGTTATTCACATCACTGCTCTGGCCTGAAGGTGAGTTATCAATTTCTGAGCTACTTTTCATTTACTTGACTTGCCGGGATATCATAGGTACTGGGTCCAGCAACACTAGATTCGCAAACGTTGCTCTTTGTTTTCACTCTTGTCTGGAATTGGAAGAATTTTTGTATGACATGAATCACATGTTCTTAGTTATGGAGACAGTTCTACATCCTCCGTTTTGAGTTTTAAAAGCATTTTATGAGTCACTGGACGCAAAGTGTTTTTTCTCTTGAACATGTGTTTGCTAATTTTGAACGCTAGAGCAACAGTCATTCCATTTTATAGTAGTACTGGTACTACTCGCATTAAATATTTAATGAATATTCTTAACTAAATTTAACAGATTAAACTCACAAATGACAGTGGTCTCTCTCCACAAACTAAATAATATTTGTGGATGGTCCTCTGTGCAAGGAAATGTCTAATCTGGTTTGTCGTGATAAGCATTTGTATTTTAAATCTGCTCTCTCCTCTGCTCTTACACTCCAGATGGAAGCCACTGCGCTATTTTATTATGAGAGCGGGTTCCGGCTGGAGAAAATATTTTCTTATGAACATGTTTGAACGAATGTCTTCCTGAAACCTTTTACACATATACACTACTAAACGGAGAATATGTGTTTATTTAAAAAATATTTTTTAGTTTGTCGATATATAACACAAAATCAAAATTCCAAATTTCAAAGTCAAAATTTCTGTGAGAAATAATTAAACTTTTGAATCAGATTCAGTCTAGTATATGTTTAAAGTAGATTCCATGAGCTTTAAAATGAGTCCACTATGGAGCTTATACGAGAATTTGAATGGGAGATAAAAGTGGTAATGCTTGGGGTGCACCCACTTTTTCAAAAATTTTGACTTTGGTTGTTCAAAATATTGAAGTTAGGGACCAAAAAAAATAAAAATATATATCTTCTATATCAAACCATCAAATGCATACAAAACATTTCGAAGAGATTTGATGACCTTGTGTTTCATGGATGTCGACTTGACATGGAATGACATTTATACAACAGTGTGGAGGGCGTGTATGGCTGGTAACTGGTTGAGTACATTATATTTTCTCATTGATTTCCTGTAGACATACCCTCATATTAGTATAATGAGAAGTGCTACAGGTTCTTTTGAGTTTGCTGTAGAAACATTCTGTAAGTTATGCAGGGTTACAAGGACTTCTGAACAGAGAATTTATCACTTAAAATGACTTTTACCTTTTTGTACATATATTAAGAACAATAAGCACCTATATACATAATACTAAGTTGCAATGAGAGTCAAATGTACACTTGAGTTGCTTAAAAAAAAAACTAGTTACCTGAATAGGTTTTGTAGGCGCTGTTGCCTACATCAACAGTTTTTGACTGTCAGACCTGTTGCTAGTATCCTCTGTGGACTCACTGAATCCCTCTATTGGTTGGTTGATGAACTTGTATAGTGTGCTGTTCTTCAGTAGGAATTTCAAAATTTATATTTCTTAGTAGCTGTACATGACAAGTTAATAATCCACTTAAAATTTTATGGTTTCTTGAAATTTTCGGCTTTTTTTTTTTTGCAAATCATTATGGAAATGACATACAAGAAATATGGTCAGGAGTGGACTTGATTAATACCTTACCCTCAAGGAATTGTTGACCCTAATTGCCTAAACCAAGCACTTTCTTACAACCAGCACAGCTCTGTGAGAAAGTGTTTTACTTCAGAACTAATGAAAAATACCTGTTTGAATCAAAGTAAGCTGAAAATCATATCAGATCAATCCTCAGGAGAAATAGGATCAGCACCTGCAGAAACAGAACTCAGTTTACTGTACCAACATGATTATTTTATCACCATTACAAACTGCATCATTTTGTTTTTCATCTGAACTAAGAAAATCAAGATATTCTATGTTAGAATTGCTGTTGAGTGAGGTGGCACCACAGTAACATGTGCAACTCACATTCAGAAGGTCTCGGGTTCAAACCCCCGGGCCGACCAACCTGACCAAAGGTTTACCACGGTTTTCCTCAGTCGTTAGACAAATGCTGAGTTGGATAATTTGATCCGCAAATTTTCCTATCATCCCTTTCATCACTGCATTTCATTTCCTTCTTGTTCACTGCCATATCAAGCATTAGGCTGATCACCCTTTTTGGTTATGCTATGATCCAAAAGTTTGCTTGCCCCTTGACAGGCTACTGACCAAAAGTTTAAGTCCTACAAAGAGGAAGGTAATTCATTGAAGAATCATTGTCTGCAAGTAATCCAAGAGTTTCCTCCTTAAGAGAATTCTCCATTTGCACAGTGGTTTAATTTGAAGATTTTGTTTTAAATAGTGTTTTTTCTTATTATTCACTATGATATATAGTTATTCAGCAGAATTTGTTTATTCCACTGGAAATCAAATTAGAGCACTTCATTGCCATCTGGCATCATAAAGAAAGCATTAAATGAAGAAAGGTTCCCAAACTGTATGTTTCAGGAATGGCATGCAGAATATGCATGTTCAAATTGGCATTCTGTCAGGTTTGACAGTATGTTATCTGTTATTGAACAAAGCTTTATCCAATGAGCTTTTTAGTACCACTTTGCATAGCTGTTATTGAGCTAAAAGTACCTTTCAACTACCTCCATGAAAGTGAGCAGGCACCGATTATGTCAATTATAACAGTTTCTTGCAGTAGCAAGAAGAAAGGCCTAATATAGGTCAGGTCATACATTTTTGTGCTAGTATAAGAAAGAAACCTATCTCATAGATTTATGAAATATAAGGAACTAGTGATGCTTAAAATAAAAGTGTGTTCTTTGTATTGCCCCTTGTATTTATATTTGAACGCTCATTTCAGAATCCTGACTACACAAGATGGACTGCACATGAGATCTTCAGAGGACGAACTCATGTTTCTAAGAGTGATGTCTGGTCATTTGGGTGCCTTCTCTGGGAAGTAACTGCACAAGGTAAGCTGAAATAGTGTAGGTCAAGAGCAGTTATTTTTTATTGATTCAGTAATTGATTGATATGCATATTGCACATTAAGGAGGCAATTACAGCCAAGTGCGCGAATAATAAATTAATTGCTGTTTAGATTTTGTAAATTATTCTGAACATGATTTTATGTACAGAAATACTATCACTATGCTCCAAGAGACATTTTAAGGCATTGTTTGAATTAGAATTTTATTTGTACACCTTATTTTACGTAAACTTACTACAGTAATTTTCCTGGTTACCAGCTTAATCTATGTACAAATAATCAAGCTATCCATGTACCAAAGGGCTACTCAGTTTGCTTGTACCCAGCCCTATCGTACCACTGAGTAGCTCTAGCCCTCTTGAACTCATTCTTTTCTTTGTTGTTTTTGCTTTCTTGCATCTCTTACCTTTCTAAACCATTTTTCTTTTGCCTTCCTTAAAAACTCGCCCATGTTTCTATTTTTCTTTTCCTGTCAGTTTTATAACTATTTTTTCTCCAGTTTTATCCCATTTTTTCTCCCATACTTTTTGTAACTTTATCATCAGTTCTTTACATTCTGTCATGTAATGTTCTGTAATTTCCCTACGACCACATAATTCACAAATTCGTTTTTCCATCCCTCTGAATCCTCTCTAGTAAATTGACCCCATTCTCATCCTTGCTAATCCTTCCTTTACTTGTCGGCTACAATGGTCAACATACCCTTCTCTTTCCTACTCTCTCTTTATTAACCTATAGAACCTTTGTGATTTTTTTGTTCTTTAAGTTTCCTCAGATTCTTTGTCTTTCTGTGTCTTCCATTCTACTTCTTACTGTCTTCCAAAAGCCATTTGTGTTGCTTTCCCCTGTCCTCATCTCCCATTCCTATCTTCTCCATAATTTTTTCCACCGCTGCCCATCAATTATTTTTGTTCATCATTCTCCTTTGTTGGATCATGCATGTATTTAAGATTTCTCCCTCTACTTTACCAAACATTTAAACCAGAATTTTAACATTCTTTCCAATATTATTCCATTTCTTCTTGTTGTTCCTAGTTCTACTAAAGGTACCTCGCCTGGTGCTGATTTGGTACCCCTAATAATTCTTGGTCCTACCCAGATTTATGCTGCATATAGCATTCTTCAGTCCGCCAATGCCCCTCATTCTTTCCAGTCATTAGTCAACATTTCCAATTTGTATTTATGTATCCTTATTCCTGTCATTGCTGCCCTACCTTTAGCCCTTCCTACTATGATCCTCCCATTCTCCATTGCTGATTGTCACCTCTAAATAATAAAATTCTTTGAAGACCATCCAATGTTTGCTCCTTCCAGGTATCATTTTTGCTTTTTTTAGTTTGATTCCTTTTTTAAATGCAACAACTTTTGAATTCCCTATCCTTCACAAATTTCCTGTAGTACATTTATTGCACTGTGTAATCCGATTATCGATGTAACCCATACCATAAAGTCATCTGTGTATAATAAACGTGGTACTTCTTTATTTACAATTGCAGGACAGCACTGATTTCTTTCTGTAACTTTTTCTAGTATACCATCTTTAAATAGATTAAATAGAAAGGAACTCAATGGCGGAGTATATTGCTTAGCCCAGTTGCATTTCTGGCTGCTGATGTTGGTGATTAAGGGGGTCTCTAGAAGTCCATCATCTGTGTTATGAGAATATGTTGTACTGTCATGAGGGCTAATTATTCAAAATGGCAACAAGGCCTCCCCCCCCATGTGACGAAGTGGAAGGGCAGAAACAACTCCTCTCCTCTCCCCAAACATAGAGCATGAAAAATTTAACACAACATTAGGACAAGGAAATAAGAACAAAAAATACAATAATAAAACAGCATCAATCAAAATTGCAAATATTGGAAGGAAGGGAAAACTCGCATAACACAAAACTAAAAGAACAAGACAAAGGCACAGTATAAAAAATTAATTAAAAAGGAAGGAAAGGTACGAAGATATGAGGATAAAGGGAAAATGTATAGCTATATAAACAGGACAAGTAAAAACTAGAATAAACTAGGTGGCGTACGTCAATATAATAAAAATGTGGGTACACTTAAAAGTTGTGTGTGTGTATATTATGTGTGTATAAGATTGCTAGTAAATTTCCAATAAATATAAGTGTGCGCACCAAGGCAGAAAGGAATAACTAAGAATTTTTAAATGTAACAATATTATTATTAAATAATTTATTTAACAATTAATAAACTTACATTTTTAAAAGGGAAGGTAGTAAAGTGAAAGTACTAAAGGCGGAGAGGAAAAGTTGGTGAAAAAAAAGAGAAAGTAAACCTGGCAGGGAAAACAAATGCTGGAACAGCAGAAAAATGGCCATGCTCGTGCATGAGAACTGCAAACTAGAAGCAAAGCATGGCATTAAAAGGAATAAAATAAAATTTATTACTGCCAGAGCGAGGTAGTGAACAAACCCAGTGACAACACATTCCCCAGCAGAGGCTGTAGACAACATGATGTTGTTGATTAAACGTGTCTCATAGTATGCACCCTTAATAGCACCTAATTTATCAAAGGAAAAAAGGGAACTGTTCGCCCAACATAAAAATAGTTTTACGTTGCTCAGAATGTTAATGCAATAGCTACAGATTCACGGGCAACGTTGACAAAGACAAAGAAACCAAACATAAAGGTTGACAAACACCCACAGAAAAGATATAAACTTAAACGGCATAAAAGCAAAATGTCATGGAAACATATAAAAACCCCAAGGCAAATGGGAAATAAAGTACAAAAGCATGTACCACATAGAATGTTAAGTCCCCAAAAGATCGTAAAAACTTTTTGTGTAAAGTGATGGAACCCAAAGAAAAAGTTCTGTCCCAACACTGAAACATAATAAAGTATAAAAGTTTGCAAAATTGATTGCAATATCCCCAGGCGGAGTCCTTAAATATGCACATTAAGCAAATTGAGGAGCATTTTTTTGAAACTCGATAAATGCAAATTTTTTTTTAAATTGAGTTAGACATCGTAACGATATAATTTTGACCTTCTACATCATCCTGAGAATCAGGTTTTAGCAAAAGTCTATAAATAGGGACCCCAGATTGTCGGTAAATAAAATAATGTAATATCGGTGTAACAATATTACAGTGAGCGGTGTTTTGGGCGGTAAATAAAACTGCTTAACAGTGTTATCTCGTGCAAAAAAAAGGGAAAAAACTAAAACACAGTTTAAACTATTTTACTGTGGAACAAAGGGCACCTTACATGTAACTTAAAAAAGAGGAGCATGAAAATATTTACATAGTATACATTTCGACTGATTTACTTTGTTAAAGACAAAGCCAACATAAGTTCGGTGTTCTCTGGCTTAAGATTTGTTCTTAAGTTTGTCATGATGTTCCCATATGCAGAGAAAAGTCTTTCACTGTCCACATTGAACATGGGTCCCACAATAGTTTCATACACTTCTCACTGAAACACAAGTGGTCACATTGAAGTCCAGAAAGTAAATTCAGTATGTTCACTTCAGCAGCATCATCTAATTTCTCACACACTATGTTCTTCAGAGCAGCATATCCCTCCTTGTCTGTAATGCTATTTTTTCACATCTTATACAAAATGTTTTATCCTCATAAATTTTCATAATTTCTTTTTTATAATTATCACTTATCCCTTTTCTTCTATGTTTATAATATAGGACTTCTCTGTTTATTGCATGAAATGCCTTTTCAAAGTCTCCAAAGAACATGTAGGCTCTTCCTGTTTTCTTGCTCAGATATTTGTCTATTATAGTCTTTATTATGAATATGGTGACTTTGTCCAATTTTCAGTTTCACTTCATGTACTTCTCACTGTCACTTCATTAATGTGATAGTTCAATTTTTCCAGTCACTCTGCTTTTCTTCATGACATAGCAGCATAATGAAAAAATACGTACAAAGTAGCCATTTCTTCCTTCCACTTCACTTGCTGGGGAGTCGAACACAAGACCTGTAATCTCTTGCAGTAGCAACACTCACTGTACGTCACAACTATCGTAACAACCTCTGTTGCAGAACACACGAATGTCACACTCACTAACTCTCCAACTGGCTCACTTTGGAGTCATGGAGTTTTCCAGAGAGTTCTAGAATGTTTGAGAGGTAGGCAGAAAGAAGGTTCCAGAACAGTCTCGTCTCTCAATAGCGCTTCTGCTGAGTGAGGGTAAGTTATTTCTTCACCTGCCAGTTGGCCGTTCGGTTGGCACCCTTTGTACTTTAACAGAGGCCCATAACTGTGTCACATAGCTCCCTTCTCAGAGCTGGTCATACCAAGTAGCTTCGTAATAAGGCGCAAGCCAATCAAGATGGGCCATCATCAGCTTCCTCGGGGTTAATGCCAGATGCAGCATACCACATCATTGTAATGGGTAATTACCTTATATGGGCTGTCCCAGGAATGTTGCAGCTTAGTTGACTTCCCTTTAGTCCTCTTGGGGCGATAGAGCCATACGAGATTACCCTCCTGGAATCCAGCACTGTTTTCTCCAGATTGTGATATCATGTCTTCATTCAGTCAGGAGCTCTCTGGCCAGATAGCGGAAATCTTCTAGCCTGTCTATTAGCACCCCAACATAAACTGTTGCTGGCTGGCTGGTCAACATCAGGAGGCATGCTGAACAACAGATCACATGGTAATCATAGCTCCTGCCGAAATACCATGTTGGCTGGTTCATTCCAATGGATTCACGTCCTCATGCTTGGTAGGCCAGTAGGAATTATGGCACATGCAAATCCCAGTCTCACTGATGGCTGGATATTACCTTTCAGAGGAACTCCTCGACCATCTTAATATAACTCTCCATCATGCATCCAGCTGTGGATTAAGGTGTGTAGTAAGGGTCTTGTGCATCCCGAGGTGCTGGAGCAGCTTTCGTATAAGGTTGGATTTGAAATTTGTTCCCTGATTACTTTGGAGCTCCCAGGGATCCTGAATCAGCAGTAGTTGTTCACCAGTGCATTAGCCATAGTCAAGTCTCTTGATAGGGAATCACGTAAACCTCCAGTCACTTGGTGAAATAGTCCTTAGCCAATAGCAGGTGGCATTTTCCTGTGTGTGTCCTTGGGAAAGGGCCTGCCATGTTGATTGGTATTCTTTTTAACGGTGCTCCAACTGTGAGTCTGGGCCCGTGACTTGCCGCACAGATGTTGATTGCTGTCACCATCTCTCCATGTGTTGTCCTCCGTGGTGTAGTGGTTACCATGCCAGCCTCTAGTTCCTGAGGTCGCGGGTTCAAACCCGGCGGAGGGCGATGGATTTTTTCGGGTGTAAAAATCCTTAGCATGCAGAAGGGAAGTAAAGCCGGTGGTCCCATGTTGTGGATTTAAGGCACGTAAAAGAACCTCAAACCTGATAAAGAGGCCTCTGAGCAAAATTACTGGTCTTTCACGCCCAACATAGTATGGGACGCTAAGGACCACAGCAGTTAAAGGGCATCCATAAACAAAACTCAATTTAATTTAATTTAATTTAATTTAACCTCTCCATGTTGCGTCAAAGATGTAACCAATAGAATCGATAATGTAGCTTCTCCAAGGTCTTATTTACACTCAGGTGCCCTCTGCTAGTACTGGCAGGGGTCTTGACCTCTTTTACCTTACTGTTTGGGAGCAGTAGTTATTCCACCTTAGTTTTTCTGCTTGTAGACTCCCACACTCTCTTCAACTCACTTTTCCTGACCACCAGAGAGTCCTACTGCACCCAATAACTCCTATAGATCACCCAATGGGAGCAATGACCACCCATGCTGGTGGTTTGCCAGGTTTTTTATCCACCATAGGCCGTAGTCTCAATCTCCCAGCTACCCCCCTCTTCAAGGTATCTTCCCTCGACCAACTGCAAGTTGCAGCGTGAGCAGGCGTAAGGTTTCAACACACAGTGTTGCAGTTTATCTGGCACGGTCTTCGGGAAAGAGTATCTGCATCAAAATGGTGCCTTCCTGCCTGGAGCTCTGAGGTGAAATTGTATTTCTGCAGCCGTTGTACCCAGCGGGCCACCTGTTCTTCAAAATTGCTTAAGCCTAAGAGCCATGTTAGGGTGGAATGGTTCATTTGGAAGTGGGCCTGTTTATACAGGTACATGTGGAAGTGCTTCAGGATCTCTACAGTATCCGGGAGTTCTCATCTTGTAATGCAGTAGTTTTGTTCGCCGTTGGATGGGAATCTACTGAAATAAGCCAGTATTCTCTCTTCTCCATCCTGCTCTTGCAATATGATATCCCCGATGCTAATGGACATCCGTGCTCATGGCATACTTTTTACCAAGGATGGAGTTTCCTAGTACCAGGGCCGTGCATAGGGTTCTCTTCAGGGTTTGGAAAACTGCTTCAGCTTGGTCAGACCATTAAAAGGATCATTCCTCTGTGAGTTGTGTCAGCAGTTTGGCAATGTTTGCATACCCTGCCACAAACTTCCAGTAGCACGTGCAAAGACCCAGGAATCCTCATAGTTCTTGTTTATTCCTTGGCCTGGGTCACTCCTTGATGGCCTGCAACTTCTGACGATCCACATCCACTACATCAGGTAGGGTTGCAAAAAAACGGTATAATGCAAAAATGAGACTTAAACCACTGCCATTTTATCCTGTATTACTAGCATTAATGGCATAATTCGATGCCACCTGCATAATGTTTATGTATCACATTTTGTATACACCTCAGGCAACCCATTTACAGTTCTCAACTGTTCCTGACACTCGCAAACATTTTAGTAATGTCATCCAGAGTATTTTAGGCATGACATGCTTAGAATTGCTTTGGTCGTCAAGCTTCCAACACTACAATGCATCCTCGTGCTGAAGTGTGGGAACATTTTGACAGTCAGCACATATAGGGCAAGATAGAGGTAAAATGTAAGTACTGTGGAACCATCTAAAAGGATGCTCTTGGTACGAGACTTCATGAGCACATCAACAAATGTAAATATTGTCCACAATCTGTTAAATGCATGCTTCAGCAGTGTCACAAGGGCCTTTGTATAAGTGGGGGGCATCTTCTGTGATCCGTCCAAGTTCAACATTTCCGATGGTGGTGTCCACAATACTGATGACATACCTAACATCAATTTGTCAGTAGATTTAGCTCCAGCTGTTATTGTTGGCGAAGTAGATGAAGCAATTGCACAGGCTGTTTACAGTTCTAGCATTCCTTTGTCAATGCTTGACATCGAAATACTGTGAACAACCTTTCAAACTGATTCGTCCTGGCTACGATCCACCTAACCATCATTCTTTGGGTGTAACTTCACTCACTGCAGAATACCAATGAGTACAGATGATTGTAGGAAAGAAACTCCAGCACGCAAATGGTCTTGGTGTAATATCTGATGAATGGGTATATATCAGGTCACTAAGTTGTAAATCTCATTGTTAATACCCCTGAACAAATATTTTACAAGAGCATTTGGCCTGGTGTACCAAAAGAAACTGCCGAATTTATTGCATCAAACATAATCTCTGTCATTGATGAAATAGGTAAGGTCAAGGTTGTGGCTGTGATCACCGATAATGAAGCGAATGAGAGCTGTATGGAAAATAGTAGAAGACAAATATAAACATATACACTGCGTAGGATGCACTGCTCATGGTATCAGCTTGTTGATTAAGGATACCATGGCCTTGAATGTACTCCATGAACTGCTGCAACAGAGCAAGAAAATAATAAAGCTTTAAGTTATAGTCATGTCCTGCATGCTTCATTAGAATCTAAACAGAAGGAAAAATATGGATCATTTACCTGTACTCCAAAACTCCCACCTCTGACTTCTTGGGCTTATGCTGTCTTGTGTTTTGAATGTTTGTTAAAAGATTCAAGGGGCCATTCTGGAAGTCATTGTTGCCCACCATTCAGTTCGATAGAAACATTAAGACTGCAGTGCTAGCAGATAATACGTTTGAGAAGCTTGAGGAAGCAAGTCGTTTCTTTTGACCAATGTTTGATGCCATCAGTCAAACCGAGGCAGACACTCATTACACAGGCATTTCATATCATGTAGATTCCGTACTTCAAGACAGTGCGATGTTCTCTTTGAGTGATGAGTTGGCTATAAGATATACAATTAATAATAGGCAGGCATTGATTTGCAAGCCTATTCATGCTGTTGTGCATTTGCTGGATCTGCGACACAGGGGCATGGCCCTCAGTGGTGACAATGAGAACCAAGCACTGAGTACATACTTGAAATGTGCAACAGATCACAGTGGAATAATAGTGGTTAATGTGGCCGTGTTTTTTCCCTCCCCTTTCCTTTCCCCACGAGATAGCTTATGGAAAGCTGCTCAACATATGTCGCCTTCCACCTGGTGGTAGGGGTTGTGCAGGAATCAACCGCTAAATGTACTGGCATCTAAACTGCTCAGTGCACCACCATCATCACTGCAAGAGAATGAAACTAGTCGGTTCATGGGTGAATCCCTACGAAAGCCAGGAATCTCCTGCAACGACAGAAAAGCTGGTTTTGGTGCATTGGAATCTCCAATACAGGGATGATCCAGTAAATATTCAAGGGTCAGCTATGGATCTGCAATAGCAGGAATCATCTCAGGTACCTGATGAAGATACTGACACAGAGTACACACTTTTGTCTATATAAAGCATAAAATAAAAGCAATTATTATGCTTTCCTTATCCATTGTGTTGTAACATTTCAAATTATCAACAAATGTTCTGTTAATTTGGAGTCTTTGGGAACATTTGTGTATTACTCATATGTGTAAATAAAACAATTATCCCTTTATTTTCAATTCACATAGTTGATATAATGTACATTATGACAGAAAAACACTAATAGGAAATTGAGAATTTAGTATCCTTTACTTGCATTTAAATCATGAATCGTACCATGTATTCCGATCTTACCAGGTATTATTTCATTCAAAACTCTGATTTGGTATTATACCAATTATATCCCTTGATATTATACCTAGCTGCATCCCTACTATCAGGACTTATGATGTGTTCCAGGTAGCACATTTTATTTCTAAGCAGCAGATTTTTTTGGGATTCACTAGAGGTTGGCCTGTTGAAGCCTTTTGAACACCTTCCTCAGGTTACTCAGCTGATCCTTTAATGTCTTGCTAATAACAATGACATTGTTGAGGTAAAGGAGGCAAGTGTCGTAGGTGAGACCCCTCATCACAGACTCTAAGCCTCAGGAACGTTGCGTGAACATTGCAGAGCCCAAAAGGCATTACTGTCAACTGCCACAGTCCATGTCCAGTAGAAAATAGCATCTTCTGCTTATTGATGGGGTTCACACTTTTTGGACCAACAATGGTTGGGAAAGTATCATGAAAATTGAAGTGGTATATTTGTTGGTGGTTGGAAGATGCTTCGTGTTTATATGCACAATGTATGGGAGCCAATTTGTCGCGGTCACTTCGTGTTATCTTTTGCTGGGCGCCTGTTATTGTATTACTACTTTGAATGTTGGGTTCATTGTCCTCCGGCTAGCTATTATTTCTCGGTCAAGCAAATCTCTTGAACAGGGACTGTAAACTGAAAGGATTTGTTACTCACAGATAACACTGATAAAAGAATTTGTTTTTACACTTTTATTACCGTCACAATTAATTAAATTCACATATTGACTCTTGATACACACCAGACTGAAACTGTTATATTTTCTAATATCACTATAATCACTTATTTACTGCACATTATTAATTCGCGTGTTTCACATTTATAACAAACTAAGACGCGAGAGATTCTGTAGAATTGCGATGTGTAACTCGCGAACGATTCTGATGAACTATGCGACGTTTAACTTCTGAATGATTCTGTTGGACTCAGCGACGTGTAACGCGTGGATGTTTTTGTTGAACTGGGCAATACTTGCCTCTGGCTTTAGCTTTTTATACTCCCACACCCCGATATGCCTAAAGATTATAACCGAGCTGCTATTGGTTAATAAAACGCGCCAACAATAGCATCTATTTTTATATCCAATCAAAATTACGAAAACATATGCTCTAGGAAAAATATTCCCGCCATTACTAAGAAAAGCGCGCCAATCTGACGTCATTTGTTTGTCGCTAATAATTGATAAACAACTCACCCCCTCACTACATTGTTGTCCGCTCTTATTGTCAGTTTCAGTGAGGTCATGTAAACTTATTTCCTAACAGTGCTTATAATTAACAAATATCTCAAATCAATGTCATACAATAATGCTTATTTACACTACAATCACTCTGGCATTTACATTATTGTGATACAAATTACTGCCACAAAATTTGGCGGCTAAGCATACTGAAGCAAGAATGGGTGAGCATTAGTTATATCACTGTTTTATTAAGATACTTTTAGTTTTCTTCTTTGTATAATTTAAGTGCTCTTGCTTCAGAAATTGTTGTTGCCAGTGGTTTTTCTGTGATATATCACATAAGATGGCAACTTCCTTCCATGGGTAATAATGGCAGCACTATGGCACATGTTGTTGTGGCTTAGAGCATTAGCATTATTTTGTAGCTCTTCCATAAATGTCGGCAATAATTTCTTTTTCAAGAAGTTCCCTTTTCTGTCCCTTGAAATGCTTGGCAAGAATTTCTAGCAGTAGTGAGCAAATCCTTTAAAAACGACACATCCAACACCCAATATTGAAAAAATAAAAGTGTTTCACAAAAATAAAAAGGGAAGGAAAAATATTCAAGAATTTAGATGGGTAAACTACAGGATTGCAAAAAGTACGTGCAAAGATATGGCAATTACTGGTACATACCATAATTTACTATATAACCAGCTGTTTAATTTCAGTATAGGAAAGAAAATTAAGTACAAATCTATTTTATGTTACAGTAACAAAAGTTCACTAATTTTGATATTGTTCTGCGAAAGCTAATGCTGTCAACAAGCAAGTTCAAAACATTCACTAGTGCTATGACCATAAATGATTTGAGCTCAGAACATCAGTGGTTGGCCTGCAAGATTGCTGTAAATGAGAAGTGACTAAAGAACGGGGGGGGGGGGGACAGATCCAGTTGCTGTATAATACCATTTATCCAACCTGGCTGCCCCCCATCCATAAAAAATCACAAATTTTAGGGCATACACAAATAAGCAGCATTCGGACTTCTGGGGCTACACAAATGATTGTACACTGCCACCCACCAGGGATTATTGGTTGCAACTGGCCACCAATTGATTGTTACAAAAATGAAACAGCATAACATTGCTCAGTTTAAGAAATACCTTCATCTGCAGAGACTGTGATATCTGATTGAGAGAAAACGTCAAACAGATGGCAAATAAAAACCAATTGCCAACTTTTTTCATCAGGTTTGATTGTTCTTCCTATGTAGTATTTGTAGACTGTTCTTCGTGGTATGTACAGTATACATTGTAGTTTGTTACATACTAGTACCTATGTAATTTTTTAAATAATAAATGTATGTCAGCCTTAAGTTCATATTTGCTGCTGTCTGCATCATCCGACCAGGTCATGGCCCATTTGTGTGATAATTAGGATTCTACTGTACAAATTAATAATGGCAAGTATCTATTAGGACATTTATGCATAATCAGTATAAGAATTGGCAAATATGGAAAGTTGTTCTATTTCATGGATTGCTATATTTGTGGTGTTATTTACAAAATTTGCATTATTTTGCAATATAAATTTACCATTAAACAACACAGAACATGTAAATATGCAAAGATGACATAATTTTATCAGGAAATACATTTCATTTTATCACATACTAACAAACCTAGTACCCTTACCTATAGATTCTATAAACATCAACAATGGCCATTATAAGTTGTTAAAGTGAAAATAAAAACTGGTTGGTGTTTAAACAAAATAATTGCTTTCACATATAACTAAACAATGACATAATTTCACTGTACACCTTAGACGTATAGTAATAAATATATCTGAAGACCAGAATTATGACCATTAACACTATTTTCTTAAAACAGTAAAGAATGCAACCTTTGTGCATAAATATGTCACTCTCTGTCTGTTTAATCTTCCTTCCTGCATTTTTTTATTTATGAAGAAAACAATATTTTAAAAAGCCTTCGAGCAGTATAGGGATAAGAGAGAAGTAGTCACAGATCTGTTTTTCTGTAATATACTTTTTAATGTGTCTCATTTTGGTACAGAAACACAAGATCACTGAGATGCTCTCCATCTAAGTTGCAATTCCTTAACAAAAAATAAATCCTGCAACATCTTTCACATGAGACACTTGTAGCTTGGATATGAAACACTTGGTACATTAGGTAATTTAACATTTTTGACTCTGGTCTTTTCACCTTCAATTGTTAAAACATTTGGTTATACTCAACTTGTTGTACACATAGTTACCAACTTCTCTTTTGATTTTGAATCATCATCTGACCAGTTATCTATTACCTTTTGTGCTTTAATGATCTGAAGTGATGATTGACCTGTTTTCTGCGATTGTGTTTTTCACTTCTGAAATAGCTTGAGGTTTCAGCTGGCCTGCATTGTAATCAGCGGCTTTGGAAACTGGTCATGCTAAAGCTGACCTCATTAACATGTATTTCCACATTTAGCTCCAAAATGTATTAATGCTTGGATAAAGGAATTCCTGTCCAGCCACAATAAAAGTGGTAGCTATCTTGAGCAACTGAGTGAGATGGTTCTGCGGTAACATGTGAAGCTTGTATTTAGGAGATCCTGGGTTTGCTTCCCGTTGGGCTGGCCACTGTGACCATGGGTTTTTTCATGGTTTTCCCAGGTCAATAGGCAAATGCTGGGGTGGTTCCTCTTCTACCACAAATTTCCTGTCTCCATCGCTTCATTTCATCTGTTTCAGGGTTGAAGGACCAGGCAACAGCATTTGATGTGGTTTTGGAAAAAGTTTCTCCTTGGTGTTTGGCAGGTCTGCTGGCCTGGGACAGAGCTAATGTGTCAGAATGTGCTCCATCTGCAAACGTTAGGGACCCCAACCTTGCTAGTGTATGTTGTCTGGATCTGGTCACCCTTTGAGTCTCCTCTCCCTCCAAGGGTCACAGAAGCAAAAAGGGCCATTGCAGTCTACTTGCGATGCTCTGCTCCAGGTTTCTGGAGGCCCCTCCATATATGCATTCCTAGTCCATCTTGAGCACACCTAAGAGCTTCTTTTGTCTTTGTTGACTTTTCTTTTTATTGTAACAGAACTTATTTTCTCTGTGTGAACTGCACTTGCTATAATGTAATAATTCTGCACTTCCTAAAACAAGTTTTATAAAGGTAACATCTTACATTTTGTCTATTTATTCCGTATGCTGTTACTAGGCTTTTCTTTCATTACATAGGTGGAACACCATATGCAGATTTAACTGCAGTAGAAGTGGCAGGACGCGTAATGCGTGGACTACGGCTGCATCAGTTGCACTTTGTTGATGATGACTTATACCAGCTCATGATCCAGTGCTGGCAGATGGATTTGGATGAGCGTCCCACATTCCAAGAAATTGTGCATATTGTGGAAAATATGTTGGAAGATAGTACTGTAAGTTCATTCAAGCTTTTAAATTTCAGGTGCTTAATAAAATTTAATTTTTAAATAATGAGCAGAGGAAATAGCTTAGTTTTGTGTGGGAAGGGGTCAAAAGTTAATTTGATTTAGAACAAGTGTGTGCATGCATATGCATGATTTATTTTTTTTTTATGAAAGTTGTAAAATACTGTATTTTTAACTTGTGTGGATGAAATTGCTCCTAAGTATTATCTATCGGACTTTCAGTGCTGAAATCACTTAATTGTTAATTTTTATTTGGGGGGGGGCTTCGCTGACAGTTTTCAAATAGAACTTTCCAAATACAAATATTTGAATTTATCTCAGTTAGCTATGTATTTTCTTGAAACTATGGTTTGGTTTGGTTTCCAATTATGGTTGGAAACCATTCTTATTGTAGTGCTGCACTGTAATTGAGCATCAATTGAAAGCATTAAGTGTACAATTGAACATTTTTCAGAAATGAAGAAAAGCTATCTAAAAAATTGATATGTCAGATTTTAGATACGTAATGTAGAAGGGTTAAAGTATGAGAATCCTCCAAAACTGAGGTTGGTTTCTCATTAACTATTATTATATTTAATTAAAATTAGCCTAGGAAGTTGTGTTCTTTGCTTTAATACATGTTTATTGTGGTTCCAGCATTTGTGACAGAAAGGAGTACTAGCAGGTCTTCAAGGCTTCTTATAAAATGGAATTCCTATTTATTTTAATGTAATTTTTGTTCTTTTACTGTTCTGAACATTTTTATTCATTCTAAATTTCGTGTCATCGCAAAATTATTCTGCTTTGCTGGATGGGGGAAACTTTTACAGGTTTCAATTTCAGGAAGTTGGCAAGTATAGAGGTTTCAAGTTACTCATCCAATGACAAACTATTATATATCATATTTAAAATGCTTGAGAATAATTTATGCCAGAATTGAAAGATTAATTTAATTCTTTGTATGATGTGAATATACAGTATCTGTTTTTGGTTGTTCTCCCAGTTTTTATCTCTGCCATTATCATTTTGGCTTATTGTGGCATTGGATATATGTGATAGGTGTTTCACTCATGAGATTTCAGAGGCAGGTAATAAAATACCTGAGCAGTAAAAGTTTATCAAGTTGACTAGAAAATTGGTGGTGGTGGTGGTGGTGGTGGTGGTGGTGGTGATTATTATTATTATTATTTTATTTTTTAGGGCGTTCAACTACAAGGTTATTAGCACCCTTAGAAAATTGGTGTAACTCTGTGTTTTTGTGGTAAAACCTACACAGGAATAACTTTTGCAACTTAAACTCCTTCTTTTTCCTTGAGTGTTAGGATTTCAGTAGATTAAAATGTGTTCTGTAGGTTCTTTGATGGCCAAAAGGCCTTGAACATAGAACATGTCAAAAGTTTTTATATTTCTATTGTATTGAACTGATTATAATTTGGCTTTTACAGCCTGTGTCGCTGCAAAAGGTACAGTAGAATCTCGTTAGCACTTTTTTGCAGGGACCTAAGGATTTGGACGTCATAGGCGGGAAAACGTGTTAATGAAAATGCAAAATATGCAATTTAAGAACATAGTTATGTAATAAAATCTAATAATTACTACGTCTCCATGGGTAATTGAAATCGATTTTGAGTACAATCCATGTTGAATTCAATATGTGTTCAAATGGATTTGGATACACAAAGCCTGAAAATAAATAATTCAAGCTTTTATGTTGGTCAACTTGGATTTTTGAGGTTATGAATGTTTTTGAGAAAATAAATTGCGAATTATGGATGCGACAAGAGTGGCCTTGCTGTGCGTTTTATTACACATGTGATAACAATTTCCGCTAAAAAAGAAAAAAAAATTATGAGCGTGCTTCATGTTAAGAATACAATAGGCAAATGCATATTTGGCGTATTCAATACAATTTGAATACGGTAATTGTTTCCATGCAACATATTTCGTTCTGATCCTCTTCTGATCCTATTTTCCAAGAGGAAAGTTTTGTTTTTGCATTTTTCCCTTCTTTAAAAGTAGTTTTAATCAATTAAGGTTTGCTAACAATTGCGTTTAAGGTTGACGGAGGAATGTTTAACTTCCGCACTATATCCACATGTTTCATATTTGGATTGTGATCTATTTCAAGGATTTTCAGTTTTTCACTATTGGTTATTTACTACACTTTCTTTTTTTCATTGCAAATGAAAAGTTAAAATACAATCTACGTATGTTTGGTCAACACTCAACAGTAGAAACTATCGTTGGCGTTTACCACGCCAAGGTAAAGCATTCTCTATCCCGCCCACGCAAATCGTGTCACACAAATATTTACATGCATGTGGTTGGCTGCCGGTATCCACCCCGTGACCGAGGATTGACCAAAGTAGCCAATGAGGACATCAAACTTTGAATGTGAAACGCCTTCTCCCACTGGAGCGATCAAGGATTGGCCAAAACAGTGAATGAGGACATCAAACTTCAAACGTAGTAAGCGGGATCGGGAAAACGCACTAAGCAAACGTTATTTATTACATTTGGTTATTTGGTACTGGGACTTTTATAATTGAACATAATACACGGGAAAACGTGTTAATGAGGAACGTGCTAACGAGATTCAACTGTATTACATCCTTACATGTATGCAAGGAGTGTCAGAATTTTACAAAATTGTCAATTATGTACAATAAATTTATTCTTTTTTCACACATAAAGTTCATATATCTATATACTTAAATGACCTGTAAAATGGGTAATGAAGATGGACCTAGTATCATGTCTGTTGCTAACAGGTTGCATAAATTAGAAAAAATTCTCTCTGTAATGATGCTCATAACCTCTCAGGTCTACAGATACAATGAGTGAAGTGTTATGATTAAGTGCTCACATGAGCCCAATGTTCAAGGAGTGTATATGCATCCAAATTACTCCAGCTAAGATATGAAATCAGCTCTCAGAATTATTAGACAGGAGATAGGCAATCTTAGATATATGTGAAAACCATATTAGGTATACAAAGCATTTCTAAGGCTTCCAGCCAGGGCGTGAATTGTTGAAAAACCAACATTACAGAACATCATTGTCCTTGTCTTCAGGGCAAACTGAATGACTAAAGTGTTTTCACTTTTTAAGTTCAAAGGAGTTGTAAACAAAACAATGTGACAAGGGAGCACCTCATTGGCTGTAGGATGAACTACAACTTTTCCCACTTAGCATGTCGTCTCTTCTACATAAAGTGGTTCGGTTCAGATCATAACATTTTGTGGTTATTCTTTTGTACAGAAATTTAAAATACCTATTATTGTAACAGTTCAATTTATGAAGCCAAATATGTTTGTTCGGCTTCATGTATAACTGACTGAACCATTATAGCAGAGCATTTATGAGGCTATGCACAGGCGCTGTAGTTCATTTCCAGTATAAGCATCAGTGTACTGCTTGCTTGTTTTGAGAAAATGTTACTTTCAAGAATGTCATGATTGAGAATCCTCTACCACTGTGGAGAAATAAACACAAAGTGGAGAGAAGACAATTGTATTAAATGTTAACTAATTCTATGAGAAGTACCCCCCTTTAATTGACAATGAATATGGTTAGCTATTGTTTAGCAATAATGGAACTTAGTTGTTAGTTATGCAGAATTGTTGCTTGGATTGTTTGCATATGTTTTTCTGTTGTAGTTTCTAGCGTATAGTACCCATAATTTTCTTAACTTGTTGACCCATAAAAGTTTAAAGCAAAAGCTGCATACTGATAGCTATTAAATGAGTTATTTCTGAAACCTTAAGTTAAGAGCAGTTTAATCCAGTATCTTTAATATCAAGAGGAATAGTAGATAGGTACAGCTGCCGAACTATTCAGTTACCACTTTTATTTGTCTGCCTTTAGTATTGTGTGTTAGAAGTTTAGGATATAAGGCAAAATATAGTACTAAGAAATATATGTGAGTACTTAGTTCTCGTCATATATCCACATGGTGCTGCCATATGCTCGGCGGAGTGATACATTAACTACTTTGAACTTAAAGTGAAACAGGCATAGGAAGATCCATGCTGGAGGGGTGGGGTGCTCACAAGGGAATTGGCTTGGCTGCTGCAGCAAGTGACACTGCAGCCTTAGCCACTTTACCTCAAACTGGTGAGTTTAGGAAAAGGGTATATTTTAAGCCTCTATAGCAGTGATGGATAGAAGTTAGCTAAGTCTCTGACTAAATATCGGCTGAATAATCCTTAGAAGGACTGGTTTTGCAGTGTGCGACCAGCACACTGGTTGCGGTGTGGATGACAAAAGTTTGCAGTAAATATAGTATGGTTTGTTGCCTAAGTTATTTCTAGCACACAGAACATAAACACTTAAAAAGAAAAGTAAATTACTCACCTATATCAAGCAAGGATATTTGGAACTGCCTCCCTTTGTTGTTGAAGCATTTCTGGCACCTGCTTAGGAAATTTCCCATTACACAAAACAAATCCACACAATTTAGATGAACTTAAAAATAACACTCATCAAATTTCTGCCATTTCTCATAGGGAACTACGGAGTGTAATGGGCATTTCCCAAGTGGTGCCAGAAATGCTTGAATAATGAAACAAGGCAGATCCAACATCTCCTTGCTTGATGTGCATGAGTAATTTGCTTTTCTTTGTTAGTGTTTATGTTATGTTTATTTAGAAATAACACACCACATTTACTGCAGACTTCATGTCACCTGCACTGCCGACACAGTAACCAGCCTTGCTGGCTGCACACCAGAACCATCCTGCCAAGGATTGTTCACTCTGTACATTAAATCTACATTTTATGTACCATTTATGAAGTCTGTGTTCATGTATGTGTTATTGTTTCAGGTGCACTTAAATTTTGAAATGTATGCTGGCTTTCATTACGAGCAGTATAACTGTGAGTTGGAACAAAGGCAGGATTCCTCAGGAAACCAGTACTCATAAGTGCAGTTTTGTGCGGTTTGGAGTTTATTTTTTTATTACTGCTATTTACCAGAATTATAGTGCATTATCTTGAGTAACTGATAACATTATTTCTTGTGCTAGTCTAAATGTACGAATCTCAGGTGAAATATGTTATTTTAAGTTTTAAATTCTAAAATAATGTTTAAAATTGGACCTATATTTACATCTGACTGAAGTTTGTTGAAAGATATAAGTGGCTTAATAAGATTCTGACTTGCTCCTTTTACTTATTGACACAGGACTGGTTAGATCAAGATTCACATTTTGCACGGATTCAAAACTTTCTCAAATCTTCAAAATGTAGGCAGTGTTTAAGATGTTTTATCAGGGTGGACATAATTCATGGGAACTGTTCTTGTTCTTTTTTTCTCAAAACTATCATTGACATTATATGGAGGCAAACCTTGCACTCATAATAAAATGTCTGCATTACTAGATGACAGTGCGATGGTTATCAAACTTATCACACAGAGAGTAATGTCAAGGCTTGTGTTTCCCATATGACCCAACTTGCACAGTGTTCATATGTTAAGGTAGCCATTCTACAGGTGAGATATGTGACAAATGTTAAAAGAATGAATGAATGAATATTTATTTCCACCTTTCTTTGATACACTGTTACAAATGAAACAACTATGAACTTTTTTTATAAATCTAGTGCATCAATAAACTAGTTTCCCGTACTTAACCCCTAGGTTGTATGTATGGGATAAAGTTACTGAACCATCTCTTCATTTTTTCAGGCTAAAACCATTCTGTTGCTCCTTTCTAAAGCTCCTTGTCCACTTACCTCTTAAATTTCCTAAAAATGTCCCCACCATTTTAATTGTTTCTGTTTTTGGGTTTGCCAAGATTTTGATTGCTACCATTTCTTTGTTCAACTTATCCCATTTTTATTCCAAAATATCATCTATCCATCTTTTAATCTTTTCACATTCTATTAGCCAATGGAAAATACTACCCAATTTGTCACACTTAATACATCTCCCCGAGCAATTATTTCGTATCCTTTTTAGAAATATTACTCCTGTGCACATCCAAGCAAGACCTATTCTTTCAAATTGATTGCATATGTCTACATACTTCTCCCGCCCCCAATTCTCGTAACTAATTTATACAAAGTCAATGAACTTTTATCCTCAAAACTAGCCAATATCTCTTGTTTCTTTATGTCTTCCACCCTCATTCTCACTTCTTACCAAAATCCACTGTTATTGCTTTTATCTGGTAGCCAAATATTCCTCATGCCAATTTCTTCTAACACATTTCCCATCTCCCCAAACTAACTTTCTGTCCCTAAAACATATTTTTGGAACTGTATGCATTCTTTTATATATTACTGTCATCTAGATTAAAACATCTGTAGCAATATTTCGAAATTCTCTCCACTATTATACCTTTCTCCCTACCCTTCCTGGCTCTGCCAGTGCCACGCCCCTTGGTGAGCTCTTGGGTAGACCCAGAACTTCTCTACAAATATTCTATGGACTACATCAATCTTAAGCCACCCCTTTTGTCACTCCCCAAATTTCTATCCCATACAGCATCTTTGACTCGACTACTGCTTCATAAAGTCTTTCCAGCCAGTTTATTGACAGTGTGGGTGTTTCGTATAAGCAGACTAACAGCTTACATGGCTAGTTTTCCTTTCAGCTATGCATATTTGGATTGCGCGTCTCATTTCCCATTGCTTGAGAATCTGATCTGCAGGTGGTCAAATTCTTTTACTACCTCTATTTGATCCCTATTTATAAATAGTCTTTCATCTCTTTAATTTTGATCCTTTCTTGAATACTATTATGTTTTACTTGTTTGTTTTCACCTTTAAATCCCATTCTGTACAGAATTTAACAATTTCATTGATAGTATGCTGTAACCCTATCACTGTTACTGCCCCTGCTACGAGATCATCAGCAAATAGTAGTTCTGGTATCTCTTTCTTTCCTATGACTGGGCAATGTTTACACTTTTCATTATTTTATCTAAAATATTATCTATAAATAAATTAAATAATATTGAACTGAGTTTACAACCTTGCCTCAGACCTAAATTTTGCTGCATATAAACAGTAGTTTTACTTGTTTCGTATCTAACTCAAAATTTATTTCCTTTGTGCAATTTTTGTATCTCCTTAATAAATGAAGTACTTACTCCTTTATTCTTCAATTTGTATGTCAAAGCGTCCCAGTTTATAGTGTTGAAAGCATATAATCTTCTAACTAATACACCAGTATATACTTTACCTAATATGAATAATAAACTAATTCCTCTGTCCATCTATCCATAACTCTAGGCCTCTTACAAAAGATTTGTTCCCTTGTCTTGCTTAGTTCATTTTCCTAGTAATAATCTTATCTCTCTCTTCTTTTCCATAGTCCCATTCTACAAAAATTCTCATTCCTTCCAATTTCCTTCCATTATTAAAAACTGCCCATTGATTTTGTTAGTTGCAAATTTTACTACTATAGAATCTGACTTTATAGCTTCTTCCAATTCTAAAACACGTTATAATTTCCCAGCCTGCCAATTTTATATCCATGCGCTTTTCTAATATTTCTTCCACTATTTGCCCTAAATGTTTCTGTATATTTTCCTCCACTCCAAATATCACTATGTTGCATTTCTTGTCTCCATTTCCATTTTCTTTTTCAACTTGTCCAACCTTTCTCTGCAGGTGTGTGGTTCTTTGTGTAGTGTACAGCATTCCTTCCATTTCTTCTATCTTTATGTCAATACTCTATTCTCTTCTATTTTCTTCAGGTCCACTATGTCCTCTGAAATTAATATATTGCTATTATTTGTGTCACATCTTCAACCCCCGGATTTAATTCTACTCCAATGATCAGTAGTATAGTCATTATCGCCAGCAACCACAAGTACTCCTTCGTCACTTGTTTTCCTTTCTCTTTTTCACTTTCCCATTTATATAGCGCCCAATTCTGGCCCGATGCATTTCCAAATCTACACCCATTTTTGCAGCTAATCTCCCCATGGAGCGCCATGTACATGCTTCCTTCTGCTATTCGCACCAGACTCTGTTTACAAGGAGCCAGTGGAAGCTATAGAGAATAATGCTCTTCATACTGCATTGTAAATTTTCTCCAGCCTAAGAACACAATTATAGAAGTAGTGAGCCTTAATTTTTTGCAAAATGGTCTTTCATGAATTTCATTGGCCCATAATTGTACATGCATAAAGTGGTGGGTAGATACTTGTTGCATAATTTGCAGATGTTTAACATTTGGGATATTTCATGAATTGTTACAGTTTTAGATTATTCTCCTTCCATTCAAGTTTTAGGCCAGGTACATGTTACAGATTCAAAGCTGGATTTTCCAACCATCGTTTCTTAGGGTGGCCCAGAGATCATTTCCCTCTAGGATGGTAATTAAGCACGACTTTAGGGATCCTACTAGAGTGCATTCGATGTATATGTTCCTTCCAGTTCTGGTACCATTGGATATATTGGATTAGGGGTATAACTTGTAGCTCATTTAGCTTATGTTCATTGCATTTGTGGTCCCATCTTGTATAGCAAGCAGTTGAGCGCATGAATGTCATTTCATTAGTTATCCTATTTTCATCTTTTGTCTCACTGTCCATGCCTTGCTACCATAACAAGACCGGTCTTGCTAAAGTCTTGTAGAGTCATAGTCTTGTGTACATACTTTTGAGGATTTCATTATGTTGTTATCCTTATGGTTCTGGTGTATTTAAGAATTTTTTCTGGTATATCTACATCATCCACAAAAGATTCCTTATAGCCAAGATATGAATGGTTTCAGGTTTACTATGTAAATTAATGCTTTGATATTGTAATGAAAAGAAGCTAGAAACAGTGATGTGTATTGAATTTATTTAAAGGTGAGTCGGAATTGTAACACTAACTTACACTGTAAACTTAAGTGATGTTAGTGTTACAATTCCGACTCACCTTTAAATAAATTAATGCTATTTGCTATCTTTTTCTTTCTTTGGTAGGGGGGCCCAAAATTTGCAAAGAAACCTGTTAGAAAGTTCAGGTACACTTGCCTTAAAAAGTTGAATGTTTGTCAGTATTGCTTTGTGTACCATTTATACAGTGCTTTTCTTTCACACTGTGGCCATCGCATGGCTGCTCACGTGCCAGTTGCCACAGATCAGACTCCTGTCGAAATACTTATAACATCCCTGCAACTGCCTTACATTTACAGTTAAAATTACAATGATAATAAGCACATACTTATCATAAGAGATGTTGGAAACGTTATCCTTCTCTATCCGCATATTTTTGGCATCTTCTCAGGAAAATTTTCATTCACACTGGAGAGTTTAATAACCCTTATTGAGTGAATTTCTCACCTGATGCTTCCTTTTAGTTCTTCCAATGTATGGGGTTTGTTGCACACACCTTATTTTTCAAGTTTCCTCATAGATAAAAATTATTATAGATATATAGATATATAGATATAGATAGAAATTATTATAAATATAGATTTATTAACTGAAAGCACCCAGAGGGCAGAGTCCGTTACCTTCGGTGAGAGGGTGATAATAGTGAACAGCAATGGAACAAGAGGACCTACAGCTTTTACCATGGGCTTCGAACCGTGTTGGGCCTTAGGAATGCTTCACATAAGCTAGTCAGAGGTGAAGGCTTGGGTAGGGCTGACTTAAAATTACCATTCCAAAGCCATGAATGGAACCAAGGATCCTCAGTTTGAGAGCCTGAATGAAACCACTGAGTACTCCGGCACCAGTGTCAAAACTTGTAACAGTTAATGAGTCTAAAGCTTGGTTTCACCAACCATTAAGGCACTTGCGAATGGTCTACTAACCCTCAGATATTTCACCACAGTTTCATTCAGTATTGTTAATTGTCATTGCAACTGAGTTTCAAAATGCAGTGGAATCTTGGTATAAAGTACTTTAAAAAATCATAAGATTTATACTTTATTCTGAAAAGTATGAGGGGCATTCAATAAGTAATGCAACACATTGTTTTTCTTGACCAATTTCGGTTGAAAAAAATTGGAATTTTGCTTGGGACATCTTTAAATATTCCTGCTTCATCTCATATAGTTTCATTAATTTCCAATTGGTGGCAGTGCTATAACTAGCCTTCAAAACGGCATCTGCAACAGAGGTGCATTCCGAACAGAGAGCAGTTATTAAGTTTATTTTGGCAGAAAATCAGAGCATCACAGATATTCATAGGCACTTGCAGAATGTCTACAAGACCTGACAGTGGACAAAAGCACAGTGAGTCGTTGGGCGAGGCATCTGTCATCACAACAAGATCGATCAAACCTGTTTGATCTCCCGTGTGTTGGCCAGCCGCACACAGCTGTGATTCTTGCAATGTTGGAACATGCGGACACACTTATTCGAGGTGATCGATGGATCACAATCAAACACCTTGTTGCTCAACTTGACATCTCTGTTGTTAGTGCTGACACACTTGTCCACCAATTGGAGTACTCAAAGGTTTGTTCCCGCTGAGTTCCTCAACGCCTAACTGAAGACCATAAAGAGCTAAGAAGGACCATCTGTGTGGAATTGCTTGCTCGTTATGAGGTTGATCATGACAATTTTTTGTCAAACATTGTCACAGGCGATGAAACATGGGTTCATCACTTCGAACCTGAAACAAAATGGCAATCCATGGAGTGGCACCACACCAACTCTCCTTCAAAGAAAAAGTTCAAAGCCGTACTCTCAGCTATCAAAAGTCATGGCTACGGTCTTTTGGGACTCTGAAGGGTTATTCTGTTTGATGTCCTCCCTCATGGTGAAACAATCAACTCTGAAGTGTATTGTGCTACTCTAAGGAAATTGAAGAAACAACTTCATGTTCATAGCCACAAAAATGCAAACGGACTTCTCCATATAATATATAGAAATGGTTGCAAATATACAATTTCACTAAAATAGGTTCAATACCTCAGAACTAGTTTCGAGGAATCACTTCCTCATCGTCAGCTGATTGCAACTGGTTGGCTTTCCTCTGATGGTTATAGATGTCTCGTCCCTCTAGTGGTGGTTCTACAAGTTTCATAATCAAATTTTTGTCCATAGGGATGTCGAAATTCATTAACCTTGGATGAAATTTCCAAAGAAATATTTTCTCCCAAATGTTTAATGCCGTAGGTTTTTGTGCCTGCTTGATAAGTGATACTGTGTCCTCAATTTCATGTCCCTGTATCCAAAAATGTGCTGCAACTGCTGATTTTTCTTCTTCCCTGGATTTGATGTTTCGAAAATGTTCCTTAAGCCTCGTTTCTATGTTACACTTAGTTTGACCAATATAGATTTGTTCACAATCCTTTCAATCTATTCTGTAAATCCCGGATTTTTTATGAGCTGGCATTTTTTCTTTTTGGTTTGCATTTATGAGGAATTTTATGCTGAATTTATTTTCGGGGATGAGTGCCACATTGATATCATTGAAAATTTTCTTGAATTTGTTATGTGCCCATGGGTGAAATGTGACTTTTTTGTATGTCGACTTTTGTTTGTGTGGTTTGAGGATTGTATTTTCTTTTATCATTTTTTGTTGCCTGCATTTTTTGATTAACCTATCCACCATATCTGTTTTGTAGCCATTTTTTCTAGCTGTTTTTAAGATTTCTTGGTATTCTAAGTTATATTCTTTTTCATTGAGGGGGATGTTCACTAATCTATGGGTCAAACTGTTAAAAACTGCGACTTTGTGTGATGGGGGTTGTAACTATTGTTTTTTATATAGTTATCCATATAGGTGTTTTTCTGTATATTTCAAAAGTTAATCTATTGTTCTTCATGATTTTTAGGTCCAGGTAGGGGAGCTGGTTATCTAATTCAGTTTCCATGGTAAATTTAATATTACTGTCTTGCAAATTCAATAATTTGAGAGCATCTTGTACATGTTTCTTGTTAACTATTGTGAATAGAATATCAGGTTGCCATCCTTAGAAAGTGGCTATGCATTTGTTGGTACTCCTAATAGATTTGCTCCGAGAACAAAGAACTTAATGCTGCAGATACTATGCAGTTTGTTTCCAGACAACAGTTTGAAATTGAAGCAAAAATGTACTACTACCCATATGTAATGACATTTTTGTTCAAGAACAGATGAAATAACACTATCAGAGAGAACGTATTTAATAAAAAATTTATACGTGATTTTGAAATGTTCATAATTAACACATATGTAAAAATGAAAGTTTCTTTGCATTATATTGTATGGGATTTAAGCGAGGGATTTAAAATGTGTACATAAAAGTGAAATATATGCTGTAGTGAGGTACGTTATTTTGAGATTTCACTGTACATGTTGTGTAGGTACGTGAACAAAGTATTTGAAGCAATTATTGCTTCCATAAGCCCATACCATTTAAGTACATATCTGGAAGGTATAAAGTTATTCAGGAATTTTATGCATAGTGAATCTTCCTGGCAAATTTTCCTTGCAGTGTAGGCAACATTGAATCTGCTTTACCCATGTTTCCATTTCATCACCTGATGGACACAGTGCACGAAGCCATAATTTTCCCTGAACATCCAGCCAATTTGTAATGCAAATTTACCAATTATGAATGTAGCATGGTGGTCAGCTTGTTTACGCAACAGTTTTATATTTGACAGCAGTCAACTGAAAATGCTTCCTCAAGGTTGGAAGAAATAATTGTGACATTCTGCTAGGAAACAATGACTGTCAAATGATGCTTTATTTAATGACACCTTTCCTGAACTGTGGTTAAGAATCAAAATGATGGCATGGGTACCAACAAAAGCATATGTGCTGCTTATATGTTTATTGAATTGAATTTATTGTACAATTTGTTCTACAATTTGGTTTACAATATATACAACGTATATTCATATATCACTGTACCCCTACATCTTTTGTACAATTTGTCTGGTGCTTGTTTTCTTATTGAGCTACTAGATAGATTACTTGGCTCCCTGGCTTATCGCTCACTGAGCGGCCCTTGCTTCTCTTACTATTCTAGACTATTTTTTCCTTTACCTTCCTTAAAATTCTCCCATGCCCTTGATTTTGTTTCTTAGAACCTTTTGCAGAGTCAGACATATCTTTAAGATTTCACCTTCCACCATTTTCATACATCGAAACCAAAATTTTAAAATTCTTTCTACTATTATACCTTTCCTCCTCATTCTTCGTAGTTCTACTAATGCAACCTCTCCCGGTGCTGCTCTTGGTAGTCCAATTAATTCTCTACAAAACATTCTATACATTTGGTCAATTTTCTTACTTAACTCTCCTCCCCCACCCATATTTCCACCGCATAGAGCATTTTTGATTCTACAAATGCCTTGTACATTCTCTCCAACCATTTTGTCGACATCTGTAATTTATATTTGCATATTCTTATTCCTGCCATAGCTGCCTTCCCTTTAGCTAACATCTTCCTGCCATGTGCTCCCCATTCTCTGCTGTTACTCAGCCTTACTCCTAAATAGTCATATTCTTTGACTACCTCCAGTTCTTGACCACCTAGAAAACATTTTTCTTCCTTCCACAGATTATTTCCTTTTGTAAACACTACCACTTTGGATTTATTTATATTTGCCTTAATTCCCCATTTTTCACAAAATTCTTAAATTTCATTTATTGCTTTTCATAACCCTGTTATCGATATGGCACCTACCATAAGATCGTCTGCGTATAAATAAACCTGGAATCTCCTTATCCCTTATTACTGGACAATGCTGATTTCTTATTTTTACTCCTAATATATCATCTATGGGTAGGTTAAATAATATTGGACTCAGCTTACATCCCTGTTATATGATTTGTGAACAAAAACATTTGTTTTCCAACCTTCACAAAATTATATTAAAAGTTGTCAGATTTGACACACCATTAGTTTAATGCGATTAATGTTGACAATATTGCAAAAACTTGACAAAGCATTAGTTTAGCATCCTTCAAGGTAAATTTGTCAATGCTCGCTGAAAATCAGCATAAGCCTACATAAAAAGACATGTAAACTTGAATGTGCTGTTTAAGAATCTACAATTAGCGATACATGGCCAAGTGACTGCATATTGTCATTCTGTCTCCTGATACTTAGCTAGTCAGTTGATGCAAAATTGGAGCATAATGACTGAGCAATTGGCATTGGGTCAGAATTAATTTTCCACAAAATGTTGCTGAGAAAACAAGTAGGAACAAATTTTAGACATAATTTATACCTTTAGCTAACTAATACACCAATAATCTTAAAATAAATATATATATATATATATATATATATATATATATATATATATTGGTGCTTGGTCAATTAATGCATAACATCATCTACTTAGTCCTAGTGAAACTTAAATTTTTATTCATTTAAATAATGTGTAAAAGAAATAAAAGTAATTAATGATGAATGATGGATAGCTATAGGCATGATGGAGGCTGCAATTAAATAAATATTGATTAAATACATTCTTGATACTTCAATATAAATATACTATTGAAAGTTTTTCTGTGCAAGCCAGATAATACTGTAGATTATAGTCAGTAATGACTGACAATTTTGTAGGCAGCCTGTAAGATTTTAATATGCAAATTATAAATGTATTCCTTGCTCTAGATTCTGTATGCAAGGGGTAAAAGGAGTTGAGTATGTTCTAAATATTTCCACTGCTATTTGTTTTTTATAATTGTATTAATATAAAATCTCGGTATATGATCTCTCTGATTTGTAGGTAAAAGAAGCCTAAGCATTATAATATGGTAGTAAAAATGGTAGCTATGTGCAGTGTTAATCTTTGATTAGTGAAAAATAATGTGATTTATGGTCATGTACTTATAAATTAATTGTTTGCTTTGACAGCAAGAAGTCAAATGCATTGTTACTAAAACACCAAACATAATGTAAAGCCTTAAACTTATTTTGTGTAGGTCTTTAATAGGTAAAGTTTGCAATATGCATCATTAAAATGTATAATTGCATCCAAAGGTATCTCCAGGGGAGGGGGAAGTCCAAGGTCAGGGACTCCCCTCTAGAATTTTCCATGCATTTTGAATCAGTTGTTATTTAATTCTTTATATTACTTTGTTTAGGTAGGTACTAGCAGAATTTTCTCTGTGCCCTGGGCAAGAAAGAAGTGTATGCCCACGATTGCTGCCCTTTTATTTTTTATTGATGTTTTCATAATTGTATCCAGTTTCTGTGAGAGGACTATAAACTACCAGTTTCAAATGTCTAAAGTTGATCATTCTGCAAACAGCTCCTTATTCTTAGCAATAATTTCTCTTGATAATGTCATAATTTCCAGATAGGTTTTTCTTGGACTGTTACTTAAATGTAGTTGCAAAATATGTCAGCTGTATGGACATAATTCGGAATCTCTCTGCTTATGTGTGTCAATTATAGTTATTATTATACAAATGTTCGCACTCGGGTTGAGAGTATCCTTAGATATTCTTTTTAAAAAAGAAGTCGGTGTCATTACTAACAATCGCTTTTAGGGGCATTCTGGTATATAACTTCTGATAAACATAATGAACTAAATGGGTACTGCAAATCAAGGTCTCTTGGGGCAACACATAATTTTCAGCATTCATCATCAGGAAATGCAAAAGATGAAAATTATGCCTTGTACCAAAGTTACAGCCCCTGCCCAAGTTTCCCCCGATTTATGGTACAACTCATTAAAAAAATTATTTACATATGGTCTTCAAACTGATAAACCGATTTGCATCACAATGTACATCATGAAATATAAAAGCTGAAAAAGGTGAATAAGTTTAATAATAAATTCTAGTTAAATTTACTTGTTGCATATGTTTTGCCACTGGCACAATAGAACATTTTATGGGAGGGTTCACAACATTTATAGATTGCAACACTTCCCCCCCCATCCTGGATATACCCTTGTTTGTATTACTATAAACTAATGCCCAGAGCTTCCTTAACAGTGTATCTTTCTGCCTTGAATGTATTTTGTAAAAGGTGTATCTCTTATCACTTTCCATAAATTTAAGGCAAGTCCAAGTTTTGCAAACATGGAAAGAAGATAGGATGATACTGTAATTTAGTAAATTCCACCAGAAGGTTATTTTTCTATGGCACTAGACCCTGCTGCACACATGACCTTAATAGTCTGTTGTGAAAGGCAATTGTCAATTAATTTTAGCATGCATTCAGATGTGTTCTGAAAACCTGATGCAAGTACCTTACATGAAAGATTCCCAATTTCTAGTGGTACCTTTCAATTGTCTATTTTATGGGGTTGCTTTCCTTTCTTGCACTCACAGAGTTCTCAAGGGATGAACATATCACATTCATATTGGAAACTTTAGGAGGACACAAACTTTTACTAACTTTCGTTCATGAAATGCTGAACAAATCTCATCAATAGAATCATATATGCTATATGCAATGGTGTTATATTGCATGTAGTGCCCATACTTATGCTACTCTTCTATCAGCAGTCACTTCTTACATCAGCAGTAGCCAAGCATGCATTGCTAATGGGCTAGAACATCGTTTGATGAGACCGAAGTCCTAGACAGCACAGCTATCACCATGCACTGCTGTACCATGAGGCAATCGGGATTTATATACACAAAAACAATTTTAATAGGAAAGAAGAAGTAGCACACATATACAAAGCCTGGATGCCGTTGCTAGATTACACAAAAATAAAACCTCAAAAAACCAGCCGGACAAGTCATTTGGCAGTTTCCTCAGCCAGACAGGGATTGGCATATGAGCAACCAATAGGAGGAAGGTGCAACCCCTTCTGCCTTTATATAGTTTGGGCACTCCACCAAGTGCCCCTCTGTAAACCAGCCAGGAGTCACTGACCTCTGAAGATATCTTGACAGAGTTACGGGTGAAATGTCCAGTGATATTTCATCAACTGGACAATGGCCTATAAGCCCAAAACTACATTCTACTGGGTATTCGTCTATCAGTTTGGTAAAAAGTGGGGTCAGTATCAGTCTTACAGTGCATGCTGAAATAATTGATTCTTATTTTGGCTCAGAAATTCTGCTTGTATTGTTGATAGCACACCAGACTCCAATTTCACAGTACTGGACAGGAATTTTGATCATTTCATTTCATTGGATTTTCAACATTCAAATAACTACTATTCTGGCTTTGATATGCTCACTAAGATAAAATTAAGCATCATTTGTTTAGAAAATTAAATGAATGTACCATCATAAATGATGTGCTAAAATCAACATAAAAAGTAATTCCCTTTTCAAAATTCAGAGTTGTTGGTCTGTAGAGAACACAAAGTTATAGTGTTTCAATTAAAGAAGTTTTGTGATGTTTGAAGTAGAAGATTTTTATACACTACCTCCTATGTGAAGAGCTTTAATGATTTTCTTTAATAGTTAAAATGTGTCATTTTCTCTGAATTTCACCTAAAACTGACGTGGCAATTTTTTATTTCTCTACAAAATGGTATAGTGTCCTCTTAGAAGGAATGGGTAATTTTAGCATTTTTCTAAGAAATAATCATTGACAACTACTCTGAATAGACTTCATAAGACTTGAAAGCAATAAAAATTCTTTTATCAACTGTGCGCCTCCTCATTAAACCAAATGCAAATAAACAGTTACTACACTACACAAAAATACTATTTCTTCATATCCCATACTCAACAAATACAAGCATTGAACTGAGATAAAGCTGTGAACAACACAGCTAGCCTCAGGATGAGATAAATCATGGCAAAGGTCTTTAGTTGTGACCAGCAGGAAGATGCATTATGAGCAGCTGAGTGCAGCCTTAAATATGTATACAGGGTCACAGCAAAATAACTTCCCATAACAATCCACTATAATACACATCTTATTGTGTGCTCCAACTTGGTTGTGCTCTGTGCAATAATTTCAGTTATTGCTTTAGCCCCTGCCCTGTTGTAAATTTTAATTGATATTAATCTACTTTATAATGGACCTAAAGTAAGTTATCAACATATAGGTGTATCGTCATTTTGTGGGAAGCAGAGAAAAATTGACCTGTAATTTTATAGGTAGATTAAGAATACAATTAAAATTTCTTGGAGTTTTGGTTTTATTCTGATTTTCGTCAGACATTTGGACTGGTTTCTGAAATGGAATATGTTATTTTAATACATTTTAATTACTTTATACAATATAAATGTAACAATACAGCTGAAGCTAATCTACTAATTGTACTTAGAAAAACTGGCTGTGGCATTTGTGAAGTGGGTTAATTGCAAATGAAATGTATGCACATCTGTTTTTGAAAAATGTGTGTGTATTTATGTAGATACACGTTTAAAACATATTCAGTAATTGAAGTAGTAAACAATGTCCAATATTTTTAAATGAGATACTAGATCTGAATAGTTTATTTCTTCTCCCTATCCGTTTTTGAAGTTAAATATTTCATTGTTATCTTTATAACTTGCATGGTTGTGGATAAACTTGGAATGTTGAATGCTGTAAGCAGAGTATCGTTTATAAAAAAAGAAAATTATTAACACATTGCATTTAATTTCGCAGAAGAATTTATGAGAGCATAGCAGTTCTACTGATGATAATGTAGTATTTACAATCCTAAACTTTCATATACCATTACAAATATTGTCACAGTGTTCCATTTGAAATTATTTAATTGCATCCATAATTAGAATGGAACCTGTACAATACAATTAATATGAAAACATCACCCAATATATTTGACATCATATAGGTGGTAAACAGTTTAAAAAAAACAATTATACACCTTTGCTAATGAAGGATACAGGAATCTTGCAAGAGCTGGAATAAGTTACTAATGTTGGCATTCGTGGCCCCTGAAGATATACCAGATTAGTAGTAACAGTAGCACTGCAGAATTTCATTTTGGCGATAAAAGTTACTGTTGGCTAGCCTCTTTTGCAATATAGTTGTGTACACATGTCTGAGTGACATGGATATGATAGATATCTGGCATGTACATCAAATATAATGCGTTTCATTTCTTAAATGTATTAAAAAATTTGGCACCAGTATCATGTGTGTGAATAAGGCTATAACATGCAAAATATTTTCAAAATCGATGAAATTCAATGTGTAGAGTAATGAGTTGATTTAGTAGGAGATGTTGCCTCGATGAAAGCATTTGGCCCCACCTGTCTGCCCAAACTAGTTGCCTCAGTTATATAGCAAAATTTGGCAACAATTTGAGGTAGGTTCTGCCAACTTAACAAAGTGAAATTTGGCAAAATAATCCAAGATGTTTAAGGAAGGAGTAAGTTGCTAGATATTGCTCGAATGAGTAGTGTGGCCCACTTATCTAAATAGTGAATCATAAGCATTGTTAAGAAACACACTTGAGCAAAGTGAGCATGCTTTGGTGTAACCACTGGTTACTAATAAACCCAAGTTGGTATAAAAAAATCCTAAACCTAACCTCCCATGAATCAGAAACCTAAGCTTATATCATAAACATTGTTAAGGAGTGTATGTGAGGGAATGCACATAAGCGAAACGAGCATGATTTGGTGCAACTACTATCCTCGGCTATGCTTAAATTTTTTTCACCATGTTTTGATCTACAATCTTGGCAATAAAAGGAAAGCTCCCATAGTGCCTCGGGTGGAATGCATGTGCATGTGACACCAGTAGCAGACATATTTTTACATTAGCAAATATATTTGTGTTAATTTTGTTGTGTTACAATGTGTTAAAGTGTGTAAGCAAGGAATACATTTGTTGATTATGTTTATTTAGTCATCCGAAGCAATAAAAGATGCATTCAGATTAATTCAAATAGTATAGCGATCATGGGCCTATTGACAGGTACTGTACAATATCCAAAACTGGTTTATAAATGCATTTAAGTAAATTCTGTAAAATACTCCAAGCCAGTCTTATAAGTTTTGAATGAAACCTGAAGTATGAGTAATAAATGAACTATGGACACTTTGTATAGACACAAGTCATATTGGCTTCATTGCATGTTGCCTTTAATGGCATAGCCACACTTCCTTAATGAATGCTTCTCCTCCTCATTGATGGCAGGATCATTTTACAGAAGTGTTTCCTGTTAGCCTGAGGGTGGTAGGTGCTGTTTTCAGCACACTTTGTGTACAAGCCTTTGAATTTGATAGTAGAATTTGGCTCTGAGCAATTGATATGCAGAAGTTCATATGTGTAATTGTTTTGTGTTGGTATATGATGTTGCCTGGCCTGTGAAAAAAAATTGTATCATTTTGCAGTATTTTACAAAGAGCAATATGCATGCAATACCAGATCCATTAGATTAACACTGGCCATATGTCGATAATATGAAATTGAAAGCAGTCATTTTACTGCAGCAGCAAAATTACTATTTAAAATAACTAATAACTGGAAATAAAGTACTAGAGAAGATATTTCATCATAGCAGACAAAGGAAATGCCGTGTTCATTAACTTGGACCAATAACATTTGTATATATACACACACATACATTGACTTTCATTTCATCAGTCTCATGCTCCTCTTCCTCTACTGGTCTCTCAAATAAGTGACTGCATGTACATAACTTATTTTGGCTTTCTGTTATTACACTCACTGGTAATGTTTACCAGAAAGCTACTGGCCTGATGGGGTCCATCATACCTCGTTGATTTATCATTGGTACCACAGAACAAGTTCAGCATTAAAAATTTATAGAAACCCCATAGAACAGACAATAAGCCCACAAGTAAAAACTCGGGCATATATTGTATCAATTGCAAGGAATGCAGTAGAATTTGCATCGGGAAAACAGGACATTAGGTTGAAGGAGCACTTCAAGAACAATAAAATTGATAAATCAGTGTGCCTTTTATCATTATTGGGAGGAGACATGATATAGTATCAGCTTACTTAAAAGTGTTCAGGGACCCACAGAATTCAGAACCACATGGGAGAAAATCTTCATAAAGGAATACAAGAGTAGACACAAGAACTTTGATATTGCATATTAAGACACTCCTAACCAGTTTGTAAAACCAGTGGAAAAATGAGCATCAAGGGGAGATCAAGACAACTTCTGAGATCTGATATTCTATGTTAGCTGACAATGTGAACAGTAGTTCATGAAACATATATTAGGTAAGATATACAAAATTAGTGGAGCATTGAGCATGTGTTCAACTCAAAGAAGATTTACCATTATATTTTCTTAGTGAATCTAAGCCTAGCTAAGCCATCAACAGTACCCTTGCCATGCGAGGAGGAAATATTTATCCATTTACTCTTATCTTAAAATAATTAACCCAAAACTAAAGAAAACATGATTTCGTAAATATGCTTTCATTAATTATTACAATAAAATTGCTTTGGTGGACTTTGTGACAGTGATGTGTCTATAATTAGTAATTATTGAGTTAATTGCAACTCTACATCACTTACTTGTTTTTATAACAAATACGTGCTTCAGGGGGCTAACTGCTCCCTTCCTCGGTTCCTTGTCGCTGCCTGCATTATTTGTCTTAGTTGTTAGCTTGATCTCTGGTGACGGTTGGATGAACTTCTTCAAAAGTAAATCTCCTGGCGGAATTTCAAAATGTGGTTTCTGTTTTTCCAAATATAAATGTTTTCCCAAATTGTAAGTTCTGTTTTCCCAGAAATGATTTTTAGTATTTTTGGGTTTCTGTTTATGGTGAGTATGTCTCTCCAAAAGTGCCAAGCTGATTTATCTTCCTGATTTTGCTTTATGTAACTCAAGTGTTCTTTACTTGTTTTTATATTTCATTTGGTTTTCCCAATGTAGATTTTTTCACAGTCTGTGCAGCTGATCTGGTATATTCTTTCAACGGGAACTATTACAAACAGAATCGGGCCTAGCTCTATGGGCAGTCCACTTTCACCACTACTGGCAGAACTCTTCATGAACAATATAGAAACAAGGGTCACGAAGGCTTTCCCCTGGATATTCCAATGATGGTACCGCTATGTTGAACGATATTCTTGCAATAGTCCCGGAAAAACACTTGGAAGATGCACTAAAATTACTGAACCTTCAGGGAAAATCCATAAATTTCACACTGGAAAAAGAAGGAAATGGACAACTCCCTTTCCTTGACCTTAAAATCTCTCTCTCTCTCTCTCTCTCTCTCTCTCTCTCTCTCTCTCTCTCTCTCTCTCTCTCTCTCTCTCTCTCTCTCTCTCTCTCTCTCTCTCTCGCACGCACGCACGCACACCTCTACATAAAACAAAACCGTTTTAATTCGGTTCCCCACCAGCATGCAGTACTCAATAGTCTGACACACCGACTGGTCAACGTCCCCATGAACAAAGAGTCAAATAATATATTGAACATAGTACAGAAAATGGATTCAGGCCATAAACAATACATAAGAAAATAAACAGCTGTGAGCAAAAAGGGAATAAAAGAAGTTGCCACACTCACCCCTACTGAAAAAGAAAAGAGATTAAAAAAAATCATATACCACCCAACAGGTTTCTACAAATTACAGAGAACCTTCAAGCAGCATAACATCTCTTTGGTCCCAAAAAACAATTACATCATCAAGAACTTATTAAACTCCAAATTAAAAGATAATATCCCACAGGAAAACAAACCAGGAATATACCAGATCAGCTGCAATGACTGCAAAAAATCTACATTGGGTAAACCAAAACAAATATAAAACAGGAGCAAAAGAACATTTCAGTTACATAAAGCAAAAACAGGAGGATAAATCAGCAGTAGCGTGGCAATTTTGGAGAGACACACTATAAACAGAAACCCAAAAATACTAAAAAACAATTTCAGGGAAAACAGAACTTACAATTTGGGAAAACATTTATATTTGGAAAAACAGAAACCGCATTTATAATTTTGAAATCCTGCCAGGAGACTTACTTTTGAAGTTCTTCCAACCGCCACCAGAGACCAAGCTAACAACTAAGACAAATGATGCAAGCAGTTGACAAGTAACTGAGGATGGGAGCAATTAGCCCCTGAAACATGTATTCGTTATAAAAACAAGTGATGTAGATTTACAATTGACTCAATAATTACTAATGCTTTCATTAACTTAACTTGCATCAGTTTTAAGGTTTTTGTCATATGTGTGGTGCTCAAAACTCTTAAACCTCTTTGATAAATCTCTTTGAGCTACTTACCTTGAAAGCTGCTGTGAGTTTTCTGTTACTTGTGAACATTTCATGTGCAATCTGAAAATAGAAGGCAATTGTGTTCTAAGAAAACTCAAAGCTGATAATGACTTTCACAGCTATATGATGTCAACTGCTAGTCATACTTTCCATCACAAATAAACTATTCCATTTATTTAAAAACTTGATCTTCTCCTCTCCCTTTTTCCTGTTGGCTTGTTTAATATTGTGTAGTTGCCATAATACTTACCTTTTTTCCAAATAGGCTTGTTTTACATGGAATGGCCCTACATCAGTCAACATTTTACAACTGCAATTAGATGAAGCTGTAACTACCCTTCTATCTTATAAAAAAATTTAGATCAAAGGTAGAAGTTGATGCAGCTTTATTTCCCCTCTCTTTGAAGCAGAGTTTTCTATCATTTGATGAGTGCTAAGCAAGTGCTGGAGGGGTAGGACATGTAGCCAGAGTGCTAGTGATTTGAAAATGAAAGTGATTTAATAACAATAGGTTTGCAGTTGAATATATGTACAGCAAGAATTGGGCTTTTTGGGAAAAGAAAATACAATTACAAAGAAAAAAACAGAGTATGATAAGTGTGGCAATAATTGGATTCATAATGTCTGTATTATTGGTAATGGGAACAGTAGAGATTAATCCTGGCCTCCAGGAATAGCAGGAAGCACAAGAAAGCATCTATACTAAAATGAAACAGCATGGAGGAGAAATTTCAACATGTCAATAGAAACAGAACTCAAATTAAGGATGGACATGGAGAGAAGAATAGAAGATTCCACCACATCTTCATTAGAATGGAGAAGAGGAGAGGGAAGTGGCTAGCAGAAGAAGTGGAATTATGAAAGAGAAATTGGAAATGGAAATAAAGCGATGGGAAATTATAGAGGCCTACAGTGTTGGGAGAACAAATGATAATTGGAAGATTAGCATCTGTGCAGTTGATCATGAAGTCTTAAAGAATGCAAAGGATAAACATATTTGTTAAGTGTGAATGTGACTTATAACCAAAGAATGTAGAAAAGGAGGTTGCTACAGCAAATGAAAACCTTTGGATCAAAGGAGAGGAATGAATACTGAATATTTAATTGTAGCACCTACAAAGAATTTTAATTACATTTATTTCAATCTTAAAACTACTTGCGTTCTAGTACAACTTTTGGTCCGGTGTCCTATTTTAAGGGCTACTTTATGCCTGGCTTCCTGGCCTTATGGCTTTCAGTTAGTCCTTTTGAACAAATATACCTATCCCTCTCGCATCTCTACCTTTATCATGTATATTGCTTGCATTTTTTCTTATACCCATAAAGTCTTTTAACCCTACTGTGTACTTCCCTTCCATCCATGTCTCTGCTACTCCTATAATAACAATTGAGTTTATCCCCTTTGTATTTCTCCATGGGTTACCTTTTTAGTTTTTCCACATTCCAGAACAATCACTTTTAGCTCCAGTCCCTATCTTAGATTTAATCTTTCCACAACTTATATTTCTCCAGCTTCTTTCTACATCTTGTTTCTCTTTGGCTCACCACCCCCTTCTCCCTCGCATTCTCCCCTTATTTGTAACTCACTGCGCCCTTTCACAGAAACTATTTTTAAGCCTTTTCTTTTTGCCCATCTTGCACTTCCTTTAAATCCTTCACTTGTAAAATCCCCCCCTATAATTTAATCTGATTTTGCCCCACTGACACCTTTCACGAACTCTGAAACACACTTTGTTACTCCTACCACTGCTCCCCCACTTTTTCTCTTTCCTCCCTCCATCCCAGACTTGGTGTTGCGTAGCTTGCAACTCTTCCCCTATTGCCCCTTCATGTTCTACTTCTACCACATTCTCCGCTGCCTCTCCTTCCCCTCCCATGGCTGTTGACAATTCTGTGATATGAATCCATCCAGCTGGCATTTCCTTTTATCGATCAGTACATTGACTCCCTCGTTCTTCATGCCATTCTTCGCCTTGGTGAAACTGCTGATCTCTATACATTCCTGGGCAGTCATATTCTTTACATTCAAACTCCATTTCTCTCCCTCCACATATAATATAAATCATTTCAAATATGCAATTTTTCCTTCCGATCTAGCTTCTTTCATTTTTATAAGTAATGCTTTTCTTAAATTTTGTTCTTCCTTGCTAAAATACTGCTCAATGAAAATCTGTGCACCTTTTAACTTTTTGTGTTTCTCAGTATCTGCCATTTCATATCCATTGTTGCCACTTTTACTAATATTGGGCCTAAACCATTTCTCCAAGCTTTTTGTCTGTGTTCTCCTTTATTCCAGATATAACTGTGTTTAATCTGCGTTATCCTGCTTCACAATTTCTCTTCATTATATTCATTCTCTTCCTGCTTTCTTCTAATTTTCTGGTCCTCCACCTCTTTTAGCTTTTTCAATGCACCTTTTAATCACTCCGAATTATTGTCCATTTTTGTGCCTAGCTGTTTCTCCATTGCCTTTAACTCAGATAATTTGTTTATCTTTTTCAGCATCAATAACACTAGATCCAGTTCTGTTGGTCCTGGGTTCAGCTCCACTCCTCTGATTGTTAATAGCACAGCCACCATCAATGCTAGCCAAAGTTTTGTTGTTACCATCAGCATGCCTTTCTCCCTCCACATCTTTATCCTCCTAAAGCTTCCTGTTCTTACACAGTAAACTTGTAGCTCCACTCCCATCTTCTTACTTTTGCCGAGTGCCGTGATTAACACATCTGCACTCTACTGCTGCTGTCACCGGACTCCCAAAGGAGAGGAAATATCAGATCCCCCAAAAAGGAATTAGCCAATGCTGTGTGGAGATACAGGAGCGATCAAAGCAGAACAATTCGTATGAGACGGGAAACACAGATAACACATCGGTAGAATTCCAGAAGTCCAAAAGTGACAGGGAGATGACTATTGTTCTAGTAGGTCAAAGAGAAAGTTGAAGATCAAGCATTTTGTCAACACCAAGGGGCAGCTTATTTGTAATCAACAGATCAAATATGGGACCTATGGTGGGAACAAACTAATGAGAAAGACTGATCAGGGCATAGTGCTTAGAGGTCAGAAGAAATGACAGCGTTTTAGATTGGAAAATTGAAATTGAGTTTTATTTATGGACACTTTAACTACTATGGTTCTTAGGGTCGAATCCATAGTTGTCACTCATTTCAAGGAACTCCTTAAGCGGCAATTTTCAATGCACAGACACTATTCTTTCAGGCAAATAAGGAAATGCTTATTCATATAAGGAAGCTCCGACCTCCGCTTATATGCAATAAGGAGAGCAAATGCCAAATGAAGTTTAACGACGATAATGATTTCGCAGAGTATATTGAGTTTTATAATGAAATTGTACTGCCTAATAATAAGCAGTATTTGCGTGATCTGCAGAATCCCTGGAGATGTACAGTGATGCTGAATTTAAGAAGCGATATCATTTCACCAAAGCCACTGTCGTAAACAATCTAGTGCCCTTGCTAAACATAACCCTATCAAACAGAGGTTTACCTATTTCACCACTGTTCAAGATTCTGATAGCACTGAGAATCTATGCATCATCTTTTCAGCTAAGCCCATCTCACATCAGCGACTTTATAATTCAACGTATATTTTCGAATTAATGGTGAAGAAGTGTGACTTGTATTTGTGATTTGCTTCCGCTGCACGTATAGTACACAAATAATAATTGTAACAAGCTGGTAGCGTCTAACACTTCAGGTTAGGAAGTCAGATCAATTTTAAAACAGTCCACGAGTGAATATCATTTTAAGGTTAGTTCATACATGCGCTCGATTTCATTTATGTAAATACAAGATAACATTGCAACGTAAAACGCAGGTGGTTATTATATATGGCTTGGCCACTTGAAAACCAATAATATACGTGCTTTCTTGTATATTTCTGTATGCAAATGATTACCAATTCCACAAGTTTCATAAAATTTCATACCTCCTACCCGGATATGGAATAATGTCCAATGATTATAATAACAATGAAAGTTTTTGCCCCTTTGAACAAATGAGCCATAATATTCTCAAAGAAAGAGAAAGAAAGAAGATAAAAAGTAGGAAAGCCCCGCCCTCCCCTAAGTATTTACATTTATTTTATGCTATTGATCAGGATGTATTTAAAAAACACTAGGTAAAGCAGTAATATTCAAATACATTAGCGTTGAAGAAAAGTGGCATATGTATCATGGCCAAATCTTTATATATTTACTGTGCATGGTTTGGTTATTACCATCATTCATGTCTTTATGTTATGTGAATATAATTTCATACATTAATTTATTGAAGAAATAAAGGACTGTTATGAATATTATTATTCCACCAAGTACTTTTTTTTCTGTCACCTACAATTCATGCAAAACAAGCATAAATGTAATGTTGCACTTCATACACCTGCACTTGTTTGGTATTGGTGTGCACACTTTAATACATTAAATGTTATTTTTTACAGTTGGTCTGTGCAGGTCTGTACCACGTCAGCCAATCTACGGTACGCAGAATCATAGCCAAAGTTTTGGAAACTCTATCATGCCATATTAAAAGATTTGTACATTTCCCAAACACTCAAGAGCAGTTCAATAAGTTAAAGGTAGACTTCTACCGAAAAGCTGGTTTCCCAGCTGTAGTGGGTATGGTTGATGTGACCCATATTCCAATTAAAAGTCCTGGTTGAAGCAGTGTAGATGTGTTTAGGAGTAGAAAAGGTTATTTCTCCATCAATGTTCAGATGGATCTAATGACGAGATTCTGGACATTATAGTTGGGTGGCCTGGCTCTGCACATGATAGCAGAAGTTTTGACATCAGGGCAGTAAGGATGAAGCTATCGAGGATGAAATCCCAGTTAATTTGCTTGGCAACAGTGGATAACTGCAGCACCAGTATATATACACCCCAGTTCCTAATCTGGTTAATAGGATGGAGATTAATTATAATAATGCACTAAAAAGAACCAGGAGTGGCATTGAAAAACTTAATAGGAATCTGGAAGAGATGGTTTCCTTGCTTATGTTTTGAATTCCAGAACAAATTCACTAATTCAGCGAGAATAATAACAGCATACAACATAGGCATACACATAGGAGATAACTGGGAGAGGGAAGATGTGGAAGGAGGAAGGGAAATTGTGGAACTCGCAGCAGGATTTCTCCCAGATAATGCTAGGGGAAATGAAATTAGGCAACACTTCATTGAAAGGCATTTCATTTAATAGCTTGTCAGTTGTTCTTTCAGAAGTATTTGTTTGACAAAAGTACTCATAAATTGTGTGCATTCCAGTATTCATCAAGTCCAACCAGAGGTATAGCTAGGGGGGGGGGGGCTTTAGGGGTTAGAATCTCCCCTCCCTCCTTACTAAAAGATATGTAAAAATAGCTTTGTTAAAATAATAGCATCTTTCTAGGTTGGTGGGAACAAGATATTTACTTAGCATATAACTGGTTACATTATATTTATGCTGCATATCTTGGGCAATATCACCAAAGGTGACACCATAAGAAACTGTACTCCATATGGTGTTGGTATAACCATGTTAAGACACCGGGAACATGTTTTCATTCCGGTGCTAAATTTGTGGATTTCGAATGAGTACAATACCTCCCAGTCTAAAACATAACTAGAAACCCTATTTTGTAACGAAATAAAATGGCCTGCAGCGGTAAATTCTCATCCTACTGCACCTTAACCTTTAAATATAAAATCAATTTATAGAAATATTTCAACTCGGAATTAATTCATATTGTTTACGGAATAGATCCCTATACACAACTCTACTTAAAATTTTTCTGGCTATGCCACTGAGTCTAACTACAGCAATTGTTCAGAAAAGAAAAGCCACTAAGCTTCAAAATGAGATTTATAAATATATGTAAAAGATGGTGTAATTTGTTTTTGTGCAAATAAATGCCTAGAATTAATTTACAAATTCTTTGGATTTAATGAGTTGTTCGCAAATGAGCCTCCAACTTTGTTTCAATTATCAGTGGACTTTAGAAGTTCTGGAAATACATGACTTGTGTCGTAGATTATGGAGCAGGGTAGAAAATTAGCACTCAATTAGGTGAAAAATGAATTATTTATTTTGCATTTTTACAGCTACTGTGGTTTTACTGCATCCAATTGAAATTTCCGCTGCTCTTTAATTAATCTCTCTGATTCAATCTGTTCTTTTAGTAATTCAATGCATATTCTCATCTCTTCTCTGCGCAGTTCACAAATTTCTTGCTCCAGATTGACAACACACCTGGCCTTCTGTATGTGCAGGTTGGCTTTCTCAACAAATAAATGTCCTTTTTGATTTCCTGAAACAAAGAACTGTACCAATCTGTGTAGTATATACAACACGGTATTATGATGTATGAAATAAAATACACCTGCATACTGTTAAAAGTGGCAAACTATTGTCCGAATTTCTCTACTTTAGGATTGATGTTTTTTTATTGCAGGGGTCACTGCAGGCAAAGATTGTAAATATGCTCGTGTGCGGGACCATAAAATTGTTGTGTATTCCTGCAAAGTATAACCAATGCAACAAAATGGATATGCAAATATGTTGAACAATTACAGTAAAAAGCTAATAACAGCTTAGAATAATTACAATAAACTAACTCTGATAAACCATATAGGTGCAAAATGTCAACTTGTAACATCTACTTTCAGGCATGAATGGATCTCTGTGTAATGTGTCGATGCTGTGCTTTAGTTATTCAGATAAAGCACTGCAATTGGTGGTTACCATGGCAGTATAGTACTAACAATCCACAAAATTTTGAAATACCTACCCTAAAGTTAAGAAAATCAGACTATGTTACATGTCAATAAAATAACCTTATGCATGCAAGTTAAAAAAAAAAATTCCTAAATTGTTAAAATTGCTACCATAAACTATGTATAGCAATGATAGCAAGTTCCTGTAGCTCCTTTATGGTTTATTAAGCTTGAATGGGTGCTTGCAAAACCATGCTAACCATAGTTTTGTAAGAAGAGATAAAATTAAACTCTGCAAATACCAAGAAAATGCTCATCACCCACAGATTCAAACATGCATAGCAATAAAGTATGTTAACCCATGTATGCAGCCTTCTATGTAAAAAAAAAAGTATGTAAACCCAATTTTGTAGTAATGGAAAAAAAGGCACTGTTTTAATACAACTACAAACTGTGGGCAGTATTCCCTCGATGCTATCAAGGAAGATAATATGCACTTTATGCAATAGATGACATCATGCCACTGCTGTTTATTTTTCCCTTTCTTTCAAATTCTGAGGTTAGTCCTATTTTGCAAACAACCATTACTTTCTCCAGTTGATAGAAGTGCAACTTCAGATTTATATATAAGATGTTCGAGCTATATGCATCTCCACAATATCCAACGCTGGTGAAATCAAAATTGTTACGAACCTCTTTAGAAAATCTAAAAGCAATGAACATTTTTCAAGTGGTAGCTGGGATGGAGAAAATTCTACAAAATTGATCTTGATTTCTCCTAACATGTCTTAAAAATACATATTATTGCACTTTTTATTCGTGAGTTATGCTATTCATAGATACACCAACACACAAAAGCATTTATTTTGATACACAAAATAGAAATCTACAAACCAACCTGGTTCATTTGTGTTTACGACACCCAAGAGGGACAGATGAGGTGAAGGAACTGCAAGAGGCTGTAGGTGTGAGTATGGCCTGGGAACGGAGGGGACACTTCAGACCTCGACCCAGCACTTATCGTTTGTGCTTACTACCCCAGGAGGAACGGATGAGGTGAAGGAACTGCAAGGGACTGAGTATGGCCTGGGAGCAGAGGGGACCCTCAGACCTCGACCCAGCATTTATCGTTTGTGTTTACTACCCCAGGAGGAACGGATGAGGTGAAGGAACTGCAAGAGACTATGAGTATGGCCTGGGAACGGAGGGGACACCTCAGACCTCGACCCAGCACTTATTGTTTTTGCTTACCACCCCAGGAGGAACGGATGAGGTGAAGGAACTGCAAGAGACTGTAGGCCAACTGACACAGATGCGCAGAGGACGCTAACGATTCCATACTTCATGACCCGGTCACACGAATGGGCTTTCCTGGGAAGGCTTCTCTCTGGTGTAACAAAGGAGAATTAAACCAACCTGAGACCGCTCAGAGAAGGTTGTCAACTGTTAGGGCCAAGAAGAACTTTCAAACGAGCAGAAATCTGCGCCATCTTTTTGATACCGACCGACACTGCACACCCTTAAGACAACTGAAATATGAAAGAAGAAACGAAACAATAGGAAATGTGGGAAAGTAAATCTGTGGTAGAAGAGAAACCACCCCAGCATTCGAATGGCCAACCAGAGAAAATTACGAAAACTCATGCCTGACCGGCCCCAGGAATCGAACTCGGGACTTCCGGAATGCAAGCTTAGTACGTTATCTTGGAGCCGTCTCTCTCTGTTGCGTAATAATCATACAAAATATACAATTCAGTTTTATCTACTTGCAAATTAATACGAAGATATGCGTAATATTAACATACAGGATTCTCCACTTGTTAAGTGAAATGGAGAGTGTTAGCCATTGTGTTGCACTTGTTAGGGCTCCTACACTCTCTCATGTACCGTTCAACTAATACATTTTACTCTTTATAAGAGTTATTTCGTTTATTCTTTCAACCGTGCCATTTCTAAAGGTAATATCAAAGATTTTGACTTGAGAGAACCTGCGATAATGTCTGGTTGGTCGTCTGCTGTTCTGCTTTCCTCCTTCCCTTGTAGCGGGAGTTGATGCCCATCGTTTCAGTTCCCAGTGATTATTACTTAGCCTTGTTTTGTAGAAATATGTACCAGTTTGGAATTTCGCTGTTTACGTAACTAACGGCGCTGTTTACACGCATTTCAAACTGGTTTAGTATGCCTGCTTTAAATTTACCGAGGGTTCTCCTTGTCCCACTCTGCATTCATAGGAGAGCTAGCAGGCCTATGTCAGATCTCAAACTCCCCCAGGGGCTCACCTTATGTGAGTACGGGTTTGGCGTACCCGGGGGTGCCCGAGCCACTCATCGCCATATTCTCCCTTCATCCCCGTCCGGTCGAGGTGGGTTCATTCTCGTGACCAGGGGCCTCAAGGTAGGCTCTCGTGCGTTCTGTGCATTTCATTCCATGACTCCCCTTGCCATCGTTTCTTTCTTCTCTACTCTATTTACGCACATTTCGCCCCACGCCTATTCATTATCACATCTATTTTACCTCTTCGCCGGCCTACCTTGCGTGCGAAACGCCCACACAGTTTTATTTATTTTACCCTTTTATTTTAATCCTCCGTGGACACAGCCTGATGGATACCCTCGCAGCTGGGCGAGTGGGTAATGGCGTCATCCCCACCACCCGGGGTCGTCGTGTAGGGTATGTGTTCGTATCCGCTGTTCAACTGCAGTCCCGCGGGGGGGGGACCATTGCATGAACTGCTGACTTCTGACGGCGATTGGGTCCCTCTGTCTATGTTCTGGGAGGTGTGACCCTGGGGTGAGTTTGGTATAGATAGGCCACTCACCCAAGCCGGGAAGTCAGAGCCCGAGGTGGGAGACGGTTGCAATGGTGGAGGATTTCTTTCGCTATAGAGCATCCTTTCTCCATTAACAAGCGCTGAAAAGTCATTGCAACAGAAGTAGCACCACTAACAGCTGGTTGTTACTTAGTGATTACCCGTACAGAGGAAGGACAATTATTTGAGAAGGTGAACCCTTTTATAATCCAGAAGGGCATTGACTCAATTGCTGGTCCTCTTCATTCCTGCACTCTCCTATGAAACGGTTAATTGTTGGTTCAGAGTAAGTCCGATCAACAAAATAAGACCTTATTGCGCGCCACGCTTCTCCACGGTTATCCCATCCGTGTTGAGAAGCATCGCACCTTGAATTCCTGTCGAGGCGTTGTCACCACTCAGCCTCGACGGAATGTCGGATGATGAACTGGTCGAATATCTTTCCGACCAAAAGGTAACAGCGGTTCATCGAGTGCAGGCTAAACGCGACGGAGTATTGGTACCAACTCGTACCCTGTTTCTCACGTTCGATGGTGTCGATCTGCCCTCTAGTATTTCGGCAGGGTACGAACGTATTGCGGTGAGACCCTATATTCCTAGACCTCTGCGTTGTTTCAAATGCCAACTTTTTGGGCATACGCAAGTCTGTTGTAAGAATGCCGTTACTATCTGTGCCTCGTGTAGCCAGCCGTCACACGATGGTACCTGTTCATCCGGACCCGTCAGCGTTAATTGCAAAGGGTCTCATTCTGCTTCATTTGCCGACTGTCCGCGTTACTTGGACGAGAAGGCGATCCAGGAGATCCGGGTAAAGGAGAAACACTCCTTCGCCGAAGCCCGGAGGCGTTACCATGCGCGCCAGCCTTCGCTCCTGCGATCGGGAACAATCAGTTCAGTTGTTGCCTCGCCAGTACCCCGGAAGGATGCAGAGACTCAACCTGGACCATGACTTCATTGACCGCCGCGATCAGCTGCCACCTTCACCCATTGCCACCCAGAACCAATTCTCGGCGCTTGAATCGGTTTCTGGCACTGAGCGCGTGGGCCCTCCCTTCGAGGAGCCTATGGAGTCTGACCAACTCCATACAAAAAGCCCGAGCTCGAAGGTTAAGCAAAAAGTTATTTTGACCTGCCCTTCTAAGAAAGAAGTTTATCCCTTTTATTCATGGCTGTCCTAAGCTGGAATTTACGTGGTGTACGATCGCATAGAGCGGAACTGCAACTTTTATTGCGTTCCCGTTCACCTATGGTCGTGTGTTTGCAGGAGCTAAGCTTCGCCCTCACGATCCTTTTGATCTCCGAGGGTATACTCAGGTTCGCTACGATCTTGAGCCGGAGGAGGGTACTCCTGCTCATGGAGGTGTCATGTTATTAGTGCGTAACGACGTGCATTTTTAAACTCTCACTCTTACGTCAGACTTGCAAGCTGTTGCCGTTAGGCTTCAATTACCCGCTTTTTTCTGTTTGCTCGTATTCACCTCCATCGTCTCCCCTCGCTCACGCGGACATTCGAGATTTCCTGTCCGCTCTCCCAACACCATTTCTTCTGTTGGGAGATTTTAATGCCCATCACCCCCTGTGGGGTTCGCCAAATGTTTGTGCGAGGGGAACTCTTCTTTCCGACATTTTTGATCAGTTCAACCTCTTCATCCTCAATACAGGTGAGCCTACTTTTCTTTCTGATTCTTCCGGTTCTTTCTCTCACTTGGGCCTTTCAGTTTGCTCACTCCAGCTTGCTAGTCGTCTGCAGTGGAACGTCGTCGCTGACACCTACTCCAGCGACCATTACCCCTGCATCGTTTCTATTCGTCTCACCACGTCCAGCATTCCAGAGTACCTACCTGGATATTCAGAAACGCCGACTGGAGATTGTATTCCAGCCTCGTGCGTTCTGAGGACCAGCCCTTCACTGGCGTTAACCAAATGATGCAGCACCTTACTCTACGATGCTATCTGCAGCCGAACGCACAATTCCCCGTTCGTCCTCTCACCCTCGGCGTATTCCTGTTCCGTGGTGGAACGAGGACTGTCGGGACGCCGTTCGTGCACGTAGAGCTGCACTGAGGTTGTTTCGGCGACACCCTACACTTGATAATTTGGTTACTTTTAAACAATTGCGCGCCAGGGCTCGTCGCATTATTCAGGATAGCAAGAAGGCGTCCTGGACTCGTTTTGTTGAGTTTTTTAATCGCTTCACGCCTTCCTCTGTTTGGGATAAACTTCGTCGCTTCTCCGGTAAAGTGTCACATTGTACTGTGCCTGGCCTTCAGGTTTCCAATGCCATCATAGTGGATCCGGCTGCCATTGCTAACACTGGGTGCTGCCCATTCCGCCGGCTTTCGGGCTCTCAAAGACCGGTTGGATTCCGCGACATATAGTTTACGGTCTCTTAATCAGGAGTGTTATAATGAACTTTTCACACTGAAGGAGCTGGAGCACGTCCTCCATTTTACTAGGCACTCCGCTCCTGGGCCGGACGGCATTCATGTCCTGATGTTAAAGCACCTTTCAGCCGACAGTAAACTCTTTCTCTTACAGGTCTATAACCGTATTTGGCAAGACGGCTATTTTCCTTCAGTTTGGCGCGAAGTCACCATCGTCCCTATCCTTAAGCCTGGGAAGGATCGCCAACTACCTTCCAGCTACCGCCCTATCTCCCTCACCAGTTGCATTTGCAAGGTAATGGAGCGCATGATCAACGGGCGGTTGACATGGTGGCTTGAGTCTCAGAACCTTCTAGCGAACGCTCAGTGCGGATTTCGTCGCCGCCGCTCTACCGTCGACCATTTGGTCTCTCTGTCGACGCATATTATGAATGGGTTTCTGAGAAAGTCACAGTCTGTGTTTTTTGACCTGGAGAAAGCTTATGACACTTGTTGGAGGGGCGGCATTTTACTTACACTTGACGCATGGAATTTACGCGGACGTCTTCCCACGTTTCTTCGGGAGTTTATGACGAACCGCGTCTTTCGTGTACGTGTGGGCTCGGTTTTATCTAGTCGTTTTATTCAAGAGAACGGTGTACCGCAGGGCTCTGTACTCAGTGTCACACTTTTTGCGATAGCTATCAACCCCATTGTTGATTGTATTCCACCTGACATTTCCTCGTCCCTTTTCGTTGGCGATTGTGCCATTTATTGTAGTTCACGGGGACCTGTGTGTTCGAACGCCTCTACGCCTGGAGTAACGCCAACGGCTTTAATTTCTCCGCCGAGAAATCCGTCTGCATAAATTTCTGGCGCCGGAAGGCTTTCCCTCCACCCTCTCTCCATCTTGGGCCGGAGATACTTCCGTTTGCTGACGAGGTGAAATTTTTGGGGTTGATCTTTGATAGAAAGCTGAGCTGGACTTCGCACATTTCCTTTTTAAAAGCTAAGTGTGCCCGTTCTCTTAATCTTTTACGTGTTTTAAGTGGCACATCCTGGGTAGCTGATCGGACCATCCTTTTGCGTCTTTATCGCTGTTTGGTCCGGTCTAAGCTTGATTACGGGTGCATTGTCTATTCGTCGGCACGTCCATCTGTGTTACGTCGATTGAATGCCATTCACCATCGTGGCATAAGGGTCGCTACAGGGGCCTTTCCAGCCTTGTACCTAGTCTATATGCTGAAGCGGCAGAGCCTCCGCTGTCCTTAAGGCGTGAGATGCTTTTGTGCAGCTATGCCTGTCGACTCTCAAGCTTGCCTGACCACCCGTCCTTCGAGTTATTTTACGAGGACTCGCTTGATCGGCAATCTTTAGTAAGCTCTGCATTGCTCCCTCCAGGTGTTCGATTTCGGCAACTTCTTCGGCATTTGGACGTTACGCCAGCGCCGGCACTTCCTAGAGGGGAAACGCGTTTTCCTCCATGGTTGCGCGCTGAGGTCCACTGTCACCTTGGGTTAACGTCAATGCCGAAGAATGCGACCCCCTCCTTCAGTCTATAGATCAGCGTTTTTAGAACTGCAGGCGCAATTCGGGAACTTCCATTTTATATTTACTGATGGATCTAAGACTGATGATGGAGTAGGGTGTGCCTTTGTTTTTGATCATCATAGTTTTACCTTTTGTTTATCGGGTCAATGTTCGATTTTTACCGCCGAACTTTTTAGTATTTATCAATCTGTTTTATACATTCAGCGCCACAACCTACGGCAGTGTGTTGTTTGTACGGACTCTCTAAGTGCCCTTCAGAGTATTAACGCGCTGTACAATTACCATCCCCTCGTACAGCGCATACATGACCTGCTGCACTCGCTTGGTACCTCTGGCACCAGCGTCTGCTTCCTGTGGATTCCAGGTCGTGTGGGCATCTCGGGGAACGAATCTGCCGACGCCGCTGCCAAATCGGCGCTTTTATCATCCAGATGTTTTACCTGTGTTGTTCCCTGTTCAGATTCTTATGTTATTTTACGTCGCCGCATCCTCTCGCTTTGGCGCGATGAGTGGACGGCCCTCCGGGGGAACAAGTTGCGGGAGGTTAAACCTCTCCCGTTAATCTGGAGTACCTCTTCTCGTCGGGAAGAGGTAATTTTAGCTCGTTTACTAATCGGACGTTGCCTTTTTAGTCATAGATATCTGCTCAGTGGTGACCCCGCACCACTCTCTGAGCAGTGTGATGTGCCCTTAATGGTGCGTCACATTTTAGAAGAGTGTCGGGTTTTAGCTGCATTGCGCGTTCGTGAGTGTCTGCCTGTTGGCATGGCCAATGTTTTGGCAGACGACGCGCATGCTGTTACATGTCTTTTACGTTTTATACGTGACAGTGGTTTTTATCGGCGCATTTGATGCGCTCAGCGTTTTTTAGATTTGTTATTTTATATTGCCTGTTTTACTGGGGGGCTCTTCTCCCCAGCGGGCAAATGACGCTCTAGTGTTTTGCCTTTTACAGTTCCTGACACGTCTTTTTAATATTTTATTGACCATGTTTTTAGTGTGTTGGTTTTTAGAATTTGCCATTTTGTTTTTTAGTGTTTTTGACGCCTTGGGTTAGTGGCCCGTATGTTGGTTTTTGGGTTTTAACTTTCATACTTTGTAAGGGCGCTGATGACCGTTGATGTTTAGCGCCCTTAAACCCATATCATCATCATCAAATCTCAAACTAGAAAGAAGATTAGCACCACACAAATACTGGTTGCTACAGGTATTTAGTATTTGTTAATTTCTTCTGGTAAAGTTAAGGTCATCTGTTCTCTTTCACACACTACAAATTAAAATACAGTTAATCACTAGATAATAAAATCAAAAACGACATATTGAAGTTCTATAACACAAAAATGTTTCCTACATGTTCTCTAAGAGAAATATAAGACGATAAATCCAAACACTTGCTAAACATTAAATTATAAACAAATAAATTAACAAATTGTATATGGCACACTCTTTTTTAACCTAATTCTTACGAGGAGTGCTTTTAAAGTGCGTACCGTTTTAACATTTTGCCGCTGCAGCGCTGTAGTCGCATTTTGAGCATGTTTGATCGCTTCCTCCATTCATTAGGACGGCAGACGCAGTTGTCGCTTTTGTGTTTTCCTGTTAGAGGTTTGTAAATGTTCAAAATAGTGGAATAACCCGCCGACGGTGAAGTCGTTTTTGAATGCGAGAAATGTAACGCCTACAAACATTCATCGCCATTTGTGTGAGGTTTATGGTGAAACAATGATGAGTGACTACCCGGCCACACTCAAACTCAGATTGCATTATTTTGTTGGGAATAATTCAACCATCGTCCCTAAAGTCCAGATTTGGCACCAAACGATTTTCATCTGAAGAAATTCCTTTGTGGAAAGCATTTCAACGACGATGATGTGAAACAAGAAGTGCAGATTTGGCTTTCATCACAGGCGGCATCATTCTTTGATGATGGCATACAAAAACTGGTTTCCCGTTACGACAAGTGCCTGAATAACGCCGGTGAGTATGTGGAGAAGTAGTGTAAGGTATAAGGTAATGAATATAATAAAGTAGGCATGGCGAAACTGTAAGCCTGCCCCGAAGCACCTTGATGCAACCTGGATAACAAAGCTATGGAAGGGGGAGAATTTGAAAGGTGGGCGGGGTGGTCGTAAAGAACGAACTGATTAAGTTGCGTCCTGTACTCTGTATTTAAAGTAAATTAAGCTTTTCAGATGTTTACAATGAGAGATTCGAAATCGGGAATTATGTTGTTTACAGCTAGACGTAACTGGTCATGAAGGTGTTCGTTCGTGTGTCGGGATCTGCATTTGCTTTTTACTAATTTAATCATGGAAAATAATTATTCACAGACGTACGTTGTACTAAACATTGCTTCCATGGAAATTGTATATGATCGAAGCTTCGGATATTTATTGTCGCATAAGATTTTAAAACATTCCACTCCTATTAAATCCTTGCATCTGACTCATGATTTCGTCAGATTGTAAATGAATCAGCTCCTTTTGCAGATTGATTCTGACCTTTCTTACGTCTATGTTTAATGGATAGACATACACTGATATATTTAAACGCCCTGAAATCAACGAAATCTATAATCGCAAAAGTCAATTTTAAGTGTTAAGAATACTAATGTGAATACTGAATTTATCTGAGGAGAAATTTGAAAGGAGATTTAAACATGGAAAATAGTACACCTGCCCCTCTTTCAAGTGATCTACCCAGAGTGAAACTGTGTTTACGAACGCCTGCGCTGAACTATACCTATCAACAATATTTTGATTGCGTCGTTGAAATGTAGTATTCAGCTTGTTTAAGTGCGCACATATATCGCATAAGAAAGCTAAGTCGTAGGCCCAGCCCTCGTTTAGTTTCTAAATTTCCATTCCCTAAAATAAGACAATAAAATGACCTTAAAGCATATGAGAGTAATGTAAATGTAAAGCTAAAATAAATTGCATTTTCGTTCATGAATCCGGGGAATGCATCTCTGAGGTTGAACCGACGTAACATTGCACCTCTGCTAAGCCATCTAACATCTCGCAAATACTTAATATCTTGACATGATTCTCCAGTATTTTTAAGTATACATACTTCGAAACTGCCGGTGTTTCAAAGCACTTCCTTTTATTTTGTTCACAACACAATCCATCACTATTGTAGTGTAACTGACTTAGCACAAAGTGCTTCTTGATGCAGCAGACAATGCCAAGCATAAAAATTGCTCGAAATACCTTTATCACCGTCTGATACTAATTTTGACCACTGTAAACAATATCTTTCAGTACTAATTTTTAGAGCTTTAAATATCTCCTCGCCAGTAGTACTGCCTTTTAGTGGGACTAAATCGAGCCAATATTCTTCAACATTAGGTTCCTTATCAACACCTCGAATGAAAATGGCCAAGTGAGGTGTCAGTTACATCTGTACTCTCGTCCAGTGCAAGAGAAAACTTCACAAACTCGGCCATTTTCAAATCCATCTGCCTTATTACGTCGGCAGACAGCACTTCAAACTTTCTTTGCAATGGTTTGTCAGAAAACATGCCAACACTCGAAATTATGGACCTGTTGAGGACATAAAATCCCAGAAATTTTTATTAAACATGTTTTAATAAATTCTCCTTCCTGAAATGCCTTAAGGCCTTTACAATTTCACAGGTAACAATATAGCTAGCGTGATTTCTTTTCTCTGCCATAGTTTGAGTCTTTGTAGTTGGTTTAGGTCCATTGTTTTCTATCAATTTCAAAATTTCTTGCGTTCTTTCGCGTCCTGTGAACATATTGAAAATTAACAATCTTACCTCTAGTTTAAATAAGAATTAAAGTCTCATTAAATAAAATGTTTAATAATAATAATAATAATAATTACAGACCCAACTTACCTTGTAACTTGGCATATTCGGAATGATATGCATTTCATGTTGAATTGCATTACTCCGCTTTGGAACATATTAAACATTTTGTATTGCCACCATCCTCAACGAAGAACTCCCATTCCATGAAATGTTCTGCTCTTCAAACATTGCTTCGCAAGCGGCATTGCTATATAGCCGCCACTGTTTGACGTACCACTGACCACGCTGACATGAGTAGGTGGTGGATGGGGCGGGAGAAGTTTTGGAGGGGTAGTGCGCGAGTCAACTGAGGCACAAATTGACTCGCGAAGCACTGTTTCGCCATGGTTGTAATAAAGTATATGGAAAATAATGTGTTATTTTTTTAAAAATTATCAGTACTTTAAAAAGACGTTTCGTGTATTAGCTGTGTACGGACTCGGATCTATACATGAGAGGTAGTCCAGAGATGGAACTACCCACTTAAAATAATGCGGAGAGGAAATAAAGGATCGGAGTAACTACGACTGAATCCTACGAGATCATTCAATACCATATGCCCTAGGGCTTAGACTGGCCACTACATTAGGAGTTCTAGAAGGTCTTGATGTCACGAATAAATATCAAACCCTTTCGTCTAACCTGTTGGCGCATACGTCTACGTCGGATCTGCCCCACTTGGAGACATCTTAAATTTCTTAACGGTGCTAACTACCGCTTTCATCAGCGGTTTAGTGGTTCCGATTCCCAACTTGTCAGAAAATGTAGTTAGAACGTGTTGCCCAACTTCTTTGACGCTGGTTCGGGTTAAGTATACGCTCGTTACAATAGGAAATAATTATGTACGTACATTGAAAAGAGAGAGAGAGAGGGAGACCGAAACGAGGACTTTTGTGGTGATTGTAGATTGCAGTGTCGTCAGCATACATTGCGATTTTGCATCTGGCGTCCACGGGAAAGTCATTGGTGAATAATGTGTATAGAAAGGGGGACATTATAGCCCCTTGAGGGACGCCAGCCCGCATAACTCGCTCCCGAGAAGAGGAGCGGCCCACTTGGACGTAGAAGCGCCGGTTTTCTAAAAAGCTCTGAATGAGGTACATGAAATTTTGAAGGCCGGGAAAATTGTGGTGCAATTTGTAAAGTAGGCCATTGTGCCAGCACCGGTCGAATGCGGCTTCTACGTCCAAAAATAGCGCCAACGTTGAAGCATCATTGTTGAACTGCTCAGTGACGTCATCCGCAAAGCGTAATAGTTGTAATTCTGTGGAGTGACCTTTTCTAAAGCCAAACTGAGATTTTGATAATTCATGTATTTCCGAAACTTGTTTTTGAAGTCGACAAAGTATAAGTTTTTCGAGCAGTTTTCCAACAGCAGACAGGAGACTAATGGGGCGGTAATTTTGTGGTTGCCTGGTGCTTTTCCCTTGCTTCGGGAGCATTATTACCTTGGCTCGTTTCCAAGTGGTGGGGAAGTAATTGTGCCTCAAACAGGCGTTGAAAATCTTTGTGAGCTGCACCAGGGCTTTTCTCGGGAGATGCTTGAGTTCCTCATTAGTCACCCTGTCCGGGCCGGCGGCTTTTCCATTAGGCAAATGCCTAATTAGCTTGTACACTTCCAGCGGCGTTATGATAGGCAGTTGTTGCTCATGCTTCTGCGCCAACCAATTTTGTACCCATGTCAGAACCTCCCGTTCTTGTGCGGGGTTCGTCGTAGGATTTTCAGAGAATCTGTCTTGGAGACAGTCGGCGAAAACCTCGGCTTTCTCCTCACCGGAGAAGTGCAGGCCGAGGGGAGTGTGAAGCGCCTCAGTGCCGGAGTTGACGCTAGAGGAGACCTTGAATGCCCTTAGTAATTTCCATAGAGAATTGTCCGAATGTGTGGTACTTAACATTTTATTTTCCCACTGTTCAATTTTGTTCAGTTGAATTTGTTGCCGAATGATGTTGCGTAGCCATTTTGCTGCAACTTTGTATTCGGGCTGGCGGGTAAGCCGCCAAAGTCTCGTCAGGCGCCGCCTCCGGGCAATGAGCTGCTCCACCTCCGGGTACGTGCAAAAACTAGGTGGACTTGTGGTGTACGTGGTAGCGTTTCTTTTGGCTGTGCGTAGCGAGGCAGTGAAGTTTTCAATGGCGGCATCGATGTCTGCCTCGCTGTAGTATGACAACTTAGGCTGAGCCATCCTGTGCATGTCCGACGTGAAGTTTGGCCAGTTTGTCTCTGCTCTCCGCGGCGGGCCGCTCCAACCGGCCGTGACTGCGCCGCAGATTTCAAAATGCACAGGTAAATGGTCAGAGTCTAAGCTGTGATACACTGTAAAATTTTGTGAAAGAGCCGCATTTTTTGTCAGCACGAAGTCCAAAATTTCAGGGTCCCAGTGTCCTGATCTATGCCAAAATGTGGGTTCTGGGGGGAAATGAACCTCAATATCGTCATTTTCAGTTATAAGTTCAACCAGGAGATTTCCAGCCGCGTTTGCTCGGCGAGAATGCCACCATGGGTGCCGAGCGTTGAAATCTCCTGCAATTATAACGTGCTCCTCTAAATTGAGGATTTGTTCGAGGTCTGGTAAAAAATATGGGGAGTCAGGGGGCCTGTAGAGCGCTACCAACATCACCGTTGTGTTATTGATACGAGTTTTAAGAGCCGTACACTCTAGCGCTGCCAGAGCTGGCAGCGTAACAGGAGCATGAGCAACTGAGTTTTTTAACAATATGGCGGTGCCACCCCCCTGTCGGCCAAATCTGTCATTCCGAAAAATTTGGTAACCCCGGAGCTTAGACTGGCCACTACATTAGGAGTTCTAGAAGGTCTTGATGTCACGAATAAATATCAAACCCTTTCGTCTAACCTGTTGGCGCATACGTCTACGTCGGATCTGCCCCACTTGGAGACATCTTAAATTTCTTAACGGTGCTAACTACCGCTTTCATCAGCGGTTTAGTGGTACCGATTCCCAACTTGTCAGAAAATGTAGTTAGAACGTGTTGCCCAACTTCTTTGACGCTGGTTCGGGTTAAGTATACGCTCGTTACAATAGGAAATAATTATGTACGTACATTGAAAAGAGAGAGAGAGAGAGGGAGTATGTTTACATCGCTTAGAGGAAGTTTACGGATTGGTAAAACGAGCATATTAAATTCCGTCTGTTAATAAATGATTCTGTATTTAATTTTAAGCTTATACAAGGCCTGACAAGTGCAAGGATTACAGAGAGGGACTACCTGATTGAGTGTAGGTTGGAGAAACTGAAAACCTGAGGCTGAGTAGAAGTGTACTAGAGTATGTTCCTTCAGAAATTGAAATTGAGTTTTATTTATGGACGCTCTTTAACTACTATGGTCCTTAGCGTCCCATTCTATATTGGGCGTGAAAGATCGGTAATTTTGCTCAGAGGCCTCTATCAGGCTTGAGGTTCTTTTTACGTGCCGTAAATCTACGACACGGGACCACCGGCTTTACTTCTCTTCCGAAGGAAGCCATGTTAACGATTTTTACGCCCGAAAAAATCCATCGCCCTCCGCCGCGTTTGTACCCGCGACCTTGGGAACTAGAGGCTAGCACGGTACCACTAGTCCACGGAGGACATGTTCCTTGATACGAGCCCCTGAAGTGACGAGGCCAAATTTGCTAGTATTGAGAATAAAAGTGACGCACACGCTGCAATCTTTCAGCTGAGGTTCAATTAGAAAATATGTAGTTTTAATAATAATGGAAATGAAGCATTACAAGCCTTCTAACTGCAGTATTTTTTACATTAAAAGATAGTATTTCACGTGGTTAATGGAATACAGGACGGCATTCTATCTGAGATTACTGTCCATAAAGCTGTCAGAATTTTCATCGCATTTCAGTATTTAATATTTTCGTTTAATTTAATCTTCGACATAATGTTGCACTCCAGAATGGTGATTCGACATTGATATCCCAAGTGCAAATGCTTCACACTTATCTGGGTTAAGCTTTCATAAAAATTTAGGTGTCCCATTTTGAAAATGCGATGCTTACTCATCACGTATTTCGTGACGTAAAGATGAAAGACACATATGCAGCAACGAAAAGGTGAATTTATATTTGTTAAAATAAACATTTTTGTACTAATATTTAGTATATATTTTAAATATAGTATTATATTTTAGTTTATACTGCTTGACAGAAAAGAGGCAAAAATAAGTTTTAGTATGAAAAATGTATAGAATAATTATGAAAATAAATGATAGTGTAGAGAGTGTTTACGTGACCGTTAGCCGTTAATGTTTTGAACAAAAACAATACGATTTAAGTATTTCATTAATGCTTAATAATTACTGTGTACGCTGCGAAGTTTGCAATGTGTGCATAACTTGTACTGCGAGCTAAAGCGATATACTGATAAGGTATTGAAGATGCCATTAGTATACTATTAAACTAGACGAAAGTGATTGAATATATGCTTCTCTCCATGTCTTTCTTCAGACACTTTTGAGAAACAAGTAAACCTCTTTTTGAAACAATTTTGTTGAATGGAAGCAAAGCTGTCAAGATTTTATACCGCAGTTGTCAAGGTTATTTCTTGGGTTTGTACGAAATGGGTAGATCAATAAATTAAGCGCATAATGTTTCGGTATACAGGGGTAGCGCAGTGGTCTAGTTTCCGGCTCTCGTACTGAGGGTCCGATTCTCGGCTCTGGAGTGGCGATTTTAAATCGGTCTATCCGCGACTTCATCTCTGACTTGCTCATGTGAAAGATCCCGAAGTTCCAACGTGGTTCGGAATCCACAGTAAAAGCTGTAGGTCCTCTCATTCCACCGCCATCCTCATCATCAGCCTACCATGGGAGGCAACGGATTTCATCGCTTGGTGGAATTATGTAACTCCTAACGTTACAGGCTATATGGGGAGCGTTAGAAACAAACCCAGTTAGTGAAGAAGTAGTAACCCGCATTGGTGTGTCTGGATTAGGAAACACGGTTACCCTCCCATTGATAAGTAGGCCTATATTTCCATAACAGCCCTTGCAGTAATGCAATTGTTATTTCCATATTTAATGGTTACAAGTAATTATTATAATTTCGAAGGTTGAATTAATAAAGCGCTATGCTGCTTTAGTCCAAATAGATCTCATTAATTCTGGATAGAGGCTGGAATATGTTTGTTGCAAACCATGGATACAAAACCAACGTAATGTTCCAAATTTACTTCAACAAACCTTTACACGACCTGTGCAACACAACGTTCCATTAGACAGTTTATTTTATCTTTAGCATAAGAGAGGATGCGTTATGCGTCAGAATTCGTGGATATTTGGCTAAGATGCTTTAATTGCTGGTCTTCATTTTTATTTGGATTTAACCTCCAAAACACATTTGTTTTTAACGTAGGTAATGCATTAACGCTCATGATTTAGTACATATACGTTCTGGAGAGTAACGAAGGATTGAATCCCATTTTCACCACATTCTGCTGCAGATGGTGACTTTATTACATCAGAAGGATTGTAGGTGTCACTGTTGGAATAACAACCTTAGATAACCAATAAATTCTGATGCCCATTGAGGACCCGTTTCTAAACATAAAATAACTGATAAAGCAAGGATCAACTGGACGTACACTACGTGATCTAAAGTATCCGGACACCTGCTGAAAATGACGTACAAGTTCATGGCACCCTCCATCGGTAATGCTGGAAGTCAATATGGTGTTCGCCCACCCTTAGCCTTGATGACAGCGTTCACTCGCAGGCATACTTTCATTCAGGTGCTGGAAGGTTTCTTGTGGAATGACAGCCCATTCTTCACGGAGTGTAGAACTGAGGAGAGATATCGATGTAGGTCGGTGAGGCCGGGCACGAAGTCGGCGTACCAAAACATCCCAAAGGTGTTCTATAGGATTCAAGTCAGGACTCTGTGTAGGCCAGTCCATTACAGGGATGTTATTGTTGTGTAACCACTCCGCCACAGCCCTCGCGGTATGAACAGGTGCTAGAACGTGTTGAAAGATGCAATCGCCATCCCCGAATTACTGTTCAACAGTGGGAAGCAAGAAGGTGCTTAAAATACCAATGTAAGTCTGCGCTGTGATCGTGCCACGCAAAACAACAAGGGGTGCAAGCCCCCTCCAGTAAAAACACGACCACACCACAGCATCACCACCTCCGAGTTTCACTGTTGGCACTACACACGCTGGCAGATGACGTTCACCGGGCATTCGCCATTCCCACACCCTGCTATCGGATCGCTACGTTGTGTACCGTGATTCGTCGCTCCACACAACGTTTTGCCACTGTTCAATCGTGTAACGCTGACGCTCCTTACACCAAGCGAGACGTTGTTTGGCATTTTCCTGCGTGATGTGTGGCTTATGAGCAGCCGCTCGACCATGGAATCCAAGGTTTCTCACCTCAGGCCTAACTGTGATAGTACTTGGAGTGGATCCTGATGCAGTTTGGAATTCCTGTGTGATGGCCTGGATAGATGTCTGCCTATTACTCTTTACGATCCTCTTCAAATGTCGGCGGTCTGTCAGTCAACAGTCGAGGTCGGCGTGTACGCTTTTGTGCGTACATGTCCACGTTTCCACTTTACTATCACATCAGAAACAGTGGACCTAGGAATGTTTAGGAGTGTGGAAATCTCGCGTACAGACTTCTGACACAAGTGACACCCAATCACCTGACCACGTTCGAAGTCCGTGAGTTCCACGGAGCGTCCCATTCTGCTGTTTCACGATGTCTAATGACTACTGAGGTTGCGAATAATGAGTACTAGGCAGTAGATGGGAGCACAATGCACCTAAGATGAAAAACGTATGTTTGTGGGGGTGTCCGGATACTTTTGATCACTTAGTGTATGAAAGTCCTTTGCTCGCTTATTAACTTGTTACTTAACTATGACGCACAAGATGAACTGGATTTCGATACGCTCATAGTTATAAGACAACCCTGCAACCTCATAATCTGCATTTTAAGAATCTCTCTCTTGTTCAGCACATATGACGAACATTTCTGGAAAGCAGTTACGTGGATCTGAAATTACAAGCACCAACTGGCGTACGAATGTAGAATATTTATTAAGTTTATAGCTAGTATGAATGATCACGATTTAGGCTTAATCGGTCCATATCTGGAGCTTCGGTCACAGCAGCATAAAGTTGTGTTTTATTTGTGTGGAGAAAAGATTCGTTGGTTAAATGGCATAACTCACAGAAAAATAAAGATACTAAAGTATGCCAATATCGATAAATGTGCGGAATTAAAAGTTAAACGACATGGACTACGGTCAATTGCAATTGTGGAACGAGAAGATTGTGCACAGGTGGTGGCCTGAGCTGCTGCCAACAAATGAAGCAGAGGATGACAATGGCGAAGGAAGTTTTAATATAAACCGCTATCTCTTTAAAGAAATCACTAAGAAAGAGATTAGTGAAGCGTTTTCTGTGAGAAGTGGCGTTTGATAATGCGGAAGTTCTAACGTTGCGACGAAGTGAGGAAGAGATTCTGAAAGTATTTTAAATGTGGATACGAAGAAGCAGTGTATGAAATGATTAGACGAATTAAGTACTAAATTTGCATTAGAAAGATTAGACGAAGTACGAACATTAAAATTCGAAAGTGAGAATAGCAGAAATTTGTGGGAACATTGGACAAGAGGAATTGTTTTTCCAAATGATAAACCAGAAAAAACGGTGAATGTCCAAAACGATCATGGAAAAAGTAACCTTTATACAATATTAAGGTGTATGGTCCATAATCGGAGAGGAAGAAAGCGGAAAAAGGGGGGATTGAGAAAGATGAATTTGCAAGCAGGATCTATCCTTGGGATAAAAAGTCATACACTTTTATTTATTAACTGCCTAAGTTTACGTTAACTGAGCTCCTATATTTTGTTCCTTTCTCCCGTAATTGCACATACAAACAAACTGTAGTGTTAAAGGCAACAGCTGATTCTCAAACATAGAGCTCAGAGTAGGAGCTGAATCACAGAGGTGAAATAGGATGGAGCGACTGTAAGATCGAGAAAGTGACTCTTAAGTAGCTTATCCTGATAGCCTAGACCTAGGCAGTTTATTAGACCCAATATCCGCTTATTTTGCATTCCATTTTCAACATTTACCTTATAGTATAATAGCATCTACTATAGAATATTCAGCAAACAGTCTATAATTATACTCGTATCAGATTTTCGCTCGTCGTGACCGATCCCGGCGAACGCACAGTCTGGCCCGTTGGTTTTTTCGTATTTTCCCCGGGTCGGCAGGCGAACGCTGGGGTGGCTCATCTTCTACCAACACTTTCCTGTACCCATCTTCCTTATCACCTGTTTTAGGGCCAGACGACGGTGTTCGGCGGGTTGCGGCTAAACGTGGCTGTGCGCTCTGTAGAAGCTTCTTTCCTGGCGTCGCTGTGGGGACACTCAGTTAAGTCTCCCCCCCCCTCGAGTGGGCTCCAGCCGATAGGGGACTGCCGGGGGTTGGATGCTTGTGGGTAGCACCAGGCGGCCCGGATGTGTTTAATCCGTAAACGTTAGGGTCCTCGTCCATGCTTGCGCCCGTCGGGTCTCACTCCTCATCGCTCCCTCCAGACGCTGTGACCTACTTGCGATGCTCTGCCCCCCGTGATATGTAGCTTCGTGTGATAAAGTTAAAAGCGCCAAACTTGTTCTCTTTTGAAGATTTATATGGAACTTTGGGTGTTTACAGATGAGATGTGATGTAATCCTATTGCTCCCCTTATTTTTCAGGGGCTAGCCCTTCTTCTCTCCAGATACTCAGAAAAATGTAAGCAATCAAACGGTGGTAGATAAGTGAAAATAGAAGTGAATTTCTATTAGTAACTAACAAACAGTGACACGAATTAAAAGAAGAATCTTTAATTTTAATTTAGTAAAGCTTCGAAAATTGGATCATCCATGATGTTCTGGGAAGTGCAATATTCTATCTTAGGATGCCAATCTTTTTTGCTTCATGCAGTAAATTGAAGGAAAGTACTACAAAGACCATCAAAAGCAAATTTGCAATATAAGTTATTCTGAAATTAAACCTATTTATATTTTTAAATATCTGAGTGTTATCTTACATGACTTTCTCTACCCCTATCGTTTATTATTGGTTATACAAACTATTCCTATGAACTATATTGGTCCAGTCCTTCCGGTATAGACAGCGTTCTTGAGGTGTAGACTTGCCAAACTTTCGCCCATCTTATGATGTAGTTTCGTCAGGGCTAAGTGCATTTTTGTAAGGGTATACCCGCCGCCCCCGGTGACGATCATCCTCAGAGGCTACACCATCTCCCTATGCTGTTAGTATCTAACATACAACTAGGGGGGTGCGTGTGGGAGGAAGTGTGTTAGATGATCGGGTTCCGCGGAAGCAGCCCGGTTAGCAACGTTAAACTACTCATGCGAGCATGCAGAACATGCAAGCGTGCCAGGTGGGGTTTACCGGCGCGAGCCATGGCGAACCCTGGCTGGCGCTCGGTGGTTAGTACTGTTTAGGTTAGGGTGATAATGCTAGGAATGCGTTAAAGAGCTTCGGCTTAAATACTAGATGCGATGGCGCGGGTTTTAACATCATGCAGGTAATCGAAGTGAGAGGTGTGGCGGAATTTTTACCTTTGATTGCCGTGATGCTGCTGCAGTGTTGTCGTGGGGGTGGCTTATAGGTGGTTCCTTTGTGAGCTGGCGCAGTGGCAGAGGCAGGCTGTTATTTTGAAGTTCCTGTAACTGGAGCCTTATTAATTATGCTGGAGAATGTGACGAAGTTATGGGGTATAAGGCGGTTTATGTGTTCGAGGATCTCCTCAATAGGTACTTCATCGGACAGGTTGCGGTCAAATAGGGCTAATGGTCGCTTGTGTTTGTTGATGGTGGTTACCTAAGTACCTAGTGTTTGGATGAGGGGGTTTTTGCTTTTGGTGCAGTTGGTGTGCAGATCAGCTGCTAGTTTCTTGATGAATTGTTTAATGGTATGCATCCTGAGTTCATGGTGTAGTCGTTTGGAGGGTGCAAGTTTGGGCACTCTGGCTATAACATGGAGGATTTTGTTTTGGAGGGATTGGAGCGTGCTGATATGGCTTTTAGCTGCGTACCCCCATACGGAGGGCGCGTAGGTGAGTATGGGTCGGAATAGCGTCTTGAGTGAGGCCCAATCGTATTTGAAGGGTATTGTTGCAGTTGATAAGAGGGTACAGTTAGCATCGTTAAGTACATGTGTTTCCAGGATGATGCCCTGGTCCATCGTGATGCCTAAGTAGGTGACAGTGTTGGTCCATGGTATGGGAGTGACAAAGTTGTATTGGTGGCTGTCTTCGCGCAAGCTGGCGGTGTTTAACCCGCTTGGTGAAGATTAATGCTTGTGACTTGGTTGGGTTGACTTTAACGCGCCATTTGGTCAGCCATTACTCATGTGCCGTAAGCGCTCGCTGAAGGCGAGAATTAACGTACTTTAGATCACCGGACTGTGCCATTACGGCAGTGTCATCTGCATAGAGTGAGAGGAGCGTGTTGTTAGTTTTTGGAATGTCATTCATGTATATTGTGAAGAGGACCGGCCACAGTACGCTTTCCTGGGGGACACCGGCCAGGACTGGGCGCAGCGTGGAGAGAGAGGAGTTAACAGAAGACTGAAATTTACGATTGTGTAGATAATTAGCAGTGAGCTTAAGTGCAGTGTCTGGAAAGTTGTATTGGCTGAGCTTGCGCAGTAGTCCCTCGTGCCATACCCGGTCGACCGCCCGCTCAAGGTCGAAGAATATAGCACCTGCGTAATGTGTTCAGTGGCACGGAGGAGTTGCAATGTGGTGCAGTGTTTGCCGCGGAAGCCGAATTGTTCTGGAATAAGAATGTTGTGTCCCGCAAAATGTGCGTTTAGCCGTTTGAGTATGACTTTTTCAAGTAGTTTGCTCAAAGAGTTGAGTAGGCTAATGGGTTGATAGTTGTAAGGGTTTGTATTATCTTTATTCTTTTTAGGAAAGTGTAGGAATTTGGCGGTTTTCCATTGCTCGGGGTAAAATCCTTGTTATAGTGCAAAGTTGCAGATGGTGGACAGCGCCTGAAGGGTGGTGAGTGGTAAACGCTTCAGTGCGATGTTAGGAATGCTATCTGGGCCAGGGACCTTCTTGTTGTGGAGATGTCTGATCATCCAGGCAAGTTCAGAGCGGCAGGTTTTTCGGAGTTTGTTGTGTGTTTGGCGCGTTCGGAATTCGGTTGTAATTGCTTGGGTATCTGCAACGAAGGTGTGATCAATCGGTTGTGGGTTTGACACGAGGTTTCCTTGGAGAGCGTCTGCAAGAGCTTCAGCTTTCTCCATGTTTGGAGGTTGCTATACGTTGGTTGTGGTGTAATGGGGGAACGATCATCGTTTGCCTAGTGAGGCATTTGGCAATGCGCCAGATTTTGGTTTTCAAGATCAAGGTTAGTGAGGGTTACATTCCATGGTTTGTAATGTGCTCGACAGTGCGCTCTCTCACTGCAGCATTGAGCCGGTGAAGCTCGTCTAAGTCAGCTTGATGTTTTGAGCGCTGCCAGGCGCGTCTGGCTCTGTTACGCTGTGCTGTGAGGCGCTTCAGGCCTGGGGGAGGAACGGGGCTACGGTTGTCCTGGATGCTGATTGGTGCGGCTTGCAATATGGCATATTTAATGGTGTTCCCGAGGTGTACTGTGGCTCGTTCTGTTCCTGCTTCTTAAGGTGATTGGCGTTAATTTGAGCTGGTCTGCTATGGTGGAGCTAAAGAGTTGCCAGTTGGCCTTGTTGAAGTTGTGGAGCGGTATTTGTGTATCTTGGACAAGGCTGCCTCTGGTGGTTACTACCACTGGCAGGTGGTCCGAGGAGAGGTCGTTAATTGTGGTCATCTCAATGTTAAAGGCAATGTTGCGGGCAAGTGCTATATCTAGCATGTCTGGGTGCAGATTTCGGTTGGGAGGTAAAAAGTAGGTTCCGTGGGTGCATAGATAACAAAGTCGGGCCGGTTTTCATAATGAAGGAGTTTGTAGCTGGCAGTGTTGGAGGTGCGGCAGTTCCAGAGTGGGTGCTTGCAGTTTAAGTCACCCATGAGAAGTACCTGTGGGTGATGGTTGATGAATGCATCCAGGTCGTCTATTTCCAGTTCGCCTGGCGGGTTGTACGCGGGTGTTGCTGATGGTTACAAAAGCAGTTGTTGCTTCGGTTCTGATAAGTGGGGGAGGTAGAGCCGGGCAGTGGTCTGTGCCTCGTTTGATAGCAATTGCTGTGCCCCCGCCGCAGCGAGTTCGGTCTGTTCGGTACACTAGGTAGCCGGGTAGGTTGAATTTGTCAGTCGGATTTAGATGTGTTTCGGTGAATGCTGTTAGGTCTATTTGGTGTTTTTCAAGGAAAGTTAAGCATTCGGTTTTACGTCGGCGGATCCCGTTTGCATTCCAAGCCATAAGCCTGATACTTTGCTGGGCCATTTATAGTGTTGGACAGTTGTTCATGGTAGTTGCTTTATTGGGGTACTGAATTAGGCACTACGGAACATTTTGAAAAATTCCGCATAACTCCTGATAACGTGTTGAAACGTTCTTTCCCCTGAAGCAAGAGCGTGTAGTGCCGCTGTGGCCGTTTCCTTAATCTCCTGCCAGTTTTTGCCTTGCTTGGTCATTGCAAAAAGAAGGTTATCGGCTGCAGGTGGATAATTGGCCGACTCAGTTCGGATAGTTGAGTTCCGGTTGTCTGATGGCGCACCGCGGGGCGTGTGCGTCTGAGGCACTGTGTTGCCATTGTTTGGCGAAGTGTCGCTTGTTTGAGCAGTGGCGTTGAAAGTGAGCACTGCTGATTTCATTGTGGCCATGCTGCCCTGTGTTTGTATCGGGCGGGCAGCTGCATGCTGTATGCGGCTGTGCGTGTTTTGGGGTTGGCCGCTTGCCGGCTGAGCACCTTGTGTTTGGGTGCTATGCTGATGAGCGTACGGTTCGCGTGCGTTTGTAGTTGCTCGTGCATTGGCAGCTTCAGGCTGCATGCCTGGGGTGTAGTTCGTCGCTCTAGGGTTCAGCCGTGATGAGCGGCTGCGGAGAAGCGCCGCCTGCCGGCGGTATTCTGTGCAGGAGCGCCAGCGGGCTCCGTGCCCATTCCCCCAACAGAGGGCGCATTTGCGTTGCTCATTGGGGACAGCGCAGGTCTAGGAATCATGCGCTCCTGTGCACTTTGAGCATACTCTTGCTCGGTAAAGACATTGGTTTTCTGTGTGAAGCAGGAACAGGCACCTGTTACATTGTGCCTGTATTTTAAGGGCTGTGTAGTCCTCGGCTTGTACTTGTAAGTGTATTACTTCCGTCATTGCAAGTAGCTTTTCACGTTCATCTGTCGTGCGCACTTCCACCATGTACACTGTGAGGGGGGGTGTTGTCTGTTGTACCTTTTCAGTTGCGTGACTCTATTTGGGTTAAGACCGGCCATGACAAGTGGTTTGTTATTTCCGTCGCTACCCTGTCAGCATAAATTGGTTTTATGACCAATCGGTGTGTTTTTCGCCTAACGGTATAGTCATACCGAGTGTAACATTTTTACTTTGGAGAAAGTGCACTAAAGCTCTGTATCTCCCGGGGTTCAGCTGCATATCATGAAGTCTCCTGACAGCGGGGCTCTTGTAATTATGTAACCCTGGTTTGTCACATCTCGGTCAATTTCGGCCATGAGGCCACTGATTTGGGAGGAGTGTTGCTTGTTTACGTAGAGCGGTGCCTCAAGCCGTGTAATTGCCGCTTCTGCGTACGACAAGGCATTGGTGTCACTGACTTGTGCCGGTGCCTGAATTATACCTCCGCCAGGGGCGCTGGTGATGTCCGGGGCAGTAGTGACGTAAGCCTCTGTTGCCGCTGCATCCCTAGGAGTGCTTCCGGCCGCTTCGGCTAGCTGGGTTGGTCTGGGTGAGGCAGGAGTGTTCGGGATTGAATGGGTCCTCGCTGAAAAGGACGCTGAGAGAGTGGACATGGCAGACGGGTGCGAGAGATGTTCGTTTCCATCCGCTGAGGGGGATCGTGGGTTGTCTGGTGCAGGTGGTAGATTAGCTGCCGTCGTGTCCGGGTCTTTCGATTGAGCCTGTCTACGGGTTACGTACACCATATTTGGTTTCCCGTAGAGCAGGTTGGGCAAAAACAAGTGGTCAGTTGTAAAGGTGATTGGATGAGATGTTCCCTACTAGTGATTTAAGGAAAGAGAAGAGGATTGATAGATGGTTAGAGGAAGGAAGTGTAACAGTGAAAAGGCTGCTCGTAGGCGCCAAGCGGCGTGAACACCAGAGGGTCGGAACACGTAATGTGCCGCCTTGTAACCGTAATCCCTAGGGATACGTTGTTTATGACCGTGGTGCTCTACCTCTGAAGGTAGCAAAAACCTGAAAAACAGAATGAACCGCAGGACGAAGCGTTGCTGCCTGTTGGTCGCGGCTGCAGTGTCCACTGCGGTGAGCGGCGGGCGACTGCTGGTAGCTCCTCACTGCGCGGTAGTCCTCTCTCCGCCTGCGACTGGCTGTTCTGCGTCAAGCCTAGAAGGTTGGAAGAGCTCTGGTCGGTAGTGAAGAGGCTGGTTGCTCTGCGCCACGCCAACGAAAGGCTTGAAGAGCTCTTTCATCCTTCACTCTCCAAGGTCCGGAGCGAGAATGAACCTTTTTTTTCGAGTGGAGGAGAAAATGATTTAATCACTTACCCCAGCCCCGATGGGAGTCGGGACTGAGAGTGTGGGACTCGCCAATAGTCGGCATACCCACTAAAAACTCCTCCACCGGATAAAAATTATGAAGGAAAAAGAGGAAGTCGGGTGTGATATTGTGGCTGTACCGCTATTGCTCCAGCGCAGTCATAGGTACGGGTATATTGGCCGACCACGAGGGCCTAAGCCAGGTGAAAGTATGGTGACAGGACGCAAGCATGACCGAGGCCCTACTTGCGCCCTTGAGAATTCAGGAGTGAAGGGTGAAGGGAAGTTAAGAGTGATTGTGTGGCAGCAGTTCCCAGCTGCGCCATTTGGAATTCAGGTTGAGACAGTGTTAGGAAGTTGAGTGAGGTTGGATGTTAAGATTAAGTTGCGGTTACCTGTACTTCCGACGTCCTCGGTAATGAGTAGTCGGAACCTGGTGTGTGGGCTCCCAAGGGGGCTCGTCTTGATGCGGCGGAAGTCTGTTAGGCAGAACGTCATCCAGCGTCTCCTGGAGGGCTGCTATCTCCTCCCTGAAGAGCTTTTTGACGTCTCTGAAATGCTCCATGAAGAATGTTGGTAATGTTAGCTTGCTAGGGAGAGTTGGAACAAGCTTTGCGGCGAAGAGAATTGTGTGGTGGTCCTCTTGAAGTTTGGTGATTACCTCCTCCAAGAAGGCCAGCTTGGTGGTTATGTTCAGAAGCTCCGCCTGCACATCCTCCAAATTCTGCAGGATCTCAAGCGAAGGTTGCGGTGAGTTAGGTGAGACAGTTACAGGTGTGACGTCCACTGCAGGAGGCCCGTTCTCTCAAACACGGGCATGCTGCTGTGACAACAACTGCTGCCGTGCAGTCACATTGGCCTTCTGCTGTGACGGTGTAGAATGGCTTAGACGTAGCAGACAACAACCTGGTCCGGTGAAGTGGTCTTGTCTCCAGCAGGTTGCACAGAAGCGGTGGCGACGAGTTAAATCGTGCTGCTGGCAGACAGACGTCAGATTAAGTGCCCCACAGTAGTGGCACCGTGGCTGTGAAGTACGACCTACCTCACTGTGGCCGTAAAGGCAGCAGCGTCGGCAGGGTGGCGTCCAAGTTGAGCGGCTCGGTTCAATCCTTAGGCTCCTGCCCAGGACCTGCAGACCGTCGGAGAGAGCAGCGTCGTAGTGTGCCTTTTCCCGAAAGAAAAGGCGCACGAGCGGTGTTGGGCCCTTCCGAGAATGGATCCTAGTGGCCTTTAGGGCTGATGGCCAAAGTTGCTGTACGCAGCTCAGAATGGTCTGCGTGGGTAGATTCTGGTGGACACCCACAACCACAGCGCTGAAGTTATCATAGCGCTGGGCTTGTTCTTCACAAGGCGAAGCGGCGTCGGCTTCACTGTCGTCGGGGGCCTCAGTGTGAAGCGGCGTTGGCGGCGAGCTGGCAGAGTGAGCTCGGCGGTTGCCGGTTCAGTTTCGTCGGCGGAGGTCTCTGCTGCTGCAGCCCTGCGTGGTCTTCTTCTCCCCATGTTGGTAGAAGTTCCTGTCGAGTCGAAAGATCCAAGCGAAGTCGTCCTGTCCCGCTCACGTTCCTTCTTTTATACGTTATCAGAGGGAACAGAAGTACCGCCTCCTGCGTTCTTATTGGCTGGTGGTCATCCAATCGTTGGGGTCGCCCCTCTTGCATTGCTATTGGCTAATTATTGGTCAATAGTTGGAGTCGCCCTCTTTAAAAATGGCTTCCAAATGGGATTAAGATTTTGCCGTTGCCTCGATTAACTTTTTGTTCTCCTTTGAAGATCTCAATGGACAAAGAAAAGAGAAAGAAGAAGAAAGTAAGGAGAAAAGGAAATTGAGAATCAAAGCCTAGACCTCGGGATACCTAAGTATACACCAGGGCTTAATAATAGTTTAATATTTATTGATTATTAAAGTTTTGCTGCAGTAAGCTTCGAACTCATATCTCAGGATACCTAAGTATACACCAGGGTTTAATCTACATTGTGATATTAGTTAAATTCATTTTAATCCACCCATATATGTCCCTTACTTTAATATTTATTCATTATTAAAGTTTTACAGTAGTAAGATTCAAACTCGGATCTCAGGATACCTGAGTATACATCAGGGTTTAATCTAGAAAGTGATATTAGTTAAATGCATTTTAATCCACCCGAATATGTCCCTTAGTTTAAAATTGATTAATCATTAAATTTCTACAGCAGTAAGATTCGAACCCGGGTCTCGAGATAGCTATACACCAGGGTTTAATATAGATAATGATATCTAATAAATACATGTTAATCCATCCGTCTATGTTCCTCAGTTTAATAGTTATTAAATATTAAAGTTTTGCTAACTATGACTCAAAGTAGGGCCTCTGGATACCTGAGAACGACTTTCATTAAGCCTCGTAATGCTATAAAATTGTTATGATTTACCCTATTCGTCTATGTCTCTTATCTTCGTAGTTATTAAGCATTTAAGTTTCGCTACAGTAAGCCTTGAACTCGGACCTCTGGACACCTGAGAACGCTTTTCATTAATCCGTATAATGCAATAATATTATTGTGATGGATTCCACGCTCTAAGATTCACAGCTGATTAGCAATTAAACATTTCAGTTTTGCCGTTCCGAGAGTCGAATATGAACATCGGGATGCATAAATAGTTATTCAGCACAATACAGTTACTATTTCAAATTTATTGTAATTTGTTCCAAGCGTCTACCTGCTTTAGTTCAGGAATAAGCGTACATCAAAGTTTAAGCCTGCCAGGACTTGAACCACGGCACCTCGAGATTCCTCCCTAAAATTAAGCAATAATGACAACAGATGTGCGTCATTTTCATCTGTATTCTTATAAAAATCGTTAGAGCCATTTTTGAGAAAATAAAAAGTAATGAAAAATGTTGCATGCAAAGGGTAGTTGGGGAGTTTTCTTGAAAATCTTGGTGTAAAATCTTTGGAAGATATAAAACTTATATACCAAGTTTGCTACCTATCGGACACAGCTACGCCCGGGGATGTTTTCTAAAATCCTTCCTTTTTATTCCGGGACTCCAAAACTTGTATTTTCGACGAAATGTCGATATGAATTTATGGATCTAGTGCAATCTCTTCTCTGTATACTAGTACGTGGTAATTCCTTTAAGATGACCCAAACCAGACTCAGTCATAATTGTTTAAAATTATGTATTATCAAATAATGTAGCCCTTTAACAAAAGGTTATTCTTCTGAGTTTCAAACATCTCTTTTCTGTCGTGCTGATAACTTCACTATTTCTCCATATTGAGTAATGCTTGATGAACATGAAGGAAGCATATATGGTATCCAACTGCGATGATACGAAGATGTACAATGAGTTATATAAAGCCACGCACGATCTTTAGGGCAACATCTAGTAGCAATGGAAACTGGTGTTTTGGAATATACCTATTTCCAAAACACATTCGTATCTGGAGCAGTGGGTGCTTAAAAGTGCTCTCAAATTTTGGAAAAAGTGAGGGGTGTTTTTGAAGATGCTTATTTCACTTTGCAAGGATGGAGATCTACAGAGCAATCGGTGGTCCAAGGGCTGGTCGTTACTTCCCTACAGATTTAGGGAATCGCATAAATACCGTGAAGTATTGTCAGAATAGAGATTTTGTCTGTATTGTGTCCTTTAAGTTATGTTATGACCAAAGAACGGAGAGGACAGCTCGCACTTTTACCCAACGCGGATCTATTGTGCTTACCAACACCAGGAAGAACGGATGAGGTGAAGGAACCACAGGTGTCTACAGGCCGCAGGCATATCGGTCGACAGAGATGCGCAGAGGTCCCTAATGATTCTAGGCCTGAGGACTTGGTCACACCGGCGGGCTGTTCGGAGAATACTTCCCTCTGGCGGAACCGGGGAGAACTCGACACTCCTGAGGCGGTACAGAGAAACCTGACGTCTGGCAGGATCAAGAACTTTCCAACGAGCAAGAAACCGCGCCATCTGCCCGACACCAACCGACGCTGTACAGCCCCTAAGCCTGCCCTAAACATGAAAGGGGAAGCAAAATTATAGGGAATGAGGGAAATGAAAGCCGTGGTGGAAGAGAAAACATCCCGTCATTTGCCTTGCCGACCAGAGAAAACCACGAAAACACATGGTGAGATTGGCCGGCCCCGAGAAAGCAACCAAGGAACTCCGGAATACGAGCGTCGTATGTTGCCGCGTAACCATCTCCTAGGCCCTTTAGTTTCAGTGAAAAGCCCACAAAATATCCTTTTTTATTTTTTTTATACCAGAGAGGAGCTATTGTGCAAAAGTTACATCACATTCAGCACGAGTGTAGTGGACAATGGAGACAATAAATAAGATACAATACTCGAAAGCTGCAAGTCCTACGTCACAACAAACGGAAGAGAGGATCACGATGAGCCAACTGTTGATTATCGCACGCCTTCTTTCATCGAGAGCGAACACATGATTTCCAAACACACTTCTTACTGCTAGCAATAGGATACACACTTCTCTTCGGAAACTCGTTTATTGAAGGACTATCTCCATTGGACCTTGTTGAAAATCATTTAATATCTTCGTATATCAGTATAATTTTTACGGCTTCTGGATTATTATGTTATAAAAGTTATCTCTGCGGTTTATTGCTGATAACAGCTTATCCTCTCGACATGCTATTGCCGCCTTAATAGCTAATGATAACAAACCGCCTCTTTTGTATGTAGAAATATAAATGAAAATGTAGCACAACATTCTCCACGCATTGTCATTTAAGAGGCAGTCCCTGTATTTGTGCTGCTTGCATAAAAAGACATTATTATATTAACGTTATGTTGATCATGACATTGCGTTACCTAAATTATTTTATTTAGCCAAAATGTATCTGATTTCAGGAAAGATGTGAAAACAACTTTTAGTTGTCAATACAACTTCTCAGCTTTTGTTTTTGTTGAGCTGGTTAAGGAAATACAAGGATCGTATTATTCTCAAAGTTCATTGATGCTGATCAATGGGTCTTCCATCTGTTAAGTATGCAACACAGAATATTGGGAAAATGGCTAATGATACGAAAAAACTGATCGGACATACACTGTGCAGTATTTTACATACATATATAGAGGGAATATATACAGTATTTCAACGAACTCTATATTTTTGCAGTAAATTATTTCTTCTGGTTTCCCAGTTAAATAAAATTCAATCATAATGAAGAGGTTTTCACAAACTATTCATACAGGGGTGAAGATATAAATGTTATTTGCTTTCCAACATTAAAATACCATATTTATCAAAAATTATTTGGCTGTTTTTTGAGAATATAAACAAAACGGAAGAGCGTATTTGAGACAGAGAGAATCTCCCTGAAATCTTTGCCTGGCTTACTTAGACGGTGTCTGCATCAAATAAGAGACTGGGTTTGACTAACTTTTCGTTTTTAATGATCACGTTCTCCAAAATTGCAAGTGTGCTTTACTCGTGGTGTCTCAAAACCTGTATTCCCGGTGTAAAAATGAATCTTGAGATCAAATAATTAGTCTATCTACTATATGAAAGGGTAGATAAGGTAAAAAAATACATACTAAAGTAGCAGGCTGACTCATAAGGAAAAATCACTGTACTCACACATTCTGAAAAAATGTGTCCTTCCAGAACATGTAATGATTAAATACAACTCAAAGTCGCCCAGGGTGGCTCCGTGGATGGAGTGCAGCTTTCTGTGCCTAAGGTTGCAAGATTGATCCTTCTCCTCAACAAGCACCTTTAAAGCTGTTTAGGTAAGATGTCTTAACATTAATAGATTTACTGTCACATTAAAGGAAGCCTGTGAGACGAGACTCCTACACATTCTTTACCCTGTAATCATTAAATAAACACAGCAGTCTAATACAGTATTACACTTTGTCGCCCAGAACCATTCCCAGTTTTACTCCACCTGAACATTATCAGAGTAGTGATTACTGTTACACTTTGTCGCCCAGAACCATTCCCAGTTTTACTCCACCTGAACATTATCAGAGTAGTGATTACTGTTACACTTTGTCGCCCAGAACCATTCCCAGTTTTATTCCACCTGAACCTTATCAGAGTAGTGATTACTATTACACTTTGTCTCACACAACCATTACCAGTTTTATTCCACCTGAACCTTATCAGAGTAGTGATTACTGTTACACTTTGTCGCCCAGAACCATTCCCAGTTTTATTCCACCTGAACCTTATCAGAGTAGTGATTACTATTACACTTTGTCTCACACAACCATTCCCAGTTTTATTCCATCTGAACCTTATCAGAGTAGTGATTACTATTACACTTTGTCTCACACAACCATTACCAGTTTTACTCCACCTGAACCTTATCAGAGTAGTGATTACTATTACACTTTGTCTCACACAACCATTCCCAGTTTTATTCCATCTGAACCTTATCAGAGTAGTGATTACTATTACACTTTGTCTCACACAACCATTCCCAGTTTTACTCCACCTGAACATTATCAGAGTAGTGATTACTATTACACTTTGTCTCACACAACCATTCCCAGTTTTACTCCACCTGAACATTATCAGAGTAGTGATTACTATTACACTTTGTCTCACACAACCATTACCAGTTTTATTCCACCTGAACCTTATCAGTGTAGTGATTACTATTACACTTTGTCTCACACAACCATTACCAGTTTTATTCCACCTGAACATTATCAGTGTAGTGATTACTATTACACTTTGTTGCAAACAACCATTCCCTGTTTTACACCACCTGAACATTATCAGTGTAGTGATTACTATTACCATTTGTTGCAAAAAACCATTCCCTGTTTTACACCACCTGAACATTATCAGTGTAGTGATTACTATTACCATTTGTTGCAAACAACCATTCCCTGTTTTACTCCACGTGAACCTTGTCGGTGAAGTGGTTTCTATTATCATTTGTCTCACACAACCATTCCCTGTTTTACTCCACCTGAACCTTGTCAGTCAAGTGGTTTCTATTATCATTTGTCTCACACAACCATTCCCTGTTTTACTCCACGTGAACCTCGTCGGTGAAGTGGTATCTTTTACCATTTGTCTCACACAACCCTTCCAAGCTTTACTCTACCTGAACCTTGTCAGTCAAGTGGTTTCTATTATCATTTGTCTCACACAACCATTCCCAGTTTTACTCCACCTGAACTTTGTTGGCGAAGTGGTTTCTTTTACCATTTGTCTCACACAACCCTTCCCAGCTTTACTCTACCTGAACCTTGTCAGTCAAGTGTTTTTTATTATCAATTGTCTCACACAATCATTCCCTGTTTTAATCCACTTGAACCTTATCAGTCAAGTGGTTCCTTATACCATTTGCCTCACAGAGCCATTACCTGTTTTGCTCCATCTCAACCTTGACAGTCTAGCGGTTCCTCTTACCAATTGTCACACAGAACCGTGTTTTACACCACCTTAACCTTGTCATTGTAGTGGTTACTATTACCATTTGTGTCACACAACCATTTGCTGTTTTACTCCACCTGAAGTTTATCAGTCAGGGGTTCCGATTACCATTTGATGCAAGCAAACATTCCCTGTTTTGCTCCAACTGAACTTTTTCAGTCGAGTTGTTTCCATTACCATTTGTCTCACACAATCATTCCCTGTTTTATTCCACCTGAACCTTGTCGATCCAGGGTTTTCTATTACCACTTGTCTCAAAGAACCATTCTTTGTTTCACCTCACCTGAAGCTTATCAGTCTCATCGTTCCTATTAACATTTGTCGCAAGGAACGAATCCCTGCTTTACTCCACCTAAAGCTTATCAGTCTAGTAGTTGTTCTTACCGTTTGTCATCGAAAACCATTCCATACTTTACTCCACTGGAACCTTTGTTAGTCAAATGGTTGCTATTAAAATTTCTCTCACAGAAGCATTCCCGGTTTTATTCCAATTGAAATTTGACAGTCAATTAGTTCCTACTACCATTTGTCTCACAGAACCATTCCCTGTTTTACTCCACCTGAATCTTGTCAGTCAATTGGTTACTATCACCATTTGTCTCACAGTACCATTAGTTGTTTTACTCCACCTGAACCTTGTCAGTCAAGTGGTTCCTACTACCATTTGTCTCTCAGAACCATTTCCTATTTTACTTCACCGAAACCTTAGCAGTGTAGTGGTTCCTATTACCAACTGTCATTGAGAACCGTTCCGAGATTTAGTCCACCTGAACCTTGACAGTCTAGTGGTTAGCGCTACCATTTCTCATTGAGAACCATTCACTGTTTTTTTCACCTGATCCTTGTCAGTCTAGTGGTTTCTCTTACCATTTGTCTCATAGGACCATTCTTTGTTTTATTCCACTTGAATCTTGTCAGTTTAGTGGTTTCTCTTACCATTTGCCATGGAGATCCATTCCGTTTTACTCCAGCTGAACCTTATCAGTCTAGTGGGTGCTATTACCATTTACTAATCACATAATTCCCTGTTTTACTTCATCTGAATCTTATCGGTTTAGTGGTTCCTATTACAATTTGTGGATGAGAACAATTCCCATTTTTACTCCACCTGAACTTTGTCAGTCTAGTGGTTGCTACTACTATTTGTCGTTGAGAACCATTCCCAGATTTAATCCACCTGAACCCTATCAGTCTAGTGCTTGCTATTACCATTTGTCGTACATGACCGTTCTCTGCTTTACTCCACTGGAACCTTATCAGTCCAGTGGTTACTATCATCATTCGTCGCTGTTACTATTTGTCCCAAAGAACAACTCCCAAATTTACTCCACCCAGAACCTTATCCGTTAGTTGCTACTATGACTATAAGTTGCACAGAACCATTCCGTTTTACCCCAACTAAACTTCATCAGTCTATGATTTGCTATTACCATTTGTCACACAGAACCATTTGCTGCCTTAATCCACATGTCCCTTTTAATTCTAGCGGTTACTATTACCATTTGTTGCAAAGAAACATTTCCAGATTTACTGCAACCTGTACCTTATTGGTCAACTGGTTCCGTTACCATTCGTCGCACACAACCATTCCCTGTTTTACTTCACCTGAGCCTTATCAGTCTATGGTTACTATTACGATTTGTTAGGTTTGATATCACATTCTTCGTTCAGAAGCATTCCCAGCTTTACTCCATCCAGAAACATATCGGTTTAGTGGTTACTACTACCATAAGTCGCATGAAAGCAGACCCTGCTTTACTCCACCATGAAACTTAACAAACTAGTTGTTACTTTTACTATTTGTCACAGAGAGCCAGTCCCTGCCATGCTCCACCTGAGCCTTATGATTCTAGTGATTGCTCTTACCATTTGTCGTGCACAACCATTCCGTGCTTTACTCCACGTGAATTTTATCAGTCTGGTAGCTACTATTCAGGTTTATCGCACAGAACCATTCTCTGTTTTACTTCACACTGAACGTTATCATTTTAATGGTTCCCATTACCATTGGTCGCACTCAACCTGTCTCTGCTTTACTCCACGTGAGTCGTAACCGTCTAGAGGTTACTATTATCATTTGTCGCTCAGTACCATTCCCTGTTTTTACTCTACCTTAACCTAAACACTTTAGTGGTTACTATTACCATCTCTTGCTGTACGATTACCATTTGTCGCCCACAACCATTCCCGCTTTACTCCCCCCTGAATCTTATCGGTCCAGTAGTTCCTATCACCGTTTTTCGCCCAGAAACATTCCCTGCGTTACTTCACTCTGAACCTTATCGGTCTAGTTGTTGCTATTAAAATTTATCGCCTACACCCATTCTCTGCTTCACTTCACTCTGAACCTTATCGATCTAGCGGTTCGTGTTACCATTTGTCGCACACAACCATTCCCTGCTTTACTCCAACTAAATCCTACCAGTCTAATGGTTACTATTACCATTTGTTACGGTTGCTATTACAATTTGTCGTCCAGAACCACTCCAACTTTACTCCACCCTGAAACATATGGGTCCAACTGTTACTATTACTACAAGTCGCACAGAAGCAGTCCCAACTCTACTCCACCATGAACCTTTGCATGAACCTTTCCTGTATTACTCCACTCTGAACCATATCTGTCTAGTAGTTACTATTACCATCTGTAGCAGTTGCTATTACCTTTTTTCACGCAGAAACATTCTCTGCTTTACTCCACCTTGAAATTTATGGTCTAGTTGTTATTATTACCATTTGTCGTACAGACATATCTCTGCTTTACTCCAAACTGAACTTTAACAGCCTAGTGGTTACTGTTACTATTTGTTGCAGAGAATCATTCGCTGGTTTAGTCCACTTGAACCTTATCAGTCTAGTGGTTACTATTATCATTTGTCGCGCACAACCATTCACTGCTTTACTCCACCTGAACTTTTATCAGTTGGTGGTTGCTATTATCAATTGTCGCGCAGAACCATTTCGTGCAATACTTCACCCTGAACCTTAATAGGCAAGTATTTTCTATTAACATTTGTCGCTCAGAAGGGTTCCCTGCTTTAGTCCACCGTGAAATTCATCAAACTAATTGATACTATTACCATCTGTTACACAGAAACGTTCCCCACTTTACTCCACCTGGAACCTTATCAGTATAGTCGTTGTTATTACCATTTGTCGCAAAGTGCCATTCCCTTCTTTACTCCAACCTGAGCCTTATTCTCTAGTGGTTGCTATTACCATTTGTCGCACAGAACCATTCCCTGTTTTACTCCACGCTGAACCTTATCTGTCTAGTTGTTGCTATTACCATTTTTTCGCACAGAACCTTTCCCTGCTTTTCTTCACCCGGAACCTTATCAGTCTAGTGGTTACTATTACAATTTGTCGCCCATTCTGTTTTACTCTACGCTGAACCTTATCAGGGCAGTGGTTGCCATTGCCATTTTTCGCACAGAACCATTCCTGGGTTTTACTCCACTCTGAACCTCATCCTTCTAGTGGTTACTATTACCATTTGTCGCACAGAACCAATTCCTGCTTCACTCCAGCCTGAACCTTAATATTCTAGTGGCTCTTATTACCATCCGTTGCAAAAGAATCATTCCCTGCTTTGCTCCACCCTGAGTCCATGGGTCTAAAGGTTGCTATCATCATTTGTCGCACAAAACCCTCTCCTGCTATTACGATTTGTCACACAGAAGCATTCCTGCTTTACTCCACCAGGCCTGATCAGTCTAGTGTTTGCTATCACATTTATACGAGGATGCACCCTGCCCGCCCACTACATGTTGTATAATTCTTGGAAGAAAAATTTCGGACTTTTATACGACAGCTTTAGGAATTGTTTGTTAATATATATATTTAACATATGAGAACACAAGTTACTCCGAAAACACACGTATTTATCATAAGCCACTCAACGTAACACAAACGTCACACTTGAGTGACTTTGGCACACATTCCAATACAACAAAATTGGTCCATTGATTCAAAGCACAATTCAACGGCTGAACTGCACGACTCACTGTTATAACTCACAATAGAACTGCACTGTCTATACTGTCACTTCTAACCAAAGTCAACACTCGTCTCAATTCATCACTGACGGACTCGGCGTAAGCGTCCTCCCTTATTTAGGTCGCTTATTCAAAGCTGAACTATCTAGAAAACGAACCCACGGAACACACCGAAATGAGCTCTGCAGAACAGGTAAGGGGTAAACAAAGGGTTTTTTATTCCACATCCGGTATTGCTCCGACGACTCGTCGTTGGCTCCGCCGGAAGGCACTTCCGGTCTGCCGGTTTCAAGTGGCGCCGCATGCGCTGTCACTCTGCTCCCTTCAGGACTGGTCGTCCGGAGATCAGGTCTCATGGAAGACGCAGCTCTCTGCCGAGGTCTAAGCTGACTGGTGTGAACAGTTAAGAGTCGGGAGTCGACGAGCGGTAGGCCAGCAAGAAAAGCGGCACTGTAATATCCCAGTCCCTCTGGTGATTATCCACGTCCTTCCTCAGTTGCTCTCTTACGGTCCTGATGTACCGCTCGACCATGCCATCTGACTGCATGTGGAAAGTCGTACGCTCTTCTGCACTCCAAGCCTCTACAGTGTTTCGTTCATCAGATTCGACTGAACTTCGTGCGCTGATCGCTGTGTAATTCTCACGATATCCCAAATCAAAAGAACACTTCTCCCACTAGCCAGTTCGCGATTGTCTTGACCTCCTGGTTAGGGATTGCGTACACATCCAGTCACTTGGTGAAATAAGCCATCACCACAACAGTTACTTTTTGCCCCTGTCAGACACAGGTGCTCCCACGTTGAACTGCTGCATGCGACACCGGCTGCTAGTCTGTGGACCGCGAATTCCCGCACGCACATGACATTGGCGGCGGCACCTCTCAGTGTCCGTCCATAGTCTCAACCAATAGTACCTTTGTCGGAGCTTCTCAATCTTTCGATTGGTGTCCAAGATGTGCTCCAAAAGTCCCCCATGTAGTTCTCAAAATCCTCCGGCACCTTACTTCCAGAAAGGATCAGTTGCTCGTTTCGGGGCTTCCCGTCTGGTGTCGCCTATTCTTTAAAAACACACCTTCCTTGGTATTCAGTGAGTCCCATTGAGTCCAGCAGAACCTATAGACACTACTCCAGGATGCAATGTCCTCCCAACTTAACCTGTTTCCTGCTTCCACTCCTCACAGCAGCTGTCCCAAGTCGGCGTCCGCTAGCTACTCCCACTCCCAGAGCTACGCTATTCCATCCATGGCAGAAATTGCCGAAATCACACGGGTATCTACGGCAAGCTCCTTCTCCTCCACCCTGGTGCACCAGCCGCACTCTTCCGGACACGGTCTTCTTAGTTTGGCATCCGCATTGGAGTGGTTCAGTCCCAACTATGTTCTGATGTAAAGTTGTATTCCTGGAGCCTCTGGATCCAACAGGCTGTCTGGCACTACGGATACTTAAATTTCAGTAGCCAGGTGAGGGCGGAGTGGTAAATCTCAGGTGGAATGGGGACCGTACAGGTACTTATGGAAATGTTATAGGGCGTTGACAACCGCCAGGAGCTCAATTCGGGTACCGCAGTAGTTATTTTCCGCTTTGGAGAGCGTCTTGCTGTAGTACGCTGTTGCCTGCTTCTGGCCATCCTGGATCTGGGATAGTATGCCTCCAATACCACTGTCGTTGGGGTCAGTGTCCACGATAAAATCGCCACCCAGTTGTAGAAAACCTAAAATAGGCGCACTGCAGAGTGCTGAATTAAGCACCTGGAAGGCGTCCTCGGTCTCTTCTGTCCACATGTAAGGCCAGTGTTCCTCCATCAAACGAGTGAGAAGCCTCTGACGAACGGCGGTAGTAGCTGCAAAGGCCCAGAAAACTGCGCAACTCCCGTTTATCGTTCGGGCGAGGCCAATTTCTCACAGCCCAAGCCTTCTTCGGATCTGTGGCCACCCCAGTTGGTGAGACTATGTGGTCCAAGTAGTTAACCTCCTTGCTGAAGAATTGGCACTTCTTTGTGTTCAGTTTCAGCTGACCTGCTTCTAGTCTGTGTAAGACCTTGGTCAGGTTCTCTAGATCCTCTAAAGTGCTGCCATTGACGATGATTTCGTCCAAGTACGGCAGGTAAGCGTGGTTTGTCAATCCCCTTATAATTGATTCCACTATGCGCTGGATAGTGGCTGGTGTGTTGCAGAGGACCAATGGCATAATCGCAAATTGCAAAAGCCGTTGGTCTGTCGAGAGTGCGGTCTTTTCCTTGTCCCTGGGGTCCAGAACCACTTGCCAATATCCCGATTTCTGGACCAAGGTCGATAACCACTGGGCACCAGCAAGATTGTACACGGTGTCGTTAATTCGGGGTAATGGAAAACAGTCGTTTCGAGTGACAGCGTTCAACTACCTATAGTTCACGCAGGAGCGTAGTTCACCGTTCTTCTTCACCAAGACCACAATTGTCGGACTCTTCGATGATGCCCCTAGATCTCATGTTCTCCACCATGTCTTTACCTCTGCTTGCTTCGCCAGAGGAGCACGTCTTGGTGGTTGTCGGATAGGCTGCGCGTCTCCCGTGTTGACGTGGTGGAGTGCTCGGTCGGTGCGGCCATAATCGCCGTCCACTTGGCGGAAAGCGACCTGGTATTACCTAAGGAGGTACCGCAACTTCTTCAGTTGTGCCTCGTTCCGATGGTCGTCGACCACTTCAACAAGTTTTCCAGCAGGGACCCCAGATCTTGAGACGTTGCTGGTTCCTCAGGTCCATCGCAAGGTGATACACTCGGAGCTGGCTCGCATTCACCTAACTCCATGTCGGCCTGTATTTCCGGATCGGTGTCTAATGGATGGAGCAGTCTCACTGGCACTTCCTCCCCCAAGTCAACAATTCCCTGGCGACGCGTAATCAATCCGATGATGTCTTCCGGCCCAAAACCAGGTTCCTTGAGCTCTGACAGTTTAGACTCGTCTTCATCACCACGTTTCTTGGGGACACAATCACATCCTCAGTCAGGATCACGATGCAGATCCCCGAATGTTCATTGGGGCTCTGGAGCATCACCGCGTCTGTGCCAAGTCTCATGACCCTCCTGCTGCTGTCGATCATCGTGTCTTGGCTCCCGAGGGCAGCCATGTCCAGTATCACATCTTCAACCAACACAGAGACCAACACCCACAGCCTTACGATGCTCCGCCCTAGGGTCAACTCCAGTAGGGCTTCCCTCTCCGCAGGCAAGGTATCGTCCGATGCCGTCAGTAGTTGGTAGGACTTATTCAGTTTCCTTGACGGGAATCCCTTTGCCACGTCGGGTCTGATTACGGTCACGGATACACCCGTGTCGATTAGTACCCGGCACAAATTTCCTTGTACCCAGCCGTCCACGACGAGGCTGTCAGCCATTCTTCTGCTCAAGGTAGTGCTGCCCCGCAACGTCACTCGATGGGGTGAAGATGGCTCCTACGTGCCACTCGCCACGCCGGCGCTTATTCCTTTCCCGGCTGCTCGTCGGCTTGGTGTGGGTTGTTCTTTACTAGATGTTCTGGCAGGCCATAACCCTCAATACACACTACTGGAAAATCGTTGTTAACGTCCTTGAGTTGATCCTCTATCCTCGCCGTAGCGAATGCTTCTGGTCTTCGAGATAGGTGCCGCTGTTATCTTGGCCGCCTCCATCCTCAACGCGACAGTTAGCGCACGGTGGATTGTCTTGTAATGTCAAGCATCAGGCGCTCTCGTACCTCGGCGTTACGCACCCCGTCGACAAAACAGTAGGCAGTTTCCTGGGATACGAAACTCGGTGGGAGGGCCAGCAAAGCTTTATTCACTAACTGTTCAACTGCCAGGGTGAGCTCTTGCAGCATCTCCCCTGGCTGTAGCAGCTTTTACTTGAGTTGACTACGATAGGTTGAGGCCAAGCGATGGTTCCCGAACCGGTTTACGAGGGCCTCCCAGTTATCTCCGAACTTCGCCGACGTTGGAATCGCATTCAGAATTTCTGCTGCCCGTCCCTGGAAACTGGCTGTTAGCTGTGCGGCTTCCTGCTGTGCTGAACATCGGTTGTGTAAAGTGACGGTGGCGAATATTTGGCGGAAGACGTCGAAAGTTGATGTCCTTCCGTATTTGGGTGCCTTGAGGGGCGTGGATGTCGTGTCGCGTCCTGACGTCTCGACCTTCAAGTCCTTTAATCTCTCGCTAAGCATTTATCCCACCATGGCGTTCAGTTCCTTGGCGCTGCCGTCGACTCTTCCTTCCAGGACGACTAAACCGTTCGCCGACGTCCTCCAGTGTGTTACCGCATTGACCAATGCCTTTCATCTGTCCTTTAAGTTTTTCCATGTTTTGCTACACGCAGAGCGACTGTTCGTCAATACTAGTCGTTATTTCCGTCTTCTGCTTGGGCGTTTTTGTCTTCATTTCTTCCCTTACAATCTTCACTTCCGTTTTCGTTTCTTCCTTCGCATCCTTCATTTCTGTCTACCTCTTCTCCATTGCGGAATTCACTGTCGTTATTTCACTTCCGATTTTGTCCATCTCCTCCATCCCGGATTCCATATTTTTCTCCATCTTCTCCATTCCGGATTTCATTTTGGTCTCCATCTTCTCTATCCTGGCTTCCATTTGCATCTCCATCTTCTCCGTTTTTGGCCAATAATGTTTGTAGTACTTCATCCATAGTGGTTTTTATATTCCACTTCTGACACCAATGTAACAAATTAGAACACCGGTTATTGCGAAATCACGCTTTATTTATTAATAGCCACTCAACGTAACACAAACGTTACACTTGAATCACTTTGGCACACGCTCGAATACAGCACAATTGAATTGCTGGCCTGCATGCCTCACAGTTACAACTTACAATTAAACTACTTCTCCACTGTCACTTCTAACCGAACTCAACACTCGATTTAATTCAACACTGACCTACTCGGCATGAGTAGCCTCCCTTATATAAGTCCCGCATATAAAGCAGAACCTTCTAAAAAAAGGAACGCACGATATATATAGATATATATATGGATATATATCTATATATATCTATATATACATGTCGATATGCAAAGTTCTAACATGTAAGCAATTTATTTTTAATGACAGACTCAAAGTTTTCTCAATAAAAGAATATTACACGTGTGTTTTCCAGGTCTCCCTTATTGTTTCCATTAACTGTGTATAATTTTGTCTCTAAGGGTGGATACCCAGATTCTAGCATGTTTGTGATTAATGTCACGCTTCTTTCATATGTGCTAAGTTTTTTTTTAACAAAAGGTGTATAGTGTTCCAGATGTCACACTATCTTTCTGTGAACTGAGTATATTTTGCTTTTATAGGCTTGGTATGCGCAGGTTCTAGCATGTCAGGATTTATTTTTACTGACACATTTTTTGTATTTGGGCTAAGATTTCCTTTTCAGGAAAGAAAACTTGCAGGTGCTAGTTTGAAAATTTACTTCCGAATAGACTCTAAATTTCCATATTAACAATAGCCGTTTTAGAACTTCCTATTTTAACACTGATGCCGTTGGTTGTTCGTGCATCTTTCAGAGATTTCTGTAACAATGGGGCTTTATTAAAAACAAGAGAACAAATGATGACAGAGAATAATTAGAACTTTTTGCTGTGAATTGGGAAAGAAGTATATTCCCATAGCCAAGCTGAGATACGAAAACCATAATATTTTAAACAGGTTCAAACGTATAGGTTTATTATTAATTCTATTTAGATCTGATTCTATGTTAACAATAGCTAATTTAAAATCTACTATTTTAACAGTATGAGTATTAATCCATATCTATCTTTCAGTGCGTTTGCAGACAATGCTTGTCCCGTACCTGAAAATTTCTTGGTCTATCGATACTGAAAATGTTTGTGTTAACAGCACGCTTTTTTAAACAGCAAAAACAAGTGCTTTCTCCAAAACGCTACTCTTTGCGGTTTGTTTGTAGCTTGCAAATATTTCCCGATGTCAGCCTAGGAGGATTTGAAAAGCAGTTATTAATTTATTACATTCATTTGTTTTGGTTGAAGGCCTATCGTTAAAGAGGAGCCAAAATGTCATTGTTAGGATAATATTGCTGACAATCTCTGCTCGTTTTAAACAGATTCAACTGCACTCGAGGGTTTCGAGCTATACAAGTTAAAGGCATGGGGTTATTTCCTAATTCGATTCTACAAGCTAAAAATCGGTGTAAATCTGAAAAAAAATTATTGCTCGTAATTACAGGCAAATGCAGCGGTTTTAAAAATAAACGAACATTAAAACGTATAAAAATGCATATTGTACACTGATTCTTTGAAGAATGATTGAGATGAGAGGAAGAAACTATTGAAAAAATCACTAAATAATAGGGTATATACATGAATTTAATTAAATAAGTGTGTAAAAACTTCTACGCTATTTCCAAAGTATTTCAACGATGCAATTTTAGATTATCTTTGCGAGCGTAGTGAGTACGTTGGCATGAAACTTCTGTATATGACGCTAGAATATGCTTCTCTTGTTATGACATGCCTAAAATGTGCATGTCTCGACATGTCGGCGATAGTCAAAATGTCCCCAACTGTGACGTCATATGGTGAAGGTTAACATGTTTAAGCATTGTCGACTGCGAATGAGGTCTGTTTTCACTGTTTTGTTCAGTCAATAACGTCAGCACTTTGCATTCGAGAGGTCTCGGATTCGATTCCCTTAGGGACGAGTACTCTGGCCTTAGGTTTCTCACGATTTTCGCTGGTCTGCTGTCTAATGCTGTAGTGGTATTTGCTATCACGATTCCCTTTCAATCCATTTTATTTGCATTTTTCACGTAAATTTCTAGGGTTCAGGGTTAGATTTCCAACGATTGTTTACTCTGATCGCGGATCTTTTCATGGTTTTCGCTGGTCTGCTGTCGAATGCTGTAGTGGTATTTGCTATCACGATTCCCTTTCAATCCATTTTATTTGCATTTTTCACGAAAATTTCTAGGGTTCAGGGGTTAGATTTCTAAGGATTGTTTACTCTGATCGCGGATCTTTTCATGGTTTTCGCTGGTCTGCTGTCGAATGCTGTAGTGGTATTTGCTATCACGATTCCCTTTCAATCCATTTTATTTGCATTTTTCACGTAAATTTCTAGGGTTCAGGGTTAGATTTCCAACGATTGTTTACTCTGATCGCGGATCTTTTCATGGTTTTCGCTGGTCTGCTGTCGAATGCTGTAGTGGTATTTGCTATCACGATTCCCTTTCAATCCATTTTATTTACATTTCCCACGTAAATTTCTAGGGTTCAGGGGTTAGATTTCTTCCTGTCGTTTACTCTGATCTCGATTTTTCGTGGTTTTTCCTCTGGTCTGCTGTCGAATGCTGTAGTGGTATTTGCTGTCACGATTCCCTTTCAATCCATTTTTATTTACATTTTTCACGTAAATTTCTAGGGTTCAGGGGTTAGATTTCTGTCTGTCGTTTACTCTGATCTCGATTTTTCGTGGTTTTCCCCTGGTTTGCTGTCGAATGCTGTAGTGGTATTTGCTATCACGATTGCCTTTCAATCCAGTTTATTTACATTTCCCACGTAAATTTCCAGGGTTCAGGGGTTAGATTTCTGCCTGTCGTTTACTCTGATCTCGATTTTTCGTGGTTTTTCCTCTGGTCTGCTGTCGAATGCTGTAGTGGAATTTGCTGTCACGATTCCCTTTCAATCCATTTTTATTTACATTTTTCACCTAAATTTCTAGGGTTCAGGGGTTAGATTTCTGTCTGTCGTTTACTCTGATCTCGATTTTTCTTGGTTTTTCCTCTGGTCTGTTGTCGAATGCTGTAGTGGTATTTGCTGTCACGATTCCCTTTCAATCCATTTTTATTTACATTTTTCACGTAAATTTCTAGGGTTCAGGGGTTAGATTTCTGTCTGTCGTTTACTCTGATCACAGATCTTTTCTTGGTTTTCGCTTGGCTGCTGTCGAATGCTGTAGGGTGTTTGCTATCACGATTTCCTTTAATTTGTATCTTTGTGATTCTAGCTGATTGTTTGCTTAGAAACACTTGTTCCTTGCTCTGTTAACAGGTCGTTCATCAGCCTTACTAGCTATTCTGCATCTCCTCACACATGCGAACGCACACACCTCCAATCATGTATAAACATACATAAATACCTGTGATCAACGCTCTAAATACCCGAACATGCTCGAAGACCTACGAACACGTCCGAACATCTGTCTAACACCTTTTTTTGAAATATATGAGTTTAGACGCTTAATCATCATTTTAGTATTAAAAATTCAATACATAACCTATCAAAAAAGGTCTGTGTCTCCTCTTTAAATAGCACGATCTCGGGCATTGGCCTTCATCCTGCTAGCTATCTCTGACGTGTTAACATCGCTGATCTCTCAGAAAATAATATAAAGTGTTATCAAGGTGAAGAGGTGTACATTTCCTTGAAGAAGGATTAATACGTTATACAATTAATCAAAAAGGTACGTGCCTCCTCTATAAATAGCAGGATCTCTGACATTGGAGTTCATTCTGCTAGGTATCTCCGAGGTGATAACATCGTTCTCTCAGAAAATAATCTAAAGTGTTATCAGTGTGAAGAAGAGTACATTTCCTTGAAGAAGGATTAATACGTTAGACAATTAATCAAAAAAGGTACGTGCCTCCTCTATAAATAGCAGGATCCCCAACATTGGACTTCATTCTGCTAGGTATCTCCGAGGTGACAACTTCGTTCTCTCAGAAAATAATATAAAGTGTTATCAAGGTGAAGAGGAGTACATTACCTTGAAGAAGGATTAATACGTTATTACATCGCAGTAAAGATGAATAAGTCCTCATATAAGGATATCATTCCTAGTGCAACAGGATATTCTTGTGGTAAATGCGGCAAAGGGTTTGTTCGTAGTTATGATAAGAGAAGGCATGAGGTACGTTGTAAGAAGCTCTTCAAGTGTAAATACTGTAATGCAGTCTTCGAAGACAGTTATAAGGGCCGACGACACGAAGATGCGTGCGAAATAACCATGCCAGAGAAGAAACGTAGATTAGAACCTAAAAAACAAGAGTTGTTATCTACAATGGAGGAGTGGGACATGAAAGAATATGAAACTTCATTCCATGGACGCTTGAAATCGTATTTTATACGCTGTGAATGAACTAAGGATCTGAATATGTACCTGCATGAAGCAAAACAGCGGATAATCCAGGCCGTGCATAAAGAACTTGGTATTCACAAGAGTTTGAAAATTAATCTGTTAGCTGAGTGTAGATTGGTTAACAGTATCGGAGAAACCTGTGACAAGACATTTAAAACCAGAAATCAAGCTGTTTTCCTAGAAACGGATCTGGACTCTATGCTGGAAACCAAAATGAAGAAATTGGTTACTGAAATGGAGGAATCACAACTAAAGGGAAGCAACTGGGCTCTGCTTGCTGTGGAAGGGGTGCGCCTTCGTATTAACAAGTACAATCCGCTACGAGGAAGTAGCTACATACCCCTACCTCCATCTGTTGGAGCTAAAGAAGCTTGCATTAACGTCCAAAATTATAAGGATGAGCAATGTTTTATATATTCTGTATTAGCCAAATTTGTTGAGAAGAATGCGCTACGGCGAGCAAATACAAGCAGCTTAAAAATAAATATGACTTCAGCTGTGTTACTTGTCCAACTCCGCTTTCTCAGATACCTAAATTTGAGAAGCTTAACAGTATGTCTATCAATGTCTTCGGCTTGGATGAGAAGCAAGAAGTATACCCGATAAAGGTAGCTGAGACTGAACTACCTGAACACCGTGACCTCCTACTTCTGAGTGACAGTAGTGGAAAACATCACTACGTATATATAAAGAATAATTGATAAACTTATTCGACGTCAGAAAACTAAGCATAATACACGTGTTTATACCTGTAAGCGTTGTTTTACACATTTTGATGATCAATGCGGACGAAGTGGACTGGAAAAACTACAAGAACATGCATCCGTCTGTAATCAACATGGTATTGCAAGGGTAGTTATGCCTACAAAGGAGAAATCGATTGTACAGTTTAAAAATGTTGAAAGGATGCTGAAACTACCTTACGTCATCTACGCTGACTTTGAAAGCATTCTCGCTCCATGTCATACATGTCTCCCCAATCCTGAAACTTCATATACAGCTTCTTATCAGCAGCATGTACCCATGAGTTTCTGCGTTTACGTTAAACCGTCATCCAACGTTGAACATCTGGAAACTGGTCTTCCTAAGCATCCCTATGTATATCGTGGTGTTGATGCTGCTCAGAAGTTTATGGAATACCTCTCGTTCCTTGCAAAGTAAATTAATAATATATACAAATCTGTCATGCCTCTGAAACTTACAGATCAACAGCAGCTGGATTTCAACTCCTCTACAGTGTGCTACTTGTGTGGAAAAACCTTTACTGAAGAGAACTACAAAGTACGCGACCATGATCACATCAGCGGGGAATATCGTGGAAGTCTACATAATGAATGTAATTTAGCTTGCAAAACACCTAAATACATTCCAGTCCTCATGCACAACCTCAGTGGATATGAATCACACTTCATTGTTAAGGAGCTGGGATGCACTAGTGAGAGGGTGGAAGTAATTCCTAGCTCTGAAGAAAGCTATATATCATTCTCCATGTATGTGGGAGATATAAAGCTCCGGTTTGTGGATAGCTTCCGATTCCTCAGTACAAGCCTGGAGAAGCTGGTGAAAAATGTGACATTGTATCCTGAAACACTGAAACACTTCGGAGAAGACAAGTTGAAGTTGATGACTCGTAAGGGGGTATTTCCCTATGATTACATCACTTCATGGGATGTTTTGAACGAAACCTGCTTAGCTCCTAAGGACTCCTTCTACAATAAATTAAATGAAGTGGAAATTAGTGATGCTGACTACGATCATGCTAAAAATGTATGGGAGCTGTTTAATGCCAGAAACCTGGGCGAGTACAGCGACCTCTACTTAATCTCTGATGTGCTTCTCCTAGCTGATGTCTTTGAGACATTTAGGGAGCAAACACTCAAAACACACAAAGTCGACCCTGCACATTATTTTACCTCTCCAGGACATACATAGGATGGCATGTTACTGTACACTGGAATTCAGCTGGAATTGTTACAGGATTATGATCAATTACTCATGGTGGAATCTGGTATAAGAGGAGGTTTATGTCAAGTTTCCCACCGCTATGCAGAGGCTAATAACACCTACATGGAGAAGTATGATCCGTCGAGACCAACCCAATTTATTACCTATGAGGACGCCAACAACCAATATGGGTGGGCAATGAGTCACGCTCTCCCTTATGGTGGATTTGAGTGGGTATCGCCTGAAAAAATTGACTTAGAAAGACTGCAACAAGATGATCCTTACGGCTACATATTAGAAGTCGACATCGAGTATCCTGCAGAACTTCACGATCTACACAACGATCTAGCTTTCCTGCCTGAGTGTATGACGCCTAAGGACTCTCCTACAAAGAAACTGATACCTCATCTAGGACCTCGCAATAAGTATGTACTACATTACATGGCGTTGAAGCAAGCTCTTGATCATGGACTACGGCTAACAAAAATCCATCGTGTGCTACAATTCCAACAGTCTCGATGGTTAAAACCGTATGTGGAATTTAACAACAGACTACGACAACAGGCCGCAAATGATTTTGAGAAGGATCTCTACAAATTGTTCAACAATGCTATGTTCGGAAAAACTATGGAGAACCTGCGTAATCGTATGGATATACGGCTGGTGACAAATGAGAAGACTCTGGAAAAGTTAATTGCAAAGCCAACGTTTATCGACAGGACTATATATGCTTCTAATCTATCTGCTGTACATATGGCCTCCCGACAGCTCGTGTTCAACAAGCCTATATACATCGGTATGAGTGTGTTGGATATCTCCAAGACATTAATGTACCGGTATCACTATGATGTGTTGTTACCGTATTATGGAGCTGAAAACCTGAAGCTTATGTATATGGACACTGATTCGTTCATTCATCGTGTTACAACTGAAGATGTGTACCAGGATAAGCTACGTTTTCTTGAGCACCTAGATACTGCTGATTATAATACAAGCCATATATGCTATTCACCTCTAAACAAGAAGGTACTTGGGAAATTTAAAGATGAGGCTAATGGTAAAATCATTCAACGCTTTGTAGGGCTACGACCTAAAATGTATGCCCTAGATATCGACGGTTCAATGATAAAAAAGATTAAAGGTATAAAACGTAGTGCTATTAAGCAGTACGTCACGTTCGAGAGCTATACTGACTGCCTTAAAACCAGAGAAATTATCAGAACGCCCATGAATCTGATCCTGTCGCGACAGCATGCTCTCGCCACAGTACAAGTGAATAAAATTACATTGACACCATACGACGATAAAAGAATTATTGCTGACGACGGTATAACGCCATACGCCTATGGACATTACAGCATTACAAGCAGTGCATAAGAGAATGTAAGTCGAATATGAAGATTTTCTCGTGAGTCTACAATCTTAAAAAAATGGAGGTTATCCGTGTGCTGTATATGCAGCTAGCTGACGACCGATGAAGAAAGAAGAAGATGGAAGGGAAGGTGGTAACCCTGCCATTAGGAGCAATCCTAGTGCTAGTCTCAAGCCTAGATAAAAAGGGGAGAGACACCTACAACGAACTAAAATAAAGGTATGTTGATGTAAAACTTTTCAATTAAGACTCTCAAATAATAATAATAATAATAATAATAAACCTGAATAAAACGTCTCAATTTCACTAAAATAACTCGAGGTTATCTCTGGTTAGGGAGATTAGGTGTTACGTCTTTTGGTTATGTTACGTCTTTTTACGTGCTTATGTTACTTTCTTACGTAGTGTTACGTCTTGTTGTGTGGTTATGTGTATATGTTACGATGTGTAACGTCTTGTTACTTTCTTACGTAGCGTTACGTCTTGTGACGTGGTTAGGTTACGTGGTGTTACGTCTTGTTACGTAGTTAGGTCACGTGGCATTACGTCGTGTTACGTTGTGTTGCGTTGGTTACGTGTTTGTTACGTAGTGTTACGTTTTGTTGTGTGGTTATGTGTATATGTTACGATGTGTTACGTCTTGTTACTTTCTTACGTAGTGTTACGTCTTGTTACGTGGTTAGGTTACGTGGTGTTACGTCTTGTTACGTAGTTAGGTCACGTGGCATTACGTCGTGTTACGTTGTGTTGCGTTGGTTACGTGTTTGTTACGAGGTGTTACGTCTTGTTACGTGGTGTTACACGGTGTTACGTCTTGTTACGTGGTGTTACGTCTTGTTACGTGGTGTTACACGATGTTACGTCTTGTCACGTGGTTACGTGTTTGTTACGATGTGTTACGTGCTTACGTGCTTTTGTCATGTGGTGTTACGTCTTGTTACATGGTGTCACGTCTTGTTACGTGGATGTGTATGTTACGTGGTGTTACGTCTTGTTACGCGGTGTTACACGGTGTTACGTCTTGTCACGTGGTTACGTGTTTACGTCACGTCTTGTTACGTGGTGTTACGTCTTGTTACTTTCTTAAGTGCTTCCTCGTCTCTCTCATATAAACGCATACTCTACCATTCAACCCTTGCTATCCTAATACCTCTCCTCGGTTTGCTATCTCTCTCATATAAAACACATTCTACCTTTAACTCTGTCTAGTCTAGCACTTCTCAACGTTTCCCCTATCTCTGCCCGTATAAAGTGAATCCTTCCCTCCTTCAGCATCTGTCTAGCCTATTATCTCTCAGCGTATTCTTAACCTCTCACATATAAAGCACATTACCCCATCCTTCAACTCTCTCCTAGCATAGGATCTCTTTCCGTTTTCCATATCTTCCATACATAAATGCATACCGTACTCCTCAACCACTGCCTAGTCTACTACCTCTCCTCGCATTCCTTAGCTGTATCATATAAAGGCTATTTCCCTCCTTCAACCCCTATCCTACCTCGGACCTCACCTCATTTACCTATCTCCTCCATATAAACGCATTTTCCTCCTTGAAGGCTCACTCAACCTAGCATCTACCATCGTTTTCCTCGTCTCTTCATATAAACGCATAATCTACTATTCAACCCCTCCGAACCTAATACCGCTCCTCGATTTAGTAGCTCTTCCATATAAAACCCACATTCTATCCTTCAAGCCCTGTCTAGTCTAGCACTTCTCCTCATATTCCCTACCTCTATCATATAAGACGCATTCTCCAACTTCATAACCTACTACCTCTCCTAGTATTCCTTACCTCTATCATATAAAGGGCGAAACACCTGCCCTACCTCGGATCTCATCTCGTTTCCCTATCTCCCCATATAAACGCATTTTCCTCCTTGATGGCTCTCTCAACCTAGCATCTACCATCGTTTTCCTCGTCTCTTCAACCCCTCCTGGCCTAATACCTCTCCTCGATTTACTAGCTCTTCCATATAAAACCCACATTCTATCTTTCAAGCCCTGTCTAGTCTAGCACTTCTCCTCGTATTCCCTATCTCTACCGTATAAAGCACATCCACACTCCTTCAATCCCTGCCTAGCCTACCATCAACCCTCGTAGTCCCTATCTTCCCCATATAAACGCATTTTCCCCCTTGAAGGGCCTCTCAACCTATCATATACCCTCGTTTTCCCTATCCTTTCCCATATAAACGCAAAAAGTGAGCTCGCTCCCCCTATTATATTCTACTCACATAAGACAGAACATTAATATAATTTTAGTAACAATAAACCTAACAAATTATTATATGAGATCTATCTTTTGTATTGGTTCCAAATTTTATATATGGCTACCAATGGAAATAAAGATTGCACATGGTTTCAAACAATTCAAAAGCTGAAACATATTTTTAGGATACTGTAAATACAAGCATACCTAATAATAACAAGCCACACATTGTATAATACAAATATTGAGCATTAAGTTTACATTAAGCTATACAAAATATGTGTTAGCGTTACATGATTACTATGTGCACCGCCCAGGGAAGAGCGGCAGCTCACTATGAGCTATTGTGCAATAAGTAAACAAACATATAAAAATAAGTAAAGTATACCTTTGTAATGCAAGGTTGTTAGAAGAATCACTTTCGATTAATAGTTTAATTATTATGACAGATGTGTGAGCTTGGCATTGATAGGAAAGTAATGTGAATGTATCACTCAGATGTTTTAAGGCGTTGTCCCTAATCATTGCTTCTCTGGATTTCATGGAAAGAGTGCAGAATTTCAAGGCGAGCATATAGCGACCCGCTTTTAAACATTTGAGTATCGCTTCTGTTTCCTGTGTCCCCTTGCACCTACAACGAAATGTGTGATGAAATTTATTCTGCAAAGTTTATCTCGATCAATATGAATTAGATGGAAAAATAAGGTTTCGTAGCAACAGTTTGTAGAATGCGTATACAAATAAACGATACTGCGTAGAGAAAAATAAATATATTGAGTTTTATTTATGGACGCTCTTTAATTACTATGGTTCTTAGCGTCCCATTCTATGTTGGGTGTAAAAGATCGGACATTTTGCTCAGCGGTCTCTTTACCATGCTTGAGGTTATTTTACGTGCCGTAAATCTGCGATACGGCTCCACCGGTTTTACTTCCCGAAGGAAGCCATACTAAGGATCCTTAAGCCCGAAAAATTGCATCGCCCTCCGCAGAGTTTGTACTCGTGATCTTGGGAATCGGCTCCAAACCCTGCGGAGACGATGGATTCAGTCATATGAATGTACCGCATAAGATTTTTAAGTACATATATCGTCCTGTGCTCAAATGAGGCGGCGTCCAAAGTCTTTACTAATGTCATCGGCTTTGAATAGTTTATAGTGCATGTGATACCCCCCCACACACACGCACTGCAAGAATCTCGCGAAATGAATCCCACCAAAAACATCAGAAATGAATAGTGTAGTGCTAAGGGATACTAAAAATAAAAAAGTTAACTGTAATGAGGCACTGCGGTGGAATACACTTGTGATGAAGACCAAATATGTTCTTGCTTCCCCACTTTTTCATGACGAATTTACGTCCTTGTGTCCCTCAAAGCATATTTCTATAAGGGCTGTCCAAATTCAACTGAGTCTCATGATGGTTTCCGTGACGGTTTTTGTTTAGCATAGGTTACGCATGGAGAACGGAAGAGTGACACTTGAGTGTAATACTGTATGGTCGCTTTGTCAATTCAGTGGCGAAAAAAATCCATGGTTGGATTCCGAGACAATTCTCAAATGACATATTTGACCTCGTCAAATTTTCGAATTCTGTCGCCTGAAACTTGCTTTAGTGGTCAAAATTACATGATAGCCATACACAATAGCTCAGATCTGTTCGCATACACATACTCCATACAACGATAAATTTGAGCTCCACCAGAAATTCATCTGTCAAAGACTGAATAACTGCAAGCTACGTCATTACATCTGCATGCACCAGCATCACATTACAACCTTCTACCGAGACCAGATGGCTTCCTCACCTTCATTTGGACAAACCGTAATTACCCATATCATCTCTTTCTCTATCAACTGATATGTAAAATATTTGGTAAAGTGTTCATTTTGGAGCTCAAATGTCAGTATCTGTGGGCACACATACAATAAAATCCTTCGCTGCTTAATTTTATGGAATAATAAAGTAGGCATGTTATGGAACAGACGAAACCTGCCACTAAGATAAATATCGAAGTAAGAAATGAAAGCGCTTATTGACACAGCGGCTTCATGTAAGACCACTCAGATATCGTACGTGGGCAATTTATGAGTTTATAAATTGCGTGGGGTACATGTTCGATGAACATGTTGCAAAACAGCACTTCCAAACCCCGTCTAGAAACACAGATGTCCCTTCACTGAATATTCCATTCAACGGGACTGTGTTTATATGCCCTCTAGCACTTCCATAGTCTGTCTAGAAACACAGACATCGCGTATCTGAACGTTGGTCCTCTGGTTGATGCCCTCTGTTGCAGTGCCCTGGTCTACGGCTATTGTTGCTCAGCGGCTGATGATTTTTTTCATTCCTAATAAACTACCTATGTAACTAATTTCACTGATCTCGGGTTTTCGTAGGTAAGGGAAATTAAAATACAGTGCATTTCCCTTAAATGTGGTTTATCAATAAAATACTCATGGACGGCTAGCTTTTCCCATCTGTAACAATTCCCACCATAACAATAAATTGGAAGCCTAATCTGACTGCACACGCTTCCCACCCATATGCACACACGTGCATTCGTCGTCCAGAGAGTATCACTGTCTGTCGACGAGATTCTATAAGAGAGTGAAAATCTGGGGCTTTCTTCCCCTTTTATATCCAAATTTAGTGACATTCACCTTCCCGCCTTAGAATGTAAGGACATTTCTAATCGGTCCTCAGACCGCGTTACCTTATTATGTATGATAGTATTCTGCTCTAAAACTTTTCGCAACGTGACCTAGTGACGCGTCCGTAAGCAGATTCAATATCTCTGTCTTTCCTTTCCGTATCTTTCTCTTTCTATTTCTCGCTATTCCTTCAAGTTCCTTGCTCATTAGCTTGGTGAAAGTTGATGGGTTCTACCTAGAATTATCTTTTACCTGCAATTAGCTAGATCGCCCGCCCTTTACTTATCTAAGTTACAATCTGCTTTGTACATTCCTTGGCTACTAAATATTCTATAATCTTTCTTGCTAAATTATATTATTATGTACAATTCTTGTTTGATATTGATTTATATGTGTGTATATATGTGTGTGTGTGTTTGTGTGTGGTATATCCCCTTTCAAATTCAGCGGAACTAGAATAATCCTCGCTCTAGCGCTTCCACAGCCTGTCTAGAGACGTAGACTTCACTTAACATCCCATGCTGCGTAACGGAGCTAACATTCACTTTAGCGCTTCCAAAGTCTGCCTGGAAACGCGCGCAATGGTTCACTGAATGTTCCACGCAGCGGAACTAGGTTAATCTTACCTCTAGGGATTACAAAGCCTGTCTGGAAACGCACATATCTGTTCACTGAACATTCCATGCAGTAGAACTGGGTAATCTTCCGTCTATGGATTGCAAAGCCTGTCTGAAAACGCACACTTCAGTTCACTGAACATTTCAAGCAACGGAACTAAGTTAATCTTCATTTTATGGATTCCAAAACCTGTCAGGAAAGACAAATTTGTGTTCACCGAACGTTCTGTGCAGCAGAACTAGGTTGTTATTTTCTCTAGTGTTTGCAGGCTGTCCGTAAAGACAGATTTCACTTCACTGAGTGTTCCAGTGAACTAGGCTAATGTTTCCTCTGGCGTTTGCGAAGTCTGTCGGTAAAGACAGATTGCGCTTCATTGAACCTTCCATGCAACGGAACTATGTTAATATTCCCTCTAACATTTCCTAAGTCTGTCGTAAAAGGCAGATTTAGCTTCTACGAACGTTCCATGCAAAGGAACTATGTTAATATTCCCTCTAACATTTCCTAAGTCTGTCGTAAAAGGCAGATTTAGCTTCTATGAACCTTCCATGCAACGGAACTATGTTAATATTCCCTCTAACATTTCCTAAGTCTGTCGTAAAAGGCAGATTTAGCTTCTATGAACGTTCCATGCAACGGAACTACGTTAATATTCCCTCTAACATTTCCTAAGTCTGTCGTAAAAGGCAGATTTAGCTTCTATGAACGTTCCATGCAGCGGAACTACGTTAATGTTCCCTCTAACGTTTCCTAAGCCTGTCGTAAAAGACAGGTTTCACTTCTATGGACGTTGCATGCAGCGGAACTACGTTAATATTCCCTCTAACGTTTCTTAAGTCTGTCGTAAAAGGCAGATTTCACTTCTATGGACGTTGCATGCAGCGGAACTACGTTAATATTCCCTCTAACGTTTCCTAAGCCTGTCGTAAAAGACAGATTTCACTTCTATGGACGTTGCATGCAGCGGAACTACGTTAATATTCCCTCTAACGTTTCTTAAGCCTGTCGTAAAAGACGGAAATCGCTTCACTAAACTGCGGTGAAACAAGATTAATCTTTCCTCTTTCTGTGTTTCATTTGCATTAATGACAACGAATGGTCGCATTTTACCCTTGGTTTAGTATATCTAAATGATTAATAGGGTAATTAGATGTATATTTAATTATACAGATGTAATAATTGGTATTGGCTATAAATAAGCAAAACCAATTTTAACGAATTGGTTTCCGAGATAAGGTTTTAGTTTGTTATCGATTATATTTGGCAATCATACTGAAATTCCAAATATGTGTAAGATTTTCTTAAATTCAAACACTGGAATTTGAGGCAGTATTTTTAACATTTAAATGATTTCAGTCTAACAATATAATATAAAATATAATAACATCCCGCCTTAAAGCAATGTGTGTATAAATAACATAAAATGTATGTAAAAGTCATTGCATTATGTTTATATTATTATGTACGTTTTAATAATGTTATGTGCATGTATTAGGTAATTTAACAATGTAGGAGCTGTGAGAATATAGGTCAAAAGTTGCTAACAATGAGGTAAACTTGAGGCAATAATGAATTGGAAAGTTTAATAATGCTACTAGTAATTCTTGGAGCAACAATAATGTAAATTTTTAGACAGTTTATAAATAGCCAATCGACAACCAGAAAACCTGAAAGTTAAATAAAAGTATTCTATTGGAATAGGATTAGCCAATCAGAGACTTGAAATAGATGAAATTTGCAAATTCAGGCGGTACAAGCCAGTTGCTAGTAGACAGCGTTCCTAACTGGACGCGAGACGCATCCTCGAGAAGTTTAATACGTATTCAGTGTGAGACGAAAATTCATTATAAAGTTTACGTGTTAGAAAAAGTGCAAATAATTATTAAACAATCTCACAGCTCTCTATTTCAGTGAAGTGTTATTTAATCCTGTGAAGGATTAAGAAATGGAGTGAAGCATAAATTATAATTTGTGTAAGCCTACATTCTTTAGCCGCACCACTCCCTGTTAAAAAAATACATGTCTACAAATTAATACTGACGCAGCCGAGGCAAACATAAATATATAATATTTAAAGAAAACATTAAAATACAAAGTTGATTCCTACATATTGGGGCAAAGGCCACCGGAACTTTGTACCATACGTGCGGCAGTTACTTCATCAAGTTTGGCTTTCCATACGTGAAGCTAAACCCTCCTTCAAATGCATCCATCTACTTATATAACTCAGATTTTATTTGTAGATAATATAGAAAGAGATTACCTTTTGCTTTACTTTTAAAGTAAGTTATGTAATTAGACCAGCTAGCTGTCGAAAGTACCAATGATACAATGCTTGCTAATAATAATTATAAAAACAGTAATGATACTCGTTTTATTTCTTAACATCGATAGAGACAACAAAAGTGACACTTTTAAAGGAAAGCACCTGGTGGTATAAATGATCTTACAGGGACTTACTTTGTAAGTAGCGTTTAATTTTAAATATTTGATGGAAATTTCAATACATCTCTTCTTAATTACTCTCATACTATGCACAAGTATATACCAAGTTTAACAATCCCAATGGTAATACAACGGAGGGGGACACCTCGCGGACTGCGACCTACATACATCTACTGTGAAGAGATGAAATGAAGGAACCAAAGGAGGCTACAGGCCACAGAGACGCGCGGAAGTCCCTAATAGTTCCTGGCTCCAAGACCATTCCCACTACTGGAGCTGTCCAGAGAGGACGATGAACGACCCGTCGACCAAGCAACTCTCTGGTGTCCGCGGGGAGCACTCTTTCCCTTGGGCATTCATCCGCGCCATCTGCCCGGCACTACCATACGCCACGAAACCTAGAAGCACACCTGAATGATAAGAAGAAAACGTAATGAAAGGGGAATGATGGAAAGAATTCGTGGTAGATGAGAAACCACCCCAGCATTGGCCTACCAACCAAGGAAACCACGAAAAATGCAAGTTAAAAGCGTGCGGGAATAGAACCCGGGAGCTCCCGAATGCGAGTCTCAAACATTATCGCGGAGCCACCTCGCTAGGTTAAGAATCGCATGTAAGCATGCTCAGAGCAGAACCTGGGAAACTGAAAGATCCAAAAACTAAAACTTTCAACTCTTCTTCTTTTCCTTTTCAGGCGCACAGCTACGTCCCATTCATTCCATAATACTTTCTCTGTAAAAACTGACAAACAAAATGTGACCATTTCTTATCACCTAATCTGATAATGTCCGAACTGCATTATATTACCTCTAAAATGTCCTTAGCATTTGTTCCTTTCTTTATTTATGACCAAAAGGAATATTTCGAACACATGCTGTTTCTGTAAATTAAATTTTCTTTTTTTTTTAGTCACTTCATAGAACGAAGGCAATTCCAGGAAACGAATACAGAAAACGTGAGTGGTACTGGGCAGAATGGCTTTTTCGCCCATCTACAAGGCATCTAATTGATACAGTTCTCGGCAGCTAGATAAAGGGCAGTTGTAACTGAGGTGATAAAAATACTGTTGTACGTGACCTCCTTTAGAAGGATTCTGATAAAACCAAAATTACATTACCTATCTTAGTTCTTCTAAGAGTGAAGAATCTTTCGTGGGGAGAGAACGGTACCTGTACCCTTATGCTTAGAACGTAGAAATTATAGATTTATATTTTGAATAATGTTGTGCAGGAGATGCGTAGTATGGTTAACATCTCTTGAGCAAACTTATGAATTGATTTGTTTAATCTAAAACGCACATCAATAATTGGACGTATTTTTTCACCCATGGTTTGACTTATCAAGTATAACTGCAAAAATTATATGCATTTAGCCAGGTTTCATGAGTGAGAAACGGCTAGCCACGCATAAAAATAATAAGTAAATAGCAATAATAATAATCATCATAATTAATAATGTGAAAGAGCGCGCTAACTTCGGGTTTGATAAATTGGGCTCCATTTTAATATTTCTAGGACAAAAATTGAGTCTCGCCTAAATTTTCGTGATGGGTAAATTGAGTCCCGCGACCCGTAATGTTAGGTGACAAACTTTCCCCTCCCACTTTGTGCAAATTCGGGACTGCGCAACCATCTGGCAGGTTGGTGTGGTTAAAAATGCTGTCTTAATAGGGTGCATAGTCCCACAAAGCTTTATGTCCTGGTTACTCAACTTTGTCAACTATTCCCTAAAAATGTTTCTTTTTCCATTACTTTGTTTCTGTTTTTTCCTGTACTTCGTAACTGAACATACACATCTGACTGTATGACGCTCAAGGCATTAACGAATTGCTAACTGTTCAGGAAAGATTGACAGCTATTTGTTGTTCGATTTGGTAGCTGTGAAATGAGCCCAAATAGCATGGGGAAACATTCAATCTGCCGCAATGTACGAGTATGTCTCCAGAATGTCGCAGAACTACTGAGTAGAGAAAGTCGTGCGAATGTCGGAGTAGGAAAAGTGGGTCGAGAAGTTTATGTGAATGTAAGTGTGAGAAGAATGATACTCGAAAAACCTGTGAACATATTCACAAACCGACTATGTCCATCTGAGTGTGTAGAGAAATTGCTGTGAATTTAGATCCAAGAAGAATGGTGCATGAAAACTCTTGAGTGTAAATACGAGAAGAAGAATAATACGTGAAAACACTGTGAATCTGTTCACAAAACCCATTATAGCCATTTGAGTGAGCAGAGAAATTAGTGTGAATGTACTGCATTAGATCCTAAAGAAATATTTCAGACAAGAAGCAAGCTCTGCATTTTTTATTTAAAAAAAATTCAATGTTAGATAATTGATTTTTTAGTAATGAAGTTGAGATGAACATATTATCTTTCAAACACGGTATCGTGCAATACACTGTCAATACCTACACTCTGTTTTTATAAAGTTGTAAAACATTTAAAAGAAACTCACTCGCCTCGCATTTTTAGTGGATGAATGTCCTGTAGAAATCAAAATAGCTATTTAGTTGATTCCCGCTGGCGATTCACTGTTAATTATCTCTGATTTAATACGCGAAGAGTGGCTCTACCCTTTTTTTTCTTGGGGCGGCCCCACACCCGTCGTCCCCGGTGACGGTCATCCTCAGAGGCTACATCGTCTCCCCATGCATGTGCTGTTAGTAGCTAAACATGCAGGCTAAGGGGCGCTGCTTTGTGCGTAGTTGCGTTCAAATGTGTGGCGAAGGTGGAAGCACGCCGGTTAGTATCGCTTAGTTCTACTCATGCTAGCATGCGGAGCATGTAAGCGTGTTGGTGCGGTTTCCCGACGGCGCCCAGGGGGTTATAGAGTGCAGTGAGCTATTGGTGTTGGTGGTAAGAGATGCGTTTAGAGCTACGGCTTACATCTAAATCAGATGGCGCGAGTGTTGTAAGGTTATGGTGTACGGAATGGATGATGTGGCGAGGGTCTACCGTCGGTTGCCGTGGTGTAGATCCGGAGCTCCGCGGTTGGGTGGCCGGTGAGCTGTGGGCCCTTGCTGCGCTGTTCGTGGTATTCCCTATGCCATTGGTGGGGGATTGGCAGAAGATGAAGAGTGGTCGTTGTGTGCTTCTGAAACTGAAGGTGCTATTATTGGCAATGTGTAATCAATGGGAGTATCACTGGATTAAGCGGTTGAGGAAATCGAGGAACTCTTCAGCTGGGGTTTCATTGGTTATGGAGCGGTTAAAAAGTAAGAGGGGCGTTTGTGTTTGTTGATTGTGGTTTCGTATGTGCCTGGTGTTTGAATTAGGGGATTTGGGTTTTGGGGGTAGTTGTTGTACAGATCAGCCACAAGCTTTTTTTATGAACTGCTCTATATTGTTGCATTTTGAGCTCCTGTTGGAGAAGTTTTCAGGTTGCATGTTTGGGTACTTGAGCGATTATACGGAGGATTTTGTTTTGGAGAGATTGAAGAGTGTTAAGTTGACTTTGGCTGCATACCCCAAACGGGGGCCGCGTAGGTGAAAATTAGACGGAGTAGCGTCTTGTACAGAGAAAGTCCCAGACGTAGCTATAGTGTGCTGTTGTAGTTAATGAGCGGGTATAGCTTACACAGTTGGGTATTGGTTTCTTTACGTACATTTAGTATATGTTGGTTCCATGTCAGTCCTTGGTTCATGGTAATACCAGGTAGGTTGCCGTGGTGGTCCAAGGAATGGGAGTGCCAAAAAGTTGAATAGCCGGCATTGTGCACGCTAGTTGATGGTGCTTGACCCGTTTTGTGAAAACTATTGCTTGAGATTTAGTGGGGTTTACCTTGATGCGCCATTTGGTCAGCCAGTCCTCGTGAGCTGTGAGGGCTCGCTGAAGGCGTGTAGAAATGTGCTTCAAATCCCCTGATTGAACCGTTAATGCGGTATAGTCAGCGTAGAGGTAGAGGACAGTGTTGTTAGACTTTGGGATAACGTTCATATAAATTGTGAACAGTACCGGCCCCAGTATGCTCCCCTGGGGGACGCCGGCTTGAATGGGTCGTACGGTAGAAGTGGAGGAGTTCACACACGAGTGGAATTTGCGAGTTTAATGACCGTGTCCGGGAAGTTGAACAGAAACTGACTTAGTTTTCTCAGCAGTCCCTCTTGCCACACCCGATCAAAATGCCCGTTCCATGTCCAAGAATACTGCACCGGTGCTTTTTGGAGTGCTAAACCGGAATGTTATGTGTTCCGTAGTATGAGGAAGTTGAAGTGTGGTGCAGTGTTTGGCGCGGAAACCAAATTGTTCAGGGATGAGCACGTTGTGCCGCGTGAAGTGTGCATCCAGGCGTTTCAGTATAACCTTTTCCTACAGTTTGCTGAGGGTGTTGAGCATGCTAATGAGTCTGTAATTGTTTGGGTTTGTGTTGTCTTTGTTTCTTTTAGGGACGTGTGGGATCTTAGCCTCCTTCCATTCTTCTGGGAACGTTCCATGTTGCAGCGCATAGTTAAATATTGCTGCCACCGCCAGAAGGGCACTGTGCGGTAGATGTGTAATAGCAATATTGGGGATGGGATTCGTGCTTTGTGCTTGTTTTGTTGTGAAGGTGTTTTTTTTCATCCGTGCGATTTCGGAAGGGCAGGTTTTGCGAGTGGGTTGTGTATTTGCCGTGTGTGGAATTCCGCTGTAATAGTAGTTGTTTCCCACACAAAGGCGGGGACAACTGGCTGGGGGTTTGGCACGAGGATCTCCTGAAGAGCATCTACAAGTGCTTCAGTTTTTTGGTGTCAGTTGTGTCTATGTGCTGGTTGTGGTGTAGAAGAGGGATGTTAACTGCTTGCTGGGTGAGACAATTGGCGATGCGCCAGACGGATTGGTTCTCTAGGTCCAGGTTGGAGAGGGTAGCGTTCCATTCCTCGGCCGCGTGTCTCGCGATTCGTTCTCGGACGGTCTCATTTAGTCGGCGTAGTTCATCAAGGTCGGCTTGGTGTCTTGAGCGTTGCCAGGCTCGTCTAGCTGTGTTGCGTTGGGCTGTAAGTAGCTTCGGATCAGGGGAGAGGCGGGGCTACCGCCGCTGTGATTGGTGATCAGTGCGGCCTGCGTTATTGCGTAGCTGATAGTGTTTTCCAGGAGCTGAGTGGCATGTTCCAACTCGGCATCGGAAGTGATGTTGCCTTTCGGGAGTTGTTCGATGATTACGGAGGAAAAGAGTTCCCAATTTGCCTTATTGAAATTCTGACGTGGTAGCCTGGGTACAAGGGCGAAGGAGCCATTTCTTGTGATTATTACAGACAGGTGATCGGAGGAGAGGTCATTAATGGTGCGTAGGGCAATGTTAAAAGAGATATTGCGGGCTATGGCTATGTCTAGAATGTCCGGGTGTAGGTTTCGGTTGGCCGGGACAAATGTAGGTTGGTTGGCACATAGATAACAAAATCGGTTCTCGTGTTGTAGGAGTTTGCTGCTGGCTGCGTTGGATGTGCAGCAGTTCCATAACGGGTGCTTGCAGCTAAGGTGACCCGCTATCAGGATGGTGGTTAAGTAAAGCGTCCAGGTCGTCGGTTTCCAGGTCGCCTGGTGGATTGTATACTGAAATAACTAGGACATGAACGATTGTTGCTTCGGTAGGGATGAATGGTGGTAGCGGGGCTTGGTTGTGTTGGGTGCCTCTTTGATGGCAATTGCCGTTTCCCCGCCTCGGAATGTGCCATCTGTGCGGTAGACTACGTACCTGGGTAAGTTGAGTTTGTCAGTAGCATTTAAGTGTGTTTCAGTGAATAAGGTGACGTCTGTATGGTGTTTGATCTTAAAGTTAGTGCATTCTGCTTTCCGACGGCGAATCCCGTGAGCGTACCATGTCATAATCCTTAGACTTTGCCTGGTTGCCGTGTTATTGGTTTGGTACGAGTGGTCTGACTATGCCCATTGGTTGTCGGGTAGTTTCAGCGCTGCCGGCTGAACATACCAAAGAAGTCAGCGGGTTCATGATGTTATTCATGAATGCATCAGGCCTTGCACTGAGTTCCTGGAGTAATGTTATTGCCCTGTCTCTAACTTTCTCCCTGCTGTGTGCTCCTTGTCTCATTGATATTAGAAGAGATTCGGCGGCTGGGGCATACTGTGTATTCTCATTCTGATTGGTCTGTGATTGTCCCGCCGTGTTTATGGGTCAGCGTGGTGGAATCACATTGTTCATTAAAGGCGGTGTCTTTTCATTGTTGCTGCTTGGATTTGTCGTGGCATTAAAAGGGAAGGACCGGCGGATTAATGTTTGGCATCCTGGTGTTGTAGATGCCTTGCGTAAATCCCTTGTTTTCTGATGCCGTTCGGGCATTCTTTGAGATGGCGGCCGCATGGTCGTTGTTTTATGCGTTCCCTTCATTTGCAGTTTCCGTATGCGTGGTAGGCATGTATGCAGCTGCGTTGGCGTTTAGCCGGGATGTGCGGCTTTGTAAGAGTGCCGATTGCCTTCGATATTCACAGCAGGAGCGCCAGCGCACACCATTCCCTTTGCACCATTAAGGGCGCATCGCCTGCGTTCAACTGGGACTGAGAAGGAGGCTGATTCGTGCTCCCCCGCGCATTTCGAGCAGACTTTTACCCTGCATAGGCAGTGTTTCTCAGTGTGCAACAGGAGCTGGCACCTGTTGCACTGTGCGGAACTGCTGTGTGGTCCTATACTCGGATTTTGAAGGGAATAATTTCGGGCATCTACTTTAGGTTACCCCTATCATCAGGAGAGCTCCCTCCACCATGTAGATTGGGAGGAGGGTGTGCTGCCTGTGTAGTGTTTTAGCGGGGTTGTGTGTGTGGGTTTTAAGCCCGCCATTATGAGGTGGTTGCTAATCTCTGTCTCAGCATGGTCTGCGTAGATCGGCCCAAGCACCACCCTGTGTGATCTCTCGCCTATGTTTCTGGTCATGCTGAGATTGATATTCTTACCCTGAAGGTACATATTCAGGGCTGGTAGTCAGCTGGAATTCTAGTACGAACCACGAAGTCCCCGGAGAAGGGGGCTCTGGTGATCACGAAGCCCTGGTTCTGATGTTCTAGGCCGCTTATCTGTGAACAGTGCTGCTTGTTAACATACAGCGATGGTTAAAGGCTAGTGATGACCGCCTCAGCATACGCCTGTGCGGTGCCTTCTTAGGCGGTGCCGGCAGTGACCGTAGATTGGCCAGGCGCCGTAGCAACACCTGTGCCGGTTGCGTTAGAGGTGTCCCCGTGGGTGGGTTGTATGGTGCTGCTATTGTAGCTGCCGGTTGGCTACTGGGTCCGGCTGCTGCTTCTGCTTGGGCAGGTTGAGGGATTGTAGGTGTGGCGGAGTGAGGTTTGTGCTGGTCGGAAACAGATGGGGTTGAGACTGCCGATGGGCGCGACGAGTGGTCGCTAACATCAGGTGTCGGGGAGCGAGGGCTATCAGGATCAGGTGGAACTGGGGCAGTTCTCACAGCCGGTTCATTTGTTTGTGCTTGTCTCCGAGTCATGTATACCATTTTTGGACGGCTCGGAGTGCTTTTGGCGCGTGATTATGTCAGTCTATTTACTTACCATTTTTTTATTAATGTGTGTGAGTTTTCTCTCTAAGTAAAAGAGGGAAGAGGAAGAGTGCCGCAGGTACAAACCGGACTTTCTGCTCTAAGAGTGTTCCTGTGGCGGAAAAAGTATTTGAGAGGAGTCCTTAAGTACTAAACAGAACAGAACAGAGGAAGGAAGGAAGGAAGAGAGATAAAAGAGGCAACTCGTAGTCACCAAGAGGCGTGAGCACCAGAGGGCCGGAACACGTAATGGTTCGCCGTGTAAACCGTATTCCCTAGGGAAACGTTGACTGTGGCCGTGGTGCTCTACATAATCAAGCCTTATATACTCCTAAAGCACCTTATGGCGCATGCACGTCTTTGGGGTGGTGGTGTTTACATGTCACGTGATTATTTTACCCAATGTGGTTATATCAATTCAGGATCTCTGTTAGGGATGGAGTGGTCTGTATAAACGGTTATCAGTCATACTTGAATAATGTGATCCGTAAAAACAAATTTACCTTCAAATCCATTTTATCTGTGAATATAGGTTCATTTTTAATAGAACTCGTAAATTACTTTAACCATGTTTTCTGGAAATTCAATGGCTTTTTAGCTACAACAATGTCCTATTTGTAATACACACTGATTTTTGCCTTCTGACATAAATACAGAGAACCTCATGTATTCATTGACCATCCCAAACCATCGAGTAAACGTAATGGCAGTGTATTGATTTTTTTGAAAAGAATATAACTGAAATGCTTGAAAGGGCATAAGCAATAAATATTCTAGAGAGAAGGTTTTCTTTCTAGCTTTGTTGAAAAAACCATATCCTGTCATGCATTCACAGAAACCCTCCAGCATCTCTCTCTTTCCCTCACAGGGAGAGATGACCAGCATACTGAGTTTCACTGTAATGTATTTACACGAGCTATAAAAGTTTTTGTTTTGAATCTGTACAATCATATCTCTCTGCCTTCCCTCACAGGGAGAGATGATAAGCGTAGAGAGTATCATCGTAATATATTTACACGAGCTATAAAATGTTTATGCTTTGAATCCGTGTACTGGTATCTCGCTCTCACTCTCCCTCTCTCTATGAGAGGCGTGATTTTAGCATTGAATGAAAGTACAGATTATTATCGTAATGTATTTACATGACTTATAAAATATTTTGCTTTGAATCCGTGTACAGGCATCTCTCTCTCCCTCTCTTTCTCTCTCAGGGAGAGATGACAAGCGTACTGAGTACCATCGTAATGTATTTGCACGAGCTATAAAACTTTTTGTTTTGAATCTGTGTACAATCATATCTCTCTCCCTTCCCCTCACAGGGAGAGATGGCAACCGTAGAGAGTATCATCGTAATATATTTACACGAGCGATAAAATGCTTTTGCTTTGAATCTGTGTAGTCATCTCTCCTGCCGACTTTAAGACGAAACGGGGCGGTTACTGTAGGCATAAAAGATCAATGACTGATAAAAGCAATTTTTTACTTTTTAAATCATGAAATGTCCTACAAGAAGATTTTCAATAACGCTTGGTGCTAGTATTTTTTCGCTATAATAAAAAGAATGCGATATTTTGTACACATTATGTTAGTTAACATTCTTCTTCAGACTGTACCTCAACTGTTAAACACGTGTCTCTGCAGTGCAAAGTTCGCATTGCATCTCGTTACCGTAACAATAGACCTTTTTCACTCTAAACAGATAGCTAGGCAATGAATAACACCATCGACCCTTCCTGCCTCTATTCATTCAAATCAGCTTGAAAGAAGACCGAGTCCTTTTCTTACTGCACCGCTATAAGGACTAGACTTTGTGAGAGAAGTGATTTTAAAATTGCTTTACACTGAACCCTCAAATTTCATAGGGAAATGACACCGTTTCCATAGGTAGTGGTGGAATACAAGTTCTTTCCTTAGAAAGACAGCATTATTCCACATCATCTCGCAACACGGCTTGGAAATCAATGGTTAATTTTTTTTTATTATTTTTTTCGGTGCGGGGTTTACAATATGATGCATGTGTACACCAGTGGTGTTCTTAAATCCAAATATTACTGTTTGGTATGTGCTTAGGGTTTCACCGCTTGGGAATGCAAGGTTTTTTTTTTCTTTGGGAATGTTTCTGTACCCTCATGCTTTTTCCAACGTATCGATGGTTCACATCGGTTTTTTTTTTCTTAGAAAGACGCAGTCGGGTAGAATATGGCTTGTACAACACGTGAGAGTTTTCTTTGTGTAATCGTTATTAAAAGTGGAATGAGGTATTCATTAGCATCTATAAGCGGTCTAGAACGCCAATGATAGTATTTTAAATTGGATATAGACCAACACATGAATCGTGAGAAAGAAAATATGCCCCACCTCCTCAATATAAAAAGATGCCAACCACGAATGAATAGACCATTCAGGGGACAACAAAACAAGATAAATTACACTCATATCTTGACAACAGCAATCAGGGGAGGGATATAACACACCGCAATGTTAACTTTGATGCTTTCCGGAACACCTGCGGCTTCCACCCTCTCTAAAACGACCTATAGGAAGTTTAGGGGTGGGTTTTCTTTCCTTGGGTAAACGCTAGGAAAAGTCGAATTATGTATTCATTAGCATCCATAAGTGTGCTAGAACCCTAATGATAGTATTTTAAATGGAATATAGACCCGCATGTGAATCGTCGGAAGCAAAACATAACCTCACCTCCTCAATATAAAAATACCAACCACGAATGAATAGACCGTTCAGGGGACAACAAAACAAGATTAATTACACATATATCCTGGAAATGGCAAGCAGGGAGAGCGGTATAACACCTGGCAGTGTCAATTGTCATCCTTTTGCTCGACAAACAATACAAAATTTATGACCCCTATTGTTGGTATTCTCCAGGAATGTGGGTGAGGGTTATTAATTTATGGGCATCCTATGCTAATTTTATGCCTGATCTGGCGTCTACACTCACGTTCTCTAGTCTAGCCACCGTATTTCTTAACTGCTTATGTGGGACGTATATCAGGAGCTGCTCTTGCCAGGCCAGGTAGTTCTGTTAGTTAAGAAGTGATGAAGTGAAAAGTGGACAGTAAACAGTGCCAGTGCACTTCAGCTGTTCAGTCGTGATTTGATTAGTCGGATCAGTTGAGTTGTACATGTTCCGTGTCTGTGGCAAAAGTGACTCAAGTGTAACGTTTGTGCTACGTTGAGTGCATAGTGGTAAATAAAAGGTGTTTCGCAATAACTGTTGTTCTCGTTTGTTACATTTGTGTTAGAAGTGGGATACAAAAGCCAGGATGGTGGAAGCGCTTCACAAATCATTGGCCAAAATGGAGAACACGAAGGCTAAGATGGAAACAAAAATGGAATCTGAGATTGGAAAGATGGAGAGTGATATGAAGAACATAAAATCCGGAATGGACAAGATGCGAAGTGAAATAGCAACAGTGTATTCGACAATGGAGAAAATGTAGACAGAAGTGAAGGCTGCAAAGGAAGAAATGAAGACAGAAATGAAGGGTGTAAAGGAAGAAATGAAGACGGAAATGTCCAAGATGAAGGCAGAGTTACCGACAAAAGTTAATGAACTACTGACCGGCGAGAAGAAGGAATTGGAAGAGCTCGGTGGAAAAGTGAAAGAGCTTGGCCAACGCATTAACGGCCTGGAGGACTTCGAGGAACGGCTTAGCGTCCTAGAGAGAAGAATCGACAGTAGTGCCAAGGAACTGAAGCCCATGATGGAAGAAGTACTTCACGGAATACTTAAGGACTTCAAGGTCGAGACGCCAAGAGACGACATATCTGCACGCGTCAAACCACCCGAATACGATGGAACATCAACTTTCGAAGTCGAACGCAGACATTTCGCCGCCGTCGCCGTCCACAATCGATGGTCAGCAGAGGAGGAAGCCGTACAGTTGATCGTCAGCCACTAGGGTCAAGCTGCGGAAGTACTAAATGCAATTCGGACGTCGGCGGAGTCCGGAGACATCTGGGAGGCCCTCGAGAACCGATTCGGAAACCATCGCTTTGACGCAGTCTATCACAGTCAGCTTAAGTCAGGATTGCAAAAGCTAAGGGCCACGCTGCAAGAGCTCACCCTGGCAATTGAACACCAGGCGAACAACCTATGATGAACCTCCCGCCCAGCTACATGTCGCAAGGTACAGCGTATTCCTTTCTTGACGGGGGCGTCACGCCGAAATACGACAGCGTCTGATGCTCGACGAATACAAGGCCATTCACAGGGCGCTAACGGCCGCTTTGAGGATAGATGTGGCGTAGGTAACAGCTGCCCCTACATTAAAGACCAGGGGTATTCGATACGAGGGGGACGCAAGGACAACCCAAGGACGTCGATGAAGATCTTGAAGTGATGCGTGTTGGAGGTGTAGTCAGTCAGGATTGCCCACACCAAGCCCACCATCAGGCGGGACAGAATAAGTACCGGCGTGGCGAGGGGCACGTCGCGGATGTCATCACCAGCTCCTCTAGTGACGCTGCGTGCTTTGGCCAGAAGAGAAGATGACAGACTCACACAGGCGGCTGTATACAAGCAACCTGTGCCGGATACTTGTGGACACAGTGGCAGCCATAGTGGCAATCAGATCTAACGTGGCGAACGGCTTGCGGCCAAGAAAACCGAATCGCCCCAAGGTATCGAGCGATAGCTTACCTTGTGGGAAAGGGAACTTGCTGGAGTTAGTTTTTGGGGAGGTGCATCGTAAGACTGAGGGTGTTCTCGCGGGAGTTGCTGATGATATGATACTGTGACTGGATGCCCTCAGGAGCCACGAGGCGACGATCGGCGTAGACCGGAGTGTCTTGAGACTCGGCCGAGAGGAGGTGACCTTCCAGAGCTCCAACGAACATTCGGGATCTGCAGGATGTTTATGAAGGAGGATGTGGTGTTTTCCGCAAGAAGTGAGGCGATTGTGAAGGCGCGTCTGAAATGCCAGCGCTCAAGGAACCTGATTTTACATCTGAAGGCACCATTGTACGGATTATGCGTCGTAAGGGCATTGCTGTCTTGCCGGGAGAAAGTGCCAGTTAGACTGTTGAATCCATCGTAAACCGATCAGAACATTAACGCCGCAATGGAGTTGGGGAATTTCAGACAGTTGTGAGTGTATCGCCGTGTCACATAAACAAGGAGCCAGCACCGTCGCAAGACCTGGTGTCCCGACTGGAAGACTTTCTGAGGAGGGCGGCTGACCATCTGATTGCACCACAACTGCAGAGGATCCTGCATTTACTTAGGCATTTCAGTTTTCCTTCAGCCAAGGGGAATGCGATAACGGCCACACCGACCCAGTATTCCTTCACGTCGACAGCGCAGACGCTCGACCTATACGTCAACCACCAAAGCGTGTTTAACTGGCGAAGCAAGCGGAGGTACGACACATGCTGGAAGACATGGGATACAGGGGGACTGTAGAAGTCTCCGACAACCCTTGGTGCTCCCCTGTCTTCCTGGTGAAGAACGGTAAGCTACATTTCTGCGTAGACTGTAGGAAGTTGAATGCTGTCACCCGAAAGGACTGCTTTCGCTTACCCTTGATAGAGGATACCCTAAACACTCTTGCTGGTGCCCAGTGGTTCTCGACTTTTGACCTGAAATCCGGATACTGGCAAGGGACAAGGATAAGGCGACATTCTCGACAGACCAAAGGCTTTGGCAGTTTACGGTTACGCTCTTTGGCCTCTACAACGCGCCAGGCACTTTCAGCACCTGGTCGAATCAATGATGAGGGGATTGGCTTACAACGCATGGCTGCCATACCTGGATGATATGATCGTCATTAGCAACAGCTTCGAAGACCATCTCGCGAACCTGACCATAGTTTTACACATACTGCAAGTAGCCAAGCTGAATCTGAAAGCAAATAAGTACCAACTCTTCTGCAAGGAGGTTAACTACCTAGGTCATTTAGTCTTATCAACTTGGCTGGTCACGGGCCCGTAGATGGCGCAGGCTGTGAGAACTTGACCTCTCCTGAGGGATAAAGGAGTTTTGCGCAGCTTTCTGAGCCTATGCAGCTACTACCGCCGGTCATTAGAGGTTTCTTCAACATCGTGAAGTCCCTCACTTATATTACGGAAGAACGCCTGCCTTACATGTGGAGAGAGGAGACTGGGAACGCGTCCCAGGCGCTTAAGTCAACACTCAGTGCGCCTGTCGTAGACTTTCCACGACCGGGCGACGATTTTATTGTTGACACCGATGCCAGCGACAGCAGTATTGGAGGCGGGCTATCACAGGTCCAGGATGGACAGGAGTGGGTAATAGCGTACTACAGGAAGACGTTCTCTAAGGCGGAAAACTACTGTTGTGTTACCTTAGAGGTGTTGGAACACTTCCATTCCAACCATGTACTGAGCACTCCGCCCTCACCAAGCTATTGAGCTTCAAGAACCAGGAGGGGCAGACAACCTGTTAGGTCCAGATGCTTTAAGAATACAAGTTCACATCTGAGAGGAAGGAGTCACTCCAATGCGGATGCGATGTCAAGAACCCTGCCCGGATGAGTGCGGCCACTACACTAGGCTTGGAGGAGAAGGAGCGTGCCGCAGCTGTATGTGTAATTTCGGCGTTGCCTGAGATGGATGGGGGTTATATTCATGCAGGTGGCATAACATACGTTATACCAGGGAAATTGTGTATATCGTGTACATGGCATAGTACGCATTCTATCAGGAATTAGTTATACGCATGCAGTGGCACAGAATACCTATTACCATGGAATTCGTTATATACATGCAGATGGCACAATACATATTATATCAGGAATTAGTTATACGCATGCAGTGGCACAGAATACCTATTACCATGGGATTCGTTATATACATGCAGATGGCACAATACACATTATATCAGGAATTAGTTATACGCATGCAGTGGCACAGAATACCTATTACCATGGGATTCGTTATATACATGCAGATGGCACAATACACATTATATCAGGAATTAGTTATATGCACGCAGGTGGCACAAAATACCTATTACCATGGGATTCGTTATATACATGCAGAGGGCACATTACACATTATATCAGGAATTAGTTATACGCATGCAGTGGCACAGAATACTCATTACCATGGGATTCGTTATATACATGCAGATGGCACAATACACATTATATCAGGAATTAGTTGATGTATGCAGTGGCACAGAATACTCATTACCATCTGACTTCCGAGTTCTGTTTGATTTCCGCTTCCATTTGAAAGTTCACCGTTACAACGGTGTTATTACAATAATTCAAGACGTGGCAAACAGCGCTGTTTCTTTGACCGATGTGGCGAAGAAATATGATTTGGCTCCTTCCGCGTTACACAGAAAGATGCTATTCTGGCCGCTGAAGCACAGTGCAGATCCGCGGTGAAGAAGCGAAGGATTTTCGTGGCTCTTAGTTTGAAGAAATCGAAAAAATTTTAATGAAATAGTTTGAAGCCAGAAGAAGCGACAATGTTTCTATCGACGGAAACATCCTGAAAGAAAAAGCTTGCCAAGTAGCGCTAACTTTACACGTGGACAGCTTTTGTGCTTAAAATGGTTGCCTTGAGCGTTTCAAAAAGCGGCATAACCTTTCATGGAAAAGCATGTGCGGTGAAAATGCGGATGTCAAAGATGACTCCATTGAGTTTTGGAAAAAGTAAGTAAGTTTTGCCTAATCTCCTCCGTGGCTACAAGGCGAGGGACATGTATTTCAATGCGGAGGAAACGGGAGTGTTCAACTTGCTACCCAACAAGGCTTATGCAGTTCGCGGTGAAAAGTGTCATGGCGGAAAAAAGAGAAAGAAAGGTTCACAGCTCTGCTGTGCGCATATAGTGACGGAACTGAAAAGTTACCTCCCCTAATCATAGGAAAATTAAAAAATCCTAGGTGTTTCAAGAGCATTCGTACAGTTCCGTGCGAATACGATTTCCAGAAAATTCATGGATGACTTCGGAAGTATTTGTTAAATATCTACTAAGTTTGGATACCAAAATGGGATCTCGGGGAAGAAAGATTTCTTTGATGATAGACAGGTGTGCAGCTCAGCCATCAGAGCCATCATTCTTACAGAAAATAAAGGTGATCTTTTTACCAGCAAACTGCACCAGCCGTCTGTAGCCTTTAGACTTGGGAATTATCCATTCTGTTAAAGCAAAGTACATGAAAGCCCTGGTGCAACGAAACTATTTCTTTCTCAGAAAGAAAAGAAGATATGCATTTGATATACTTCAGGCCCTGTATATGTTTGTGGCTGCATGGCAGTTGCTTACACCAGGCACCATACAGCATTGCTTTGGGAAAGCTAGACTAGATTTTTGCACCGATGTCTTCAACGAGGACAACGATACCGAAGAAATTTGTATGCAGGAAGATTGGGAGGTGCTACAGAGAGGCACATGCGTAACCTTTGAAGAGTTTGTAGGTTGTGACGACAGTTTCCTAACCTCAGAAGCACCTGTGGACGTTGAGCTATGTAATGAGGCAATAAAGCCACCAGGAGAAGAGGACAAAGAGGAATCAGCAGTACCAACATTTGTAGCAGCAGTGAAAGGATTGGATGTCGTGAGACGGTACCTATGCTCCTTCCCTATTGATGAGGGACTACTCGGCAGCATTAATCACATTGAACACAAGATTCTAAGTGCCAGATACCTGGGCAAGAGGAAGCAGGCTACTCTGCTGGATTTCTTTAAGAAATGAAGGTTAGTAACTTCACTGTCTTGTTTCTTTACCGTGCAATACTGAAGACTCAGCCTGCATTCATATCTAATGATAAATATGTAAATCTGATATCCGCTTTCAGTTTGTTTGTTGCAGATTGAGCGCAAATCGACGACCATGAAGTGGTGTTAATGTCAATGTTTTCTGTTTTTGAAACTAGTATAAATGTATACCTGCTGTAGCATTTTAATTCTTTAATGTACTGCATTTTGTTCATTAATCTCTAAATCCTGTTCTTAGTGTTACGTGTGTACACAATGATTTAAACTTCCTGAAAATAACAAGTTTTGCTATTAAAATATTTAAAAACACGATTTGCATATTATTTCTGGCATTTGAATGCTCAACCTTATGCTAAACTCCGTTTAAGGAAGGTCCCTATCTAAGGAAAAAAATTTAATTCCCCCTGAGATTCGTTAAATATGGATTTTACTGCATATTCTAATCCTTTAGTATTACCGCATACCCCTACGTTCTCCTCTACCGCAGTAACACAGGCAAGCATGAACATTCTATGCCGTTGATGCTCAACAGGCTTGCAGTTATGCTCAAACCTTTGCCTATATAAGCCACATATGCTACGAGCTCGCTGGAGTAAATGCGCTTCCAGCCCTGTAAACAGCACGACGGAGTGTTGTGATTAAGCTTACACTTCGTCACTTTGTCCTTCGATTACCTGCAACACAGCGCATGCTGATTAGATAAATTTGATAAAGAAGGAAAACACCCACGCACGTACTATTGTCACCTGGGCTATCTCACGATAAGATTACTTTGCTTGTTTTGTAATGTGAGCGCTTGATTATAGCTCTGATAAGACAATGCAATCCAAGCTTATCGGTCTGTAGGTCCCGCCGAGCTGTCTGAAACGGCCCTAAATGGTTTCTCTGGGAGATAGGGCCCGCTTGATAGTGACGTCGAAAACCGTTTTAAGGAGTTGTTCACTTGGTCATATTTAGGGATGGTGCTTTTTCGCAAATGCTATAAAGGCTTCTATTCTTCTATTTTCATTTTTTATCACCTGTAATCCACTTTTAATGTGTTTTGAAAGTGCAATAAAACACGAATTGGCTGAAATTGCGAAAATTGTATTTAAGTGCTATATGAATGCGAAGGACACGATTCCTAAAATAAAACTTTTCTTTCCTGCTTCATTCTTTCTTTCTTTCCTTCCTTCTTTCCTACCTTCTTTCTTTCTTCTGGAAACTTCAACTGCGGAATTTGTACACTCTTGGAGTGTTATGTCGCACTTGACCACCGTTCTGGGATGTAGAATGGTAATGCGAAAAGTGGAGCAGTTTCCTTTATTAGCATAATTAATAAATCCTACTTATTCCCATATGACATTTAAAATAAATTAAGTCCGTTTAAAATGTAAATTTTAGACGTAGGGAAAGCAATCTCAGCTGTAATCCTAATGACTATAGGTGTAGTGTCAGGCAACATTTCTGACTCAGATGCCAGTCATAGTAAACTAATTACCCAGTTGGAGAGGACTTTCTACCCTTTTGCAGATAGGTTGTGGAATGAGTTGCCATCTTTAGGCACGGTACTAAAAGATGTGCTAGAGGATGATTGCCCACATATACACGATGGACCATTTAAGTTGAGACTGTATAATGTCTCCAAAACTAAGCGTTGTAGAAAGAAATGTTTTTAATAAATGTTGCTTGATATTATGGAGGAAAATAAATGCCAATAGACGTGTTTTATTTGAAGGACGTTATGATGGTCATTTTTGGATCAATTTAGTTTGACCCTAATTGTATGTTCCCATTTAAAAATATTAAATTGACCCTAAAATGACCATCATAACGTCCTCCAAAAAAACACGTCTAATGGCATTTACTTTCCCCAAAAATATTAAGCAACGTTTATTAAAGGCATTTCTTTCTACAACGCATAGTTTTGCAGATATTGTACGGTCTCAACTTAAATGGCCCACTCTGCTTGATGAAATTTGTGTACTTTTTTCAAATGAAAATGAAAAAAAAATCTTATTACTGCAGTTTATGCTTAAGTGCTACAGAAATTTGTGCAGTTGCATGGAGGAAAATTCGACAAGAGGTTGCTAAACCTTTTAATCCTGACACCCCTGACCGAGTATTGTCAATAAAGTTGGAAGATTAATTGGAAGTGCAATGAATATGTTAAAATGGAAAGTTTATGTGAGGGATATGCATATTTTCATTGCCAGCTGTTAAAATGATGCAAACTCCCGTTAAACTCACATAACCAGAGTCTGCCCAATAATTGTAACACGAATGATAGAACAAAATGTTGAGGTGTATTCTGGATTTAGTTCAGCAGTGCTACTGATTAATGAAAATGATGACTTGAGTCAATTTTGTGCGTTTTCTTTTTATTATTCTGATTTTTTATGAGTATAAGTTTCTCTTTTTTCTGTGTCATGCTTTAACCTGTATCAATTTGTTCTATTTTTTTTCTCTGTTACTTTAACCTAGTTTACTTCAAAGTAAATCTAAGACTAATCTACGTATTTTATCTCACTGCCAACCCCTTAAAAATGTGATTTTAATTTTACATCAATATTACTTATTTCAAAAGACATAATCCGTTTATCACAATTAACTCAAATAATGTTTTTTCTTCAAAATGTTACAAACTGTTAAATTGTAAATTCTTAAGCTCTACAAAATGCTAAAAATTACTACCTTTAGTCACACTTTATACTTTCTTCCCTCCTGTGAGGGTGTTGACCGCCTCCTTCGGTGTTTAGTCAAATTGTGAAAGGGGGTTTACCATGGACGAATGAAATGCAAGATTGAAAGAACTGGTATTCAAACCGTGTTTTCTCTGAGAATCTCTCCACCATGTCGTTACTATGCTTTATTTTAAACAACTGCTTTAACGTACTTTTTTTTAAATAACAACATTTATTCATATTAGCATCACCGGGGGGAGCTGAAGGGTGGGCTCAGATTAGATTTGGGTTGATTCTAGCCCACCAAAGCCCATCCGCTGGTGGCGCCCTGTTGTTTCAATTGGGTAAATTAAACGCATCAGGTGAGAGAACAATCACCTCTGTAAAATAATGTGACGTCACCTGCGCGCCTGTTGTTAATGTCATGTTACATGTTCCGCATATTCAGGTACGACTTAAAATTACGGCGACTAACTGTTTCAAATACTTAACACATTACTATTGTATTCTTGTTAGCGTAATCTTTTTTATTTAATTCTTTTTAATAAACTTTGTATATCCCCGGCTTAACGCATTGCCTGCATAAAGAAATGCTTCTTATTCAGAAATGTTAATTTGCAGGAGGTAATCCCACTAATATTTATTTATTCAGGTGAGTGCTATTTTTATTTAATTTTGTTAAAGTCGAAGCGAAATGATGGAGCGTATTCCACACCGTTTTGCCTACTCTCGCACAACTTACATAGCCCGTAACAGTCCACGGCATGCCAAGGTGCTTACCAGCCACGGAACACGAAACCATCACGTTCTTCTTCGTCTTGCGCTTATCTGCAAAAAAATCAAAACTAATCATTTTGATGCCGAGCGAGGTGGCGTCGAAGTAACGCGTGAGGCTCACATTTGGCAGGTCGCTAGAGCGGTTTCTTCCAGGCCCCGAATTTCCTGTCCCTCCATTTCGTTCCATTCATCCTTCACCCCGTTAGGTCTGTTTCAGGGTTGGAAGTGTCGGCAATGGTGTTTCGGTGCGGCGTGGCAGGGCAGGGAAAAATGATGCTCTCTATGGAACCTTCTCCATCCCTCAGCTTTCGGTTGGTTGTCGGGGTATACGGGCCGCCCCTTCAGAGCGCGGTGTTGGACCTTCTGGTGGGGTGGGGATCCCGGTATGCCTGTCCGACTCAATCTGGAAAATGTAGGGCTGTGGCTCCGTCCACCCGGTGACTCCTCTCATCTCTTCCTTCCTCCCAGGGGTGCCCTTACAATGTCCTCCTTTACCTCATAGAATCAGGTTAGGAAATGCCTACTGGAGCACTTCTGCTGCCAGTAACCGTGCAGGGAGACTCAGGCGCAATGTCTGTGGCCTGCATTCGGGAGGTCGTGGGTTCGATTCCCACAGCCGACTTTCCTGACACATGGGTATTTTCGGGGTTTCTCGGGTCGCTAGACGAATGCTGGAATGGTTCATTACATCCACCGAATTTCCTGTCCCCTCATTTCACCTCCACTCTCATTTCACTTCACCTTTCATCTTCTTGGTCCGTTTAAGGGTTGAAAGTGTCGGCGGGAGTCCCGGCATTGCATGGCAGGGGAAAAGGATGCTTTATGTAACCCTTCGTCCCCGGAATAGGGGCGGTCTCCGAGTCCCGGGCCCCCAATGGGATGTGTAAGTCTGCAGGAGGAGGGAAGCCGGTTGCACCAGTTGTCATCCGGGGAGTTTCAGTCTGTAAAACTTACGGACCCTGCACTCTGCCCTGTCATGCCTCCTCTCATCTCAACTCTCCCTCCCGTCAGGGGCATAGGGACAAAGGATCTTATAGGTCGAGGTGCTAAGTACCCAGTCCTACTTCTCCTGCTGCTCTGTTGCCAGCATGTCACTGGTGAACAGCGCATGCTCCAGTGCTTCTTAGCGGGTTTCCCTGCTTAACCGGATGGAATTACCAAAATAAAAAATTAAGATATCGGAAAATAATTTTATACACCCACCAATTTACATCAGTACAAAGAGAATCTCTGGAAGCTATCTTTTGTTCGACGGCCTGCATAGGCATGAGTCGGGTAAATCATCAGTTTATAGTGCAACGTTGTCTTGATGCATGTATGCTTGGAGTATTGTGTGCTCTTAGATGGAGCCCGTGGAATCTGTAGCTGCACACTAGGACCACGCTTCTCTAATGCGATGGACTGTTTCATTGAAGATATTTCATGCAAATCAAGGGACGTAACCGTAACGGCTGCCATTGTTCGTTAGAAATATGAAAATCCGAAAGGGGCGTGGTAGGGTAATATTCCTTTGTTTGTGTGTTTGGAAAATGTAAATTAGCGAAAAAGTTGGTGTATATTTCATGCTAATCAAGGGACGTAACATGCAACTTGCCTGACGACTTCCTTTCACATGCAAATTTGTTACCATATATTATGGCAATCAGGGGATGCGGATGCAAATTAGGGGCGTGGTTGTAGCAACCTTTGGCAGTACCCTGTGCTCTTTTTAAATCCTAATTATTATCCATTACTAGCAGGTGTACCAACATTTTAAGCTTTTATAATAGCTCTGCTCTTTCCGGAGGATATCAGTGTACTTATAACTGTAAAGTCACATCAGTAATTAAGAGATTAGGCTAATAACTCAGCACTTGGTTTCCAGTTAACAAACATTCGTGAAACTATGAGAAACAAAGTTGATTCAATTCAGAACTAAGCACAAAAAATGCACTAACAATCAGTAAAACGTAAAATCCATATCTTTATGTCAATGTTGTCACTTTCACAGAGAAGTATAGATAATCCCATTGTATCGGCCTTGAGGCCAAAGCTGTGCCCTATTTCCAGGAAGTTCCAAATCCTCAATTGAATCTCTGACCTAATCTTCTCTTATTTGGCCCACAGTAATATGTCGCTGTCCTTCACAATAAGGCAGGGCGGAATTGTAGAGGGTAATTATGTGTCGTTTTACTCACGAATATACCATTCTTAATATCGAGAACAATACAGAAATACAAACAATATTTTCACTACTGGGCTCTACCAACGCATTCGAGAGATCCTGAGTTCGATTCCTGGGGACAGCCCCTGTGAACATGGATGTTTCTTTCTTTTGGGGGGGTTTCCCCTAGTTTTCAAGGGCTGAGGTGGTTTTTCTCTTCTGTCAGGAATTCCCTTTTCCTCATTTCCTATCATTTCGTTTCCCCTTTCATGTTTCAGTCGGGTTTAGGTGGTGTGCGATGTCGGTAGATGCCGGACAGATGACGCAGATTCTTGCTCATTGTAAAGTTCTTCTCGGCCCTCGGCCTCCCCTGAGCCACCTCAGGTGGGTCGAGTTCTCCGCTGTTCCGCCAGAGGGAAGTCTCTCTGAGCAGCCCGCTGATTTGATGGGTCGTCAAGGTTCGAATCCTTAAGGATCTCTGCACATCCCTGTCGATTGACCTGCCCGTTACTCTTGGGGGTGGTAAGCACAAAAGGTCCGTTTTGGGTCGAGGTGTCCCCTTACCCTGGTCATAGGTCATAAACCCTATCACTGATCACGTGATGAACATACATAGAGGCAACCACTATTGTGTAGGTGCGGATGTAATATTTGGTATAAAGCGGTATCATTTCAGGTGAAGTCGTAGCTGCGATAAAACACTCAGTTGGATATTTAAACGTCACTTCAGAATTCATTGGTCCTGAATTAGCTAATCCCTTCTCCACAACAAAGTAGGGCAAGTTTAAGAAAGGACAAAACTAGGACTTGTTTGCCTAGCGTATGTAGATAACAGGCGTTCACACTTTTCCTCTTCAGTTAAACCAAGTTACACAAGTCGCACAGATAACTCTTGTTCTTGTTTGCGTCTTCAGCAACAGCTAGTTATTTTATTACATTTTAATAATGCAAACAAATAGCGTAACTTGGTTTCTGTTTTAAGGCGATAAAAGAGCTTTGAAGCAAACAGTTGTGGACATGTGCCCAACCTGGAAGAAGCATATTTCTGAGGCTACGCTGTAATACACTTTGCTAAACATTGTACTGAACGTGCCATCAATGTCTGTTTCCTAACGTGGAACACAGATAGAACGTTTTCTTCTAGCGGCACCTATCAGATTCGGGATTCTAAGTGCTGCTTTCATGCATCAACTCAATCGCTGTGTTAGGAGGTCCTGGGTTCGATTCCTCTGGCCACCTACCCTGACCATGGGATTTTCGTGGTTTTCCGTGGCTGGCAAGGCGAATGCTGAGGTGGTTTATCTTCTACCACAAATTTCCTTTCCCTCATTTCCTATCATTTTGCTTCCGCTTTCGTGTTTCAGGTAGGCTTAAGAGCTGTGGAGTGTCCGTCGGTGTCAGTCAGATGGTGCAGATGCCCTGCTAGATGGCAGCCTTCTCTGAGCCGCCTCAGGTGGTTCAAATTCTCCCCGATTTCGCCAGAGGGAAGACGTCTCTTAGCAGCCCACCGCTGTGGCCGGATCATTAAACTTGGAATTGTTACGGACCTCTGCGCGTCTCTATCAACCCAGCTGCCTGCGGCCTATAGGTATACTACTTTATAAAAGTAGCACACTTTTAAAATCGTATTAATGAAGAAGATAACAGCTATGTTTGCACAAAAATTGGTGTAGATGTTTACATATCAGAATAAGTATTGTTTTCACTTATTCTATACCCAAATTTTACAAAGGAATTGTAAATAATTTAGAATCTTAAAACGGATTTTTTCCAACTATATAGCACAGAGAATTTCGTTTTTGTTGTTTGTGAATGAAAAGAATACTAATAATAACGATACTTTGTATGTTTCCTAATTTCTCTTCTGAAGGAATTTAACCGCCAAGTTACACAGCAATTTTTAAACGATAAAATTATTTTAGGAAAGGTACGATACACGAGTGGAACTGATGATTTACCTACTGGTGTGTGTACTTATTTTAACCCCTTTTGCTAATGCTGTTTACCTGGCGAACGTAATTAAATGAACAGTCTCATTACAAAAGCACACAACACGTGAATGGTCTGATTATGTCCTTTGCTTTCATTACGCTATGTTTATAAAAAGATATTAACCCAAGTCACTCAACCTGCAATTTAAATACTCGCATAAAGACATCCATCCGTGAAACTTAAAAAATCCGCCATTTCAGGTCCATTCATTTGAAATTTTAATGTAAAATTTGTAGACCAAATTTCCTGTATGTTTCTAAATTCGCTCCAGATATATGAATTTGTTTTATTTTGTTTACTGTTTTGAAAAGTTGCTACAGTCGATGCAATCATCTTCAAAACTTTGTAGTTAAACTCTTTAACAATATATCAATAAATTGTAGATATGAATGTTTCGGTATTATCCTTCTTGTTTGGAAGAAAATAAATGTTAAACATGAGAATTCCGGTTTTTGCTTAACAATTTGCTCAATATGAATATTATTGTTTAATAAGGTCACAACAAAGCTTGTTAACAAAAAATTATCTCATCATTTTTATCCTGTTATTAACAAGGAGGTATACGTCGAGCAAGATGGCTTCACGGTAACGTGTGATGAGACTCGCATTCGGGAGGTCCTGGGTTCGATTCCCGGTGTCCGCCCAATCTGACTATGGGTTTTTCGTGGTTTTCTTTCATTGACAAAGGCTGAAGTGGTGTATTCTACGACGGTTCTCCTCTCTCCCCATTTCCTCTCATTTCATTTCCCTTTGATGTTTCAGGCTGACTCCAGGGCTGCGGTTCGGACGATGTCGGGCATATAGCGCAGAAGTTTGCGCTTTAGAAATGTTTCCTCGGTCCTACTAGAGGGGCGTCTCCGAGCGGCCCTCCCGTGGTTGGGTGGTCAAGCCTGGAAATGTTAGGGAAATCTGCGTGTCTCTGTCCACTTGCGCCGGCTTCGCTCTGCAATCCGCGTGTCTCCTGCTGTTCCCTCCCGGGGTGTACGCACAATAGATACCTAATGTTAGGCGTCCTCTTCTTTCACTAGTCCAGTCCAGTACAAGTTTTCATGATTTATAGCGAAAATTACATCGTGTGGAACAATTTGAAGATTCCCGAGGCCATCTCTTGAATGGTTTGTTCACTTTTATACACGCAAAACGTAACGTCTTTACTACAATTTTATAGGAAGCTAAGCTTACATACACACATTTAAGTCACTATACGACATGGTTTAAAAGGTCGTGTATCTATAAAAACTATATAGATCTGGGTAAAGTAAAAAGCTTGTAGTATTTAACAACACTAAAATCCACATTTATGAAGTTTGTCAAGTTTTGGCCTTTTTCACCCATGAGTATCCTTAAACAAATAAATAAATGTATGTATTCGTTTTTCATGCCGTTTTAGATAAGGCTATAAGGACTTCACTTCCACACTGCCAGAAACACAAAGGTTACTTAGCTAGAAAATGCAAAACGGAAAGAAAAAGAATGTTCAGAAGGTAGCATCAAACACTGCATGACGACATCTGCTCCAACGTTTCGGATTCAAGAACGGCATTTTTAATTATATGGTTCCAAAATCAAGCACCATGTGCGCCATTTTAAAACATGGGGAAGCAGAAGTGAATGCGACATTATGTCATTCACAACGACAACATGGAGGCCTGGTTAGGTAGACATAATGAACAAGAACTGCTACTGGGTTAAAAGACATCAAACTCATAGAATGCATTGTCTACCGTTGCTATTTGTTGTTCTGCAACTATGACCTTGCGTAATCCGTGGTGAGATGACATAACAGCACTCTCACGTGATGAAATGCAACTCCCTCTCTGATTGGTTGAACTCTAGCAGCATGCGAACCTCTGTGGTTACGTTTATGTCAATGTTTACATTAATGTCAGAAAATGAGAAAGATACTTCGTTGGGAATGGTCGATAGTCGTCTGTGCAGCAATCCGTGTTGGAGTTGAAATTGGCTGGCCCAGGTGACTTCCCTCGCAGGGATATGAACGTACATTTCAATACTTCTTTTGTTAGAGAATATTAAAAGAACCGTTTTAATACAAATCTGCGGAATATTGGTGGTATTGCAAAAGGGCAGAATAAACAAATATATATTCTGAGAATTAAATTTGGTAGTAAGGTAATGAAGAATTACTCGAAGTAAAACAAAATGAGAAATATATCTAGTAAGCCAAAGAGCAAATGCAGTATTTTTAAGAAAGTGTTTCTACTACCTGAATTTGTTTAATAAAGAACGCATACTTAAAAGCTCAAAGAACAAGAAACACCGCTAGTAGTTATAGAATGTCCCTTCTAGAGCAATTTTGGGTAGAAAAGCAATTATCCTAACCCTATGACTGGTCGTTAACGCCCCCTTGCCCTATCCTATGCCGTTTCTAGACCACTTTACATAAATATCCCATTATTTATCCCGTTGACTGCTCTTTACCGCGCCCTATATGGGTTTCTAGACCAATTTAAATAAATATACCATTTATTAAGCCCTTTGACAGATCCCTCCGCGCCCTCTCCGCCAGCCCTATGTCGTTTCTATACCAATTTAAATATTCGTCCTATTAATTAAGCTCTTGAATAGTCATTCTCCACCACGCAATTATTATATTAACAGTCACTGGCCCGCTCAACACCACCTTGGAACAGACCTGCATACTTAATTAAAAAACGCTTCCTGCAAGCCTTTGTTCGTTTGCGCGTAGAGTTTTCCCATGAATACTTGACACCCGGCTCCTGTTTGTAAGTTAATGTTCCTAACAAATGGACTCCCCCATTCCCCAGTTTCTTTAAATCCACTTAGCATATTTATGATTACTGGCCCACCCCTTGGAAAACACCTGTAGTCCACCTAACATCTGTGTGCTAAACAACCATTTTCCATCTCCATTGTTTGCAGCCTATGCAAGTCTAGACTGTAACAGCTTCCCTTATCCCGTTTTATCTTGAACACCTGCATGCTTAATTAAAAAAACCACCCCTTCCTCCAGAGAGCGTTTCCATTTTTTTATTTGCTACTGTATAAGTCTAGACATGTATCAACTTGCTCACCCCATTCCTTTTCATCTCAAACACCTGTGTCTGGCTAGTGGTGGTGTATCAAACAATTTCTAGCATGTCTGGTTTCACAGCCTTACAGAAAACTTCCCCTTGCTATTGTAAAAATCAATGTTTGGTAAAATATGCTTTACTCATTTAAATATACTGAACATATGCAAAAACGCATACACCCACGATAGCCCCCTCAGAGTCTCATACACTCAAAACATGTGTACGCATATGTTTAAAACTTATTCCAGTTCTACACACTCTTAGTTATGAAGATATCTGAAATTCCTAAAAATTATTTTCTTTGGGCTATTGGAACCGAGGATCCAAGGATATACATTTTAAATATAATAGTTATTAATTTCATGATGATATTTTCTTTTTATTTCTGAGATCTAGCCGTTTTTGTCCAAGGGATATTAAAAGAAGTGGTAAATACACATGAATCAGTAATCGAGCCGAGGACTCTAGGAAGAAAAATTCTTATAAGTGTAATTTCATATGTTAGATACATCTATATTCGCTTTTCAGCAGTTTAGATAATATAGTTGAAAATACAGAAGAAAAATTGAAAGACTAGTCATTGAAGGTACAGGGACACGATCCCAGCGCTTTAAAGTGTGTTGCTGGTTCTACAAGAAATACAACAATAATACTTCTCTTCTCGACATATTTTGAAGACTGGTGTTACAAGAGAGGCGTCGATAACAGTGCATCTTTATATCATAAATCTGAAATGGAAGGTGAGAACTTGCTTTTTTGATATATCCTTGTAAAGGCATGGAAATATTTTCCTTAGTTTGGTGAAAAAACTATTCGAATCAGTTTTTAAAAAGCTAAGAAATTCAAAAACAGCGGTGACTAAAATTCTCAAGTGAATAAATATTTCCGATTCAAATGCGGGCATGGAAAAGAAATTGTATACTATTCGTTAACTTATATATTAAACGCAGGCTATAAATCTTGGAAAGCATTTTGAAAACTTGAGGAAATGGTATATTATTTATTTGCTTCAAATTACAAGCTTAAAACTCCAGATATATATACACAATCTCGCAAAACATTTTCAAAAATTGTCATTTTGTTTCATAACAGTTTGAAGAAAGATATGAAATTGTACATCGTTTGTATAACTTGAAGTCATAGGCTTAAAACTCAAGATCTATATCCAATCTCGAAAAATATTACAAAAGCTTGACACTACCCTTGAAAATTACTTGAAGAAGTTAAAAAATGTATATCATTTATTTGCTTGAACTTATGTCCTTAAAACCTAAGATGCGTATTGAAGTGATAAGATCCGCGAGCACAATAATCATAGCAAGAATAAAAGTTTAAGACTAATCCGCTAATCAAACAAAATAAGAAGGAGATAAAAGAGAATATTAAAGATTAAGAAAAGGGGGGAATAAACATTATTATGGATGAAATAAAATAAAGTAGAGATGAAATAAAATAAAGTAGAGATGAAATAAAATAAAGTAGAGACACGTATAAATAAATCAGAAAGGAAACGAATGTGAAAGGAACCAGAAACAGGAAAGGCTAGCAGGAGAAACAGTTAGGTTCTATTGAAATCGCCGAGAGCTCGCCGTCGAGCAAAACAATGAAACGGATGTGCTAGTCACTCATGCGGACAGAAAATCAAATCAGCCGTGAATAACGAGAAACAGAAGAGACGCTAGCAAAGCATAAGTTTGTTGAAATTGAACCAATGGGAGAAAAAGCGCAAAGCAGCTAAAGAACCAATAAGGAAGAATAAATGTCACGTGAATAGTAACACCAGGGAACAAAACTAGAAAAGAGGCGTGAAATAGATTTTTGTCTACGAGCAGGAGCGAGTTTTCGACACGCGAAAGATGGAACACTTCGTGTCGGGACAAGCTAGGAGGAGGACGTAAAAACTTCGTGTCGGGAAGAGCTATGAGTAGGATGTAAAACTTCGTGTCGAGAAAAGCTAGGAGGAGGACGTAAAAACTTCGTGTCGAGAAGAGATGGGAAGAGGACGTGAAATTTTGTGTTAAAAATTTGTATCGGGAAGAGAGATAGGGTAGCAAGGGATGACAAAAGTCATATTGTGAGTAACTCAGAAACTCACTACACTCACAAATTCAAACACAAGGAGAGACATTAAACGCAAAACTAACTGCACAGGAGGAAACCCTAAAACAATTAGAACAGAGACTGATGACCCAGGTACACACACAATTAGTTGCCCAAGGGGAGAAGCTCGAGGCAAAAATTTTAGAGAAACTGAACACAAAATTCTCAGAACACCAAACACAAATAGAGGAGCAGGTAAACCGACAAGCAACCCAAGTGACGGAGATGAATGCAGGGCAAGTTTCTTTACGATCGGAGGTCATTAGCATTAGAACAGATGTTCTAGAAGCATGCTCAGAATTAAAATCTTTAAAGGGAAGGGTCACACAAATGTCTGCTGACCACGTAAACCAAGAACAGCTGAATTGTGATCTGCAAGCAGCTTGTGCAAATATTAAGGAAAATATAAACACAGAATTAACAACAATGAAAGAACTTATCACCACGTCGACAAACCAAGCAGCTGCAGAACACAACGCGGCATTAGCACAAATTGACAAAAATTCGCGTGAGTTGGCACAGGTTAGAGCAACTATAGCAAGACAACAAAATGTGTCAAATCAAAACGCTAATAATCATGCCACCTCTCGCGAAAATATCACCGCGGAAACGCAGACTGCAATTCACGTGCAGCTTTCGTCGTCGCAATCACCAATTTCTAGTTTAGCTCATGAGGAACCTAGTTATATGAATGTGCATGCGTACCCTCTACATTTTAATTTATTAAATGAGATAGCTGTACCACAGTTCAATGACTTGCGAGACAATGCGAAACGATACATTATGGATTTGGACGCTTATTTCGAGTTAAAACAAATTCCGGAAACCCTGAAATTATTGATTATAAAGAAAGGGTTACAAGGCAGGGCACTCTCTTGGTTTCGGTTAGCGATCGGCGACCACACCACATACTCCGACTTCAAACACTTATTCCTAACCAAATATTGGAATACTACCGCTCAATACGCGGTGAGAATCCGAATAAATAATGGGAAATATACACCAGGACAGGGGCAACAACTCATCGATTACTTCCTAGATCTGGCACAACAGAGTCAATTACTAGACCCACCCATGCAAGAAGATGAATTTGTTAAACTGATCGTGAGGCATTTCCCGGATAATATCCGAAATAATTTAATTGTAGCTAGGGCGACAACCATTGCCGACACACTAGAACTGTTGACGGCGCTACAAGGACACCAGAGCGGTAGCTCGGAAAATAGAGCACCGACACAAAATTTCAGTGGGTTAAGGGCACACCCCACCTATCAGCAAAGACGAGGTCCATACCCTCGACAAAACCGATACGATGACAGGGGCAACCAGTTTATGAGACACGGGCGACAACCATTTTCAAAGGAACCCACCGCGAGACAACGGGAGAAGGTACATAAACTATGTAAGAGTGAACGGGAGCCGGAGACATAACTCATTGGGCACAAACACACCGGAACCCCGCGAATATGAAGCACGACAAGATGGACGCCACAGCCCGAATAAAACCTTCAATGAACGCAGCCGCCCAGGACAAAACGTAGACGCACCATCATGGCCTCAGGAAAACCGACGGGATAATATAGAATACAATCCACGCTCAAACCACATACGAAATGACAACACACAAACAAAACACACAGGGACCATCAAAAAGCAAACATGGTTCAACCGTGACAACCAGGCACCGACACAGCAGGATGATAGGCGCGGTGGCGCATTCGGGACCAACGAGACGACGGAAAACTAAAACGAGGTCAGGATCAATTCCCGTATCTAGAACCCCCAGCTCTTTGCAACACAGGGAATAACAACTCCATTAATGAAGAAAGACAAGGCGATATTATAGACTCACCACAAGTGTCAATACAAATAGCAGGCGAAGCATACCAGGCTACCGTGCACTCCGGAGCAATGGCTTCTTTATGCAGCATGGAATTTTATAAAACGATCATATCGCGTGGAATAAAACTGCAAACATTGCCTGTTAAAATGTTTATGCTATCTTAGCAATAGGGAGAAAGAAAACCCGAATACAACAACAAGTAATGATACCATTTAACATTCAAGAGATAGACTTTGAGTATATTTTTCTAGTGGTTCCACATTTAGTTACACAATTAATAATTGGAAGCGACCTGCTATCTGAATTCAGGGCTAATGTAAATTATAGAACAAGGGAGCTAACATTAGTGACAAGAAACAATGAAACAGTAACAACACATTTTCTCAAGATGCCAGGTATAACACCACACTTAACGGAGGGTGAAAGAGACATCCAACAGAACAGGTTTTTTGTACAAGTCATCAGCCTCGGGGGCGAAATATGTAAAACGCAGGTAGAGATAGATGATAGATTTTATGAGGAAGAGGAAATAGAAGATACTAATGAACACGACGACGAAGAATATAGAGAAGATGAAATAAAGGATAATTATTATATAAAGCCCGTGGAAGGCGCAAAGATAAGCGGACTGGATGACTTACCAGGTGAAAATGTAGACAAATACCTGCACGAAGAAACGGACACCCGGCAAATGAGAGAATGCATTGCACGAAAGGTTGATGACATTTCAGCCCTCAGCAAACGACAAAAACAAACACTAACTACAATTCTATGGAACAACAGAGAAGCATTTTCAGACAAAACAGGTTGCTTTAAAAATTACGAATATTCCTTTGAGGTGAAACCAGCTCCCCCATGGAAATATAAATGTAGAAATATACCAATAACACTTCAAAACGCAGTACATGACACGATAACACAAATGATAGAGCAGAAAATAATACAACCGTCGAATTCGCCATATATAAACCCTTTATGTGTTGTTGCAAAGAGCTCAGGAAAGGTTCGCATTACGAGAGACGCTCGCCACTTAAACACCTTTGGAATACTCGACAAAACAAGGAAAACAGAATTAAGGAATAAACACACAAAACGACACAACAAGACATGGGACCCGAAAGAAGGAGATAAGGTTTTATACAAGGCACACCACAAGTCATCCCTTTTGAAAAAAGAGAACAATAAACTACATTTGATGTGGCACGGTCCGGCCGTAATCCGGAAACAATTGAGTGATCGAGCTTTCGAATTACAAAACCCACGTACTCCAAAAATAATTGGTAGGTACAATTTGGCCTTAATAAAACCGTACAAAGTACCTACAAAATGACGGAAAATGAACCACAATGTACCGTTAAAATGTCTCAGTAAGCAATTAAAACAGAAACATAAACACAGCAGTTGAATTAGCGTGTAGGAAAAACGTAAGGTCAATAACACAACGACCAGAACAGGGTAAAGGCATGACACATACGAGAATAAGAGTAGAATACTAGGAAGTGTAAGAGTGTGATACATGTAAATCTGTAAAAGCTAAGGCAAAGAATGTAAATTCATATTAAACTTAAACAATAAGCATGAAAAGTTAGTAATCTATGCAAAAAGCGTAGAGTCACAGAGAAAGGGGAAGTATAGAGTTAAGGCTTAACCAAAACATAACAGAAGGACGATCATATGGATATAGAAAATGTTAAAATTCTCATCATAGTAAACACTGAACTATGCTACAAATGAGTGTACAGAGTTATTGTTATGTATTGAATGTTAGGATAAGGACATAAATTAAGTTAATTGTAAATAACATTAAGACCGCACTCATGAGCAAAACTAGGAACAAAATAAAACCTAAATCTTTGAAAATTATGTTTACTTGCATTCAGGTATAGGGACTTGCATAAAAATGTAAGGTCAGACAGACACGTGATTATTCCCAGGTAGACTCAAACAGGTGAATGACATCCCTAAACAGTCACCAACAAACCGTGTGAAAAGTGAAAGTGAACAGTGCGCGGAATACGTTACCGGGAAGTACAAAGCACTAGTACATGAAATGAAACCGAAAAAAATGAGTGCTTAAGAAAGTGAAAGCATGTTTCACGAAAGGGAAACACGAAAATGTACAACATACAAAAGACTAAAACCAGAAAACGAGGCCTGAATGAAAAGGGCGAAAAATCAATAAAAATGTAAATAGTTATAGAATAGGTTATAAGTAACAGATAAATTATGTAAAGTAAATTGCGCCACAAGGTACCAGGAGACGCAGAAGTTAGTCCCTGGAAACAAATTTTTCTGTGTAAATTTTCAGGTGGAACATGTAAAAGCATAATTTGTAAGTTAAAATGTATATAAAACAGTTCGTCAGAACTAAGTACGGAAAAGCCTCACACAAGACGCGAGGGGGGAAACTTTAGCGCGAACAGCGAAGCACTAGTCTCAGTGGGTTTTCAGACAAGCCATTAATTTTACTCATGCGAACAAAATGAATGCCTTATCTGAAGGGCATTTGAAGTGATAAGATCCGCGAGCACAATAATCATAGCAAGAATAAAAGTTTAAGACTAATCCGCTAATCAAACAAAATAAGAAGGAGATAAAAGAGAATATTAAAGATTAAGAAAAGGGGGGAATAAACATTATTATGGATGAAATAAAATAAAGTAGAGATGAAATAAAATAAAGTAGAGATGAAATAAAATAAAGTAGAGACACGTATAAATAAATCAGAAAGGAAAAGAATGTGAAAGGAACCAGAAACAGGAAAGGCTAGCAGGAGAAACAGTTAGGTTCTATTGAAATCGCCGAGAGCTCGCCGGCGAGCAAAACAATGAAACGGATGTGCTAGTCACTCATGCGGACAGAAAATCAAATCAGCCGTGAATAACGAGAAACAGAAGAGACGCTAGCAAAGCATAAGTTTGTTGAAATTGAACCAATGGGAGAAAAAGCGCAAAGCAGCTAAAGAACCAATAAGGAAGAATAAATGTCACGTGAATAGTAACACCAGGGAACAAAACTAGAAAAGAGGCGTGAAATAGATTTTTGTCTACGAGCAGGAGCGAGTTTTCGACACGCGAAAGATGGAACACTTCGTGTCGGGACAAGCTAGGAGGAGGACGTAAAAACTTCGTGTCGGGAAGAGCTATGAGTAGGATGTAAAACTTCGTGTCGAGAAAAGCTAGGAGGAGGACGTAAAAACTTCGTGTCGAGAAGAGATGGGAAGAGGACGTGAAATTTTGTGTTAAAATTTTGTATCGGGAAGAGAGATAGGGTAGCTAGGGATGACAAAAGTCATATTGTGAGTAACTCAGAAATAGAATAAAATCAAGGGTAGAAGCACGGAGACTGTAACGGGGGAAAACAGATAGGAACGCGTCTTGTGTGAAGGGCCTTCAGTACGACTACAAGTGTGGATCTTCATAATAAATGGGCCATTGAGAGGAGTTGTGAGTATAATTCACCTCCCATCCACACAATCCCTGAGGTAAGACTCTCACAACCAATCATCCTCTACCTGAGTAGCCGGCAATCACCTCTTGTACCCGAAACCCTACACCAAGACCATATCAACCAGAAAACGTTCCCTTTATTTTCCAAACCCCCGCTACAGTATCCAATCTCGGAAAACGTTTTGAACATTGATATTATTCTTGAAAATAGCTTGAAGAGGATAGGTAAAACGTATATCACTTATTTGCTTGAATTCATAGGCTTAAAATTCAAGATATATGTATATCCAATCTGGAAAACATTTTGAAAACTTGACGCTACCCTTAAAAGTAGCTTGAGGAACATCTTAGAAGAAGATCTAATCGTGGAACAAGTTCCCATATTTAGATGTCTGGGATGTGATTTAACTGCTGTATTAGATGCAGACAGTAAATTCCATAAATTTAATTTCATGAATGGCACAATAAGAACAGTACTAATACAAACAAGGAAGGAAACTCACATAAAATTTTATAAAACAATGGCAGTTCCTGTACTTATATATTCATGAGAAATACAGGTTCTAATGCGAAAGCAGAAAACAAAAACTGAATTGGCGGAAATGAAATTTTTAAGATCTGTAGCTGGATACTCCTTGTTCGCAAATAGGGCCAGAAAATAAGGGATGGTTAAACTCAAACAAAGGATTAACCAAACCAAGGAAAACTGGAGATAGCATGTTCAAAGCATGAATGATGGAAGCTTACCAAACATATTAACAGAATACAAATCATTAGAGAAACGGAATACAGGAAGACCAAAGCGTAGATGGAGAGACGAGTTTGATTAATGGGGACGGAACGGATCTTGAACAAGGTCCAAACCTTGATGATGTTGATGAAGATGAATGGCTTGAAGAAAGACAGGAAATTAAATATTATTTGCTTGAACTTACAGGCTTAAAATATAAGTTATATATTCAATCTCAGAACACATTTTGTAAACTTGCCATTAACCTTGAAATAGCTTGAAGAAAGATTGGAAATTGCATATTATTTATTTGCTTCAACTTATAGTCTTAAAACTCGTTTTACATATTCAATCTCGGTAAACATTTAAGACAGTTGACATTATTCTTGAAAATAGCTTAAAGAAAGGAAATTGCATTTTATTTTTTTCAATTGAATTTTACGCTTAAAAGTCGTGATATGTATTATATCTCGATAATTATTTGAAAAATCCTTAAAAATAGTTTGAAGAAAGATAGGAAGTTGTATATTATTCTTTCAATTGAAGTTATAGACTTAAAACGCATGTTATATATTGAATGACAGCAAATATTTTGAAAAAACTTGACATTATGTTTGAAAATAGCTTGAAAAGACACGAAAATGTATATTATTTTTAGAACTGAGCTATTGCGCTTAAAACTCAAGATATATAATGAATCTCAGAAAGCATTTTTAAAATTTGACAATATGCTTAAAAATATCTTACATACAGAACTTATAGCTTTAAAACTCAAGTCATATATCCAATCTCGGAAAGGATTTCGAATACATGGCATTATGTTTGAAAATCGTTTGACGAAAGATCGGAAATTGTATATTATTTTTTTTCTTGAACTTATAGGGTTATAACTCCAGATATATCCAATCTCGCAAAACATTTCGAGAATTTGACATTACCCTCGAAAACAGCTTGGACAAAGTTAGGAAACATGTATATCATTTATTTGCTTGATCTTATAGCCTTAAAACTCAAGTTATATATCCAATATCGGAAAGCATTTCGAATCATGGCATTACGTTAAAAAATAGTTTGACAAAAGGCAGAAAATTATATATTATTTATTTGCATGAACTCATAGGCTTAAAACTCGAGATATATACCCTTTATTCATTCATTCATTATCTGTTTACCCTCCTCATATGTAGGACTTACACCCCCAGGACTTACAAGCGGATGCCTGGGGTCAGAGGCCCGTCGAGGAGCAGACACTCATGGATCAGACAGAGCATCCAGGATGGGTGATCAGCCCGATGCCTGGTATGGGATGAAGGAAGTAGATGAAACGAAATGTAAAATGGGTGAAAGGAAAGGTGATGATGGAGCAGTTGGTGGAATGAATGGCGGGGGAAACCGGAGAACCCGGAGAAAACCCGCCCAGACGCCGCTTCGTCCACCACAAATCCCACATGCAGGTCCCTGGGATTGAACCCGGGCCACCTCGGTGGGAGGCGAGCGGTCTAACCACTCGGCCACGGCGCCGCCCCGAGATATATACCCAATCTTGAAAAACATTTTGAAAACCTGTTATCCTTAAAAATAGCTTGAAGATTGGGAAATGTATATAATTTATTTCCTGGAACTCACAGCCTTGAAAACTCAAAATATATATCCAATCTCGGTAAACATATTTGATACTTGACATTATCCTAGAAAATAGATACAAGAAGATAGGGAAATTTATATCATTTATTTACTTGCTTGAATTCATAGCCTTAAAATTCAAGGTATATAATATCCAATATCCGAAAACATTTTGAAAACAATATCCATGAGAATAGGCTCAAAGAAAGATTAAAAATTGTATATTGTCTATTTTCTTGAACTTATTGGCCTTAAAACATAAGCTATATATCCAATCTCGGAAAATATTTTGAAAACCTGCCATTATCTCTGAAAAATGCTTGAAGAAAGCTACGAAATTCTATATTATTTATTTGCTTGAACTTATAATCTTAGTACCCATGTTATATATTCAATCTCGGTAAAGATTTTAAAAAATTTGATATTATTCTTAAAAACTTGAAAACGGAAATTGTATATTATTTTTTCAATTGAACTTATAGTCTAAAAGTCAGGCTATATGTTCAATCTCAAAAAACATTTGAAAAACTTGACATAATCCTTGAAAATGGCTTGAAGATAGATAGGAAATTGTATATTACTTTTTCAATTGAACTTATATGCTTAAAACTCATGTTACATATTAAAGCTCGGCAAACATTTTGAAGACTGACATTATGCTTGAAAATAGATTGAAGAAAGATAGGAATCCTATATTATTTTTTCAATTGAGCTCACTCAAGTTATATATTCAAACTCGAAAATATTTTGACACTTGACATTATGATTGAAAATAGCTTACTAAAGATAGGAAAAGGGCATAGTACTTTTTCAGTTCAACTTTTAGCCTTGAAACTCAAGTCATATATTCAATCTCAGAAAACTATTTTAAAAAATTCGACATTAAACTTAAAAATAATTTACCAAAATTACAAAAACGTATATTATTCTTTCAATTGAATGCACATACTTATAAACAGGGTTAGGATTTTTAGGTGCAAACTTCAGATGAAAAAGGAAGGGAAAAGGTGCTCAAATAAGGTGAAAAAAGGCACAATAAGGTGCTGGTTTATTTAAGGGGAGGCACAACTGAAATTGCTATTTTCTAAACTATCCATTCAATTGGGCTGGCATTGCAACCACATGTCAGTCTTCTTTAGATATATTGTTTTCTGAATTTCAATCCAAAATCTTAATTAATTTTCAAGTTATTAATTTTCAAGATATAAAATTATAGGTACCTATATGCAAAATAAAATTATGTTGCTTCTATGTCAAAGAACTACAAATCTGTAATATAATATTTTTTCTACCATTCTTAGTTTAAGAGAAAAAAAGTTTTGTATTTGCAGTTTTTTTTTGTTTTCTCTGTATATGTTGTTATCTTCAAAAATTAGTGGCGCAAAAACTATTCATTACACAGAAAAATTATGACAGTTTTATGTATTTGGGTTTTTGAAACAAGCATAAAAATGTGAATATAAATAGATGAAAACTACATCGTGTGAAACATTTTGAATATGCAGAAATGCTGAAAATAAGAAACGCCTTAAAATCAAGTTTTAAAAATATAAACAGCTAGCAACCAAATGCGCAAGGGTATTTAAAAAGTCCCGAAACGATCCTGAAGCGTTCGCTAGGTCAAAAATAAAAGTGGATTCTAAAACTACAAGCAATGGAGAATTTTTTGGGAACATAATTTTATTTGTTTGTTATGATTTTGGGTTAATTTCAGTTGTGCATTCCCTTAAGTAATTCAACAATTTCTCTTTCCTCTATTCTAAATTATTGAACTACCAACAAGCACATCAAATTATTACGCATCAAAAAGAAGGTAAAAACACGAAGCTGTTGTACTTCAAGACATTAAGCATCTCCACATTTTTAAAAGTAAGTGTGTTTCTATTAGGAGATAGAATGTCTTTATAGATTCTAATACTTCTTTCAACATCCACAAAAACCAGTGGGGAAAACCTTCTACTCACTCGGAATGGCAGCTCTACAGATGTGGCGAATTCCTCAATGTCTGGATTCTTCTGAAGACTAGATTCAAGTTTGTCTTTGGCAAAGCCATCCAACTGCTCCCTCACGGAAGTAAAAATATCCAATTGTTTTTCCTTTTCCAGACCTTGTTCTTCCAATCGTTTAATAGCTGCAGGCAAATACTTGTAACTATGGACATAATATAGTTCTGTCTGCAAATTATGTATTTTCTCCGGTAACAGAAGTTGCTGTGGCTTGGAAATTGCACCTGCGTCGGATGGATCCAAAGAAAGCACAAACTCTTTAATTTTGTCAAAATTCTCACACAACATAGCAGCACACTCAATCCAAGATCCCCAGTTTGGAATGACCGGAAAATTTGGAAGGGGCAGGCCAGTGATTTCCCTGTAGTAAACAACACGGCTCGGAGCTTTCAGTAGAATCTTCTTCAGGGCAGAAATGAATTGATTTTGATGTCCCATTCGTTCCTTATGGATTCATAAACCCTGTGAAGGGTATAAGCCAAGCATGTCACATGCTTAAAGTTGGGAAATAAAGGTTTCCATTGGCTAACAGCTGAAACCATGTATGGAGCCTGGTCCATAACCACAAGAAGAAGTTTTTCAAACTCAATACTAGTAGGCCAGAGTTTTTGGCAGAATTCCATAACGGATTGCATTACTGTACTGGCATTGGCTTTCTGCAGCTCGTACGTTTTTAACAACATGGGCTTAACTTTCTACCCTGCTAAGGAAAAATCAAAAATGTTCAAAACATATCGTTCCATTGAGTCTATGGTTTCATCCACAACGATTCCCACATCGCAATCGGACCGTTTCTCCTTGATTCTTTCTATGGTTTCTTGGTAAACAGGCTCCATGTAGTTTTTTTTTAAAGTACTCTCATCGGGCATTGATATCTTTGTGTATTTTTCAAGAAATCCCTTCAAGGCTGCCTAGTTCACCTTATTCACTCGAACTTCTGCTTGTGTAAGAGCTGCACACAAATCAATGTTTTATTCCTTCAAATTTTGGCTTTTTGAAGAACTCTGTTGAAACGAATTTCGTAATAGAGGTTGCCGTGTTTTGTATGCTTGAAGAGTCTTGTTCATTTTATGCTTAGAGCTGCAAATGATCTCGCTGGTGTTTTTCATCTAACAAAATTCCTGAATCACAAATAGTACATCGCATAACAGTTCCATCAGTGTCTATGAAATCTTGTTTGAATTCCTCAGCCAGAACAATAAATCGAGCACTGGACACATTTGGCATAGTAAAATCTACTACTAGTACACTTGTTTGGAGAGCTAACACTAGTTCACTTGCTAACACAATGCGACTGTCACAAAACTCACTCTTGCGCCCATTCGCTGTCCACTTTCGCTTATAACACCGCGACAATTACCAGAATGTTCTCATTCATGCTGGAACTTCAGTCTCGGTGCTTTATAGTAGTTTCGAGCAGAACCCAGTCTTAATAATTCTCGGAACAACGCGGGTGAGGTTACTGCCGTCTCTGCGTGCACAGGCTTCGCCTCCACGCAAACGCATGACGTCTTTCACAGTAACAAACTCACATTCACGAACAGCAGGCTACTGATTCTGGTGGGATAGAATCGCTCATTGTCAATTGCATTATTGTGGGCTACTTTATAGCGGTAAAGCGAGAGAAAGAGGTTTTCGTCGAACACACAATTATTTTCCATTGTTGCGGGTGTGCTTTCAATTCCCGCACGGCGTTTACTGAAAGAGGTAGGCTTACTATTCGCACGTACACAGCAAGCTGAGGAGATGTTAATTGAAAGTTAAAGAATAAATTGGAATGTAACTTAAAAGAAAAAAGGTTGAAATGGGAGATCATGGGCATGGTTGGGGGAAAATGGCATAAAGGTGCCAAAAAGCTGTAAAGGTCCCAAAAAAGGGAAAAAGGTGCGAGAAAAAACGGCTCTTTTCGCAACTAGAATAAAAATTTCACAATGTGATATATTTCCGCACAGCTTTAACTTACCCTAAGAAAAAGGGTTCGCACCTAAATTTCCTAACCCTGCTTATAAATAAAGTAATATATTCACTCTCGCAAATACATTTTGAAAACTTGGCATTACATGTGAAAATAGCTCAAATAAGTTGTAAAATTTGTATATTACTTTTTAAACTGAACTTGCGATCTTAAGCTTATTATTTCCAGACAGCAAAACATTCCATATAATGGGATCCCGCAAAACCCGGTTTACTGGAGCTAGGGTCTCAGAGCTCATTCAAACAAGCAGACGCGACCTCGAATCCTCAGAGCGATTCCGAACGATAGTACACCCGTCATGAATGGACACGCTCGAGCGGAACCAGCCCCAGCAGGACTCATCCCAACGACACCCGCTCCTGCAGGTCCCATTCAGATGGCATTCGTCTCGGTGGAAGCCGTCCCAACGGCACACATCGCAGTGGAAACCTTCCCAGCGCCCCGTTCCAATGGGATCCAGTGCACCGGGACCCCTTGCAACATGGATGGAAATACCCACAGAGGGGTTGCGCTCCTGCACAAACTGCTCCTACAAGACTTATGTTCATGGAGTTGCTTCGTGCATTTCGCGGTTTACTATTCTTAATCTTTTCCACTATATAACGTCGATTCACTGCTAACCTTTTCATTTTGTAATGTGTATTTCAAGTATAGCTTTTGCGTAGACATATAACTTGCGTTTATTCGTAACCATCCTATGTAATTAATTCAGAATTGTTTCTATTGTTTCAGTTCCAATCAATGCCTCTGCAGGCCCAGCCAGAGCTTATGTTAACTGAGACTTTGCATCGCGGCTGCAAGATTCCTCATGAAGCAGAAGAGCAGCATGACCAAGAACTCAACCCGTCAGTCAAGGAACCACTAGAGACAACCCGAGTAGGCAGGGCCCTCCAATAGGCTCGAGCGTGCAGGGCACTACACCATACTGGAAGGAGCATCATCCTCACTATCATCGGCAAAAAAGTATGCCGAAATGGTTATGAAACCGTAGAATGTAAGATTACTGAATTGGCATTCATATATCGTATTTTCAATAACAAATTTGCAAATGCAGCTGGAATACTTGACGCCAGCGAGTTTATTATTGCATGCAAGGGCATAGTTATTAAAGAGATTGAATCCACTCCAAAGAAGGATATGTTTGGACTAAATAGAACTGTTCACTGAACGGCTGATACTTAATCCAGACTTCTGATAACGAAACCGTGGAATCAGAGTACTTTATTCCAAGTCGAAGGGGATCCAACAACTACCAAATTTGATGTCATGTTTCATACAATGAAACACAAAATTTTAGAAAATGTATACTCTTTTGCGGGTCAGTGAAGCTCAAAGACAGTGCTCGCAATCCACTCGTTGTAGCGAATATAATCCCCTTCGCGCTTCAGGATACATTGAGTTGCCTGCATGCATTAAGCGAAACAGCTGTCGTTAATATCAAGAATTAAGACAATTTCTGTTTCGCTTGGTGTATGCTGGTGTACCCTGCAAAACTTTAATGTGAGCGACCATCCTCATATCTTAGAGAATTGCTTATCAAAGAATTCAATTATGAGGCATTGCATTCCCGTTTTCTCTCGATCAAATTGAGCTCCTTGAGAAGAAAAATTCAACTGTATCCATAGCTGTATTTGCCTTGATGCAAACAACTCGGTGGAGTGTATTCGCAAATCATCTGAGAGGAAGGCTAGTCAGGTGAACCTGTAAATGATTGAAGAGAATGACAGGTCTCCCTATTGCCTCATCTCCAACTGTCGAGGCTGATTAGAAGTCAGATAACCAATAATGAAAAGGAAATGCGAATACTGCAGGCATGCATTACAAACTGTCCTAACGGAAATACATTGAGATTGTATAAACAAAAGTGCAATAAATGCATACGCCGGGTGAGTTTCTGGAATTTAATGCATATTCAAAGTCTGCCTCGGTACCGTTTGTGATTTATGCATATATCGAATCTATTTTGAGCCCTAAATTTTAATTTTGGAATGTTTAACCCGAAATATACAGGAATGTGAGGCGATATCGATAACGTTGAAGGTCATAAGTAGGCATCATCAGTCCTTGTCGAGATTCAAGCTCTACAGAGGTGACATTGCGCACAAGACTTCTTCAGCAAACTTAGACACATCGCTCATTAAGTCATTCAAGTATATGAACATGAGAAACCGAAGTTTATGCCACCTCACAATGCGCTGGACTTCGACAACACTGATTATTCTCATACATGCAAGAGAGCTTTTGCTATAGATTACATTAGGATGGGGGACACTGCCATATGACTGGAGAATATCTTGGAGCGGTTCATAATGCTTGCAATTTGAATAGAAAGTTGCAGAAATTTATTTCAATTATCTTTCATTGTGTAAGAATTTATGATAGTCAATTCTTGATCAGGCATGTGTCTTATGATAACGGGTCTGTCTTACATAATATGAGTCATTCCACTTCAAACCAAACAGATATAAAACACCGCTTTCTCTGAATTTTCTGAGTTTAAGTTTACGTGCTCCTCAAATAAAATAAATGGTCGCGTATTTTTTATATTTTGTTGAAAATAAAACTATTTTAGAATTAACACGGTACGTAAAATTTTTCTTATATGCGCACAACTTTACATAAAACCAATTTATCCTCGGAACACAAAATGTTCAGGGATAAGAATAATATGTTGTTTTGTAGATAAAAGCATTGTAGTTTTCGTCATTCAAAATACTATTTATTCGGAATAAAAAACAACCACTTTTTAAGTATGATTATTTCAAACAGCAATATTATATTTAAGCTCCTAGTATAAAAGTCTGTAAAAATACAGAAGGAATTTGTGATATATTTTGTTTTAAACCTGTTAATATCAGGATGTGATCTTCCTTAGAAGTAGGCTTTTAAACAGTTTGTGTTAGAGCGTAGAATTTTAGAACATACAAATTACACGCTGACTGAGAGCTTCACACCGCAGCAGCACGCCGGCCGATGCATTACGCAATGCGAACGTGATAGGCTATCACTTTCGGTGTTCGTTGTAACCTAGCAACTGAAATCTGATATTCTATGAAACGTCTCTCAGATGTTTCATTTTAAATGTAGCTCTTTCTTCAGCTCTTTGCGTTATAAGTTCATTTTAGCTCTATGGTTTACGAAAGTGCATAATGAGTGAACTTAAGAAACCGAGCTATGACAATCGCTTCAATCCATTTAATGTTTCCAAGTATAACGCAAGGCAGAAATCGTTAAGCTTAATTACCCGCAATATGCTTACAAACGTAACAATGGAGAACTTAACTCTTTCACCGGACCTGAAACTACGTGATGCATGTTGAAAAAATCCCAAAGCACCAACCACTGATAACAGTGATTGTGCGCTACAAAGTGCGAAATGCCGTGAATAATCCAGAAGTGCTTTTGAACATAGTGACCATTTTGAGGCAAGGTACAGCAACGCAAAAGCATTCCCTGGTACATTTGAGCTAAATTCATTTATTCCAACAAGCAATAATAATAATAATAATAATATGGAATTCATTTGAGCCTGAAGGGAAAAAGCGTGTATTTAAACAGTAGTTAAGTTGCCTGTGTTGGGATAAATTTGAACGTTCGAATATTTCTCAACTGTATGCCAAATTTAAGCTACATGTGAACAAACTAATGCAACTTAAGTGCTATGAACAGTTGACAAGGCACCCAATGACAGACTGATGTTTCTACTACTACTACTACTACTACTACTACTACTACTACTACTACTACTACTACTACTACTACTACTACTCTCCAGTCACTCCACGCTGGAATCCCGCTACATACAGCTTTCTATGTTATTTTATATAAAATTAACTCTACAGGATACCATTTTTGCTTTAAACAAACATATACAAAAGATCTACAAGAAATTTATTTGTGATTTTTATAGAAATTTAAACTTGTGGGTTAATATGGACATATAGTTTTTAAGTGTTTCAATTTTAAAAATTGATGTCAATGATTAATTACAGCAATTATAATAAATACTAAGTAAAAGACCAGATATTAAGCTTTGCATTGCACTTTATAACATCATGTTATCGCTTATTGCCTGTGAGATATTCTAATTTAAATGTACAGAAGCGTGCTGCTTTTCACAAGTAGGATTGCGCAATATTTTTTTAAGATATTGTGATTTAAAAAAATAAGAATATAAAACATAATTCACTTTCTTTTTGTAATTAATAGAGAAAATTTGAAGTGAATCGGAGACATGGTTGTCAAAATTTTAAAAATTAGTGCGACTTAACGTGGAATGACTCATAGCGCAGTGATCTATACGCTACCCGGCATTCAGAAAGGAGTACAAGAGCATTCATTTCCGGTTCCTCGATAGCTACAGGTTTCTTAATGACAAGCTACATAGCTTGTCTGATATGTTAAGCGATAATGACTTCAACATCGCTAATGCGCAGTATTCTAATCCAGAACGTCTGGAAGTCATGAAGTGCAAGGATATATTCCCCTACTCTTAGCTCGATACTGTCGAAAAGCTCCAAGAAGAGGAGCTCCCCCTGATCCAGATTTTCCACTGTATCGGAAGAGGGGTATGCTCATGCACTAAAAGTATAGAGCAGATTTAACATAAAGAATCTCGGGAATACAATGACCTTTATCTATAGACCGATACTCTGCTTTAAACAGGTGTATTCGAGAAGTTTCGAGTGTTGTCACCAGAGATGTACACCCTAGATCCCGCCTGCTGCTACCCGTTGCCATCACTAACCTTCGACGCCATGCTGAAAACCAAGAAAGCAAGGCTCCATTAATTATCGACTCCAGTATGATGGCACTTTTTGAGGAAGGTATTCCTGGAGGGCTTTGCAGCGTATTAAATCGGCATTCCAAAGCCAACCACTAGTAGTTGCCTGAGTATAATCCAGATGAACCCTGAAACTACCTATCATACTGGGACATTAATAACCTTTACTGCAAGAGCATGGCATATCCTTTGGCGTACGAGAACTTCAGATAGCTTGAGAGGAGTGAGATAGAGTTAATCAATTTTGCAGCGACCCCCAAGGACTCCAAGACGGAACCTGATCCATAGGTGCACCTAATATATCCCGATCATCTCCAGGACGCCAATAATGGCCTTTATCGCTATCCCCGGAGCGAGATACTACCCAGCAGCCAATACAAGAAACTGATTCAAGACTAGAGAATAAAAGCAAATATGTCTTGGATTATAAAATCCTGTATCACTGCTTAGATTTGAGGCTGTTATTGAGACACATTCATCGGGTGGTATCAAGTGGCCAATCTGAATGGCTTAATTATATATTGACCTTAACACTGATAAAGTTGTAAGTTTGGTCAAAGTCGCTGGAAGAAAATCAACAACTCTGTGCATGGAAAGTTTATTGAAAATATGCACAATTACAGAGGTTTGCGAAGTGTGCCTACCTGATAACAAGCACGGTAATTGACGACTCGCCCCACATGTGTACGAACACCTATTTTCGTTGAAAACTTTCTTGTATAGAGTTAGCTCGAGAGGAGATCCTCGTGAACAAGTCAATCTACATTGGGCATGCAATTCTGGACCTCTCAATATGTATCATGTACGAATTTTTTTCCAAAGTAATGAAGCCTAACCTGAATTATATACACACATATTGATTCATTTTCTGGACTATTTCGAATATTTATAAATTCATTAACGACAATCCCCAGAATTTCGACACATCAAATTATGACCATAACATCTGTGGAATAGAGCAGGTCAACAAAAAGTGATTGGATTGATTAAAGATGCGTTGGATGGTATGTTCAAGCCTGAGTATGTTGGACTCAGGGCAAAACTCTATATCTATAGATGCTACAACGATACCGTCATTAATATAAAAGGAATTCCGAAGGGCGAAATGCCGACAACCACCTTTATTAAATATTTAGATTGCTTAAATGGATTGAACAAATACTTTTGGCTAAACAATTATGCTTGAGGAGCACAGAACGCACAGTTTCGACTACAAAAATAAATAAAATTGCCCCATGGAGTAGATATGAAGCGCAAGTTGGTGGATGAATCTCGTGTCACTCCTGCATGGGGCATTGTTCACCTAGGGCTTCGCAGTATCCTGGTTGTTTCACTCCCATTTAATTTGTATATACGTAAAAACATTATTCGTTAGTTAACTCATTTTATTGTAAATATTGTAGTTAGTAAGCATTAATTCAAATATGTTACAGTAAATATTATTCATTGTTTCAGTTTGTACAGATTTCTATATTTAGGGTGAAGGGAGAAACGAATGGGATCCTTTGAGTAAAATAAAAACATTAAGTGATTTGGAAATGAAAAATTATCTTTATTTCGTTATTGTTTCTTACAATAAATCCTTCCTGTCATCCATTGGCTCTTAGGTAATCCATACAATTTCACAACAATCCTGTTTCCTTGCTGGCGTATACCTTCTCCAACAAATAAGTCTTAGGATGGAGTGTAGAATGAAGTTCAAGTCCATAGAAGGTTCCCTTTCTCTCTTTACCGTCCGTATCGCTTAGAGTGTAAGCGGTAGGATTGTTTCGCTTCATACGAACAACTTGGAAGCATTCAACACTCCATTTATGCCCAAAGCTGTTTCAAAAGCTCATTTATTCTTATATATCCTTACATAATCACCGACACTAAACTTCCTTATACTCCCCGTCTCTCCTCGAGATTGATTATACTTGTATTCAGAATATCATTGTTCCTCATTTTATGCGAATGAATGGTAAGTATAATTGTATTTTGCAATGATTCTGTGTAAAATGTCTAGCCACTCGTATGATCCCTGAGCTATAAAATCCCGATAGTCACATCCTTTAAAGTTCTTATTAAGCGCTCCACAGCTGCAGCATTCACGCTGCTATAGGTACTATAGTGATTGATATTATACTTTGGAATTAATGTTTTAGAGTGCTTATTATAAAACGTTTTTCTATTGTCATTCTGGATGCCCTTGGAAGTTGTTTCCATGTCTTGCATGTATCTTCCATAATTTTTGTGATTAGAAGACCCGTCTTCTCCTAGAAGTGTCTTGCTTTAACCATTTTAGAGTAGAAGCTGAACGCGATTAGGATGTATTTGAAGCATCTGTTAATTACTACATCAGATATCATATCACCCAAGTCCATCTGCACCAAACCGTTAAATCCTCTGCTGACAATCTTTCGCCGTAAGAAGTTTCTTCGATCGGGAGCATAATGTTTTCTTGCAATTTGTCGCTTCACTGATATTCTATAATCCTAACCAATATCAGTTCTTGAATAATCTCTTCAATTTTTGCGTATGATTATTATTTCCAACGTCTCTGGATGCAACGAGAAGTCTCAGACGGTTCACTAAGTCATTTTGATCATTCGAGCAGGTGTAGTCTTGCTTCGTGCCAGGACATTGTTCTTTCCACTGTAAGCTTAAGCCCTTGTGTTTCTTCACTAGAGCACGTATAATGCTTTTATATTTGTAGAAACTGCCATACTTCAGTTGTCCTTGCGTTTTATAGTTTCGACGATGAACTTGTTTTGCTTTCAGTACTTGGTTGTGTATTCAAATCCTCTTCTGTATAGACACGCATTTCAAGTATCCTTTTGAAAATGAGTTCACTCTGTCTGGGATGGACTTTATCGTTGGGCGCCGTATTGAGTTGGCTTCTTTGGGTGTTGTCTTCGTTGGGCGCCTTAGTGGGATGGACTTTATTGTGTGTTTTCCTTTTATGTACGGTATCAGTGTTTTTGTAGAGGGAGAAAAGGAAAGGTATCGGTCAGATGTCGGAAGAGCATGGATACAAGTAGGTTCTCTTAATCTCGGGTCGTGTTAACCGATGACATTTATATGGTTTTATTACGTTTTATTCTGACCTCCTTAAAATCATTCCCATAACCGATCCGTTCACACAAATATGTTTAATGTCCGACCACACAAATATATCGAACTATGCCATCGCCAAATCAAACTATAGCCACATGATACCCTGTGGTGTTTCACACGTCTGCTCACATCGAATTCCAGAGTACAAGTGCTTGCCTTTACCCTTCGGTTCGCATTCCTGAAAGTTTCTTAACCCTAACTCTGCCTTGTTTTGTGTCCCCCAATTCACACATGTGTCGTTACAATGGGCATGTTCAGCCCGCATTCCAATCCCCTAACGGTACGTTCGTTACCCGTCGTCTACCTACTCTGTACAGTCTTATAAAGATATGTTATGTTTCCACACTTTTCTAGGTGGTTCACAAGTAGACTATGTATAATCGATATTATGGCTTCAACGTATCGTTTCAATATGCCCCCACGAGGAAATCGCTGTCGCTTCGAAGAAAACGACAGGGATTTTCTCGGAAGTCCCCATACCTAAACTTTGTGTATCATTATTCCTATATCCAAATGTAACTTAGAGCATATGTACTTTGTGTGTCGGATCGATTTTGAGGATGTACGTTAATAACATTTAACTACAATAAACATATATATATACAACATCCTTGAAATTACAATGCACATATGAAAAGAAAATTACTACTAAAATGATGACAGTTTAGATAACCGCAGTATTGACTAATTACACAAAATTATAGCGCTGATAACTTAGAATGAAAACAATTATTTACAAGCATTTCAAACATGGAACAGATATCTTGAATATGTACATAATTTACACATTTATAGGTAGAAGAGATAGACATTGTTTAGGCGCTAATGCCTATGAAATTGTATGTTGGTTGTGATGTAATGTATGTTTATTCTTCTTCTTCTTTTTATTTCACAATCACGGGCTCACAATTGATAGCGGCACACGCAGTACTGTTCGTTTATCACAAGCACTACACTCGCCACAAACTTTCACTGGCCGACTGGGCCGTATACGACAAATTTCATTGCCTTTGTCTTCCAAAACATTTTTTTAATACTATAACATACATAATGAGTACATCACTAATAACTGTGTTTGATTGGATATTTGGTTTACAAAGAATGATTTATCCCTAATCAACTGTGCGTGCCATCTAATTACACTGCCTTTTTTTTGAAGCAAATGATTTTTTTTACAACCATCCTGTCCGTTTTGTTTTATTATTTATGTTATTGATAGTACCTCCATGTACCCGCAGTTACTTTATGTATCCGACGACGCTACTCTAAATTCTTTGAAAGGTTTTAATAAAGCAATATTGTATCGCCCCTTTGCTTTCCCCGTATTTATATCGGTAATTTCAAATGCCTTAGCGTTAAATTTCTGAGTGATCACGCATGGCCCATTCCATAAGTTTTCCATTCTATGGTATCTTTCTCCAATTAGTGATGAACGAGGGTGGTTCTTGTATAATACTTTTTTTATTTCAGCTATTAGCTGCTTGTTTAAGCTAAGATCCAGTTTGAGGACCGTTACCTCTCTTTGTGTACCGGTTTGGCACTCAGGTAAATTCTTGCCTGGGGTCAGTCGGGAAAGAATGTCACTAAAAATGTTCTCACTTCCAGGAATGCGCTTAATTTCCACGTCATAGGAGGTTATTTCATAAATGTATCGTGATATTTTAGAACTCGTTAATTTACATGTCTTTATAAAAGACAGGCTAACGTGATCTGTGAATATAGTAATCCTTTTGTTAAAGATATATGTTTTGAATTTCTGCAGTGCATAATAAATTGCAGATATCTCCTGCTCCGTGATGGGTGCAACTGCTTCTGCATGTGTCAAAGGTCGGGAGCATGTGGATATGACGTGTAGGCCGCCATTATTGTCTCGTTGCGTCAATACAGCGCCGAAAGAAATAGTTGAGGCGTCGCAGTAAATCTCAAATGGCTGGTTCATGTTTGGCCTTTCTAATAAAATCGCCCGCGCAAACAGTTGTTTTATATCTTCAAATGCGCGTTGCTCGTGTTCAGTCCACCGCCATCTTGTTCCCTTCTTCAGTAATGCCCGTAACGGTGCAGTCTCCTTCGCAAAATTGTATACAAATCTTACTTGGTAATTTAGCATGCCAAAAATCCTCCTGAGCTGCTTCAGATTTTTCGGGGCTGGTATTTTCTGTATGGCTTCAACCCTCTGTGGATCAACTGATAGGCCGCCATCAGAGATGATATAACCAAGGAATCGCACCTGAGTGGCGAAAAATGCAGATTTTTCTAAATTTATCGTCATGCCACATTGTATCAGACGTTGTAAAATAGAATCAATATGTTCCATATGCTCCGAAATATCAGTATCATGTATTAAAAAATCATCTACGTATTGCGTCATAAATTCATTCGTAGTGTCACCGAAAACTGCATGCATGGCTCTCAGAAATGCACTAGAGCTGGTCGCGACGCCATATGGAGTTCTGTGAAATTCATAGACACGCCCACAATAAAGGAAAGCGGTATATTTTCTCAGATGTTCCTTAAGTTCTATCTGAAGATAAGAGTTTTTTAAATCCAATGTAGAAAAACATTTTTGTGACCTATTTTGCCTAATATTTGGTCTATACTTTCGGTCCTAAAATTGTCAGGCGATATGTATTTATTCAGTCGACGTGCATCGATGGTAATTCTAACAGTCCCATTTCTTTTTCTAACTATGCACAGGGGGTTTAAATATGGGGAATTTGATAACCCAATAATACCATCTTGAAGCATTTTATTTATTGTGAGTTCGACGCTTTCTCTTATATCAAAAGGGATAGCTCGACATTTGTGTCTAATGGGCTCCATTTGTCGTATCTGGAACTCATATTCATAAATGTTACATAAACCGGTTCTGTCCACGAAGACTTCGCGATTTCGGTAGAACACCTCCAATAGTTTCTCCTTCTGTTCCGCCGTCAATATTTCTATGTCCCTTATCTTCTCTCGGATCTTTTGGGAGATATTCGCATTAGCCTGTTCTTCTACCTGAAACCGGGCAGTTCTGTCAGTGTCGAACAAACCTGTTTCTTCCCGTACCTCTAAGTCGTAATAACTAACAGTTACTGATTCATTCGGGACAATACTTGCATTACTAATATCTTCAAATGATTCCTCATCCTGATTATACTCCTCGCAATCGGCATCGGATGCTCTGTTTAGATCACTTCTAGCGTTATTGATCTGGTATATTTCTCCTCTCTCAATCTGCAAATATTCGACGAAAAAATAATCTCCCATCAAGTCTTTCTATCCGGGGGTCTCGGGATCGTTTACCTGCTGTGTCTTTTGTATGAAAGGTGTTACAACCAAGCGGTTATTTATGTAAAAACTCAACTCCTTGCTTTCATAATTTATTTTTGCTCGCATTGCATCTAGAAAATCATTTCCAATTAAAAGTTGAAATATAAGCCGTGGCACTACCAGAAAAACAAACTCAATTTCTACCTCCTCAATCTTAAATGTTCTCATCACCTGGTATTTAATTCTGTGCTTGCTCCTACCTATCGCCGTAACACAACACACGTTTCTTACTGGCAATGTCTGTAATTTCCACCCCGTTGCTATCAGGTTATCGTATAATTCCTGGCTACATACCGAAGAAGATGCGCCGCTGTCGATAATCGCCTCGTAGACCTGATCTTTCACTTTCATCGCAATTCTAGGTGCCTCCACTATTTCACGAATTTTATCATAGTATTCCTCCCGGTTGTCACTTTCTGTCGCAGAGCCTCTTTGATAATGCTCTATGCCTACACTATTCATACTTTTGTCGTCCTCGTTTGCTGTAAATGAATTTGACGTATCCTGCACGGCCATATCAGAGGACTTGAGACGGCCCCTAATTAGTTTAAATTTTGGTTATTCAGTACATTTGTGGCTGAGGCACTGTTTTGTGCATCTTGATGCTGTTCAATGGGGCGTGATTCTTGTCTGTTCCAGTTCGGCGACATTCGTCCTCCGTCTCTCACGCCGGGGCCTGGGTTCGTTCTAGGGGGGCTATTTGAATAAGCGCGCCGCCAGCCATTATTGCCATAGTTTCCGCGCGGCCTATTTCCGCCTCGCCTGTGGGGATTGAAGTCTATGTAATTTATATGGTGAGAACGGCCATTTTGTTGGCGGTTTTGTCGTTCAAAATCTGGCTCGTTTCTCGTTCTATGTTGTCGCTGGTTATCTCTTGGAGCCTGATTTTGATATCTGTTCCGGATGTGATAAGGATCTGGCCTACGGTGATTTTCATTGGAACGTGCCCCCGCCCCATTGAAATTTTGAGCAATGTATCTTTCCGCACTGGTTCTTTGGTGGAAAATATTGGTGCCCCTTATTTCGCCTGAATGGCTTTGAAAAGCTGTTAACAGTTCTAGTGCCTCTGCTATTGTTGTTGGTTTAGCGACAATTAAATGGTTTCTAATGTGCTCATTAAAATGGTGGGCCATCAAGGAGATGAATTCCTCCTCTCTCATTGGTGGTTCAAGCAGTTGGCTCTGTTGCGCTAGTTTTAGAAAATAGTCCACCATGGTTTCACATCGATGGTGTTGATATCTCCCATTGTTGATCTGCGTGCGCACCGCATATTGTGTGTTGCTATTCCAATATTTGCTCAGAAAAGCCTGTCGGAATTGAGCGTAAGACGTGTGATCACCCAGCGTTAGTCTATACCAAACTAAGGATTGGCCCAGTAAACCTCTCCTAATTATAAGCGTTTTGTACTGTTCCGGGATACCCTTTAATGTAAAATACGCCTCAACATCCATAATGTAACGGCGGGCATTATCATGTCTATCATCAAATGTCGGTATCGCAATTTCGTTTAGCAATTGGTATGGCACGGACACGTGATTATTCAAACACAATATTGGAGTTGCATTCGTATCGTTATTACAAGTGGTTATGGGAGAAAATGCACCACCATGCATATGCTCCGTTGGTTGTATGTTTGCCGAAACATCAGGTGAGCTGGCGGAACGTATGTTCTGGCTTGGATTATTTATCGGCTCCATTTCGAACCGTTGTGCTTTGTCTTGTAGTCCTGCTAGCTCACGTGAGGCTTCTACTCTGAGGTTTGTTGTCAGCTGAGTATCAGACAGTTGCGCAATTTTGTCTTTCAATTTGGTTATATCATTTACTTGTGACTCTTTTTGATCCTGAATAATCTTTTTTACGGCTGTCATTTCTGCCTCCACATTATTTTCCAATGTGCGCTGCCGCTTCTCCATTATTGTGCAACTGCGCTGAAATTCAGCATTCAACCCCTCTTGCATTGCTAACGTACTACTTCTAATTTCTACTATTTGCCCTTTGAGCTTCTCAACCTCATTCTGTGATTCTTTGACCTCAGCTTTATTTAACAAAAAATCTTCCTGCATAGCATTCTGATAAGATCTAATTTCTTCTAATTGATCCCTAATCTCTCTTTGCTGTACTTCAAACCTGGCTCCTATCATCTGCTCTAATCTATTTCCTAACTTTTCTTCCAAAACTTCAAATCTCTCTTCTAATGCTTTATTTTGGTTTTGCAATTCTTTGTTTTGGTTTTGTAAACTTTCATCTAGCTTTTCCGTTAATGCTTTATTTTGATTTTGTAAACTTTCACTTAAATTCACGAACATTTGCTGTATAACCAAAACAAGGTTGTTTTCAGTCATAGTGCTAGTCTGTATTGTCTGCATATTTGCCGGAAAATTTGTTTCCCTACTGTCTAATGACCTACTTTCTACCTGCTCTACCTGCATGTTTTCAGCTTCAATTAAGTCTTTCTCCATCTCTTTTACACTTAAAAGTTCTTTTAAAACCTTTTTATTTCTAAGTAACATTAATTAGTGATATTATTATTATTGTTATTATTATTATTATTCAATTGTTACATGCATGGATTTAGTTCGGGAAAACTATAGAAGCATATGTGTACGTTACTTTTGCTGCGTTGAGTTGGCTCCGTTGACTTGCACTGTGCTGACCCGTGGTGCGATGATCTGGATGTCGGGTTGATCTGTTGACCTGGATGGTAGGGATTTCTTCCGGCGATCGGCACGTTCATCCGCTGCTGCTGGCCTGGGGTTCGATGCTCGCTGTTACTCGATCGTTGTCTTCGGCAGTTCTCCTGACACGTTGGGTGCCATGTTGGGATGGACTTTATCGTTGGGCGCCGTATTGAGTCGGCTTCTTTGGGTGTTGTCTTCGTTGGGCGCCTTAGTGGGATGGACTTTATTGTGTGTTTTCCTTTTATGTACCGTATCAGTGTTTCTGTAGAGGGAAAAAAGGAAAGGTATCGGTCAGATGTCGGAAGAGCATGGATACAAGTAGGTTCTCTTAATCTCGGGTCGTGTTAACCGATGACATTTATATGGTTTTATTACGTTTTATTCTGACCTCCTTAAAATCATTCCCATAACCGATCCGTTCACACAAATATGTTTAATGTCCGACCACAAAAATATATCGAACTATGCCATCGCCAAATCAAACTATAGCCACATGATACCCTGTGGTGTTTCACACGTCTGCTCACATCGAATTCCAGAGTACAAGTGCTTGCCTTTACCCTTCGGTTCGCATTCCTGAAAGTTTCTTAACCCTAACTCTGCCTTGTTTTGTTTCCCCCAATTCACACATGTGTCGTTACAATGGGCATGTTCAGCCCGCATTCCAATCCCCTAACGTACGTTCATTTCCCGTCGTCTACCTACTCTGTACAGTCTTATAAAGATATGTTATATGTTTCCACACTTTTCTAGGTGGTTCACAAGTAGACTATGTATAATCGATAGTATGGCTTCAACGTATCGTTTCATGTCCGGGGTTGCCTTGTATGTTTCGTCACCTACTCTGACTTTAGTATTATGATTTAGTTTCCCGGCATGTAGTTTCAATCCTCCTACGGCATGCTAAATGTTGTATCATTTCATTCCTTTCCTTCTTTCGTACTCGCTTCAGGTGGCAGAAGTGTTTTCATATTCCTCCCCATCGGGCGTAGTAGTAGTAGTAGTAGTAGTAGTAGTAGTAGTAGTAGTAGTAGTAGTAGTAGTAGTAGTAGTAGTAGTAGTAGTAATTTTTGTATTTCCCAATATGTTTTGAGGCGATTCTGTTATATATTGAAGAGCTTCACTTACTACTCTCTGAGTTACATACTGATATCCTTTTAGCGCACGTAATTTTCCTCTTGTAGCCTTTGCATGTTTGACTACAAATTCTTTAAACCTGCTTAAACCCTATGCTCTCGCTGTCCATCTTGAAATGAGTTGAGCTAGATTTTTAATTTATGTACACAGGATATTACCAACATAGAGGGCATAATTTCAGGTATGCACCCTCCATATTTAGCAATAAAAGCCCATTACGGATGCGTTCGGAAATCCTTGAGTTCTGAGTTATGGCCTTCAAAACAGTGATATTTACCGGAACGTAAATCTTACCCGCATATAGTTTTCTTTACATATTCAAAGTGCCCACCTCTTTCTTGAATACAGGCTTTAAATTGCCGTCTCATGGCCGTGCGAACAGGACCCCTAATTCCAGGAGTATTGTGTATTTACTCACAACCTGACACAATTCGATTATGAAGGGATTCCCTGTCAGGCAGAGGAGACGAATACACCAACGCTCTTAAAAGGTCCCACAAGTAGAAATTGGGTCACCTCTACCAATCCATCGATCAGGAAACTTTCGATCCAAGTACCGGCGGGCGGTACGACTCAAGTTTTCAGGAGCTCCATCACGCAAGAAATGAGCTTCTTGACGAACTCTCAGTAGTGTCTTCATTCACATGAGGTGTTGTCACGGTTTAATTTTTGATTAGGAGGACATAGGCAAAGGAATTGAGGGTAGCGCAAGAGGATAAAGCGGCATGCCATATTTATTAAATAGGATAGAATATTACAAGTTTAGGACCACTAACTGTAACGGAAGAACCTAACTGTGAAAGTGATTGTTAAAGGGCTGGTCCAGTGGTAGCTAAGGTAGATTAACGATTGAGATTACATCTTACCCTTAGATTATGTCACCCTACTAGAGGCGTACTTACGGGGAGTCCAACATCAGTCTCGGCGGCATCCTGGCGAGCAGCACAGCAAGTCAGGAGTCTCAGAGAGGATAGCAAGGCCGGCGAGTTATCTAACCTATATCTTATATAGTCTCACGGTTGCCTAAGGAACAGCGCGATATCGTGACGCAGGTTCACCATATATGGTAAACCAAGTCCATTTTATTTTAAAGTACCATGTGCCTACGTGAGACAGTGCCGAGTCAAGCATGATTATGCTTGTTGCTAAGCGGAAAATGATGTCACTGTAAAGTCCCATGTAAGTCGTCAACGGAAGAGGTAATCGAGGAAGTTTGGTTTAACTCAAGAAAGTTAAGTAAGATTGTAAACAAACAAAGCTCGATAGAATAAGTTCTATTAAACATTTAAGTTCGCGTAATTTAGTATCCTTCCCAATAGCATATGATACATATTTCTGCCTGCCAAATGTCGCTGACACGGCGACAAAAAGAATGGATATTACTAAATATCACCAATAAACACCTCAATCTGTCACAGTTCAAAACAGTTCACAAAAATACATTGTATATAACTGAATAGCAAATTATATTCCAACAATATGATATAACAGAAGCGGAGTTTTTGTTTACAAACAATGAATTTTTAAAAAAAACATATTAAACGAAGTTACCGAACAAACAAACACCTAAGGAACCAAGGAAGAGTTTTGTTCTGAATGGTCGGGTGGGAGGAAATAAGGTGACAGACAGCAGAAATGGTTGGGGTTACTGAAATGAAGTTCCGTAATACAGCACACCAGAACAAAAAGGAGTTGCAGGGGTACACACACAGACTCACCGTTTAACCATATTCAGATGCAAGATCAGGAAAGCAGTACCTGGAATTGTCACCATTCCGTACAATAAATAGATTGCTGTAGAGCATATAGTTACACCACTGTAAGGTGATAATTCATCTTTACGAAGAGCATACCACTGGGGAATAGAGTGCGGTTGATAAGCGAATCCGCACAGAAGTACAGATAACGGTTCTGCACATTATCGTCCTTGAAGCGAAGACAAGTGAAAACAATATCGGCGGTGAAATCCAGGAGTAACTGAAGGTTTCATGGCGTAATGAGACGTTGAAGTATAAGTTGCAAGCGTAGAGTGTTCATGCAGTGGTCAGTGCAGTTAGCTGGTATGTGTTGAATGTACCAGATGGAATAATCAGCTTTGTGCTCAATCTTCAGCTTATGAAGCCATAGTGCAGACGTTCTTGATAAAATATTCTCGTGCCAACCCCAGTGTCAGGTTGAGCGTAAAACAGAAGCAAACGGGTACATTGGTTATCAAACAAACTAAAGGGAAAATAACAATAGAAGCGTAGTACTCGAAAGAAGGAAATGGAAAAAAATTAACTTTGTATAATGCAAAGGTACGGAGGGGAAAATGGGGGAGGCATCGGGAATAAACAAATACGAATAAAAAAGGAAGGGAAAATAATTGTGTCCCTATAAAGTCTTACGTAATGTGTTTCCATACAATAAATCCAACACCAAAGCAAAAGTAACTTATTTATCACATGGGCGAATAAAAACAAAAGTTTCTTGCTTCTAGAAGGTTAGTTACAATCTCCAATATATTTCCATGTGGAAATTTCCAAACAAAATTATGGTAAGTATCCAGAAAATAACATGATCCAGCGTAAGCCAATAGTTTTCATATATAACTAGGATAGCAACACATGGTTGAGTCATGACTTTAAATACGTTATGACAGATGGAAAACTAACAATTAAAGCAAAAAAACTGCTCAAACAAAATTACAAATGGAAATTACATCATATCATAAAATAGTAAAATCATCACCAATAACTTGAATGGAAGCTAATTAAAACCAAAATACTTAACAGTGTAGGATGCAAAACAATAAAAACATCGAAGAGTTAAGTTTTAGGCAAAAATCGGCATTTTGCTGAAATTATTCCTGGCGATTTGTCATAAGATTCAAATATAAAGGATGTTAGGATCCCCAAATCAAATTTAATGTGCCATTGCTGCGTACCACATATATTGTAGTAGCAACAATCTAAAATAAATAAACAAAGAAAATTCAAAGCACTTTGGAAAAAATATGCAATATAAATATCGAGTGCTACATATTGACATACATGCAAATAAAAACTAAGACACACAAAGTTGTAATAATATAGAATTGCAACAAAGGTGAAAATAACTTAGAATGATATGACACAACCAAAAGGAACAGACGATTCTTCTAGTCGGATCTTATCATGGGGAGACCCTGGAAACTTAACAACGTTTGGAGGTAGATGTGGTATAGGGAAGAAATGCCGTTTTGACGTAGCGTAGCCACATTTTTCAGAATTTTAGGCAGTCGAGGGTCAAAATAATGAATTCTGCGATCAGAACCTAAAAATATGTATGAAATATAAAGATAAGCATAATAAACATAAAATAAAGTAGAACTGGAACATCATCATAAACAAAACTATCGGAGCATAGCTGTCGATAGGATTTCGGATTCCCAGGTCGCAACAGCCAGTCCGGAACTCAAAAAATTCAGTACTTTGGGACCTGACGAATTTGAAACAGGCAATACCTTAAAAAACAAGAACATTATATCGTTGGTCATAAGGAATGTCAGGAAAATCGGTCATACATTAACGTAGGCAACTCCACAGACCTGCATACTACTCTTATCATCGTCTGTAGGTAACTGCGTAGACCTACTAATATCCGCGCTCCTTTTGCGCTCCACAAATGCACGTGCAACAATGACAATATACACATATCCAATATCCATTTAATGGGGTACACTTCCCAGAACGGAGCAACAATATATACGAGTGTCCCGCACTCCAAAATTATATCCCTTTATCACAACGATCATTGAAACCTTAGGTGCCTCGCGACATATCCTAGGACTTCAGTCTCCTAAACTCTCCATAGGGATTACTTGCTTCCAGGGCCTCGTAGCTTACCTTTAAACTAAGGCGTCCAGCGGCGACTTCCGGTCGCTTAAATACTATATCGACGTAGATAATATGAAATCAGCACTATAAAAATACACGAACTCCAGTAAGCGGATAACCTCGAGTATTATCCAGGAGTCGCTAAATGACCGGATCGTACTACAAGTTCCTGACATGCCATAGACATGTATGTTCAAACGCGAAATATTATCCACAAAACATTACATAAATAATAAAGACTGTGATGAAACAATTGCTAGGGCTCGTGAAATCCAGTCGCAAGAAATTTAGTAACCGAACCACCAATTAAATATCGCTCTTTCTGTCATTAGCGAGCAACTAAGGGGTAAAGGTAATACCATTATCTAGCATGAACAGAGAAATTCTATAAGTGCATGAGAACTAGAGATACTGAAGATAACTTAATCTGATCGCCTCCATCACATTACATCAAAAAGAGGAAGTAATGTGGTCATTACCTATGCTGGAGTAAGTGGTGTATAATAAGGCTCCAAAGAATTAGAAAGGAGGTAAACAATAAAACACCTGATCTATAAATTCACAAGCAAGCAATTTAATGTAGGAGCATTTAAAACAATGTAGGTTTTTCATGGAATATAAATCACACGAAAACCACAGAAATAAGGCAGAGAAGAAAAATACAAATTCATCGTCTCACAACAAAACGTAAGAAATATATCAAAACGATGCATTGGAAGTTAGAAGTGCAGGAGTCTGAGATGATAGTAAATGACCATGCGGTTGATAGGAAGTAAAGGTCGTAAGAACAGAAAAGCTAGTGATAGAACATCAGAACATCGAAATAAAATGACCGAAATTAATATCAAAAGTGATAATGTTCCACCTTGAGTGTAGATAGCTGAAATTAATTGAAGCAAATTAAACATATGTAATTTAGTAAACGTAAAATAGAAGTGAAACGAAATGCACACAGATTATACTATTTTAGTCACAAATAGAAGACATTGTTTAGTCACAAGGAGCATTGTACCGAAAAATGCCAATTATGCTTTTTTTAATTCAAAGCAAATGTAGTAAACGGAGCAAGGAATAAATTAGTGATAATAGTTTCTGCATGTATAACAATTGCAATGCAGGAAAGGCTTAAGGCTTCGGGATTAAAATGAATGCTAAATTTCTAAAGGCAAAAATCGATTGCAAAATAAGAAATTAAGGTAGAGCAAAACAAGTGACAGAAAATTTTAACACTTGTACTTTAACGACATAATGTAAAAGGTTTGAAATCCACAGTTCAAAAACCTTCGATTGACTAACTAAATATAAAAACCATTTATCTTCAGCACACCCGGTCGCCGTGTAATCAGAAAAGTACAGAAACTATGGTACGGAAGTACACACTAAATAAAGAATTGATTCAATGTGCGAGCACTCAAAACAACAATGTAACACTAATTAAGTTGTAAATTGAAGAAAATACTGTTGTGTTGGTCTGTTGTTAAATATTCGCATAATTTGCAAGCCATGGTACGTGTACCATATAATGCGCTGTAGGATAGAAACGAAAACCTAACGAAGAGAGCGATTAATGTGGAATAATATGGAACACATGTAGACAAAATTAAATTAAAAATAAAACGTGAAACCAACAAGTGATGAATAGGCCGTATGATAAAAATATTACGTATTAATTAAATGGAAACATTGCGAATAAACGCTTCTATAGCAGATTCCAAAATGCTTGTAACTAAGGAGAAAACTTTTGGTTGAAACATTTTGCATTAAAATTTTATTGCAAGTAATATTACTACAGGTACTTCAATGGGGATTACAGAAATAACATAAAAGTAAACCTGAGCACATGTCTTATATTTCGTAAGTTGGTAGTTTTTGCTCGAGGATAACACACTGAAGAAACTCCGATATGATTTAAGGTGACCATTTAATAAAATCAAAAATATCAAAACCTTGTCGTACTTAAAGGGATAGTCCAAGAAATAGAAATAAGCCATACGAAAAAAAATACAGTTAAAATTTCTGTAAAAGAAAACAATACTTAACCATGTATACAAATTAGTACTCAAATGTTTCGTCAGAATCACAAGCAATCCTAAATTTATGGTTAAGACATTCCAGCTCATTAGAGTATTGCTGCATACACCTGAATTTATAAATAACTGCAAAAAGCACGAGGATGGAAGGTTAGGAGGGACCGGAACCCAAACCATACATACAACAAAATAACAAATATCAGATTTAAAGGTGCAATGTTGAAGAGGGTATTGAAACGAACCTTACATCTCAAGAAAGAGGTTTTATAGAGGTCGGTGCCTGCACCAAATGACATTTTACAGAGCAAATGAGAGTATTAGGATCGAAACCATGTCTCTGGCATTAAAAAGATGCAGGTATCCGGCACCTCCGCCAAAATGTCACGGTTTGATTTGTGACTATGAGAGCATAGGCAAAGGATTAACTGGTAGAACAAAAAGGTAAAATGTCATCCTATATTGTTTATTAAATATGATGAAATATTACAAGTTTAGGGCCACTAACTGTAACGCAAGAACCTGACTGTGAAAGCGATTGTTACAAGGTCTAGCCTTGTAGTAGCTAAGATAGATTAGCAATTGAGACATCTTACCATTAGTATTATGTCACCATACTAGAGGCGTAGTTACGGGGGGGGGTCCAATAACGGTCTCGGCGGATCTTGGCGAGTAGCACGGCGGAAGGAAGGTTCCTCGCAAGACAGGAGTCCCAGAGGAGGGAGCAAAGTCGGGCTAGTTACTTAAATTACACATTATGCAGTCTCGCGGTTGCCTAAGGAACAACGCGACATCTTGACGCAGGTTAACTATGTATCGCAAACCAATGCCCAATTTAAAGTATCATGTGCCTACGTGACAGTGCCGAATTCAACATGACTCTGCTTGTTACTAAGCGGAAAATGATGTCACTGTAAAGTCCCATGTAGTCGTCAAAGGAAGAGGTAAAGCTCCTTTTAGGAATGTCTCAACTCAAGAGAGTGAAGTAAAATTGTAAAATAACAAAGTTCGAGAAATGTACGCTTTAAATAAGTTCTAATAAATATTTAAGTTCGCGTAATTCAGTGTCCTTCCAAATAGCATATGTGACAGTGAGGTGTTTTTCAAGAAGTTTGTGCATGCCTGTTTCGTAGGCCTGTTTATATGGGATCCAACCAACTGATAGCCAACGCTACCGGCCCACATGTTGAAAGCAAACCGCACTCGGTGATGAGATGCAACAATTGCATGTGAGTTTCCATATTTCCATACATATTGATGTGGAAATTTGTAATGCCATTTCGTGTGAACTGCGCCTCATCTGTAAATAATACTGAGGTAGGAAAGTCCGGATTTGTAGCACATTGCTGCACGAACCACTGGCAGAACATCAATCGAGCAGGGTAATCTGCTGGTGACATTGCCTGTACACGTTGCAAATGATAAGGATACAACTGTTGCTGTCGTAACAGTCTCCAAACAGTCGTATGAGGAATATTCACTTACAACACTAACCTCCGTGTACTAATATAACGAGTCATGTGCACAGAATCCAGAATCTCCTCCTCTACATCCGGAGATGTAGATCTTGGTCATTTCCATTCCCAAACCAGGAGATGTAAACTTCCCATGAGCGCACAAACGGCGATGGAGATGTTCAAATGTTTTCCGATCTAGACATCTTTACTGTGGGTACCTATCTTGGTACAAATGATGAGTCAGCGCAGCATTTTCGTCCGCCTTACCGTACATGAAGTGCATTTCTGCCAGCTCCTGATTTAAGCACATGTCGCTCAGTCGAACGTCAAACACAACACTCAATGTACCCTAAGCCTGCGGTGAACTGTCAGAGTGTTTCGTTAATGTATTGTCAGGGCAACTATCTGCGGGAAGAAAAACTTCCCGGTGAATATCCTGTTTGAAAACCATAACTCAGAAACCAAGTATTTCCGGACACATATTGTAATGGAATTTTTTATTTTCCACATATGGGGAACGCATACCTGAAATTATGCCCTCTATTTTTGAAACACGCTGTGTATATAATTATTTAATTATACCGGTGTCAGTTTATATGGGATCTTGAATTCACTACTTAGAATATGTCTTCGCCACTTAGAAAATATTCTTCTTGATTGGCAGAAGCAGTGAAGGTTAAGCTATCCCTAATTGCGATAGGTGTAGATAACCCTCCAACTGACTTATTGTTAGCAAACAATGTATCTGCCCTTACAATAGGATGTGTTCAGATGTCATATATCAGGTAATTACCTCTCCGTTTAAGTTGATTTGTAGGATTCGAGCCACGTTGTTAACATGTACCTTAGCGAACTCCTTCTGAAGGGCCCCGTTTGCAGTGCAATAATGAGCTGGTCGCTCATTTGCTCTAATATAGCATTTATGACATTCACCTGTGATTTAAGAGTATTGACATTATACATGCTTTAGGTCAGGTGTTCATCCATAGAACTCTGACGGCTTGAAATTGTTTTCATAAATCTTTAGCACTGGTGCAGCAATACCTTTATCTATGTGACCTAGTCTTCGGTTTAAATTTTGCTGAATCTCCGTATGTTTCCTTCCAACGAAGTATTTAACACTATATCAAGTGTTACTATCATCTGTCGGACATATTATTCTCTCTTATCCTTTGTTTTTGAAAGAAAGCTTTGCCGCTTGAATCGGGTACTGCTGTTCTTGCAGTTATGTAATCTAAAAATGTCTTTTTCGGTGCATCATAATATCCTCAGGTGGTAATCATATTTTCATTCTTACTGTATCTAGTATGATATTTTTTCGGCGTCTCGTTTGTGCATTTTACCCATGTGTCTCATTAGAGCATCACATTGCCCATCTAGCGATTACTGGAGGTGGTTCCTAAACATAATTTTAAATTGACCTATGCGTTGATATGACGCATTTTTTGTGAACTCTTGCACTCGATTTTCAGTAGAAGCCGCAAGCGTATCAGCATAGCGTTTAGTGGTTGCATCATCATCTACCACAGGACCCTGAATAATGCAGAGCCTCTTGTTCTGGAATTGGTAGTTTTCATTTCCATCTCTGTTTATGATGAATCGATGAAGTGCTCTTTTAACTGAAGCAGTCCTCTGTGTTCCGAACCTACCATCACTCATAGTCAACTATGAATCACCAATTTCCACCTTATCGTCTTTAGTATACACATCAATTCCTATAACGAACATCATTCGTGGGGAGTTCGGGAACTATCACTACAAAGACTCTTCCTTGTGAAACACTCTCCCAAATACTTGCACAAGTCTTTAAATCATTATTTATAAGACATGTCAGTGTTTACATACATGCATATATATGCTTCAAGTTTAAGTTATCTTGTCTGAAGAATATATTCATGTCGTGCTATTGGGAATTAAACGTTTTGGTACTTTAGCCTAGGATTGTTCTAAATATACAGAGTCTACATAACGAGTCTGCCCTTGCAGTAAAAGGAGGCAATCTTCTTTGCTTTTCAGCGACGATATTATCCAATATAAAGACTGAATATTCTTTAACTTCAGGGGTGCAAATTGCTTTCTCAATCCTTATAGGTATTCACTTCTCTCCAGCCAATGTTTTCAAGTAGTTTAATGAGACACTGATACTTTGGATGAAAAGGGACTTTGAATAAATGTACAAGTTTTCAAAACGTAGACCATTCTCGTGAAGCAGCATATTCAGTCATACATTTGTTTTCCCTGCAATGAAGCTACCAAGAATAAGAGGTTTGACTTTAGTAGAAAGCAGCTTTCGTGGCGATCATGTCTGAGGTCACTTTCCAAGTTTAACATCTGAATCGGCACAGAGCAATCTTGCTTCACAAGCTCCATCTTAACAACCAAATTACAAAAATTATGCTGAGTGTATATATGCAAATCATCATAAGCAATGCGTAAGCGCATACATATTGTGCTAGACAAGAAATAAGGAAGTATAGAATGGCAATACAAGCATAAAATCGATTGGTATATTAAAGGAGCTAAGGGATTAAGGTTAAGTAATTGACATTAACTGGGTGCTATTTGAAGCGCATTTACCTGGCTAAGGGAAACATTAAATTGAGTTTTATTTATGGAAGCTCTTTAACTACTATGGTTCTTAGCAAACCGTGCTATATTTGGGCGTGAAAGACAGAAAAGCTTGCTCAGAGGCCTCTTATGAGGCTTGAGGTTCTTTCTACGATATGCATCACCGACTTTACTTCCCTTCCAAAAAAAAATCATGCTAAGGGTTTTTACGCCCGAAAAAATTCATCAACCTCCGCCGAGTTTGAATCCGCGGCCTCGGTATAGAGTCTAGCATGATTCCCTTGGACCACGGAGGACGACCCTGGTTACGGGTGTTGTAGATCTGTGCGAACGCTAGAAAATCGATTAAGGAGAGGAGACCTTGGAATCAATCCATTAGACGAAGGCTGCTAACAGCACGATATCGCCTACGCCAATCACAAGCATACCATATCGAGAAACGTTGCTGATAAGGTCTTGGCAAAGAAGAGCTGGAGGAGTGTTCAATTATTTGATGCCACTTTAGGTGAAAACCTAGCTGCAAGACGGGTGACATCGGTGATGAAACGCAAGGTGGTTGTGGGTGCTGGCTTTGGGAAGAAGAAACGTGGCGGAGTTTTTCCTCTCGTGCCTATTATTGCAGCTCTAGATGCTGCGGCTGTAGATGCTGCTCAGATTGCCACAGCGCTGAATATAAAAAGGCTGCAGATATACAACTTGTGGAAATTTCCGGCATAGCAGAGAGATGGAAGCAAACGGAAAAGGGCTTCGACATTGGAAGAAGAATAATTAAAAGAGGAGGCCTTTTACCAACGCTGCCACTGGCAGCCTCTTTAGCGGTTGCATAAAAAATTTCCCGAAGCTTAAAAGGAAATAAGGATGCTAAGATAATTTTCTAAACCTGAGGAATATTAAGAGGAAGAATCATCAGGACAAGAATAGGAGTTCAGAAAACTCTGTTAGAGGGTTATACTTGTCCCGGAAAATCCCTGAGTAACACTGACCTCGCCTTTTATGTTCGACGTTTAAAGATTCCTCGTTTTAGATAGGTATACATGCTCGACAAACTACCTTCTAAGCCACATTTCCTCGAGAGAATTACCGTCAATCTACGTACTTCAGAGAATGAAGGTACACATTGGATTGCTATAAAGAAGAATGGCCACACTGCATTTTATTTCGATAGCTTTGGAAACTTGAAACCTCTGTAAGAGATAGAAAGGTATCTCAAGGAGTTCAGTTGATGTATAGTACAATGAGATTTCACGGCTTTAACTCAGTCCTGGACGGGCACTTAAGCTTGCAATTTCTATCACAATGAGTTAACTATGGCTGTTAGCGGTAATGAATATGTTCTTACCACATATCTAAATGCTCCTCTGCAGAAAGATTCTAAGGAATATTCTCAGATCGTATTATTGAATTTTTAAACCCTCTATTCTATTGCCAATGTTTATAAGAGTAATCCGTTTGCTTACATTTGCAACGGAATGCTTAGGCATTGATATTCCTCATGGAACTTTCATATTGCTAATATTAATGCATACATCATAAGCTTGAATTGGATGAGAATGTCTTCTTTATCCGGCCTAATAATAATAATACCATGAAAGCTGATATTAAATGTCCTTTTAGTACAGGTTTTCCTAAGAATGTTCATTTGGATCTCTTTTAGGATTCAACTGAAATAAAGTTGTTCCTGCCAATCATCTGACTGAATCTAATTTCCTAGTAAAGATATTTAAGATCAGCATTATACGAATGAGTGTAGCATTACAACAGGCCCTTTCATAGCTAGTAAATGTAGGGACTTGATCTATGAGTTTTCCCTTCTGTTTCACCTGGATGTTAAAATTCACAAAAGCCTTCAAATCCAATTTACCTGCCTATCATAGTCACAAATCTTCTGAATCAAATCACTCTTCGAGTAGTGACCAGTACGGCAATATGAACAACTTTAGAAACGACGAAATTTATAAGCACAAGACTCCACATCCGACGCAATGGCAATAGATTTTAGAAGAAGAATTCCTCAGCAAGTATATAATAAGAACATGCTTCGTCCTATAAATCATATTCTGCCTTTGACACTCAGGGTGCTAACATTGGGCAATTAATACTTTCTTGAAGCTTTCGCCTTCATAATTCTATAATGAACATCTTCAATGTAACTGAAACACACACCTTTGGCAACAAGATTACAAAAGAAGAGGAGCGTGTGCTTCTACCATATAATACATCGGCTCTGGATGCGAATGAGAAGATTGGAATCCCTTGTCAAGCTGAAAACTTGTATACTGAACCTAATCTCTATATCGAGGATCTATTACGAAAACTAATGGAAAAACTACTACTGCAAGGCTTATCAACAACGCTATTGCATTTATGTGTGATGAGGTTTGACTGGACACGAATGGATCAGCAATAGATAGAACGAGAAATTCCCCCATTCTGGGGAAGATGCGAAAATTACACGTTCTACAAGTTGAGCATTCAGTGCTGTAGTACAACTATCAATGCTTATGAGATTTTCTGATGACCAGAAGGACCTCATACTCATTAGCAAGTTTGACCTGGTCCTCATTCAATCAAAGGACTCTAAAACTGTCTTCTTCCATCTAAATGAAGAGAGCATGCTACTATTAAACTTACACGAATCGAATGGAGGATACCCGTAATACGCATTTCTGATGCTGAAAAGGTGGAGATCCTGAATATTGTCAAACCAGACAGACTATTACATATCGAATTTAGGACCATGGATCTACACACTCAGCTTGCTGTGCTGCAAACAAAATCCTTCACATGGAGCGTCGCAACAGCATCAAAACCTGAGAAGCCAAGATTTGTTATTGTGGGCGCCCAGACTTCAAGATTGTATAGAGCAAGTACAGACTGCCCCGAGTTTGACCATTGTAACATAACTAATTTGAGACTTTATCTCAAAGGTGAAAGCTATCCCTACCACGACATGAACTTGGACTTTGTAAACTTAAGATTTTCGTCATTGTATAAAATGTATTCAAAGTTCCAAAAGTCCTATTATGCGATGGCAATTACCCCTTATTGAAGAGAAAGGACTTTTAAACATGCCTCGATATTTATCATAGATTGCTCACATCAGCCTGAGGAGCTTGTAAATGTAGCTGTCAGCATCATACGAGGCGTATGCCGAAACTAAGGTCCGGTGAACAATATTTAACGGATTATAGAACTGAATGGCGTTTCGCGCCTGCAGCGCTATCCGCCAACTCCTGAGGAACCTACCGCAGTGTTGGTGTGTCGCAGTAGGCGCTTGCCAGTCGGTGAGAGCAGATCGCAATTGGATATTTGCTGGCGAAAGGACCGTCAGTTATGGACATCCATCGTGAGTTATGCTCGTATAAGGACCAGACATAATGAATGACAAACAGGTTCGACACTGGTGTCGAGAATTTCGAAATGGTTGCACAAATGTGTACGATAAAAAAGCGGAGTGATAGGCCCAGTATTCTGACCGACGATATCGTTGACCATGTGAACTTCGAAATGATCGGCGTTTGACGATTAGTGATCTGGCTGATGAGTTCCCAAATGTTGCTCGAAACTCACTTTACAGGATTGTCACTGAACAGCTTGAATATCTAAAGCTTTGCAATGTAGGTGCCAAAACTGCTCACCGGTCTGCACAAAGAACAACGAATGCGTAGTGCACGAAAGTTTTTGGAGCGCTATAGACAAGATGGAGATGGCTTGTTTTCCCACATTGTCACGGGCGACGAGACATGGATAGTGTACACCAATGCAGAATCGAAACAAGAGCCAATACAGTGGCGCCGTTCCGGTTCACCTAAATCAAAAATGTGTAAGAAATCGCCGTACATGAATCGCAAAATGATGGCTACCGTGTTTTGGGACGTAAATGGCGTCTTTTTGATTGATTTTAATGGACCGTGGGTCAACAATTACAGCTGACGCGTACTTGTAACGCTTTCCAAACTGAGACGTGCGATCCAAAATCGACAACGCGAGAAACTGTCGTCTGGCATCATCCTTCTGCACGACAACGCACGCAAGCACACCGCAGCCAAAATCAAGGAGAAGATTCAAGAGTTTCGTTGGGAACTCTTTGACCACCCTTCGTACAGTCTCGACCTGGCACCAAGCGAATATTTTCTCTTCTTGCATTTGAAACGTTGGCTGGGTGGACAACGATTTCAAACCGACCTTGAACTCAAGACAAGCGTTACCAACTGGTTCAAGTCCCAGGCGGCAGACTTCTGTGCAGAGGGATTAAAGAAGCTGGTGCAGCGTTACAGCAAGTGTATAGATGTGAACGGCTATTATTTGGAAAAGTAAGGTATACACGTAGGCACATATTACTATCAATAAAAAACCTTGTCTCATGAGCAATGTTGTTATTATGATCAAACGGACCTTAATTTTGGAATACGTCTCGTACTTGAAATTTAAACAAGTGCAAATATATCATCCCAAACCTCCTTTTATTGTCTGATAATTCCTGACAAAGTATTTACATACAAACCCTTCTCTCATGTGATGAAGTATTTAATTTAGATGAACCTATGTATTGTAAGGATTACAAAAGGAATATAAGAAGAAATTAAGGTATTTTTAAGAATAAAGCATTATAAAACAGATAATCATTCTTTTTATTATTTTTACCATACAATTACAGCACATTTCTTCTCCAACTTCTTCTTCCTACATATGTCACTTAATTTGCAATGAGGAGGTTATGCAAATGTCTGTCAATAAGTGACAATTACTTTAGTCGAATTATGTCTTCATTATTTAAAAAAAAATCAGCACTATTGAGTGTAGTGTTCAAAATTCTGATTTTCTTATTTTCCATAAATGCGATAATATTATATGAGGTAACAGTATTTTCACTGTATTCACTGCATGGGCACTTTTTTACTTTCGTAACGTTTCGAATAGTGGGAGACCTTTTGCACTATCTCGCAGTCTAACACACTCATATACACACACTTTCCAATATCTGTCTTGATGGATAACACTGAAATTTCGTAAATATAAGGGCTTATATATAAAATAATAGAATTTTATGGAAAAGTCCTAAGTTGGCCTTGTTACTTTTAGAAATGTAAGAGATGTGGCTCTTCTTTCTCCGAGTAGCTGTTTCTGCGTAGATGGCAGCAATTCTTTCATGTACCTTCAATTGTGAACTACAATTTTCGGCACCTGCTTGTTATTACGTCGACCGCCTGGTTAACATCAATAATTGGCTGCACCAGGTTTCTACAGCGCTCGCCAGATTGCGTCCTCTTCACCAGTATAGGTAGCGCTTGTGCTGTCTTCACGTCATCATCACCTCACCTCCCCGGTGCCCCCCGAGCGATGTGTTTGCACGAAGAAGAGTTGTGACAGTTAGTTCTCGACGACCGGCGAAGAACTTTTATTAAGCTTCGTGTCTGGGAGCGGCCGTCTCCACACTTTTCGGCCTTGTATAAATTATATATAACATACTTTTGGCGCAAGCAAAATTCTAAATTCTTGTAGTGTGTGAAGCGGCATTTAAAATCTTATGGAAGCGAGCTTATATCATATTATCGCGTGTTAAATTTCATTTCAAAGTGGCAAATCTGGTATGAGAAAGACAAATTTAAATGCAATGTGCTTCAATTTTAATATATCTCTGTTTCTACATTTGAATGTTAATATATTCAGTACTTTTGGGGCTGTATGGATTGTTGCCTTTATTTAAAGCTGCTTTAAATCCTCGTTCATTTTCTTTAACCTTAGGTAGTACAAACACTTATTACTCTGGGGATTGCTTATTTCCAATGCATTCTAGAATGAGCCCGACATCTTATTTTTAATTATTTTTTTTAAGTTTTTGTCACATTCTGTGCATCGACTACTTTTAAATCGGCCTTGCATGAAAGTTACAGTCCTTGCTTGCATCTTTCTTGGGAATATCAATACGAATTATTCGAACTTCAGTAACCTCCACCTCTTATAGAGTTCTTAAAAGTTGTTGTTTTTCTTCTTTTTCGGTTTCTTATTACAGGGAACTGAAACATTACACATTGAAACTGTTAGAAAAAGGTATGTAATGGAATAGCCGGTCTCCTGAAAAGAACTACATTTGTTAGATAACAGAGAGAAAAGAAACAACAATAGTTTTATTGTTGATGGACTAATTCTACTATTTCTTCTACTACTCCTACTACTACTAGTAATAATAATAATAACAATAATAATAATCGCCTTAATGTTTTCCGAAGTACTGCTTGTTTCCTATGCGAATGCTCGGGAGTCGCCTGCATTAGATTCTCATCTACCAGGAAATTTGCCGCTCTCTGTTCATCATTTATAGCCGCAGAACCCTTAAGTGGTGCGGAGCCGTCAACTTCATCAACACCCCCATTCCTCTCCAATTCTCGTTAGGCGCGGGATTTCACATTTGAATTGTGGAAAGGATAATGGTTTCATACATTAGATATTCATTGCTTACAGAGAGAAAAAGTAAGGTACGTGTAATTATTTTACATCTTTAACTTCTTCTGTCTGACCTGATATACCCTGCAATTTTCATTGCACAGAAAATAGGATGTAATTTGATCGTTTTTTTACTTTTTATGGACGCTCTTTAACTGCTGTGGTCATTAGCGTCCAATTTTACAGTGGGCGTGAAATACCGGTAATTTTGCTCAGAGGATTCTTTATCAGGCTTGAGGTCCTTTTACGTTTCGTAAATCTACGACTCGGGATCACCGGTTTTACTTCCCTTCCCAAGGAAGCTATGCTAAGGATTTCTACACCAAAAAAGAATCCATCACCCTCTGCCGGGGAACTCGGGAACTAGAGGCTGGCATGGTAACCACTATACCACGGAAGACAACAACCTCAGGCTTGACGCATAGGATTCCATGCGTATACCCGTTACAAAATTCAGAATAGTCCTGGGCAGGGTGTCTGGAAACACATCTACCTCATCAATGTCACTTTATTTCTGCTCTTCGGGATGTGACTCCCTGTAAAGAGGAGATGATTACAAGTTAGCAATTTTAAGCATAATTATATACTGTTGTAAACAGCAAGGAAATGTGATACTGACGAGATCCCTCTTTGATAGGCTGTGCAGTTCTCTGTACATATATCGCGTGAAGACATCTGGTCATGACATGAAGGCATGCTGCATACAATTGAATGTGTGAATGCATTACAACTCTCTTTATGATAATAGGTGTAATGATGTTCCTCCTCACACTCGCTCCATAAGTCAGCCATGTCATGGCAATATCGTTAGCCTATGTAAACTTGTCGTAAAATTCCATCTGATATGGTAAATGAGATCGGATAGCCGGCTACTTATATAGGCCATCTCAGATCGTCAGCTTAAAATCCGGTTATTGATGTCAACTTAAAAGAGATAGGGTACTTTCCGGAGGATGGGGGTGCCTTGCATGTTAGAACTTGCTTTTGACATCATCGACCGCAAGAGCAGGTGTTCGAGACGAGGAGTGAGAAGGGATGCAAGTTAGAGCTTACTTGATCACATGACAACCCGCCCAGTGCAGGTTTTCCCGATGAAAAGGAGCGGGCGAGGGATAGAAGTAGAACTTGTTTGATGACATCACCGCCAGCCAGACACAGGTGTTCGAGATGAAAAGGAGTGGGTTGCAGAAGTTCAAACGTGTCTAGACTTGGATAGGTAGAAAACAGAGGAACCTGGAAACGAGCTCTGGAGGAGGGATGGTTTTTTCTAAATTAAGCATGCAGATGTTCAAGATGAACAGATGGGGAGGTGTTGCATGTCTATTCTTGCACAGCCTGCAAACAATGGAGATTGAGAAGAGTTTTTTAGCACACAAGTGTGTTCCTACGGGATGGGAGGGTGGACCTGAGAGCGTTAATATGCTAAGTGTGTTCAAAGAAAGCAGGGAATGGAGAGACCATTTATTAAGTGCATTCACATACATACAAACATCATGTGTGAAGTATTTATATAATTAATGGTAAGAAAACTCCATGTGCAAACGAACAAAGGATTGGGGAAAGGTTTCATTAATTAAGCATGTAGGTGTGTCCTAAGATGTGGGTAGAGGGCTAGTGTCCGTTAATACGGTAATTCCGTGATGGGGAACGACCTGTCAAGGAGTTTAATTAATGCGATAAATATTTAAAACGGTCTAGGGACAACATAGAGGTGACAGGTAATGGGAAATGACCTGTTAAATTGTTTAATAAATGTAATATTTATTTAAATTGGTCTGGAAGACCCATTTATGGTGCGATAACGAGCTGTCAACGAATCAACAATGAAATACTTATGTAAAGTGGTCTGCAAACGACATAGGGAGGGGCAAGGGTTCCTTAACGACCTGTCAAATGGTCGAATTAATTGCTTTTCTATGTAAATGGTCTAGAAACGACATTCCATCACTACTCCCGCAATTATGCCCAAGGAATACAAAGTATATCCTTTGCATTAGGCATCGCCTAATAAACTCTATTTCCATTCATTTTAAGAGAAATACATTTCTGTAGCTACTTTTAAGCTATGTTTTGCTTCTTTGTTTTTGGTTTACAATGAACAGGTTTTAAGAATAACACCCTAATTCGTCATATGTCTCCCTGTTTTATATATATAAACCTTCATTTTCCTTTCTTTACCTAAAACAAAGAACTACGACAATGTTGTAAACAAATTTTGTAAGTTTTAATCTTCCTTCAAACCTTCCGAACATTTTGTAACATACTTCAAAATGCGCTTCGCACAAATTACAAGTTGGTGCGAATTTGTGAAACAACTCTTAGATTAAGTATATGTAAGTATGTTTCCTAATGGAATTATTTTCCTTCCAACTCTGTACATTAATAGAATAGTCCTTTGAAATTGAAAATATAAATAAACTCGTCTGTTAGCAATTGCCTGCTGGGACTCAAACTTGTTAGACAAGACAGTGAATGAATGACGAGGAAACGCAGGGGCACCTCGCTCCTCCAACCAACGTGGATCTTCTGTACTTATCATCCCCAGGAGGAACGCGAAGGAACCAGGAGGCAGGTCGGTCTACAGAGAAGCACGATCCCTAAGTCTACCTGAAACATAAGAGGGGAAGCGAAATTATAAGAAATGAGGGAAAGGAAATTCGTGGTAGAAGAGAAACCACCCCAGCATTTGTCATGCCAACCAGGAAAAAATACGAAAAATACATAGAGTGGCCGTCCCCAGGAATCGAGCCCAGAACCTCTTGATTACGAGCCTCGCACGCCACCTGGCACGCTTAGACCAGGCAGTTTGCTGAGGGCAGTAACGTCTCTCCGTCATCCTATATGTCATATAAACGATAATGCCTGATCACACTTTGATCGGCTCAGTGCTAAGGACCTGAAGACCTGCTATAAAGTGACAGTCGACAACTCCTGGCACGGGTTTAGAAGTAGCTACCCGCAGTTTGCAAGGGTAGGTATTACAAGGAGCGTGTATTTTATGTTCCTTAAATATGTGTACAACCTAATCGAGTTATAGTGATTTTAATTCCTTTTATGCATATATGACAATGTCTTTATTATAGAGCATGTTTCAGTCATATTCGTTATATTTCAAGAAGTGTAATTTCCTTCTTCTGTGTTCCTTAGATATTAAATGTTTCACAATTACGCATCGCGTTTTGCTTCTTGGAAAATTGAAAAAAAATTGTTTATTTTCTCCCGCTGACCGTTTATTACTGCATGCCGTGTTGCCAACCGCAGCGGGATTACACTGGGCCAAACTAAATCAAGACAACTTTATATTCTCACATTGACCGTTTACTATTGCATGCCGTGTTGCCAACCGCAGCGAGATTACACTGGGCCAAACTAAATCAAGACAACTTTATATTCTCACATTGAGCGTTTACTATTGCATGCCGTGTTGCCAACCGCAGCGGGATTACACTGGGCCAAACTAAATCAAGACAACTTTATATTCTCACATTGACCGTTTACTATTTCATGCCGTACTGCGAGATGTTCAGTATAAGTGTGAACATTTGCACTAATGCTGCCTCCAGAGCCAGCCTTGTCAGTGGAGCAGCGACCTCCCTTGTCTCCTTACAGTTGTTCGTTCTGGCGGTGGATTCGAGGACAGGAACGTAGTTCTTTCAAGGGGGGGGGGCGCAAAAAGGCACAGCTCACATTGACTGTTTACTTCTGCTGACCATGTTGCCAACCGCAGCGGAATTCTGCTCCAGCAAACGAAATCTAAAGCGTTTATCTGCCCACATTGACTGTTTACTGCTGCATGTAGTGTTACCAACCGCAACGGCATTCTGCGACACCAAGCGGAATTAAAACGCATTTATCTGCTCATTTTTACTGCTTACTGCGGCAGGCAGAGCACTTTGTAAATGTAGTTCCGTCGCAGAGCATAATTTATTTAGTTTGTAACCCTGATACTGTGGCTATGTGTTTGCATGATGGGAGTAGGAAGTGTTTACATAGCGGATTGGTAGGAAAGTTTGAGAACAAATTGACTATCTACCCTGCAGCTTTAACTTAGACTTGTATTCATAAACGGTACTTTCATAACAACATTTCGTAGACTGTTTTGTTATGAAAGTTTTAACTTTAATGAAAGTTTTCTTCATAGACGATAGTTTCTATAGTTTAACTTTGACTCTGGAAACTTGATATTTCAAGAACCAGTTGCAATGTTGGCTTTCCAAACGCAGAGCTCTCTATAGCAAAGCATATGTAGGTCCACATCAAGTAACGATTGCAATAGAACAGGCATTGGCCGAAGCGTCTCCTGCACAACACTTGATGTGTTAAGGTGCTGTTTTATTGTTCGCGTTTGTTATTTTGCTTTTGGAAGAAGAAGAAGAAGAAGAATAAGAAGAAGAATAACTCAAGTGGAAGAGCCTCCTACAATATGAGTGCACAAAGCAGGAACGTTTAAATGTAGCTTGGAAAAACGGAGGAGTTTCTAGTTCATTTGTCAGGAAATTAATTGTGTGTCAGGGTTTAGGACTTTCCCCTCCTTGGGTCTTCCACTCAGTCACCGCAGCGTGTTGAATTAGACCCTTCTGTAAATCAAAGAACCTAATTCCAAACCTTTCCTTGAGAAAATTCTTTTTATACCGTTCATGTTACTTGCTCTAAATGAACTACAATTTTTGTTTCTTTGTTGCTGCAGCAACCTAAAAAATAATGGAAGGTTTTAAAACCGGAAATATCGCATCTATACATTCGTTTTCTTATAAATACCTCACCAATAGGTATTCAGAATGTAATGCAAACCATGCCCTTTATTATTTACATATATGTAAGAAAATAATGGGTCTGACCAGATTGAGATAACTGTTTGTTACTTTGCTTTAATGTGAATTCTTAAAAAATAAACTTCACTTAAGCCTGCAATTAAGATTTTCAGCCGCTCCTGGCAGCAATCACCGAAGATTTCTCCTGAAGTTTCTTTCAGCAAGATAAGTGCAGACATGGCCACCATATTCACAGTTTCTTTATCAAATAGGTATGTATCTGAATCTGAATTCGTTGTCTCTGCAGAATTCTACTGGATTTTGTGCATCCCTTACAATGCTCCGAGGAATGCAAGCATTGTCAAACGTCTTGGATTTGTCGCATATTTTCGGCAACCGCTACTGTTACCGAAACGTCCGTCATTTTCACTGTTTTCACCGTAAAGTCAGGATAAAAGCGTAGCATATCGCGACTTCGAAGTAAAATACCGTCTCGTCCATCAATACACGCCTTAAAGGACTTGAAAGAAACACAAACATAGTGTTCATCACCTGCATCATCAACCTACCTGTCTATGTGAAGTGACTAAGTAATGGTGGGGGTCGTACTCTCGTAAAGGTGTCGATTAAAGTAGCAGATAAGTATTGTAAAACTTAATAGTGAGTAGTGAAGTGCTATAGAAGCATCTTCCATGTCACTAAGCTAGGCCATGGGCACCACATGTTACATATTAAAATAAGAACAAAATTATGCAACATTACACAAGCGATAAGAGATTCCTGCTCATCAGCTGAAACTCATAACATCCCATCTGTCTTCCTTCAACCTTGACGAATGTAGTTGTTATCAAAATTGATAGTGGCCTTTTCCTCTGTATTTGCACTGTGGGTGTGCTTATCGCTAATTGAGGAAATGCTGGTGATATGACTGACACATTCTTTAACATCATTCTCCGGAATTGTCGCAGTAAGCATGAGCATTACGACACTTAACACGCCATTTTTCTAATTACGAAAATTCATGCGTACTCATTTTTTCAGTCTCAAAGTCTGTTTCCTGTTGGTTCTAATGTGTTCTACAACGCCAAATCCAACGCGAATGTTGTACAGCAACACAAACAACAGCTGTTTACATCAGAGATGTAGAATCCATTATGAGATTCTAATGATCCATTTATTTTGGTGCGTTCTAGTCCTTGACCGAAACGCTCGATATTTTACGATGCAGTTATGTGACTAGTTGGCAGTATTCTATCTTGAATAAGCATGTTACGTTTTGTGAGATTTTGTGTACATATGTCTTAAACATTTACAGTTTTATTGCATCCAGGAACTAAACATACACAATTCAAGAATATGTATTCCAATATTGCAATTTATTCTAATGACTCAAAACCATGTCATTTTAATTGGTCATTTGAGAAATATTTCAGAAAACAGGAACATGTTAAGGTTTCTGGATTAGTGCAACTGTGGTAGAACGATCTCTCTCTCTGTCTCTGGCATCTTTAAAATGTACATAATTAAGTAGGTATTGCATCACAGAAAAACAGAATCTTTTCATTTTGCTGAGAGTATTTCCTTATTGGTTCAATGTATCCCAAAAGTGTATTTCCTATAAAATCTTGTTATTAAATTGTTGGATCCAGTGTAGTAATTTTCTGAAGTAAAGAAAATCCTAAAAATGTATCTCTGTTAAAAAGAATACAAGCTATAATTTCACTGCCTTGTAGCGAGATAAAGGGCGTCCTCCGCTCTCAAACTGCCAGCGCTGAGCTCCCACCTCCCCCTCGACAATCCCATTCCCCCCTTCTACTTTGCTAAGTTTTCACGACGATAGCTTTTCCTTCATTTTTTATTTAAATCGATCAGCGCCATTGACGCTGTATAGATTTGGTAGAAAATATGAAAAAAGTTACAATGCAAGAAAGTTGTAACAAAAAACAAAGGAAAGTCGATAATGGCACCAGATGGATTGGAGGTCAAATCCTTCGGGCCCCACACTGGTGGTATGCTGGTACATATATGGATGAAGCGGATTCATTCGTAGCTAAGTTTACTTTACAGGGAGTTAAAACAAAAGATGCTGCGTATCCTGGTGGGAAGCCGCACTTGGAACATAGCGATGAACACCTGACTGCGTGCCCAGTTGTCACATTGCATCCAGTCGTTTGTTCATCACGGCATGAAAATGTCTCATATGTTTTAACACTTAGTGCACCAATTGAAAGCACTAATACATGTTTAAGAATAGGTGCAGCATTAATTACTATAAACAGGGTACACGACGGAGGGGGACACCTCGCGACCTGCGAGAGATCTATTGCGGCTACCACCCGCAGGAGGAAAGATGAAGTGAAAGAACCACAGGAGACTACAGGTCATGAAGGCGCGCGGATGTCCCTAACAGTTCCTGCTCGAAGATCCGTCCCACTGAGGGCGATGAACGACCCTCAACCAAGCAGACCTACAGTGTCCACGGGAAACATTCTTTCCTTCGAGCAAGCATCCGCGCCATCTGTCCTGCACTGTCATACGCCACGAAACTTAGAAGTGCACCTGAAGGTTGAGAAGGAAACGGATTGAAAGAGAAATGTTGGAAAGGAAACATTCCCCTGCCGACCAGGGAATACGAGGAGTCGACGGCTTCCGAATGCGAGTCTCACACGTTACCGCGGAGCAATTAAGTTATGGATTTATTAAAGTCTCTTTAAAAATTCGCAGGCTTAACTCGCGCCTTTTAATACTCGTGTATATCCTTCAATAACCAGTAATAAACACCAAATATAACAACAATAGCAACAACAGTTATGTGGCGCCAACTTTGGAGAATTATAATAGTTTAAAATCACCATAGGAGGTAATATTCCAGCTGGTTCACACAATATACCAGCCAGATTACTTCGCCATGACTCTGAATGCTCCCAGCATCCGCCTGCACAGAAAGACACAGGAATGTAGCTCGGTGACTGAAATGGGTGTATCGTTGAAGGAAAGGCCTCACGTCCCTTGTCGCATGTCCCTTGCGGGGATCGCGAGATCACGTGATAACAAATCTAAACGGTAATCGTAAAAAATTCCAATATGAGAATATGAAACGGTAGTTCATTAAATACATATCAATGTATAAAATTAGACAGAGCACGGGTTAACGTATTCCCAGAAGAAAAGTATGTAATATAAATGGATTTGTACGTGCGATACTGGAACTGTACAGTGCACACTACAATATATAAGGCAATGAAAAGCACACGGATGGCCTTATGGTGGTATAACAATTACCAATAGCACTTTCGCTCCTTGTAACAGAAATGAGCTTTTATGCTTTTACACAGCAAAATATATGCATGAGATGTTCAATTGTATATTTGAATAAGACATGCTTTAAAAGTTCCATGTGTGAATTATAATTTTATCGCGAAAATAGGATAAAAGTTTCTTTTTCTGTTTAAATAAGCGTTCAAACGTTAGAATGGTATTTTTGATTTTGTCTCCGTACATACAATTACCTTCTCAGCGGAAGTCATGCATTTTTGTAAGCCATCTTGTGTCATTGTTGTGATTCAATATAGCAAGCATGGCTCTTCAGTTGGCGAAATATCGCACTTTTCCGTACTGAAATGTTTCAAGCTCATTATGCTTGCTGTGAAAGGTTTTCCTTTTAGCCGTTTCAACAAGCAAAGTATTTGGGCACTTTTAGCGATTAACAAACAGTTAAAAACTATAGTAGTTTTCCCAGAAACAACAAAACACAACGCTGCGTAATTATAGTTTTAAAAAGCTACAGTAATTTCACATTGCATGCACACAGCTAACAACTCGTGATGTGTCTCTAAAAAGAGGTTGGATTTTTAGACAAAAATTCTTTTTGCACAAAAAGTTCTCTTTTACTTAACCTTATAGCGAACTTGCTCATTTAATGAGTTACTTAACGACCGAAAATTATGCACATTACAATGCTATTCTCGCCTGGTGAAATGACTCTTCTAAATATCATTAACCTTTACAAGTGTGTGTATGTATTTTCGTTCCATTAAAAGGTCAAAATTTAACTTTGAGTTGAAAACCATTAGTAGTGTGAATATTTGGAAGTGCTGCTAAATCACCTTTCTGCTATTGTTGCTGCGCTGCCACAAATTAGTTCAATAATCCTCAAATCAGCAGTATCACACTGACCACATGCATAATCTCGACGCCCGTAATAGAGCAACGGGTTAATTACCCTAACTACAAGTGAACATCCTTGCAGTGGCGGCCGGTGGTGAAGTGATGGCATATTGCACAACAAAAATTATTGTACTTGATTTTAAAACTCATAACGACGTGTATTATTATTATTATTATTACTGTTACAACTATAACTACTCCCACTACTACTACTGCCACTACTAGCACTACTACCACTATTACTGCTACTACTACTAGCACTACTACCACTATTACTGCTACTATTACTAGCACTACTACTACCACTATTACTGCTACTAATACCACTATTAGTACTAATACTACTATCATTACTACATACAACTACTACCGCTATTACTACTACTATTACTAGCACTACTACTACCACTATTACTGCTACTACTACCACTATTAGTACTAACACTACTACTACCACCATTACTAGTACCTCAATTACTACTACTAGAACTACTACCACCACTACTACTACTACCACCATTACTAGTACCTCAATTATTACTACTAGCACTACTACCACCACTACTACTACTACCACCATTACTAGTACCTACAATTACTACTACTAGCACTACTACGACTACTACTACTACTACTACTATCATCACTAGTGCTTATAATTACTACTACTGCCATAACTACCACTACTACCACTATTACTGCTACTACTACTAGCACTACTACTACCACTATTACTGCTACTATTACTAGCACTACTACTACCACTATTACTACTACTACCACTATTAGTACCAATACTAACATCATTACTAGTACATACAACTACTACCACTATTACTGCTACTACTACCACTATTAGTACTAATACTACTACTATCATTACCAGTACATACAAACACTACTACCACTATTACTGCTACCACTACTACCACTATTAATACTAACACTACTACTACCACAATTACTAGTACTTCCAATTACTACTACCACTACTAGCACTACTACTACCACTATTACTGCTACTACTACCACTATTAGTACTAACACTACTACTACCACCATTACTAGTACCTACAATTACTACTATTAGCACTACTACTACTACTAACACTACTACTACCACCATTACTAGTACTACAATTACTACTACTACCACTATCAGCACTACTACCACTACTACTGCTACTACTACTAACACTACTACTACCATTACTAGTACTACAATTACTACTACTACTACTACCACTACTAGCACTACTACCACCACTATTACTGCTACTACTGCTGTTGCTGCTGCTACTCCTAATATTTCCTCTACAAATTAATATTAAATACTACAATAATTTAAAATTCTTTAATAAAATTATGTAAACTCATTCTATTTCTTGTAAATCAAATGTATTCTCCTGTGCTTCAGGCTGGCATATTTGTCAATAACGTCCTCGTAAAATGGATGGCTCTCGATATGCTTGGAACTTTGGACAAGTCCTGGTGTATTGAAATGCTAGCCAATGAAGAAAGGCGACACTGTATTATTGTATGGCGCGAAAATGTTTTCAGTCCTTTCGGACAGGAGAAAACTGCGTTCTTCAGACGCGCTTTTTGAAGGTATAGTCAACACCAAACTAAAAATTAAAATTCCTATGGCTTACAGATGAAATTTTCTCATCGTAGTCTCTAAATGGAAATTTTTGAACGCTTAAATATAGCGCAGTCCCAACTAGTCTGAATATTTATCGATTTAAAGAATCGCGTTCGATAACTCCAAGTGTGCGCAATCTTGCTTTTCCTTTAGACTTTGGAGTATCTGCAATTTTACTATGGATTTTTTGAATACTTTCAATTGAAATGAAGACTTTAAGGGCTCCTCAGAATTCTTATGCTTACTAAAAGCACGTCACATTTTTGAAGTCACAAAATCCTTGTGTATTCCAGACACCAAATTTATTACCGAGCTAAAGGCATGGCCAACAGAAGAGCTTTTGTAATGTCACACTCCTTCATAACCATGGATATTGTTGAAACCACGAGTCATTAAAATGAAGCTTGTATGATTTCCCTTTTCTTTTTCTTTTCTTTCTTTTCATTTCCCTTCTAGCTTTTTGTTCCGTTAAATCCACTGGCCTTTTGCAGTTTAAACGGTCTTTCTTGTCTTCGTTCTTCCAACTACTAAAGGGTGTCTCTTGTAATATTAGCACCACGCTCCTAAACGGACACATATTTCACTTTCACAGCGCAAGAAAAGCTGTACATACTTCTAAATAGTTTTTCACCATCAAATCAAATTGACATCAAGTTTGAAATTATGGCGCTTGTTATATTATAACATGTTAAGAAAACAAACTAAATTACTTATGTTGTGCCAAGTCTGTCCGCTAAGGCAGCTGACGTGTTCAAGAGAAACCCTCATCTACTCTTCATAACAGTTGTATTTTGTATATACAAGAATTTCTAAAAATAGAATATCACGAGACTACGTCACTGCTGTCATAGTAACCATGAAGATTTGGAAGTAATTTACCAAAGCAGTTCAACGTCAAAGATAACCCTTATTTAGGATCATGATTTCGTTCACTGCAGACATAGCGCTTCTAGCGGACAGAAAGTCGACTCTTAGACATGGAATAGACACTGTCGGTAACATAGAAAAAAATCAAAGAGATCGACAACAGCAAGATAGCCATAAAATTGTCTCGAACATCAAATTTAATGATGATAATGTGTCTGATATCGGAAAACAGGTGAAGTGGCACTGCATCATCGTCTATCTTTACACCCTAAGGTTCCCAAACAAAGCTTCTACCGTTCTACAATGAAGGCCGTGAAAGTGAAAATAGGAAAACCGCCGGCTCTCTTTCTGGGTGTCATGTCATACGCTATTGAAGTACAGAGGGAATGAGGGACATTCAGCATCCTTCTATTATTATTTCGAGATGAAAAATTAGTAAACAAGGGAATGTTGCTCATAACAATAAACAGCGCCTTTTCGCAGAAGCATAAGAAAAGTATGACGGTATTAGACCTGGGGTGGAACCTCGTAACAGGTGACGACACCGGTGGCTGAGGTCGTTACGGCACAGACTCAAGGACAGGAGGTCAGCACTTCAAATCCCGCCACGACTGTCCTCCCTGAATGAGATTTTCCCATATTTTCCTCAGTCCTCGTAATTGACAAATGCCTAAGAGGTACCTTAATCCTAGACCTGGAAGGTTTTTCCCAAATTATCATTTCATTTTTCGTCGGTGTGGAAATTAGTAGTACAATATGAGCTTTTAAACCCTCGGGCGGGAAGCGCTCGTAGTTTGCCCTTATGTGTTCGAGCTCTATGCAACCCGCCCAACTTTTACCGTCATTCGCAGTCATCACAGTTCTGGCCACCCCGGCCATCATCTTCGTCATTTCAATGAGCCACCAAGGCCTCGTTGATGTTACGATGTGTAGCTAGGAGAAGCTTCTCCATTCCGGATTTCACAATCTTCATTTCAGTTTCCTTCTCCACCATTCTAGATTTTATGGTCTTAATTTCGGTTAAAGCTTTCTTAAACATTTCCTACATCGGCACTTAAATCTCACTGCTGACACCCGTGACAACTAGTGTGACTTCGCCTATTTTTCCTCTAGTCATTTTTCCTTGCACGTAGCGTTTCAATTAACGACGCACAAATCTATATGCTCTCTCTTCCGGTCACTCATTAAAATGTCGAGCATAGAACTCGCCTTTTAGCCCTTTCTCTCTTCCGAATGCTTGCTGATGCGTCGAACACAGGACTCGTCACGCAGACAGTACTGGCTGAGTGAACAGCAGAGAGTAGGTACTGGAGCTCACTAATACCCTTCTTGCTTTTTTTTCGAGTGGAGGAGAAAATGATTTAATCACTTACCTCAGCCCCGATGGGAGTCGAGACTGAGAGTGTGGGACTCACCAATAGTCGGCATACCCACTAAAAACTCCTCCACCGGAAGGAAAAAGTGAAGAAGGAAAAAGAGAGGAAGTCAGGTGTGATACTGTGGCTGTACCGCTATTGCACAAACGCAGTCATGGGTACGGGTATATTGGCCGGCCACGAGGGCCTAAGCCAGGTGAAAAGATGGTGCCAGGACGCAAGCATGACCGAGGCCCTACTTGCGCCCTTGGAAATTTGGGAGTGAAGGGTGGAGGAAAGTTAAGGGTGTATGTGTGGCAGCAGTTCCCAGCTTGCTGCCGTCGTAGCATTCAATGGTTCCTCGGGTTCCTGGCGCGGCCTCTGTGTGTCGCGCTCGGCAAGTCCATCGGATGAGTTGGATGAAGTACACGGATCTTGTCACAGAGATACAGTGTGTTCCGCGTTATGAAGTTCTTGGTATCGGCTAGGAGCTCTCAAAGCCCCGCAACTGAGGCCTCAAGGGCTCCCAGTCGCGTGGGTCGGTCGTCACTTTCCGCCTCGGTGTCATCTGGTTCGACGAGGTGGCCCTTGATGCGTGCCAGCTTGCGCTGAACCGATGCGAGGATCCCGTCGTCCCCCTGGAGTTGTGAGATCTGTCTTGAGAATGAGAAGATTGCCCTGGCCGAGGTCCGCTGCTTGGCCTCCACGGCCGCTAGGCGCGTGTTGGTTGCACAGCGTAACTCAACCATGCGAGCGGTGAAGTCTTGGAGAGTAGCCTGCAATGCAGACAGTCTTGTAGTTCTGGATGAGGTGGTTGCGATGTTCCTCTTACACGGGGCGTCGTCGGCGGAGGCTGTTGGTCGGTCGTCGGCGGAGGCGGTTTAGTGGTCGTCGTTAGCGCAGCTAACCCAGCTGGTGGCTTGCTCCGGGGGTACAGGGGGCACTGAGCCTGCCCCGTGAAGTGCGTGTGCCCGGAGCAAGTGGCGCAGAACTTGCGTCGTCGGCGGAGGTCGTGGGCGATGCAGTTTGCCGTAAGACAACCTGCTCCGCAGTAGTGGCACCGAGGTGCGGCGTTGCATGCCTGCGCTGTGTGACCGTAGCCACAACAGCGGCGGAAGGGTACCGGACATTCACTCCTGCTTGCTTCGACACGCAAACACTGCCCCAGAAGAGGCAGGCTTGATCGCAAGGCCGCCTGCGCGTCCGAGGCGGAACCCAGGTGGAGGCGTACCAGCGGTGTTGGCCCTCTGGTTGAGGTTATTCGGGATGCCCGAATAGCAGAGCGCCAGTGGTGCCTTGCAGCATCCAGCACAAAGTGCACTGGAAGATCTCTCGGCACTCCACAGATGACAACGCCGTGGCAGCCATCTGAAGGAGGGTGCGTCTGCGGCGACAGTGGACTCACCAGAAGCGGTAAGCCGGCGGCAGTCTGTGGCGTAGTACAGCCCTGTGTAGAAGAAACAGGGCTGGTGGTAACCTGTGGTGGTCGAAGTTCATCCTCCGGTGGCGCAGTAATGCGACCGGGTGACGCAGCGGCCGAAGCGTAGATGGGCCCGGGCAGCGGTGGCGGCGAGGCAGACTTTCCGGCAGATGCCGGTGAAGCTGCCGGCGAAACGGCGGAGTCCGCGACCGGAGCCGGGGAAGCAGCGATGGGTCCATCCGCGGCACGACGTTTTCTCCTCTTCCCCATATCGATGATCTCGGCGAAGCGTGGAGATGTTACCTCGGCGGAGTCTCGAAGCGAAGTATCACTCCCTTTTATACCTGCATGAACCCTCGAGAGCGTTTGGTACAGCTTGGAAAAGGAGAGCCCTGGCAACATCTAAAAAAGTCCCAATACATGTTCCGAACGTTCGAAACTTGAGAGCTCCTTCCACCTCTCTCTCTCTCTCCAACCAAGCATACGCCGGCCGGTTGGCTGTTCTGATACCGTAATTCACATTCGCATACACCGTTACTTAGATCACAGCGTTTAAGTACATATTTTATCGTGATACACGTTAAACTGCTCGCTCTATTTGACACTATTTTGTTAGAAGAATTCTTTGCAATTAATTCAACGTTTGCAGAGTTAGAGTTAATTTTAAGTAACTATAATGCAAAATATGTAAACAAAATTAATTTCTTAAAATACAGAGTATCTTTAATCCCTTTTCAATTCTAAATTGTTACGAATTTTATTGGTTTTCATAGCATGAAGAGAAAGCGAATTAACAGCATAAAGTATTTATTTATGAAGTTAAAAGTATCGCTTATGTGCTTAAACGATTATTTTGATGTCAATACTTTAGAAAAGCACGGTTAATTAAATGTTATTATCAATGTGGTAATTGCCAATACTAGGTCCGTTCTTAAAGCTCTGGGCGTTCCAGAGTCATCTTGTAAGTTTATATATATTAAATCAACGAGTTTCCAACCTTTAATATCCCCAGAGAAATATCATTTGTACAACTATGCAAAATAAGTGTCTGTCCCAGCTTGAACCAACATTTAATCTCCACCCAGCCATTTATTCAGGTTTGGAAACAAAAAGTAATCGCTGCAAGGAAAATCAGAGGGATATGGCGGATATGGAAGAGCTTGAAATCAACAAGAACTCCGAACTTGTGTGAAAACGCATTATCGTGATGGAGGAGAACTTTCTTTGTCTAGTAGTGAGGCCCAATGATGGTTATGCCTTTCTGAAGATGGTCTACGCGCACCAAACCAGGAGAAGCCCTGAAAACTGTGACCATACCTTTTCCTACAGAACCTTTTATGTTTCTTTGTTGCAAATTTACCCGCTTCTACCCACGGTTTGGACTTTCCTTCGTCCCAGGCGTGTGGCGATGAATGTATGTTTTATTTACTGTCATAAAGCGTTAGAAAAACTCACGGGAATTCTGTTTAATTGAGTCTAAACTCTCTTGAGAAACGTTCATTCGAATACGTTTTTGGTTCATTGTTAAGGGGAGACTAAATAGCGAAAGTTGCCAAAACAATAACATCATCTACTACGTATAATAAGTAGGGGAAGTATTGTATTCCACCCAATAACTCGATGTTGAGATTGTACCGGAAATATGCCTTGAGGTACCCTCAACCCCCAAAAAACGAACTTTTACTTTCTCTACCACGTACATAGTAGGTAGAGAAGGTACTGCATACCAACCACAAATTCGATACCCAAATTTCACCGGAAATACATGCTTTGAGGCCCCTGAATTCATAAAGACCGTTTTTAGAAAAAGGACCGCGTGTGCGTCTGTGAACAGCGTAACTCAAAGCGAATAGTCGGATCAACAGCAAACTTGCAGCTTAAGTTCGGTATCCTCCAAGGATGGACAGGGAGATTTTCAAGAAAATTCTCCACCCCAACTACCCTTTACATGGAAACGTTTTCGAAAACCTTTTATTTTCTTAAAGATAGCTGTAGCGATTTTGTTCAAAATACCATATATTACAGATATTTACATGACAAATAAAATTTATATCTTGATTTTCTGGGAATAACCTGTGAAGTCCTCTTCATTCGGAAGGAATGTTGTATATTCTTGTATAACTGGTAAACGATAAACGATAGACGAAACCGTACTACACAAAAAATGTAGATCTCTTTAAACCACACAGTTTATTTAAAATAACCTTTTTTGTTACATCAGCCATTTCCGAGACATCCGTTACTAATGGTTCGAGTTGTTCAATACTGTCGATTTTCAATTGTTTCTGGCGATGTCATGGAAATAGTATGTACGGTCAGCGTATAGCGTCCAGTTCTTAAACATTTCACTATCCTATTCCCTTTATATCCATAACGAAATATGCAATGCAGATATTTTCGGAAAATTTTTATCTGGATAAAAATTAAGCAGATGGGAAAATACACTTTCGTAAGAATAATTTGTATACCCACTAATAAACCAAGAATGTAGAATAAGCCAAGTGAACGTAATGCATAACACTGTTAGGGGTGGCAGCCACAAAAAATATCCGCCTTGGTTTGAGGTGACCGAGCTGTCCCTCTCCATTAGCTTGTCATGGTCATCCTCAGGCCAATGTGGCCTATGGCCTCATGCGGATCCTTCTTTTCATCCGTTCCTTCTGGGGGTGGCTACCACAAAATATATCTGCCTTGGGCCGAAATGAGGGAGGTGTCCCTCCCCATTACCTTGACATAGTCATCCTCAGAGCTGTGTGGCCCATGGCCTCCTAGGGATTCTTCACCTCATCCGTTCCTTCTGGGGGTGGCTACCACAAAATATATCTGCCTTGGGCCGAAATGAGGGAGGTGTCCCTCCCCATTACCTTGACATAGTCATCCTCAGAGCTGTGTGGCCCATGGCCTCCTACGGATTCTTCACCTCATCCGTTCTTTCTGGGATGATAGCCATACGATGTATCCGTCTTGGGTCGAAGTGAGCGAGGTGTCCCTCTACATTACCTTGTTATAGTCTTACACTATAGTATGAAGGGATACCATAGAGATATCATTCTTACAATTTTAGACTGAGATATACGCTGAAAGCCAGGAAACAGACATGTTGGGCAAACTGAAAGTCAGCTGAGCCGAACTGCAGCCGGGAGTCATGTTGGGCATCGCTTTTATGCATGTCACACAATTAAGTAAGCTTTATTGAAACTTCGCGAATAATTTCGAAATTGCATTAATAATTATCTAAACTTTGTCAACAAGGGCGCCGGAATAGCACGGTGGTTTCCTTTTTGATTCTCACACTGCGGGTCCGTAGTTCAATTCCCGGCTCTCGATTGGCGGTTTTAAGTCGATCTACACGTGCCTTTACGTCTGACCTGCTCAAGAGAAGTATCCTCAGGGCCCAACGTGGTTCGGAGTCGACGGTAAAAGCTGTGGGTCCACTCATTCCACCACCATCCTCATCATCACCCTACCATCGCAGACAAGGGATTTCACCCGTTGGGTGCCTCCACCTCAGAAATGGGTCTAGTCATCGCTTGGTGGAATGAGATAACCCCGAAGGTCATATGCCATATTGGGAGCGTTGAGACGGTGACGATGTTGACCATTTCGTCAACAGATCGCTAAAACCAAAGCCGTGAATGTGTCTTTAGTTATTTCACAGGTTTAATTTGATTTCATTTTAATATTGATCAGCAAGGCGTAACAGCAATACCATGAAACAAACAACCGTGTTTGTGAGTATTTCTCTGGCATAATTTCGTTACTTTAAATTATTTCTGAATATCGTTTTAAATCTGTAATATGAAAATGTGAATAACGTATAAATTAATGATTGATCTGAGTTTCGGATGCTACATTGTCATTATCATTGTGGTCCAGATTATCAAATCGGGATTCGCCGGTGCCTTGCGTTAGACAGTGAATTTGACTCGAGACAGACTTACTTCACGAAATTACACTAGACACAGCCTGTATCGTTGATGCGAATTTTCCACATTTGTTCAACGCCTTACCCGTAGGCAGTAGTACAACTCACGATATTTCCATTGTCAAGCAGCTGCCTCCATTCCTCACGATTCGTTCGCGGTATTAGCGTATTGCGTAACCAAGGCAATGTGCAAGCATCTCGGTATATTTTACCGCCAGAGATGTGTTCGCTGTGAGACGTGCTCCAATGGAAAAATCGCTACTGTAAATATACAGAACAGTGAACTGTGTCTAATATAATGCAACCGATAACTTCCATTTTTGTTTGGAAGCTTCGGGGCAAGGCTTCAGAGGATACAACCTTATAGTATAACTCGACTCTGAAGATCTACAGAATCACATCCAATAGGGCCACCGTAACTCTACCCATGTTTGTTGAACTCCATAAAACACTACTTCGATATGATTCCTGGTTCCCCTGGATATGTTCAAGCTATCCAGCTGCTTTAATTTTCCTCATGCTTCTATACCACCACCACAACCAATACCATCATTATCACCAGCATCACCATCACTATCACTATCACCATCAGCATCACTACAACCACAATCATCATCAGTATCATCACTACTATTATCCTTATCAGTAGCATCACTAAAACTACCATCATCAACCACAACCATCATCAGCATCACCAACACCACAATCACCACCAGCATTATCAACATGGCCATCACCACTAGCACTACCATCGTCAGAATTGCCACCACCAATACTATCATAATGATCACCAACAGCAACATAATCATCACCACCAACACTACCATAATCAGCATCACCAACACCCATACCATCATAATCATCACCACCAATAGCAACATAATCATCACCACCATCAATACCATCCTCAACATCACCATCACCAATACTATCATAACTATCACCACTACCATCATCATCACCGCCACCAATACCATCGTAAGTATCACCACCAGCACTACCATCATCAGCATCACCAATACTACGCTCACCACCACCAGCAGCATTATCAGCATCGCCATCACCACTAGCACTACCATCATCAGAATTGCCACCACCAATACCATCATAATTATCACCACCAGCAATAGCAACATAATCATCACCACCAGCACTACCATAAGCAGCATCACCAACACCAATACCATCATAATCTTCTCCACCAGCACTATTATCATCAGTATCACCTCCATCAATCCATCATAATCACTTCCACTACCATCACACATCATCACCAATACCATCAAAACTATCACCATCAGCAGTACTATCATCAGCATCACCAACACCAATACCGTCATAAATATCACCACCAGCATTGCCATCATCAGCATCTCCACCATCAATACCATCATAATAATCTCCACCAGCACCACCAACACCATGATCACTATCACCAGAAGCGTTATCATTATGGCCATCACAACTAGGACTACTACTATCATCAGCATCACCTCCACCATTACCATCATAAGTATCACCACCACCAATACTATCATAACTATCACCACCAGCATTGTCATCAGCATCACCAACACCAATACCATTATAATTATCAACACCAGCATCACGAACACCACGGCGACTACCACCAGCAGCATAATCAGTATCGCCATCACCACTAGCACTACTATCACCATAACCCTTAACCATACAAACCCAGCTCATCGTGATGACCAGAAACTAAGCGTAACATCCTCTCATGAGCTGAGCTGAACGACCTCATCGAACGGGTAATCATCATTTGTACCCCGGGCACGCTGTTGTAACATGTGGAATTTTTACTGCTCCATTAGTTTGAAAAAATGGCGAATAACTGAATTTTAAATGCGTGCATCTTTTACTGTTTTGTGTGGCATAAGTTTATTCAGTTTGGAGCCCCAGACCGTTCTCATCGCATTGCTCTTATTTTTATGAGTATTATACAAACCAAGTATTGTAATCCTCTAAGTATTAATAAGCTGAATCTAAACCACTGCATTGTCTTAAAGTATCAGAATGTTAGCATTTGGAGCCACTGAAGATGAGCACAGGGGACGTACATTTTGAATTTAAGGAATTTTGTGAAATTGTCACATGTCCCATTTAAAGTGTTTACTTTCCCTACTACGTATCCAAAAATTCGATAACGGGATTTCATGCGAACCCTCAAAAGCAGTTTTACAAATGTGCCCTTGTGTGTCTTTGTATGTGGGTCTGTAAACAGCATAACTCAGAAACGAAGTGCTCCATAGTAGCAGTAGGAGTATACATCCGGAGGGACGCCAGCACCACAAGTTACTCACAGTGAGCTTCTTTGATTCCAACGTAACCCCTGGGAAACCAAGAAATGCGGAGTAAGAGTGCACAGACGGAGGGACTCCAGCACCACAAGTTACTCACAGTGAGCTTCTTTGATTCCAACGTGATCCCTGGGATCCCAAGAAATGCGGAGTAAGAGTGCACAGACGGAGGGACTGCAGCACCACAAGTAATTCACAGTGGGCTTCTTTGATTCCAACGTGATCCCTGGGATCCCAAGAAATGCGGAGTAAGAGTGCACAGACGGAGGGACTGCAGCACCACAAGTAATTCACAGTGGGCTTCTTTGATTCCTACGTGACTCTTGGGATCCCAAGGGATGCGGAGTAGGAGTGCACAGACGAAATAACTCCAGCACCACAAGTAATTCACAGTGGGCTTCTTTGATTCCTACGTGACTCTTGGGATCCCAAGGGATGCGGAGTAGGAGTGCACAGACGAAATAACTCCAGCACCACAAGTAATTCACAGTGGGCTTCTTTGATTCCTACGTGACTCTTGGGATCCCAAGGGATGCGGAGTAAAGGTGCACAGACAGAGGGACTCCAGTACCACAAGTAATTCACAGTGGGCTTCTTTGATTCCAACGTGATCCCTGGGATCCCAAGAAATGCGGAGTAAGAGTGCACAGACGGAGGGACTGCAGCACCACAAGTAATTCACAGTGGGCTTCTTTGATTCCTACGTGACTCTTGGGATCCCAAGGGATGCGGAGTAGGAGTGCACAGACGAAATAACTCCAGCACCACAAGTAATTCACAGTGGGCTTCTTTGATTCCTACGTGACTCTTGGGATCCCAAGGGATGCGGAGTAGGAGTGCACAGACGAAATAACTCCAGCACCACAAGTAATTCACAGTGGGCTTCTTTGATTCCTACGTGACTCTTGGGATCCCAAGGGATGCGGAGTAAAGGTGCACAGACAGAGGGACTCCAGCACCACAAGTAATTCACAGTGGCCCTGTTTGATTCCAATGTGACCCCTTTGATCCAAGGGATGCGGAGTAAAGGTGCACAGACGGAGGGACTCCAGCACCACAAGTAATTCACAGTGGCCCTCTTTGATTCCAACGTGACCCTTGGGATTCCAAGGGATGCTGAGTAGGTGTGCACAGACGTAATGACTCCAGCACCACAAGTGATTCAAAGTGGCCCTGTTTGATTCCAACGTGACTCCTGGGATCCCAAGGGATGCGGAGTAAAAGTGCACAGACGGAGGGACTCCAGCACCACAAGTAATTCACAGTGGCCCTGTTTGATTCCAACGTGACTCCTGGGATCCCAAGGGATGCGGAGTAAAAGTGCACAGACGGAGGGACTCCAGCACCACAAGTAATTCACAGTGGCCCTCTTTGATTCCAATGTGAACCCTGGGATCCCAAGGGATGCGGAGTAAAAGTGCACAGACAGAGGGACTGCAGCACCACAAGTAATTCACAGTGGACTTCTTTCATTCCAACGTGAACCCTTGGATCCCAAGGGATGCGGAGTAAAAGTGCACAGACAGAGGGACTCCAGCACCACATGTAACTCACAGTGGGCTTCTTTCATTCCAACGTGAACCCTGGGATCCCAAGGGATGTGGAGTAGGAGTGCACAGACAGAGGGACTGCATCACCACAAGCAATTCACAGTGGCCCTCTTTGATCCCAACGTGAACCCTGGGATCCCAAGGGATGCGGAGTAAGAGTGCACGGACGGAGGGACTCGAGCACCACAAGTAATTCACAGTGGGCCTTTTCGACTCCAACGCGTCCCCTGGAAGGGAGGGAGGTATGAGGATTAGATGTACACAGACGGAGGGGCCTCCAGAAACTTGAGCACAGCACCTCAAGTTGTTCACAGCTGCTCTTTGTTATTCGAGCTGGCACTTTAGTTTGAGGGATGAAGGGAAGACCCGAAGGGCGACGATGTGTGCTACCTTAGAGGGTGTCCTTAATTATTCCAGACGGGCACATTCTGCCGCAGTACCTAATCCCCCTGCCCGCCGGGTGTTCCTATGTCAACGATACAAATTCCCAATGAGGGGCCATCAGGCTCGCCAAGCGCAAGAAGGGAATCTTTCCTAAACGCATAAGCCACCATCCAGCTGCAATACACCAATCGCCTTCACCTTGTCCTTGAACCTTGAAACACATGAAAGGAAATTCTGGGGACAGGAAATTCATGGTAGAGGAGGGAGATTTACTTATGGACGCTCTTTAACTGCTGTGGTTCTTAGCGTCCCATTCTATATTGGGCGTGAAAGTCCGTAATTTTGCTCTGAGGCCTCTTAATCAGGCTTGAGGTTCTTTTACGTGCCGTAAACGTACGACATGGCACCACCGGGTTTACTTCCGTACAGAAGGAATCCACGTTAAGGATTGTTACGCCCGAAAAAACTCCATCGACTTCTTCCGGTTAGGAACCACTTCAAGTATTCGCCTACCGACCCGCAGAAACCACGAAAAAACCTGTGGTCACAGTGGCCAGCTGAACAGAAATCGAAACTGGGACCTCACGAATGCGAGCTTCACGCGTTATCGCTCGGTAAATGCTCGATAAATACCGAACTTAGCATTTAAGTTGAGTATATTCCAGAGATAGGTACGACACGAAGAGTAATACCCACATACACCAACATGGACCTAGCGGGGCGGCTCAGGCGGCAATGTCTGTGGCCCGCATTCCGGGTTCAATTCCACTCTGGTCCTTGGGTTCCCGGGGTTGCCAGGTTTATCTTCTACCACGACCCTGCTGTGGCCATCATCTTATTTGTCCTCTGTTTCAGGGTTGTAGGACCAGGCGACGGTGGCTGTACATGTTGTAGAGGATTCCTCTCTGGCGTCGTTCGGTTTGTTATCTGCTCCGACTGCCCGAGGTTCGGTGTCCTGTGAGCACGACCGGGCGACGTCGGATACGTTCAATGGAAACATTAGGGACCCCGACTGTGCTTGCGCCCACAGTTATCCGGATCTGGTCTCTCCATTCGCCCCTCCCTCCTGGGATCATAGATAGAAGCAAAAGGGGCGACTGGCTGCATGTGGTGCTCTGTGCCGGTATCTGGGACCCCTCCGTTCGTTCGTGGCTTTAACTTTACCCTTTACTCAAATTGTTCGTGATGTTTTATTTTTTCAAATGTAGCTGTAACGACTTCTTAAGATGTTTACATGGCAAATAAAATGTCTATGGAGTTCCAGAATCGCCGTCCACATTGCCCGAATAGGCAACACAAATGGCATCAGGGATGGTGAAATATCTTTACATTATGTAGGGCGACTTACTTTTGAAAAAGCATGTTGGTATTTGTAACGCTGTCGCTGCATACGAGGCAAGTGTCCTTGATGTATTTAGCTTCGATTGTTATATCGGCATACTGTGTTTCTATTATTAATTTATGTGTACTTGGTATAGAATTATAATGTTTATAACATTATTACTAATGCAACATTCTGTAATAAATTACATTAAAACAGCAATAATAATAAACACCTACTAACCGTCATGAATCAAATCTCTGAAGATTACCCCTTAGGTAGCTACTTTGACTACATTCTGTAGCTGTGCTTTGTGCGTGATTGGTTAGGTTTTCTGCTGATAAAAAGATTCCGATTTCAAATCCTGCTGCAGCCTGCAGAGTTTTGTATCAATATGTACTGCAGTCGTTGCAGCCCCACGTATGGGAGCCAAATTTGAAGTTGTTTACTTGTTGTAATTGTTGCGGGAGATATGATTCTTGAGGTGTTCGCCCCACGTACGACACAAACTTTCCGGTGGCCTTCGCCCCACGTTTAGGAATCAACTTTTTATTTTAATGTTTATTTATGTATTATATATGCATGCCTCTGCTGCGTCAGTAGTAATTTGCAGAACACGTTTCTCTTAGCAGGACTGTTACGGTTAAAGAACAAGACTGACACAAACTATAATTTTTGTATTGTATTTTTTTATTGATCCTTCACACGATTAAATAACACTTCACTGATGTATCATACTGCAGAGCTGTGAGATTATTGTTATTTGCACTTTTAAACACTCAAACTTTATATTATTCTCTGCGCAATGAATTTTTTATGTCTCACACTGAACCTTTCTAGTTTTTGATTGGCTATTTATAAACTATTTAAGTATTACATTATTGTTCCAAGAATTATTAGTAGCCTTTATTGAACTTTCTAATTTATTGTTGTCTCAAGGTTACCACATTCTTAGCAACTTTCGGCTTTTACTTTGTAATTCTGTTTGCTACGGAAGGCAGATTGCTTCTATTCTCACAGCTCGTATATTTTTAAACTACGTAATACATTCACATAACGTTATTGTACGTGTACATAATAAAATAAACATGATACAATGACTGTTACATACACTTCATGTATTTTTACTTACACATATTGCTTTAAGGCGGGCTTATATTTTATATTATATAATTAAACTCATATCATTTAAGCGTTAAGAATACTGCCTCAGTATATACATTACATATTACATAAAACTAGAAAAAGTACGGATACAGCATATCTACTTTATTACGTTTCCTTTCGGGTATAAAAACTACTGGTTCTCTCCTAGCAGAGCGTCATACAACATTAAGAACAGCGAGGAATACGTAGCAGTGGTATAAATTGTTGTTAAGGTTGGAGGTAACCCACCTGATGTCCAACAAAGTGCCAACAACCGTTTCCGCGACGTCGATTGCCTTCGCTTCATATCTTCGAGCATGGGGCTCCACGAATGGTCGTAAAATTAAATTGAGTTTTATTTATGGGCGCTCTTTAACTACTGAGGTCCTTAGCGTTCCATTCTATATAGGGCGTGAAAGACCGGACATTTTTCTCAGAGGCCCCTATCAGGTTTGAGATTCTTTTGCGTTCTGTAAATCTACGACACGGGACCACCGGCATTACTTCCCTTCCGAAGGAGGCCATGCTAAGGATTTTACGCCCGGAAAAATCCACCGCCCTCCGCCGGGTTTGAACCCGCGAACTCGGGAACTAGTTGACTGTTCCGTGCACCAAGGATCACGACGGTTGTTGATGGGCGTCAGGAAGATTTTTTTCAAGGACCCTTAAATGAGCATCACAAATTCTGCAATCCAGTAAGGACTTGACACCGCTTTCATTTATTAAATACTACGACGACAGATGTACGAACTTCAGTTCGTTGAAGAGTTAGGAGAAAATGACTTTCAAACGAGAAATGCCTACCATCTACGCTATATCTAACAACAGCTGGATTTCATCCGCCAAGTTCTGTGTTCTACAAAAGTATCTTTACCAATTCTGGAAGTGTAAACCGGCACAACATGGTGTCTGTGTAGATCTCAATCCTCGGTGGTTCCGCGCGCCTTACATCCAGATTCGGTGTCAATTGAATGTATGGTTTGGTATTTTATTGGACCAGTTTTTCTGGAAGGCGATCTCGATGGAGAAGGTTTCGAAAACTTCCTGCAGACTCGTATCAAATGGATGGTGAACTTTCAGATGGCGTCCCACTGTCGTTGACAACACGCGGGCTATCTATTGCAGCCCCCTTATGTTACCCGGATATCACACCCTTGGGCTTTTCTATGGATCTTGCCCTAAGGCGCCTTTTCCTAACGCGATCTTCTTAGCCCTCCTCTCTTGTGCTTTTTTATTTTCTCTAGCAGCTACTAATTTGCATTCTGGTTCTCTTGTTTTCTTAGCGTTTTAGTATTTCCTGTGACTAATTCTGTCTGAACACTTCCTCAAGAATACTATCGATTCCTTTGGCTCATTAGCTATGTACGTCCTCTTTTCTGTCTTGTTACAGATCATGTATGCTATTTCTTTCCACATAATACATACTTATTAACTATAAAACTTAATTTATTTACAACTAACTTCTTGGTTTTCTTGACGTGACCTTAAATAAAGGTTTTTAATGTTATTTTCTTCTTCTTCAAATTCAGCATTTTCTTCACCTTTTATTTTTGCTTTTGCTGTACTATCTATTATTAAATTACGCTTGCCACAAATTCGATATTATACACAAAACAAAGAATCGTGACAACTCTTAATTTTACATCATATCTGGATATTTTAGATCGTTTCAGAGAAATTTAAGCAGAATAATAGCTACAGAATGTATCTTTATTGGTGTCATATATTTTGGGGGCTTGTTCCTGACATCAAAACAGTAAAAAAAAGTTCATATGTACATGGGTCTGAAAATCAACGGTTTCGTTGTTGTAGGTCAAAGAAGATGTATTCCATGAGTGAACAGATGGATATGCACTATACGTACGGCCGTGAGACGACAATGCAGCACGAGCACGTGAACTTTATGCAGAAAGGTACCCTGACAGGCAGTTACCGTGTTTAAGAACATTCCCACGAGTTTTACCAACGCTTGAGAGGGAATGGCGCATTTGAGAGGACTACTAGGGATGTTGGGAGTCCAAGAGTGGTACGAGGCATTGAGCTTGAAGAACGAGTTCTTCGTGCTGTGGATGCAGACCCATCACAAAACACAAGACGTATGGCTGTAAGGGAAAGAGTTAGTCATATGACTATCTGGAGAATTCTGCATGAAAAGCTTCTGTACCCGTATCACCTTCAACGTGTGCAAGGATTAAATGAGGCGGACTTTGAGCCAAGAAGACGTTTCTGTCAACGCATGTTACAGCAGTGCGCTGTGTTCATCAATTTCCTAGCCTGCATCTTATTCACGTATGAGGCTGGTTTTACTCGCGACGGCATCTTCAATTTTCCTAGCACTCATAACTGGGCATTTGAAAATCCTAATGAAGTACGACAGGACAACCATCAACAGAGGTTCTCTCTCAACGTTTGGGGTGGAATCATTCATGATCACCTTATTGGTCCCCACTTCTTTCCTCCGCGTCTGAATGGACAAACCTAACTCCAGTTTCTCAGAAATGAATTGCATCACTTAACTAATAATGCGCCTCTGGACATCACCCAATGAATCTGGTTTTTACACGATGGTGCTCCAGCTCATTTCAGTATGATAGTTCGTAAGTTTTTGAATGATCGATTTCCGCAAAGATGGAGGTCGAGGGGGACCCATTGCATGGCCTGCTCGATCGACTGATTTGAATCCAATGGATTTCTTCGTCTGGGGACATTTGAAGTTCTTGGTTTATGCGACTCCTTTACCTTATGTTGAAATTTTGAGAGGACGTATCCAAAATGGATTTAACCAAATACGAAACACACCAGGATTTTTCAACAGAATATGCCAGAGCATTGAACGCAGGCTTACTGCATGCATCAAAGCAAGAAGAAGCCAATTCTAGCAATTTTTGTAACTTTCAATTTTGTGTTGTAACTCTGAAATAAATTATTTTCAGACCCATGTTCATATCAACTTTTTTTACTCTTCACGTCTCAGGAACACGTCCCCCAAATATATAACACCAATAAATATACATCCTGTATATGCACAGGGCTAAGTTAGATATGCCAGATATGCCATGTATTGAAACATATAGCCTTGGGTCTGCTACAATCAAAGCAACCTTACAGGTAAAATTTACATCTGGTTAAAAAAAACAATTCAATCATACAAAACAATAAATGGGAGCCCATATAAGGGCGTCCAACTGCCCCCAGGGGCAACAGCCTTACAAAAACCACACATGATAATGGGCACAAGAGCATAAGTAAATGAGGTAGCATTCAAGATAGAACGTACCACAAATAGGCTGTGAAATGAGCTTGAAAGGTCACATTACAAAGAATAATAAACCCACAGTGATGAGGTGGAGGTGATGAGCGTGACCCGGAGCATCCGACGGAGACTAAGATTTTGTATGCGTCGAAGAACCAACTACTGCGGGGAACACCAGCCCAAGCTTTACAGGCATAGAGTAAAAAGAGTGGATAAAGGCGGTGTATAAAAGTAGCTTTGAGCGAAGATGAAGATTCCGGCTGCGGAAAACCCGCTGACAGAGATGAAAGTGGGTCCGACCCTGGGCACGAATACTGGTGAGATGAGGATGTCAGGACAGGGTGCGATCAAGAGTCACGCCTAAATATCGAGTCTGTCGACGGCACAGCAGAGTTTACCCAGCCACCTGGAGAGAAAGCTAAGGGATCTTATGCTTCTTGGAAAACAGCAGAAAATGACATTTGGTGGCATTAACAGCAATTTTCCACATCGCAAGCCTATCAAGGAAGCTGGAAACGAAAGGTTGGAGGGCCAACTGGCCATAACGCAGATTCCGACAATGGTGGTAAAGAGTCGTATCATCGGCATACATGAGAACTTGATACTGTCGGGATTTTGGGGGTCCCGGGTGAATAAAGCGTAGAGACAAGGTGCCAGAATAGCACCCTGAGGAACACCAACGCGCATACGCCGGGAAGCAGAACCGGCCTTGCCAACCCGCAAAGAGAAAGTACGATCAAGCAGAAAGCAATAGAGGATACGCAAAAACGACGGACTGCTGGGACCTGATGAAAAATTTTGAAGAGGATACCATGCTGCCAACAGCGATCAAACGCAGCCTCAAAATCAAGGAATAAAGCAAGGGTACTGCAATCATCGTTGAAGGCAGTAATGACATCGTCCACAAATTTCAACAACTGAAGATCGGTGGAATGACGTGGGCAAAAACCAAACTGAAAGTCGGGAAGAGCATCAGCAAAGGGAACAACAGAATGGAGGTGAGAAAGAAGAAGGCGTTCGAAAAGCTTACCAAGATGAGATAATAAACTAATAAGACTTTAGTTGGAAGCGTCACGAATATTGCCACCCGGCTTAGGCAACATAATAACCTTGACCTATTTCCAGGCCGGAGGAAAATAACCAAAAGAAATAGAGGCATTAAAAAGAAGGGTACGGCAAACCAAGGCGCGGCGAGGAAGATTTTTGAGAGCGACCGGCGAGATGGCATCAGCAGCCTTACTGGGGTGAAGACGGGCAATCACCCGAGAGACCTGAAGGGAGGAAAAGCGGAGATCCAAAGGAGCCGAGGGCTGTTGGAGCCAGGTACGCAACCAGTCTTCGACCAAACGAGCATGATCGGGGTGAACAGTGGGATTATCGGTGAAGCGACGTTCCAAAGAGGAATCAGAAAACTCGGCCTTTCCTTCAGAAGTGGCTACAGGCCCGGCCGGTGAGTGGAGGACTTCGGCATGAGGAAAACCAGAGGAAGAGGAGCGAAAACTGCATAAAACACGCAGGGAGCCGTCCTGGTGTGAGGTACGGAGCATCCGTTCCTCCCAGGAGCACTCCCGACTCAGCAGTAAAGTGTCCTGAACGGCAGATCGAAGCCGATTGACAAGATGACGATAGAAAGGCAAGTGTGACTGATGCCGAGGACGACAGACAATAAGATACTCGACGTCCTGAAAAAGCGGGTGCAGGAAGGTGTTCGGAATAATTCGTCAACAATTGTACATTATAAGCAGTTTTTTATCGAATTGCTTTAATTATTTTGGGAGGGTAGAGCATTTAAGGAAATGTAGAATGCAGTGAGATAGCTAATTCAGGACCTGTAGTATAATTGAAACCCGAATTGTTCTGGTAATGTTCAGTTTGGAGCGAATAATTCATACTAACGTGTATACAGAAGTCAGGAAACGCATTTATTAAAGTTTTGTATTACATATGTATGTATTTATGTATGTATGTATGTATGGTATATATTGATACCATAATTATTGACGGGCAAATATAAATAATTCAAGAAAGAAATAACAGTAAGATAGTGATCAGAGTATAGTGCAACAAGTTTGAGTTGAAATGTTTGTCCGGAAAGATGAAGATAATTAGGAAGTCAGGTTTGTGAAAGTCAATTGCGACAGCCGAAACAGAGAACACATTAGCTTAAAGCTTCTGGGAATCCAGTTTAGAATTAAATTCAGTGCCTTTGCAGGCACGTAGGCAAAATCATTCCTAAGAAAAGTGAAAGGCTGATTTAGTAACAATCAGAGACGGACGTGAAGAGAATTTTAAGTATTGGTTGTGCGTGAAGAATAACTTTGGTGGGGATTAATGAAGTAGGCATAGCTTAAGTAATAAAGACGTGTAATTTTATATCAGGGAATTACTCTGACTCTGGTACCGGCACTTGTACATACTGCACACAGTTGTGCATATATTACTCTCTGTCCCTCTCTGGTACCGTCAGCGGTGCTTGCTCGTGTGATATTTTAATCACCCAGTGACGCACTTGTGTGAATAGCGGCTATCGCTAGGGATTCTGTCGGCAAACATTTTAGCGACTCACAGCAGGGTACGCTTCTAGTTTCCTTTATTGTGGAAGCAGTTATTTCTAACCGTAACTTTGATGCTGCAGAAGTTAGCAGGTTTAATAATTCAGCTGTTAGAATTTCAAGTGCTACGATTCATTACCAGTCTTTTTCTTCAACTTAAACGGTCGGCAACTCAATTCAGTAATTTAAATGTTAGTTTACAATACATTTCTCAGTCTATTTAAACTGGTGCAGTCCTTCAAAATACATCTACGCATACCCCGAAGGAAAGTACTCCTAGCTCTACCACTGAAGCAGCTGGCGCACAAGACACCAGAACGAGCTACGAGACACGGCAGCAGAATCAACAACGAAGCAGGTAAAGTAAACAACATCAAAATTAACGACCATCGTTACTACTTGAAATTGGCGCAACATCGTGGTGCAGTAATCCTGCTTTTGTAGGTAGGTGGGTTTATATGTTTGTATGCAAGTATGTATGAGAGTCGTCCTCCGCGGTCTAGTGGTTACCATGCTAGCATCTAGTTCTCGAGGTCGCGGGTTCAAACCCGGCGGAAGGCGGTGGATTTCTTTCGGAGTAGAAATCCTTAGTATGACTTCCTTCGGAAGGAAAGTAAAGCCGGTGGTCCCGTGTCGTAGATCTACGGCACGTAAAAGAACCGCAAGCCTGATAAAGAGGCCTCTGAGCAAACTTACCGGTCTTTCACGCCCAATATAGAATGCGACTCTAAGGACCACAGCAGTTAAACAGCGTCCATAAATAAAACTCATGTATGTATGAGTGTGTGCATTTATGTATGAATATATATATATATATATATATATATATATATATATAACTGCAAGTATGTGAATATGTATTTGTGTATGCATGTATATATGCATGGATGTATAAATATATGTATGCATACGTGTATGTATGTATGTATGCGTGCGTATGTATGCATGTATATATTATGCATGTATGAATAGATACATATGTATGTTTGTATGCATGTATGCGTACGCATGTGTGTATGTATGAATATATGAATGTATGCATGTATGTCTGTATGTATGTTGTATGCATGTATGTATGTAGCTATATATATGTGCATGCATATATGTATGTATACATGCATGCATGTACAGATATGCATGTATATATGCATGTGTGTATGTATAGATATGTATGCATGTGTGTATGTATGTATACATGTATGCATGTATGTATAGATTTGTATGCATGTACGTATGTAATATGTATGTATGCACCGATTGCCAATAACCTTGGTAGTATTCTATACGTTAGGCTCCTCTTAAATATAGGTTATAATATGGTGCCTTAGTTAGTGTCCAAAATGGGGAGCATAATAAAAACATCGAAGTATCTCACCAATATACAGTTTTGCTTTTAAGTGTTGTATAACACAGGCTTAATAACATAACATTTTTGGAAGTGTTTATAATTTACAAAATTTCGATAGGATGAATATTTGAGAGAGGAAATTAATATAACCGTTGTCACTACTGTTATCCTGGTCTGCCGGTGTAAAGCGCGTCTTATCTTGCCCCTTAGGTACTTCCCGCGATCTTTGACGAGCTTTTCAAATAGGGCGACACGTCAGCTTGGATACACGGCCTACACCGGAAAACCAATAATGTTAATTAACATGTTCTGCCCATTTCGTGCACGCAAAACGGGTACCACGAGAAACAATGTAGGTACTCTTAGATAATACGAATACGATATGGGCAAGTTTGCGTGCTGTTAAACCTTCTACTTACGTTCTAATTTTTATCAACATACCAGAAACTTCCAGTTTTATTTACAGTTTTCGAAACATCGCATGGCAACTAAATTGCACAGAGTGAGAGAAAGAGGGATGAGGGCAAGATTGAGAGTATGAGCATGAAAAGGAAGGTAGAGAGAGAAAAGGGGAGCGATAAAGAAGGGAAAGAGTGGGACCGGGAGAGAAGGAGGGGGAGAGAACGAGTTGAGCGAGTTGTTTCCTGTACTGAAAGGAGACACGTTCACTACTGCTAAAATTGATGAAAGACGTTACAGTGAAACATGGCAGCTGATGTTTGTTCGTGTGCCTCTATGCGTTCTTATGTTGGTTTAATGAAACGGCTCTAAACGCATCTCTTAGCTTCGGGAATGAAAATTACTGGATTTATACTCTACTATAGTTTGTTTTGCTCTACAATTCTTGATAAGTATACATTTTAACTTTCAGAAGAACTTCAGGAAGTTATGCAAAGCCATTAATGAGAAGCCTATCTATATACAGGAGGCAAGTTTTAAGTCTTATGTTAGGTGCACGCAAAAGTGTAGTAACAAAAAATAAGCTCTTATGGTCTTCTGTTCCGAAAAAAAAACTAGCTCGCTTTAAAATGGTAAAAACTACTAATGAGAGAACTTGTAAAAGAGAGTGGTAACCAAACTTACGACGTAAAACTATAAATCAAAGTAATATAATATGTAAAAATACTACGATTCACAAATACACGTGTGTTGCGAGGTGTTGAAGATGTAAACATCGTTTTGTAGGAACTCGATAACTACATATGACTGTATGTATATACATGAGAGGTGCCTAGTGTTTGTGTTTCAACATTACAAGCAGCGCAGAACATGCTGTGGCATAAAACGTTCCCTATAACACCTTCCTTGACCAGTTTAATTATATGAGAAGACCGTGATAATTAAAAGTACACCTGATACACATAACGACGCCACTCGAACTATATTCAAGTTAAAAGCTCCCCTCCAGTAAAATGTCTAGCACATTACCTTTCTTAAAGAGAGAGAGGGAGAGATAGAGACCGCGCGCGCGTCTTTTAAGCTCATTTGTAACAGTTACATCTGAAGAGACCATGAAAATCACTAGTAAGTGCCTATAAGAGCCCAGAGGCTTCGTACATTTGTAACATGTTACATCTGAAGAGACCATGAAAATCACTAATAAGTGCCTATAAGAGCCCAGAGGCTTCGTACATTTGTAACATGTTACATCTGAAGAGACCATGAAAATCACTAATAAGTGCCTATAAGAGCCCAGAGGCTTCGTACATTTGTAACATGTTACATCTGAAGAGACCATGAAAATCACTAATAAGTGCCTATAAGAGCCCAGGGGCTTCGTACATTTGTAACATGTTACATCTAAAGAGACCATGAAAATCACTAATAAGTGCCTATAAGAGCCCAGGGGCTTCGTACATTTGTAACATGTTACATCTGAAGAGACCATGAAAATCACTAATAAGTGCCTATAAGAGCCCAGGGGCTTCGTACATTTGTTTCTCCGGACATGGGAACAATCTCAGACAATGCTTATCCAGGAATTTGCCTCAAACGACATTCGAACTGGGACCTCCAGTTTATGAGATAGACTCGTTATCCTTAGCACATTATGGAATGGACTCATTGAGTCTAAAGGGTAGCTGCGAGGATCATCGGACTGCCATTGTTAAAGGCCGGGTCAGTTGCAAAGTTTGTTTTTGATCCATCATCATCCTAATCTTAAGTTTGCTTGTCATTCTTCATCTCCTGTTTGCAAGAGCTTCCAACATGCCAAGCAGGCAGATAATGCGCCACGTTCATTTTCAACATGTGGTTTTGGTGTTTCTTTCTGCCAGCTGTATTACGTTCTCCACCTCGCACAAAGTTTAGGGCGTGCGTGACCGCACATGCAAGCAGGTCCTGTGTGCGCAGTGCAGCTGCAGTTTCTTAAATCACAGGCATCCCGTAGCACGTGTCTATCGGTCTGAGCAGAACAGGTGCTCCGCCATTTCTGTGTGGACAGCTGGCAGGAAAGCCTGAAGAATGTTGCACCGGTTTCATTAAATAACTTTCTGCTTATTCGTTACACATTGTTATTGCTCCTGAATTTCCGTTTAAATTTCCAATTTTCGCTGTTAGATTGCAGATTTTTTAATGGTACTTGGATGTCCTACATGACATGATGCTTCAGGGATAACGTCCATCATCTGATAATGCGGGTGGAATCCCGTGTGGACCGTTACACTCAAAATAAGGAGCTCCGGTAGAGCATGTGAGAAAAACTGCACATGCTATATTTGCTAATGAAATGTGTGGTTATGTTGAAATGATTCTTGTCTTGTCCTATTTGATACAGATTTCCGTCATTGCTCCGGACGTACTTCAGCCCCTTGGGCTTATTGTGCTACCTGTATCGTTTTAAAACCAATTCCTTACGCCTACTCCCTTTACCAAGAAATACAGCCTCATAACATATGGTTTCGAATTCTTCTGGTTCTAAAAACATCTTTTCAAAGGAAATATATCTCCTGTAAGCCAGGAGCATACTAGGTGAGTCAGCCAACCCTGCTGATCCAGTTTTATGCAATGCACAATTTATACTCTAACATGAAAACATCGGTCCCCGTGGTATCTCATGGATATCTTTGGTTTCACACTTAGCGAGGTGATTGATACGGCAGATGTTATAGTATCACTATCTAATACATAGCTCACGCTAAGGAAACATTTTACAACTGAAAGCGTGTACTGTGACAAGCACATATTATGTTAACTTGGTTAGGAAACACTCTTGCTTCTAGCTAGTTCAGTTGGAAAAGTGTATAGACGTAAAACACCTGTTTACAGTAGAGGTGGTTCCAATCACTTGGGTGAACTTATTTTTTTAATATGTTGTAATTTTCTAGAGATCTTGGTTTAAACTAATATGTTTCACATTGTTAGTATCGTTACAATTATGTTCTATTATTATTTAATAGTTTATCATTGCTTAGTGTTTATTTTTGGTAAACTACAGTTAGGCAAGTGTTTAAAGACGAGTTAGATATGTATATTTGATGCTGATGGAATAAGGATTCTTCCTATTTGATCTCAGACAGTAAGTAAATCACGTATCATATAACGTTTAGTATGGAAGTTGTAATAGCAGAGTTCTTTGATTCAGTGCACAGAAATGTTTTTTTCACAGATATCACCTCCTGTTCATGTTATGCTGGCCCTGCAGGACCCTTTTGCAACAAAGTTCTACTTGTTTGAAATCACTGGTGATTACAAATGCTCGAACGCGACTCTTTTAACGAAGTAAGCGCTCAAATGACGACCTTGTTTGTTAATGTACACTTGAGCACGCTGTTGCATGGAAATTCTAATTCGGTGTAAAATGGCGGGTGTGATAGATCCACAGGCCCCATAATACGTTGGCGAAGGTCTCTGGATCTTCTGGTTCTTCTGCATAAACGTCTTGCTTTAAATAATCACAGAGGCGTTAGCACACGTGATTAGGCTGGCCGTTGTCTTCCTATCCAATGACAAGGATGTGCCGCATTTAGATGATTACAGACGATCATCGACCTGTGCTATGGAGCACCATCGTGTTGAAATCACATCGTTAATCGCTCTTGCAGTGGTACATTTTCTAGTAGCAAGGGGAGTTCATTACGGAGAAGTTCCACATAGCGTGCTCTTGTTAGATGTCTCTCAAAGAAAATCGGTCTAATAAGATTCCACACCAGACATTCACTCCCCACTGCCCTTGGAAAGCTGCCTTCCTTACCCAGCGAGGATTCTCTCCAATAATGCATGTTGTAGCGATTTACGGTCGCTTGTTGTGGAATCTTGATTCCACCAAAAATAGCTTTCTGGAGACGAATCCCATATCATTTGACCAGCATCCATTGACAGAAGTGCACCCGAGTTTTGAAATCTCTCCCGTGGAGTGCTTGGTTTAGGTGCAAATGATAAGATTAAACTTATTGGCTCGCAGTACTCGCACCTCAGAAGACTGGCTAGTGTTTACCTCTTGTACAACTGCCCGTGTGCTACAGTATGCGGATTATTACGCATGGCATTCAAAGTAGCTCCCGCATTAACATTGGATGTCACTGGCAGGTCTCTCACAAGAGACATCCTTGCAAGTGACGATGTTGTACGCAGACGCCTTTCAACATTCTGGAAAGTTTTTGGTGTTGGTTGCCGTCTATTTGGATATCTCTCCTTGTATAAATGCTGAGCTTGTTGTGCATTCGCTCACGCCTCTCCGTAAATAAGGAGCATATGAGGTACCCGCCTGTCGAATACATAGCAAAGCACTGACACAAATGCGAGTGTATGCCGTCACCACTGCATACGCATGAGGAGTGAAGGCAGTCGACATCAAAACACGACTTTACGGTGTAATACCGGTCAAATGGGACCGAAAGATATAAAATCACAGCTTGTGTTTAGCTTATTATACACATTTCATTACATAATTTATACAATCAACAGCTATTTAGATTATAATTTCGCTAAAAACTCCGGGATTCTAAACTGCATTATTATGTGATCGATTTCAAGCGTTAATAAGAGAGAGAAACATGAACAATGCGAAGACTCGAACCCCGTTACTAGCAACTAACGTTCACCAGTATAATTCCACTCGCCAACTTAAACGCTTGGTTGACAGAACCTTCGCGGTTAGACCTTAGCTCTTACCTGTCAGACGCCGCGCAGGTTACAATTCTTTGTTGGACGTCTACCATAATTATTTAACTTGCATACTTATGTATGTTGTTTCAGATGTACGTGTCGTAGTTTACGCCGAAATTGAAATAAACCTTTATTTAATAATCCTTGTGTTTTGGCTGTACAGCGTCCATTTCGGATATGGACGTGTCTCTAATTTATCATAGCCTATCCTGTCTCTATTTACAAAATTCCGTAATTTTGTTTTAATGGTTTTGACACTTAACACATATTATTGATCGATTTTATCAGGGCGACTTATTCAGTTGAGTAGCTATGTATACCGTAAGGTAAACGCTTGTAAAATCTGCTGTAAGTAAATGAGTCGTATGCTCTTGAACTGCACTTTAGTGCAGAGTATCTTATGCCTCTTAAACCGCTTTTCCGCTGAGTGTTGAGTCTCCGTCTATCTAAAAACGACAGGTAGTGAGCTCGTAAGCGAAGTAAACGAACTTAAAGCGCACTTGCGGCTTAAAGGGTAGGGACAGCTGGTATAGTGCAATTTAAGTTACCCTGAAACACTCCCGTCGGTGGAAATGCTTTATAATGTTTCATTTCGGTGCTATAAAGTTCTGCCGTTTACCCATTTCTGCAGTGCAACAACCCGATGGCCAGAGTTTGAATCCCTATTGGGGAGATTTAGCTGCACTTATCCTGTCGTGTACACCCAAGTGTTGCACCTCGGTCTCAGCTGAGCACTCTCTGAGCTGCTATATAATCGTGTTCCTCTTTTTCATCTCGTAATAGCGTTTCTTGCAATCTGCCACTAGAACCTGCAGCGAAGAGTGATGAGCTCGACGCGCACCAGATGGCACCGTAGAGAAGAAAGCACGTGTTGGGTGTGAAGTGGCTGAGGGTATTAGGTTCTTTTATGTGCGAACACACATCACAGGGGGCCCACCGACCTACTTCTCTTCCGAAGGAATTTAAACGAAAACAGTCCGTTGCTCTTCGCCAAGATTGAAACCGCAAATTGAGGAGGACACCTCGCACACTACGACCTCCACAGACCTATTGCGGCTATCACCCCACAGGAGGCTACAGGCCACAGAGACGCGCAAAATTCCCTAACATTTCCAAGCTTCCAGATCCGTTCCGGTGCTGGAGCCGCCGAGACGGGCCGATAAACGAAATGATGGTATAGAAGAAACCACCCTAGCATTCGCCTGCCTACCCCAGTGAAACCACGAAAAACCCCAGGGTCATAGTAGGCGCTCACCGGGGATCGAACCCAGGACTTCCGGAATGCGAGTCGTACACGTTAACGCGGCGCCACCTCGCTCGGTCAACATATAACTAATATTAAATATAACAAACTGTGTTACATTCACATGTGTTTCTGTTGTCATTTTTCAATACACGATGGTTACAAAAGCTTATTATTTATCGAGATATACATTGACAGCAGCCGTTTTATTGCTAACTCCCTTGTACCTATAAGAGCAACAGGGGAATACAGTGGGATTAAGCGTTAGTCAAAGGTCGGTCGCTATGTCATGTCCTATCTCCTTGTATGACCGCGCGGAGAGGAACAAAAGAATAGCAATTTTCCACCTGAGAAAACTATAAGCATTTGAAAATTCAAACCAATAACAAACAATATATCGGAAATGGTTAACGGCACCAAAAACACTTGTGGCACAAATTGTGTGCTTTAACCAAATATGCATGACTTGTACAGTAACATTTTTGTTTATTTCTTACGATTTACCAGTTATATAAAAGCAGAGGGCTTTACAGGCTATTCCCAGAAAATTCGAGATGTGCACTAGTAGAAACAAAAAGCCGGTACGGAAACAAAGGAAGATGCCGACAGCTGATAAGTGTAATTACATGTGTTTTAACATATGTAAACATATGTAAACACGTGTAACCCGCTAATGACCGCCGCTAATGTCAAGTCTAATGGATATGTGTGGTAATACATATGTAAACATATGTAACCTGTTAATGACCGCCGGAGATGCCGACAGGTCCTACCCCCTCCCCCAAGCGGTCTAGTCGCGTGCCGTGGCGTCCTGACTTGAGGGAATTGTTTTCTCGAGTCCTGCCGCCCCTCGGCAAATTAATTAGGTAATGTTCGTCAAACATTTTTTTTATGACTACTAAGGCCTGCACATTGCATCCTCGATCAACTAAGTTTTTTGAATAATGAATTGTTGACTCGAGCGTGAGTATAAGTAGTCTGCTCACGGGAACAGTCTGTAATGTAATGAAACACTGCAGCCTTCTTCTATCTGGGGAAAGCGCTTGTCCATTAGCTGAACATGTTAGACGCTTTCACCACATTAATAGACCTTTAAGTTTGTATTCCGGATCTGTTTACGTACATTAGCGAACAATAACCTACTTCTGCATGGTGGTAACGGTAACCTACATTAGCTGACCACGTTAGACGCTTTCACCACATTAGCGAACAATGTCAGTAATTGTTTTCCTAAGTGCTCTGCCCAACACTCAACACTTCAGATTTTAGCGATGGAAATGATATAAAAAGCAGCAGCTTCTCCAATGAGTTCCAAGTTGACCAGGATAGCCGGGATCGAATCCTACGAGTGATTACAAATTCAGCTTCTAATAACTCAGAGACTAATTACGATAAAGACGTCAAATAAAGTTTATTACATTAATGTCATTAGATAGTTTCTTGTGAATGTATATTTGGGTACATGGTGTCCAGGGTTCGAATACCGATAAAATGTAATTTAATTATAAATTTAATAACTCCTAAACTAATTAAGATAAAGACACCAAATAAACTTTATTGCGTTTATGTTATTAGGTAGTATCTTGTGGATGTATATTTGGGTACCTGGCGTTCTGGGTTCAATCCTTAATTTTTTAAATCGTCATTATCTCAGAAACTAAGAGAGGTAGAGGAGTGAACCAAAGCATGATTGATAGCTCCTATGATGGGTAATTAATACTGTATATAATTTTCAATCAGTTGTCCTTATTTCGAATCCCGATCTTTCAATCACTTACTTATTTTTCTCTATACTCTAGAATATATCACTTAGAATGATGCTGTAACTGCATACAGCACCTTTAAACATATCAAACTAATATTGTAAATAATTTTGTTTCTGGTGTCCAGGGTTCGAATACCGATAAAATGTAATTTAATTATAAATTTAATAACACCCTAAACTAATTAAGATAAAGACGCCAAATAAACTTTATTGCGTTTACGTTATTAGGTAGTATCTTGTGGATGTATACTTGGGTACCTGGCGTTCTGGGTTCGAGCCTAATTTTTAAATCGTCATTATCTCAGAAACTAAGAGAGGTAGAGGAGTTGACCAAAGCATGATTGATAGCTCCTATGAAGGGCAATTAATACTGTATATAATTTTCAATCAGTTGTCCTTACTTCGAATCCCGATCATTAAATCACTTATTTATTTTTTCTCTATACTCTAGAATATATCACTTAGATTGATGCTGTAAATGCATACACCACCTTTAAACATATCAAACTAATATTGTAAATAACTTTGTTTCTGGTGTCCAGGGTTCGAATACCGATAAAATGTAATTTAATTATAAATTTAATAACTCCTAAACTAATTAAGATAAAGACGCCAAATAAACTTTATTGCGTTTATGTTATTAGGTAGTATCTTGTGGATGAGTAATTAGATACCTGAAGTTCTGGGTTCGAGCCTAATTTTTAAATCGTCATTATCTCAGAAACTAAGAGAGGTAGAGGAGTTGACCAAAGCATGATTGATAGCTCCTATGATGGGCAATTAATACTGTGTATAATTTTCACTCAGTTGTCCTTACTTCGAATCCCGATCTTTCAATCACTCACTTATGTTTTCTCTATACTCTAGAATATATCACTTAGATTGATGCTGTAACTGCATACACCACCTTTAAACATATCAAACTAATATTGTAAATAATTTTGTTTCTGGTGTCCAGGGTTCGAATACCGATAAAATGTAATTTAATAACTCCTAAACTAATTAAGATAAAGTCGCCAAATAAACTTTTATAGGGGGAAAGGATGCTCTCCTGAAACATTAGGCCTCTAGACAGAAGCATTTATAGGGGAGAGATAGGGAATACCAGGGCTGATGCTTGGCTAGTCAGATGCTAAAGGAGGGAGGGATATGCTTTATACGAGAGAGATAGGGAATACAAGGAAAGATGCTATACTAAACAGGACTTGAAGGGCAGAATATGAAGGATATAGCGAACCGAGGAGAGGTATTAGGATAGGAGTTTTGAATGATGGAGTAGGCGTTTATATGCGAGAGATAGGGAATACGAGTGTCGATGCTAGGCTAGACGGTGTTGAATGAGGGAATGCATCTTATATGAGAGAGGTAGGGGAATATGAGGAGAAGTGCTAGGCTAGTCGGGAAGGTCTGAATGAGAGAGTATACGTCTATATGGGAAAAGATAGGGAAAACGAAGGTAGGTGCTAGGTTGAGAGAGTCTTCAAGGAGGAAAATGCATTTATATGAGAGCGGTAAGGCATACGAGGAGAGGTGCTAGTCTAGACATGGTTTGAGGATTAGAGTATACGTTTATATGGGAGAAATATGGAAAACGGGAGAGATACAAGGATAGACAGAGATTGAAGGAGGAGGAATGTAGGTTTATAATGTAATATAGAGAGTAATTCGATTATAAAACTTTTCTCATCCAGCGTTACAACACTTTTATATACTTATTTTCTAAACCTTACAAACTTTATATTTGTTAAACAGTAGTGCGCGAGACGGAGAGGGACAAACAGTATATCGGTTTACAGTGAAGTATACGTCCTAACCTATACCCACCTTGTTTGTTCTGGATCTTCTCATTGTCTATCATCATCTAACGTAACCACGTAACAAGACGTAACACAGGAAATCGTACATATGGCACATTAATAAAAAAATAAATAAAGGTATATATAATGAAACATAAACAAGTAGACAGAGGGTCATCGATACATAGAAAACCAGGAGTTGTATGTACTGAGACCATAGATTAGTATAGGCAAACAACAAAGAAGTGAATTTATAGTGTAAATAGCCTAGTATTTTCAAATATTATTATAGTCTAAAAGTATATAACTTAATTATGTATCGAGTATTGAGAAATAAACGTTATTCATTATTCACTAATCACAGATCACTGCAATTGTATTGAATCAATTCACAATTGCTAATGCCCTTCAACTTTCATTTGTCTCTGATACATAAACAAATTGCAAAATGGAGAAGGACGAAAGTTATAAAAAGACTCAGGCAGCAAATTTTAAGAAAGAACAGAAAGATATATGACCGACATTGTTTTGGAACACAAATTAGTGTTGAAAATAAAATGACTGATAGCTCTGCTAAGCGTAAGGAAGAGACATGGAAATAAATTGCAAATGAGTACAATTCTAGGAAGCTCATCCAGTGTGAATGAAAATCCCTGAAATGATATTATGAGAACATAAAGAAAAGAATGAAGCAAGTAAATGCCATTGACAAGGTACTATCGTACAAAACTGGAGGTGTATGTATGTACCGCCTTTCTTAGACAATAGTAGCCAAATAACAATTGTTGCTCTTCTATTCAATCGCCAATGAGTTTGATGATGAAGTTGGATTCCATTCAGAAGTAATCACCACAGTGAAGGACATTGAAATAGTAAATCCAGATCCAACATGTCCTTCAGCAATTTTAATAACAGGTAAGGAATTTGAAAAAAGAGAAAGTGTAAAGGTGGCGTCTGCAGTTCCCATACAGAACTTTCAACTCCATTGCCTGAAAAGAACAAAGATGGCATAAGAGAGGGTTTTTATGAGAGGAGGCTTGAGTGTTTGGAAGAAGAGTACGCAGTGAAAATGAAGATCTTGAAATTGGAACTAGAAATGAAAGAATCTCAGAAAAATTAAGCGTTGTTAATAACTTATACAACCATAAATATATTACAAAAAGTAATGAAACAGCCAAGGAATAATATGGATAAAGAAACTGTTAAGCAGATCTACTACGGTACATTTTAATTTGCAAACAACGATTACATTTCAAAATGTTGGTATTCGGACGATCCAGTGTTAATTATGATAGGCACAGAAGTGTTTCTCAAAATCTAAAAACGCTTAGCAATTTAAGATATCTATGTATTAATCTTTAGAGAGAAACTGTACTTTTACTCAAAGTGTTTAATAACTTTTAAAGCTAGAGAATGTCATTTAAGGTTTCCACCTCCCAAAAAATTCTGATTTCTCAGAATTGCGCAATTTTCATTACACGCTGTTATTTATTTTCGTAACTATTCAAAAAATTGCATACGTGAGCTTTTTTCCCTTAATTGCATTCAGTTAATCATACCTTCCATAATACTTATACATTGCCTACACGAGCTCAGGAGAAACATGGCAAGGCTACTTAATACTCCAAAAGTATCCCTTAAATTACTGAGGAATTCCTGCGAACAGGAGTATTTCCGAAATGTTTAATGTCACAAAAATATTTATTTAAAATAAATTGTATTTATCTAATAAGATATTCATTTCTTCAGCAGTAAGTTATACAGATTCCCTGGAAATAAAGAAAACTTTATAGAACTTTTGATACGCATTTTATTTATTATACAAATATAGCTATTTTTCAGAAAATCAAATATAACGAATCGCATTCACTGGCATCTTTAAAGAGCGTCCAACTCCAGAATGAAATTTATCATTTATCTGGCTTTTCTTATGATGTTACGCTGTTCACAGAGATTTACGAGTTGAAAGACTAAAAACACGTAAACATGTATATGCACAAGCGCGCGCGCACGCGCACACACACATATGTACGAAGCTCTTTGCTTTCGTTTACAGGACCTCAGAACATGCATTACGCTGCGTGTCCCTAGCGTTTCCAGCTCTTGAATCGTTCCAGATAGTGGAATGCCTCTACCATCTTCATGTCAACGATCTGTTACTCTGAATTAAAGCTTGGTGATCTGTATAGACCTGTACAACAGGCATTACGCTATGTAACAGACTCATCACGCTATGTAACGCTATCAGCGTGATCAGGTTGTTACATAGCGTGATCATGTTGTTACATAGCGTGATCATGTTGTTACATAGCGTGATCATGTTGTTACATAGCTTGATCAGGTTGTTACATAGCGTAATCATGTTGTTACATAGAGTGATCATGTTGTTACATAGCGTGATCAGGTTGTTACATAGCGTGATCAGGTTGCTACATAGCGTGATCTTGTTGTTACATAGCGTGATCAGGTTGTTACATAGCGTGATCATGTTGTTACATAGCGTGATCATGTTGTTACATAGCGTGATCAGGTTGTTACATAGCGTGATCATGTTGTTACATAGCGTGTTCATGTTGTTACATAGCGTGATCATGTTGTCACATAGCGTGATCATGTTGTTACATAGAGTGATCAGGTTGTTGCATAGCGTGATCATGTTGTTACATAGCGTGATCATGTTGTTACATAGCGTGCTCAGGTTGTTACATAGCGTTATCATGTTGTTACATAGCGTGATCATGTTGTTACATAGCGTGATCGGGTTGTTACATAGCGTGATCATGTTGTTACATAGCGTGATCATGTTGTTACATAGCGTGATCAGGTTGTTACATAGCGTGAACATGTTGTTACATAGCGTGAACATGTTGTTACATAGCGTGATCATGTTGTTACATAGCGTGATCGTGTTGTTACATAGCGTGATCATGTTGTTACATAGAGTGATCAGGTTGTTACATAGCGTGATCATGTTGTTACATAGCGTGATCATGTTGTTACATAGCGTGATCATGTTGTTACATAGCGTGATCGTGTTGTTACATAGCGTGATCATGTTACATAGCGTGATCATGTTGTTACATAGAGTGATCAGGTTGTTACATAGCGTGATCATGTTGATACATAGCGTGATCATGTTGTTACATAGCGTGATCATGTTGTTACATAGCGTGATGAGTCTGTTACATAGCGTAATGCCTGTTGTACAGGTCTATACAGATCACCAAGCTTTAATTCAGAGTAACAGATCGTTGACATGAAGATGGTAGAGGCATTCCACTAGCTGGAACGATTCAAGAGCTGGAAACGCTGATCAGCATCAATCTAAGTGATATATTCTAGAGTATAGAGAAAAAATAAGTAAGTGATTGTAAGATCGGGATTCGAAGTAAGGACAACTGATTGAAAATTATATACAGTATTAATTGCCCATCATAGGAGCTATCAATCATGCTTTGGTCAACTCCTCTACCTCTCTTAGTTTCTGAGATAATGACGATTTAAAAATTAGGATCGAACCCTGAACGTCCGGTATCTAATTACACATCCACAAGATACTGCCTAATAACATAAACGCAATAAAGTTTATCTGGCGTCTTTATCTTAATTAGTTTAGGAGTTATTAAATTTATAATTAAATTACATTTTATCGGTATTCGAACCCTGGACACCAGACACAAAATTATTTACAATATTAGTTTGATATGTTTAAAGGTGATGTATGCATTTACAGCATCAATCTAAGTGATATATTCTAGAGTATAGAGAAAAAATAAGTAAGTGATTGAAAGATCGGGATTCGAAGTAAGGACAACTGATTGAAAATTATATACAGTATTAATTGCCCATCATAGGAGCTATCAACCATGCTTTGGTCAACTCCTCTACCTCTCTTAGTTTCTGAGATAATGACGATTTAAAAATTAGGCTCGAACCCTGAAGGTCAGGTATATAATTACACATCCACAAGATACTACCTAATAACATAAACGCAATAAAGTTTATTTGGCGTCTTTATCATAATTAGTTTAAGAGTTATTAAATTTATAATTAAATTACATTTTATCGGTATTCGAACCCTGGACACCAGAAACAAAATTATTTACAATATTAGTTTGATATGTTTAAAGGTGGTGTATGCATTTACAGCATCAATCTAAGTGATATATTCTAGAGTATAGAGAAAAAATAAGTAAGTGATTGAAAGATCGGGATTCGAAGTAAGGACAACTGATTGAAAATTATATACAGTATTAATTGCCCATCATAGGAGCTATCAATCATGCTTTGGTCAACTCCTCTACCTCTCTTAGTTTCTGAGATAATGACGATTTAAAAATTAGGATCGAACTCTGAACGTCCGGTATCTAATTACACATCCACAAGATACTGCCTAATAACATAAACGCAATAAAGTTTATCTGGCGTCTTTATCTTAATTAGTTTAGGAGTTATTAAATTTATAATTAAATTACATTTTATCGGTATTCGAACCCTGGACACCAGAAACAAAATTATTTACAATATTAGTTTGATATGTTTAAAGGTGATGTATGCATTTACAGCATCAATCTAAGTGATATATTCTAGAGTATAGAGAAAAAATAAGTAAGTGATTGAAAGATCGGGATTCGATGTAGGGACAACTGATTGAAAATTATATACAGTATTAATTGCCCATCATAGGAGCTATCAATCATGCTTTGGTCAACTCCTCTACCTCTCTTAGTTTCTGAGATAATGACGATTTAAAAATTAGGCTCGAACCCAGAACGCCAGGTACCCAAGTATACATCCACAAGATACTACCTAATAACATAAACGCAATAAAGTTTATTTGCTGTCTTTATCTTAATTAGTTTAGGAGTTATTAAGTTTATAATTAAATTACATTTTATCGGTATTCGAACCCTGGACACCAGAAACAAAATTATTTACAATATTAGTTTGATATGTTTAAAGGTGCTGTATGCAGTTACAGCATCAATCTAAGTGATATATTCTAGAGTATAGAGAAAAATAAGTAAGTGATTGAAAGATCGGGATTCGAAATAAGGACAACTGATTGAAAATTATATACAGTATTAATTACCCATCATAGCAGCTATCAATCATGCTTTGGTTCACTCCTCTACCTCTCTTAGTTTCTGAGATAATGACGATTTAAAAAATTAAGGATTGAACCCAGAACGCCAGGTACCCAAGTATACATCCACAAGATACTACCTAATAACATAAACGCAATAAAGTTTATTTGGTGTCTTTATCTTAATTAGTTTAGGAGTTATTAAATTTATAATTAAATTACATTTTATCGGTATTCGAACCCTGGACACCATGTACCCAAATATACATTTGCAAGAAACTATCTAATGACGTTAATGTAATAAACTTTATTTGACGTCTTTATCGTAATTAGTCTCTGAGTTATTAGAAGCTGAATTTGTAATCACTCGTAGGATTCGATCCCGGCCATCCTGGTCAACTTGGAACTCATTGGAGAAGCTGCTGCTTTTCATAGCATTTCCAGCGCTAAAATCTGAAGTGTTGAGTGTTGGGCAGAGCACTTAGGAAAACAATTACTGACATTGTTCCCTAATGTGGTGAAAGCGTCTAACGTGGTCAGCTAATGTAGGTCACCGTTACCACCATGCAGAAGTAGGTTATTGTTCGTTAATGTACGTAAACAGATCCGGAATACAAACTTAAAGGTCTATTAATGTGGTGAAAGCGTCTAACATGTTCAGCTAATGGACAAGCGCTTTCCCCAGATAGAAGAAGGCTGCAGTGTTTCATTACATTACAGACTGTTCCCGTGAGCAGACTACTTATACTCACGCTCGAGTCAACAATTCATTATTCAAAAAACTTAGTTGCTCGAGGATGCAATGTGTATTCCTTAGTAGTCATAAAAAAATGTTTGACGAACATTGCCTAATTAATTTGCCGAGGGGCGGCAGGCCTCGAGAAAACAATTCCCTCAAGTCAGGACGCCACGGCACGCGACTAGACCGCTTGGGGGAGGGGGTAGGACCTGTCGGCATCTCCGGCGGTCATTAACAGGTTACATATGTTTACATATGTATTACCACACATATCCATTAGACTTGACATTAGCGGCGGTCATTAGCGGGTTACACGTGTTTACATATGTTTACATATGTTAAAACACATGTAATTACACTTATCAGCTGTCGGCATCTTCCTTTGTTTCCGTACCGGCTTTTTGTTTCTACTTGCACTTTATTTGTCACAGAAATAGCTTAGGGCATAGGTAGTTGAACTGAGGGGGACACCTCTCGAATGCGGGGCACAGACGTGGTCGCCTGAGCCATTCCACTCGGTCTGAAAACAGCTTAAACATATGGTATTTTAATGAAATAACGAAAACTGCTCCATGTATGCGATAGTTTGCTTTAGGTCGTGTCCATCTTGGCAAGATTTAGACCTTAAGTAGCAAGCTTGGTATTTAGCGAATTCTTAGTTCTTCAGTTATGCTGTTCACAGACACACACTCACGGACGTTTTTCTAAAAATGCCTCTTTTGTGTTAGAGTGCCTCAAAACATGTATTTCCGGTGAAATATCAGTATCCAACGTTTTGGTGGAATACAGTACTTCCTCTACTTAGTGTACTACACTGTCGTGCAGAAAAAGTCTCCCATTCCCCTAGATCGTATTAGTGTTTTTCACTCCGTAAGGTTCGCACCTTCAAGAAACCAAGCTCTGACTCCAGCCAGCTCTCCATGTGAATGGCCTGAAAGACAATCCAGAGACACAAGAACGAATCAGCTTTGGTCACCGCCTCCGTCTAAGGGTACACAAGGAAAGATAGTCTAATACGCGATAATTAGACCTTCTAGAGAAAGGGGCTAAACTGAACGACAGCTGCGACATTCACATGTATGAGAGCTTTCATCAGCGACATGGAGACGAAGGTTAAAGTTGCTGCCACTACTAAACGGCGTAAGAAAACGGTAGCGTAGCATAGAAATATAAGGTTTAAGCTGTAATGTTGCCCTTCGGAAGTTCGGCCATACTTTGGGGGAGGTAAACTCAAAAACAGAGACGATCACCCTGGTGGGGGTGGGGGTGTGGCTAGATTTTGTCAATACCAACTTAAACAGCTCCGTTCCGTTGTGGGCCACATTTTATGCACGCCAGTATACGTAGAAGAGGAAGTAAAAATACAAGTATCAGTCCGAACCAAAAACTGGACACGGAGATTTTACCCTTGTTTTGATACCTTCTAATAAGAGTGTAAACTCCGGTTACGTTCGCGATAGCAAATAGAGCCCGTATATGCTTTGTAGTTGAAATGAGCATGGTCCAAGTTTGTGTGATAGCTCTACCTTAGAATGTATTTCAAACGTTGCTACACATGCTTTCTACAAGTTTCAAAAACAGTATGTTCACCGATGTTAAGGAGTCTACTAACGCAACGCAGATTGCAGAGGGACTGTTTAATTTGGTAACCGACCCTACTTGCGCGTTATGAATCATGAAAATTTTGTGCGGAAAATTATTGGTCATTATAGATAAATAGGTAGAGAAGGACAGATCTGGAGCACTGAAATGGTGATACATGGGAGAGATAGGGAAAACGAGGTGAAATTCTAGGCTAGACGGGGTTGAGGGACAGAAAAATGGTAATACATGGCAGCGATAGGGAATACGAGGGAGTGCTTAGGAAGATAAGGGATTGACGGTGTTCGGGGAGGTTCCGAGAATAATTTAGGGTTCATAGGAGATAGAGAGGTAGGATTATACACGTTTGTTGTTGGATGTTGTTCAATGTATCTGCTGTACGATGTATGTATAACGTACAGACTTTCAATGATGATTACGTCTAACCTAACCTGATACCAACCATTCTAACAAAGCTAACTCAACCCATCCTCCCATCGTCTATCCTAACCTTACCTTAACCATCCCCTCATCATCTATTCCAGAGGTGGCGAAAACGTGACTCCCGAGTCATTTTGACTCGCAGACGCCGTTCCCTCTCTGCAACCGTCCGTTTGATTTTCACATGCTGCTGAGTGATGCAGTGCGTGTTGCATATTTGATGACTCGCGGAAGGGAGTCGTTTTCGCCACCCTTGATCTATTCTATCCTACCATCGCATGCCCTATTCACGCACTGAATAACCTAAGCTAACCTAACCTAGACCATCCTCTCATCATCTATTCCATCCTATCTTCACCTACTTTAACCTAGACCTCTACTTCTTCATCTATTCTATCCCATCATCATCTAGCCTATATGATACCAAACATCCCAATGTAACCTAGACTATCCTCTCTTCGTCCAACCTAACCTATCCTAGCTTTGAGCATCCTCTCAACATCTATTTATCCCACCATCGGATGTCTTAATCTCGCACTGAACAAGTACTCCAAATACCGTTCCTAAGTTCAAAATGTCTTAAAACTGTGTAAAATGGGCGTAAAGTGGTACAGAATAGCTTCAAAATGCTCCAAAATATTTTAAAGTATCCTCTCCAATGCCCAAAATACCTTCGAAATGATTGGAAAACTGTGTAAAAGTACCTTAAACAGCATGCAATACCTTCAAGATGTCTCGAAATGTCCTAAAACCCTGGAGCAATATCCTGAAAATACCTGCTCCATCGCCTAAAGTACTATCAAAGTACCCCTAAATGTTCCTATCAGTGTTCCAAAATAGGCTAAAACCTTATGTGAGTACTCAAAAAAAGCTGCACCAGTGGTAAAATACCCTTCAAATGCTCTACAATTCCCGACAATGCCCGCTCCAGAGTCTAAAATGCCCTCGAAAATATTCAAATGGTTGAAAAACTGCGCAAACATACCTTACACGGCATGCAATACCTTCAAAATGTCTGAAATGACCTAAACATCTCTACCGATATCCTGAAAATACCTCCTCCATTGTCTAAATACCATCAAAGTACCACTAAAGTACGTACCAGTGTTCGAAAATATGCTAAAATCTTATGTCAGTCCTCGAAAATAGCTGCACCAGTGGTAAAATACCCTCAAAATTCTCTAAAATGCCCGACAATATCCGCTCTAGTGTCCAAAATACCCTCGAAAGTGTTGAAGTGTTTGAAAAACTGTATAAAAATACTTTAAAGCAGCATAAAATGCTTTCAAAATCTTTTAAATATCTTAAAAACGTCTACTGATACCCTGAAAATACTTACTCCATTGTCTAAAATACCTTCGAAATATCTTGAAATGTCTGAAATATGCTCTCTGTGCTCCAAAAATGCGCTAAAGGCTTATGTCAATCCTCAAAAATAACTGCGCCATTGGCTAAAAAGGCTTCGAAATATTCCAAATGCCTCGCCTCGGTGTATAAAATGCTCATAAAAAGAGCTAAAATGTCCTCAAGGCATTCCCAATATGCCCCAAAATACCTGCTCCAGTGTCTAGAAAGTCTGTAAAAGTGGGCGCAATATCTTCAAAGGCCTCTGAAATGTAGCAAAATAGCCCAAAAGAAACCTGTTCCAGAGCCTGAATGCAATTACAAGCTCTCCATTTAGACCATAGGACGGCTTCTTCTAGCTTATGTTATTTTTGTTAAGATCAATCGGATTAGGTTAGTGGTGGATAGGTTAGGATGTTCAGGGCGAGATTAAGACATCCGATGGTGGAATAAATAGATGTTGAGAGGATGGTCAAGGCTAGGTTAGGTTAGGTTGGAGGATGAGAGGATAGTCTAGATTACATTGGAATGTTTGGTATCATATAGGCTAGATGAGATGGGATAGAATAGATGGAGAGGGAGAGGTCTAGGTTAAAGTAGGTGAAGAGAGGATGGAATAGATGATGAGAGGGTGGTCTAGGTTAGGTTAGCTTAGGTTGTTCAATGCGTGATTAGGGCATGCGATGGTAGGATAGAATAGATGATGAGGGGATGTTTAAGGCAAGGTTAGGATAGACGATGGGAGGATGGGTTGAGTTAGCTTTGTTAGAATGGTTGGTATCAGGTTAGGTTAGACGTAACCATCATTGAAAGTCTGTACGTTATACATACATCGTACAGCAGATACATTGAACAACATAACCAACAACGAACGTGCATAATCCTACCTCTCCAGCTCCTATGAACCCTAAATTATTCTCGGAACCACCCCGAACACCGTCAACCCCTTATCCTCCTAAGCACCCTCCTCGTATTCCCTATCTCTCCCACGTATCACCTTTTTCTGTCCCTCAACCCTGTCTAGTCTACCATTTCACCTCGTTTTCCCTATCTCTCCCATGTATCACCATTTTAGCGCGCCAGATCTGTCCCTCTCTACATACTCAGATACAAAGCAAAATATACCAAGATTACAGAATACATGAGAAGGTTAGGGGAATTCAAAATTAACGTGCCTAAAGACACGGTATCAACAGATGAAGATAACATATAGCACAGGCATACCATAGATTGGTAGAGGAATGTGAATGCACAGAAGAAAATGTGCAATAAGAAACCGATGACATCCAAATATCGATTCAGAAGCTGACAAAAGCGGTCAGTAACTAGGAACCAAGCGCCCTTTGTCTTTCAACTTCACAGCAGAGCGAGTAGTTCCACCGAAGAAAACAAAGCGTTCAGTTTCTGGAAAAACGAAACTACTGAACTTCGTTACAGTTGATAAATCCTAACCTATGGCGCAAGACATAAAAATAAAGGTAGAGGGGCCCCCGGAACCGGGGCAGAGTACCGCACGCAGGCCCTTTTGCTTCCCACGTGACCCCTGGGAGGGAGGGATGAGGGGAGAGTCCCGGAGGGCGACCGAATCCGGATGTAGACGTGCGCAAGCATTAAGAATGCAAGACATACATATCTGTATCTTCGTCAGCAGCTAGAGAAGCGAGAGCATGACATTCCATCAAAATTTAATATAAATCATTATTGTGTCGCGGAAAAGTTAAGGGTTGCGACGTCTCATTTAGTTACAGATGTTCATATCAACGATATTCGAGCTTGGGGTGTGTAAAGAATTTCAGATATTGGACTCGGCAGATTCACTGTACCTGGCCATGGTTGGGTGGCAAGTTCAAACAGATACACAAACCTTGCTCATAACATGCTCGGTCACTGACAACCGATACAAACAAGACAATGTGATTACAATTTGTGATTCTGTCGCCTTGCACCGTAGAACTTCAAGCTTCGCTAACTCTGGATTATAAGGGAGCGAAATCTTAGAAATTTTGGTTGAGTGAGCATGCTACAGCTCATTCTTATGCCATACAACCACAGGATCAGCTTAGAGTGCGAGCATCGCAAATCTTCAAGCGTCACATGAAAAAGACCTGGCGCAGTTGGCTTCGAAGTCAAGCCTAATCACGAAAAAATGATGAGGCAATTGAAGATTGTTGTTCAAAACGAATGTCTTCTGGCTAATTGCTCAACGAATATCTGACAGAATGCATATAGACACCACTGAACTGAAGGTACAGTCGTTCACACCTTGACTTCAGCCTCTCAGTTCAAGGCAGCACTGAAGTGGACCGAAGCTCACATGAACTCTCCTCTCCCTTTAGGTACTCATAGATATGATGACCCCAAAGATTTAAAATATCGCCAGAATGGATACTTGAGGTTGAAGCAGTATGTGTACAGCCGGGCCATGTGAGACTAGCTGTTTGGAGGAGAGGTTATGCCAGGTGCCTTAGCTTATACCTGGTCTACAAGGTTGGGGGATGTAACAGGATTCTGTACTAAAGATACACATACCCTTACACTTGACTGTAAGAAAGCAATAACTGTGTAAAAACAACAATAACGTTATAGCATCGTGACATGAGGGCAATACAAAGTAATGTTTTGGAGTTTGAGCCATCATATCATTCTACAATAAGCAACTGTTAAAACAAAATAGTTTGGTTTTCAATATTCACTATTTTCTCTACCCATTATCCACTAACATGGTCGTTATTTATCATAATATCCTTATAAAGTATGGTTTTCCGTGCACTTTACCTTAATCGTGACAACAATCATTTCAAGTTACACTTTTCTATTTGGTTGCATGCCGTATACCTATACCACAACTCTGCTGTTTACTTTCTCTACCACGTACTTAGGGTAATTTCCATGGCGTTATTTCACCAGAAATGTATGTGTTGAGACTCCGGTATGTTTAGAAAGAGGTGCAAGTGTCTGTGTGTGTGTGTGTGTGTGTGTGTGTGTGTGTGTGTGTGTGGATCCTTGAACAACAATAAGTCGGTTAAACAGCAAGCTTAGTGTTTAACTTCGTCTTCCATGGCGTTATTTCACCAGAAATGTATGTGTTGAGACTCCGGTATGTTTAGAAAGAGGTGCAAGTGTGTGTGTGTGTGTGTGTGTGTGTGTGTGTGTGTGTGTGTGTGTGGATCCTTGAACAACAATAAGTCGGTTAAACAGCAAGCTTAGTGTTTAACTTCGTCTTCCATGGCGTTATTTCACCAGAAATGTATGTGTTGAGACTCCGGTTGGTTTAGAAAGAGGTGCAAGTGTCTGTGTGTGTGTGTGTGTGTGTGTGTGTGTGTGTGTGTGTGTGTGTGTGTGTGTGTGGATCCTTGAACAACAATAAGTCGGTTAAACAGCAAGCTTAGTGTTTAACTTCGTCTTCCAAGGATACGACATCCAATGGGGCTTATCATTTTCATTAAAGTCCACATGTTTAAGCCATTTTCTTGATAAATAAAATGTATAGTTTCAATTTTCTGGCAATAGTGTGTAAATTCCTCTTTATTTTCATTGATTTTTGATAATTAGTAAACCGTAAGAGAGAGAAATCTTACAGCACGACACATGGAGATCTTATGAAAGCACAAAATTTCTGTCAAATATTTTTGCCTATTCTTTGTTATTGGTTTGAATTTTCAAATGCTTTATACTTCCCTCGACTGCAAATCACTACTTTTTTCTTTCTTTTTCGTGTTCACACAAAGACAAGAGGATTTCAAAGCGATCACATGACGACTAGCTTTGAAAACATTTGAATATCGCTTTAGCTTGATGTGTTCTATTTATACCTACTACGAAATGTGTAAATAAATAATGAATGTTTATCTGTATTATCGGGAAATGGAATGCAAGAAGAGTAGGTAGAGAAAGCCATTTGAATGTAACACATATATTATAGAGCTCCATGTGTCTGTGAACACCATAACTCCAAAACGAAAAGTCGGTTAAATACCAAACTTCGTATTCATATTTAGCATTTTTCCAAGATGTGACACGAAGGTTTTCAAGAAATCCTCCCCATTCCAAAAGTGTTTCGAAAATTGCTGTTTTCGCAAAAATTGCTGTAACGATTTTGCTTAAAGTACTCTCTGTTTAAGATATTAACATGAGAAATGAAATATATATATATATATATATATATATATATTATATTTTCTGGGAAGAATCTCCCAAGTCCTCTTCATTCTCAATGACTTTTGCATAATTGGTACACAGTAAGAGCTGGACAAAGTTTTATTACACAGCAAATGTAGACAGTTTGGTATATATATTTATTGAAGTTAACTTTTTCTCACATGTTTCTTGTTATTGCTTTGAATCTTCAAATACTTACACATTTTGCAACTGGTAAGGCGCTGATTTTTGCCGTGGTCATTCAAACAGCATGAAATTTCAAAGCATCACGTAATGATATGCTTTTTGAAAAAGCGACTGTCGTTCATCTACGTACACTACAACGAAATTAGTAAGTGTGACTTTAATCTTTTTGTGTTTAATAAACGTCCTTTAACTGGATCCGCCATTACGGATGGAGAATGATTACCAAATGGATGAATTGATGCTCAAATGGACCAGGAGTCCCTAAAGCTTCCAGTTAGAATACGGTAAAATCCGGAAAAAGCTTTATCCAGGTAACTCAGCTAACTCAGATTCAAACTCGGGACCTCTTAAATGCGAGGCAGAACCGCACACCATAGAGATAGGCAAAAATGTGAATTGAAAATTTATCTGGATTAACAAGAACTAGATAGAAGAACAAGCTTTTGTAATAACAGCTTGTAGAAGAGTACCTGCCTGCCTATCCATCTGCATTAACAAGCAATAGATAGGAGAACTAGCTTTTGTAAGAATAGTTTGTAGAAGACTGCCTGTCTGCGAATCCATCTGGATTAACAAGCAATAGATAGGAGAACTAGCTTTTGTAAGAATAGTTTGTAGAAGAGTGCCTGCCTGCCTATCCATCTGGATTAACAAGCAATAGATAGGAGAACTAGCTTTTGTAAGAATAGTTTGTAGAAGACTGCCTGTCTGCCAATCCATCTGGATTAACAAGCAATAGATAGGAGAACTAGCTTTTGTAAGAATAGTTTGTAGAAGAGTGCCTGTCTGCCTATCCATCTGGATTAACAAGCAATAGATAGGAGAATTAGCTTTTGTAAGAATAGTTTGTAGAAGAGTGCCTGTCTGCCAATCCATCTGGATTAACAAGCAATAGATAGGAGAATTAGCTTTTGAAAGAATAGTTTGTACAAGAGTGCCTGTCTGCCAATCCATCTGGATTAACAAGCAATAGATAGGAGAATTAGCTTTTGTAAGAATAGTTTGTAGAAGAGTGCCTGTCTGCCAATCCATCTGGATTAACAAGCAATAGATAGGAGAATTAGCTTTTGTAAGAATAGTTTGTAGAAGAGTGCCTGCCTACCCATCTGGATTGACAAGAAATACATAGAACAATTAGCCTTTGTAAGAGTAGTTTGTAGAAGAGTGCCTGCCTGCCTACCTATCCATCTGGATTAAAAAGAAATAGATAGAAGAATTAGCTTTTGTAAGAATAGTTTGTACAAGAGTGCCTGCCTGCCTATCAAACTGGATTAACAAGAAATAGATAGAAGAATTAGCTTTTGTAAGAATAGTTTGTAGAAGAGTGCCTGCTGGCCTGCTTGCCTATCCATCTGGATTAACGAGAAATGGATGAATTAGCTTTTGTAAGAATGGTTTGTAAAGGAGTGCCTGCCTGCCTATCCATCTGGATTAACAAGAAATAGATAGAAGAGTTAGCTTTTATAAGAATAGTTTATAGAAGAGTGCCTGCCTGCCTATCCATCTGGATTAAGAAGAAAAAGATAGAAGAATTAGCTTTTGTAAGAATAGTTTGTAGAAGAGTGCCTGCCTGCCTGCCAGCCTATCAATCTGGATTAAGAAGAAATAGAAGAATTAGCTGTTGTAACAATAGTTTGTAGAAGAGTGCCTTCCTGCCTATCCATCTGGATTAAGAAGAAATAGATAGAAGAAATAGCTTTTGTAAGAATAGCTTGTAGAAGAGTGCCTGCCTATTCGGAATAACAAGAAAACAAAGGAATAACATCTTATAAGAACAGTTTATAGAAGAGTGCCTGCCTGCATATCCATCTGGATTAACAAGAAATGGATAGAATGATTAGCTTTTGTAAGAATAGTTTGTTGAAGAGTGCCTGCCTGCTTATCCATGTGGATAAAGCAGAAATAGATAGAAGAATTAGCTTTTGTACGAATAGTTTGCAGAAGAGTGCCTGCCTGCCTATTCATCTGGATTAACAAGAAATAGATAGAACAATTAGCTTTTATAAGAATAGTTTGTAGAAAGTGCCTGCATGCCTATCCATCAGGATTAACAAGAAATACATAGAAGAATTAGCTTCTGTAAGAAAAGTTTTTAGAAGAGTGCCTGCCTATCCATCTGGATTAACGAGATATAGATAGAACAATTAGCCTCCGTAAGAATAGTTTGTAGAAGAGTGCCTGCCTGCCTATCAAGATGATTTAACAAGAAATAGATAGAAGTATTGGCTTTTGTAAGAATGGCTTGTATAAGAATGCCTACCTGCCTGCCTATCCATCAGGATTAACAAGAAATAGATAGAAGAATTAGCTTCTGTAAGAATAGTTTTTAGAAGAGTGCCTGCCTATCCATCTAGATTAACGAGATATAGATAGAACAATTAGCCTCTGTAAGAATAGTTTGTAGAAGAGTGCCTGCTGGCCTATCCATCTGGATTAACAAGAATTAGATAGGAGAATTAGCTTTTGAAAGAATAGTTTGTAGAAGAGTGCCTGTCTGCCAATCCATCTGGATTAACAAGCAATAGATGGGAGAATTAGCTTTTGTAAGAATAGTTTGTAGAAGAGTGCCTGTCTGCCAATCCATCTGGATTAACAAGCAATATATAGGATAATTAGCTTTTGAAAGAATAGTTTGTAGAAGAGTGCCTGTCTGCCAATCCATCTGGATTAACAAGCAATAGATAGGAGAATTAGCTTTTGAAAGTATAGTTTGTACAAGAGTGCCTGTCTGCCAATCCATCTGGATTAACAAGCAATAGATAGGAGAATTAGCTTTTGTAAGAATAGTTTGTAGAAGAGTGCCTGTCTGCCAATCCATCTGGATTAACAAGCAATAGATAGGAGAATTAGCTTTTGTAAGAATAGTTTGTAGAAGAGTGCCTGCCTACCCATCTGGATTGACAAGAAATACATAGAACAATTAGCCTTTGTAAGAGTAGTTTGTAGAAGAGTGCCTGCCTGCCTACCTATCCATCTGGATTAAAAAGAAATAGATAGAAGAATTAGCTTTTGTAAGAATAGTTTGTACAAGAGTGCCTGCCTGCCTATCAAACTGGATTAACAAGAAATAGATAGAAGAATTAGCTTTTGTAAGAATAGTTTGTAGAAGAGTGTCTGCTGGCCTGCTTGCCTATCCATCTGGATTAACGAGAAATGGATGAATTAACTTTTGTAAGAATGGTTTGTAAAGGAGTGCCTGCCTGCCTATCCATCTGGATTAACAAGAAATAGATAGAAGAGTTAGCTTTTATAAGAATAGTTTGTAGAAGAGTGCCTGCCTGCCTATCCATCTGGATTAAGAAGAAAAAGATAGAAGAATTAGCTTTTGTAAGAATAGTTTGTAGATGAGTGCCTGCCTGCCTGCCAGCCTATCAATCTGGATTAAGAAGAAATAGAAGAATTAGCTGTTGTAACAATAGATTGTAGAAGAGTGCCTTCCTGCCTATCCATCTGGATTAAGAAGAAATAGATAGAAGAAATAGCTTTTGTAAGAATAGCTTGTAGAAGAGTGCCTGCCTATTCGGAATAACAAGAAAACAAAGGAATAACATCTTATAAGAACAGTTTATAGAAGAGTGCCTGCCTGCATATCCATCTGGATTAACAAGAAATGGATAGAATGATTAGCTTTTGTAAGAATAGTTTGTTGAAGAGTGCCTGCCTGCTTATCCATGTGGATAAAGCAGAAATAGATAGAAGAATTAGCTTTTGTACGAATAGTTTGCAGAAGAGTGCCTGCCTGCCTATTCATCTGGATTAACAAGAAATAGATAGAACAATTAGCTTTTATAAGAATAGTTTGTAGAAAGTGCCTGCCTGCCTATCCATCAGGATTAACAAGAAATACATAGAAGAACTAGCTTCTGTAAGAAAAGTTTTTAGAAGAGTGCCTGCCTATCCATCTGGATTAACGAGATATAGATAGAACAATTAACCTCCGTAAGAATAGATTGTAGAAGAGTGCCTGCCTGCCTATCAAGATGATTTAACAAGAAATAGATAGAAGTATTAGCTTTTGTAAGAATGGCTTGTACAAGAATGCCTACCTCCCTGCCTATCCATCAGGATTAACAAGAAATAGATAGAAGAATTAGCTTCTGTAAGAATAGTTTTTAGAAGAGTGCCTGCCTATCCATCTAGATTAACGAGATATAGATAGAACAATTAGCCTCTGTAAGAATAGTTTGTACAAGAGTGCCTGCTGGCCTATCCATCTGGATTAACAAGAAATAGATAGTAGAATTAGCTTTTGAAAGAATAGTTTGTAGAAGAGTGCCCGTCTGCCAATCCATCTGGATTAACAAGCAATAGATGGGAGAATTAGCTTTTGTAAGAATAGTTTGTAGAAGAGTGCCTGTCTGCCAATCCATCTGGATTAACAAGCAATATATAGGAGAATTAGCTTTTGAAAGAATAGTTTGTAGAAGAGTGCCTGTCTGCCAATCCATCTGGATTAACAAGCAATAGATAGGAGAATTAGCTTTTGTAAGAATAGTTTGTAGAAGAGTGCCTGTCTGCCAATCCATCTGGATTAACAAGCAATAGATAGGAGAATTAGCTTTTGTAAGAATAGTTTGTAGAAGAGTGCCTGTCTGCCAATCCATCTGGATTAACAAGCAATAGATAGGAGAATTAGCTTTTGAAAGTATAGTTTGTACAAGAGTGCCTGTCTGCCAATCCATCTGGATTACCAAGCAATAGATAGGAGAATTAGCTTTTGTAAGAATAGTTTGTAGAAGAGTGCCTGCCTACCCATCTGGATTGACAAGAAATACATAGAAAAATTAACCTTTGTAAGAGTAGTTTCTAGAAGAGTGCCTGCCTACCTATCCGTCTGGATTAAAAAGAAATAGATAGAAGAATTAGCTTTTGTAAGAATAGTTTGTACAAGAGTGCCTGCCTGCCTATCAAACTGGATTAACAAGAAATAGATAGAAGAATTAGCTTTTGTAAGAATAGTTTGTAGAAGAGTGCCTGCTGGCCTGCTTGCCTATCCATCTGGATTAACGAGAAATAGATGAATTAGCTTTTGTAAGAATGGTTTGTAGAGGAGTGCCTGCCTGCCTATGAATATGGATTAACAAGAAATAGATAGAAGAGTTAGCTTTTATAAGAATAGTTTGTAGAAGAGTGCCTGCCTGCCTATCCATCTGGATTAAGAAGAAAAAGATAGAAGAATTAGCTTTTGTAAGAATAGTTTGTAGAAGAGTGCCTGCCTGCCTGCCAGCCTATCAATCTGGATTAAGAAGAAATAGAAGAATTAGCTGTTGTAACAATAGTTTGTAGAAGAGTGCCTTCCTGCCTATCCATCTGGATTAAGAAGAAATGGCTTTTGTAAGAATAGTTTGTAGAAGAGTGCCTGCCTATTCGGAATAACAAGAAAACAAAGGAATAACATCTTATAAGAACAGTTTATAGAAGAGTGCCTGCCTGCATATCCATCTGGATTAACAAGAAATGGATAGAATGATTAGCTTTTGTACGAATAGTTTGCAGAAGAGTGCCTGCCTGCCTATTCATCTGGATTAACAAGAAATAGATAGAACAATTAGCTTTTATAAGAATAGTTTGTAGAAAGTGCCTGCCTGCCTAACCATCAGGATTAACAAGAAATACATAGAAGAATTAGCTTCTGTAAGAAAAGTTTTTAGAAGAGTGCCTGCCTATCCATCTGGATTAACGAGATATAGATAGAACAATTAGCCTCTGTAAGAATAGTTTGTAGAAGAGTGCCTGCCAGCCTATCCATCTGGATTAACAAGAAATAGATAGAAGAATTAGATTTTTTAAGAACAGTTGTAGAAGAGTGCCTGCCTGCCTATCAAGATGGTTTAACAAGAAATAGATAGAAGTATTAGCTTTTTTAAGAATGGCTTGTATAAGAATGCCTACCTGCCTGCCTATCCATCTGGAATAACAAGAAATAGATAGAAGAATTAGCTTTTCTAAGAATGATTTGAAGAATAGTGTCTACCTGCCTACCTATCAATCTGGATTAACAAAAATAGATAGAAGAATTAGCTTTTGTAAGAATAGTTTGTAGAAGAGTGCCTGCCTGCCTATTCATCTGGATTAACAAGAAATAGATAGAACAATTAGCTTTTATAACAATAGTTTGTAGAAAGTGCCTGCCTGCCTATCCATCAGGATTAACAAGAAATAAATAGAAGAATTAGCTTGTGTAAGAATAGTTTTTAGAAGAGTGCCTGCCTATCCATCTGGATTAACGAGATATAGATAGAACAATTAGCCTCTGTAAGAATAGTTTGTAGAAGAGTGCCTGCTGGCCTATCCATCTGGATTAACAAGAAATAGATAGAAGAATTAGATTTTTTAAGAATAGTTTGTAGAAGAGTGCTTGCCTGCCTATCAAGATGATTTAACAAGAAATAGATAGAAGTATTAGCTTTTGTAAGAATGGCTTGTATAAGAATGCCTACCTGCCTGCCTATCCATCTGGAATAACAAGAAATAGATAGAAGAATTAGCTTTTCTAAGAATGATTTGAAGAATAGTGTCTACCTGCCTACATATCCATCTGGATTAACAAATATAGATAGAAGAATTAGCTTTTGTAAGAATAGTTTGTAGAAGAGTGCCTGCCTGCCTGCCTATCCATCTGGATTAACGAGAAATAGATAGATGAATAAGCTTTTGTAAGAATGGTTTGTAGAAGGATGCCTGCCTATCCATCAACCGTTTGGGATTAACACTTTTGTGTCGTTATTTTGAAAATTTAGCTTATATGTTATCCTAACTGAATAAAACAGTTATATAGAAACTGCACATTTTGCGCTGAACGCCGTCTCCTCGGTATCTATTAATATTGTCTCATTTTAGATACAATAACTGTTTTTATCTGCGTTGTTAGTTTAGCACGGTTTCTATCCCTTTCGCTTGTGAGTGCGTGTAAGGGGGAATTATGTTCCAAATAAAACAATCTTTATTCGCTTTTAAGTAATAAACGCAAAATATCTCCAATTTTGAAGAAAACTGGATGTTGCACTTAAATGAGTCTGAAACTTCTTACCAGTTTGGCACTCCAATTGCTGTTTCTTCCGCATTTTTAAAATGTTACTTGAATGTTATCAGAATTGAGTGTGCCAATTGTTTGGACCTACGTACTTAGCGTTAAACGTTGTGATCAATCTCTATAAAGATTAACAAGCAAAACAAACTTATATTCAAGATAATAAATACCCTCTGCTGTCGGAGTTCACGTACAACAGTGCATCGAGTGGTAATTCTAAAATTATTATTGTCATTATTATTTGAAGCAAATGTTAAAAACAAAATCTATATTATGTACACCTTTTTTCTCAGGAAAATTACTGGTTAATGCATCTTAAACATCTGTAGCACCAGCATAAATAGTGTAATACTTGATTTTTATACAATTTATTATGTAAAGAAAATGTTAATTTATTTCGTTTGAATAGATCTAGTAAAGAGAAAATTATTTAGTTTCGCCTTCTTTTCTTTGTTAGTCAGGTCGCTGTGTTATACGAGCTTACAGTCGCCTATAGCAGGGCAAGACTAGTCGAAAAGACATTCCTTCCCCCTCTTCCTGTACAACCCCAGGCCAACCGGAAAACATTTGGATACTTCTGTACCAGGAGACTACCTGAGGGAAGTGTTGCCGAAATGTGCCCACTACGATCAGCAAGTTTCGTTTCCGACACTTTATAAAGGGTCGTTATATTATTTCGTAACCCATTCTCTCCCCTTGGGTATTCCCTCGCCGAAAACACGACCTGCCGAAAGTCTGGTTGCATCACATGCCTGGTATGTCACTTTTCTGTGCAAGAACGCGTGTTTTGTTTGCAACATGAATCCGAGCACCGTGGCACCTGCAAGGAAAGCTATACATAAATAAACTGAAGCTTCGGTTTCGGTGTTAGACAAGAAACATTCTAGGAGAAGATGGTTTTTAAATGAGAATAAACTAGATGAAGTTGGTGCCAACATCGCTAAACGTCTCGTTATACAGGACTGCTGTGTTGAAACCAAATGATGCAGGTGAGCAATTGGTTTTTCCTGTTTGTAGACTGTGGTTTCATTCACACACCGCTTTTGTTTTCCTCTGATGAACCTTAGTTTTACCTAAATGGATGTGTGAACACCCACAGCAGTCTATATTGAGCTTCAAAAAAGGTGCACTGTTGCATGGAACGCCTCGCTATGACCTCAGAATTGGAGAGTGTTTTGCAGTAAGTGCTAGAAGAATAATAGGGCCTGTTTCAGTTAATGCAGAGCGATATCAGAAACTAATTCTGATAGCATTTTTCAGGCACTTGGAGAAGAAGAGGTATTATATGGTTGGTTCAAGCAAGAGTCTGCAACAGCACATTAAATGTAGTCAGAGAGGTGTTTGATGACGGAATCATTAGTGTTGATTTGTGGCCCTCTCGCTCTCTCGATCTAACGAGTTGTGATTTTGAGTTTTTTTGCAGCCGCGATGTCAACTTGCGCAAAATTCCTTATGAATATGTGAATGAAAGAAACTGTTCTTGTGTTTGAGTACGTCTGAAAGAAATAGAAAGAGGGCGAAGGAGATAGAACAGCATAACTCCAAAATTAAAAATCGGAAAAGTAGCAAATTTCATACTTAAACCAGACAGATTTTAAGGATGACAGGCGAAGATATTGAAGAAAGTCCTCCCATTCATAGAGTCGTTCAATGTTTTTATTTTCGCAAAACTATACGTAACAGATTCTATTTAAGTAGGGCACAATGTAATCATTAACATGATGAACAATAAAAAACATGTTTTACATTTTCTGTCAATAATCTGTTAAGTTCTCTTCGATGTAATTAAACTTTATGTAACTTATAAAACATAAGAGATTGACAAACTCCTTCTAATAAAGAAAAATGTTAGAGCTAATTTAAATATACAATTTCTGTCAAATGGCTTCTTTTGAAGCATTATTCCGTCTCTGAACATTTGTTGTTTTATGTTTACATCTTCCAAGTTGAAGTGTCATTAAATGGGACATTTTTTCTCTGCATGCATTCGTTAATAACAAACACTCACATTGTATAAACAAATGAGTTTCGTTTGCACACCGTGTAAACAAATAAGTCCATGCTGTCCAAATTGAAATAATTTCTACGCTAACATTTATCACGTTTAAACTTAAATGGATAGAAATGCAATTGTTCCATGAGTAGCAAAACAAACTGCTGCTGAAAGTTGGCCGTGGGTGTTACACCGTTAGCAGCGGAAGGGAGACAAACCTATACAACATGTGAAACTGAATCCTCGTTGTCAGATGTGGTTATTTTATTCATGTAAACTTGTTAAAGGACTAGGAGTGTGCTCATTATTTGAATGAAAGGTGAGGTTTTAAACCACTAAGTTAAAGAGCTTAATTAATAACTGTTAAGTGAATTGTTGTTAAAATGAACACCAAATTATAGCCGGGTCCTGCCATATATACTCACGGGGTGATATTTTGCTCTCTCTCCATATAAATATACATACATACATGCACACATACATGCACACATACATACATACATGCATACATACATACATGCACACATACATGCACACATACATACATGCATACATACATGCATACATACATACATACATGCATACATACATGCATACATACATGCACACATATATACATACATGCATACATACATGCACACATACATGCACACATACATACATGCATACATACATACATGCGCACATACATGCACACACATACATACATGCATACATACATGCACACATACATACATGCACACATACATAGATGCACACATACATGCATACATGCACACATACATACATGCACACATACATACATGCACACATACATGCATACATGCACACATACATACATGCACACATACATGCCCACATACATACATACATGCACACATATATACATGCACACATACATACATGCACACATACATACATGCATACATACATACATACATGCACACATATATACATGCACACATACATACATGCACACATACATACATACATACATGCACACATACATACATGCATACATACATACATACATGCACACATACATACATACTTGCACACATACATACATGCACACATACATGCACACATACATACATGCACACATACATACATACATGCATACATACATACATGCACACATACATACATGCACACATACATACATGCATACATACATACATGCACACATACATGCATACATACATACATGCACACATACATGCACACATACATACATACATGCACACATAATGCACACATACATGCACACACATACATACATGCATACATACATACATACATGCACACATACATACATACATGCACACATACATGTACACATACATGCACACATACATGCACACATACATACATGCATACATACATACATGCACACATACATGCACACATACATACATGCACACATACATACATGCACACATACATACATGACACATACATACATGCACACATACATACATACGTGCACACATACATGCACACATACATACATGCATACATACATGCACACATACATGCACACATACATACATACTTGCACACATACATACATGCACACACACATTCATGCACACATACATACATGCATACATACATACATGCACACATACATACATGCACACATAGATGCATACATACACACATACATGCACACATACATACATACATACATGCATACATACATGCACACATACATGCACACATACATACATACATGCACACATACATGTATACATACATGCACACATACATGCACACATACATGCATGCACACATACATACATGCACACATACATGCACACATACATACATACATGCATACATACATGCACACACATACATACTGCACACATACATGCATACATACATGCACACATACATGCACACATATATACATACATGCACACATACATACCTGCACACATACATACATGCATACATACATACATACATACACTGCCGTTTGTGAAAATTGCAACACCAAGAAGGAATCGCATGAATTTAATGAATTTAATACCACAGGTTAAACTTTTCAAATGTATACATGACCTTAGAGCCCTAATATTCAGTATTTGGTGTGGCCTCCATGCGCTGCAATTAGAGCTGCTATACGCCGTGGCATTGAATAAAAAAGGTTCTGAATAAGTTCCTAAGGGATTTTCCTCCACGCAGTTTGTATTCAAGCCCACAAATCCGTGACACTGGTTACTGGAGAACCGTGACGCACCAGGTGCCGACCAACCATATCCCAGACATGTTCGATGGGCGACATGTCAGGCGAACTGCAGGCCAATGAAGCAATGGTACCTGTCGCTCTTCGAAGAAGACTTGTACATTCCTCGCAATATGTGGCCGGGCATAGTCCTGTTGAAATGTGGCCTGTGGACATGCCTGAAGCAGAGGGAGTACCTCAGGCTCTTCAACCACCGTTAGGTTGCTGTTCAAAGTTCCCTCAATTAGTAGGAGGCGAGATCGGTTGTTGTAACCAATGGCGCCCCAAACCATCACACCTGGTGTTTGTCCGCTAAGCCGCTCAATAATGCAGCACTCCAGGTTGCGCTCACCACGGTACCGCCGGACACGTATGCGGCCATCATTGTAGGGCACGTTGAAGCGGGACTCGTCCGAAAAGACTACATTTTGCCACTCGGAGGAGGAGCGTGTGGTTTCTGGACAATGGAAGCCGACGTAATGGCATGCATTCAACCAGTCCAACCTGCAGCAGACGGCGACGAACCGTTGATGCAGACAAGTTCACACCTGTTGCAGTGCTCCAGCGTTGAGCCAACACGGTAGTGGCGGCTGGTGAACAAAATAATGTGTGTGCTACAGTACCATACAGTCTGTACACATTTTTGCAAATTCTCTTACCTGAAAGCGAAATATGAAGTCCATACGGCGCTCCTTCCTACTGCAGAACTTATCAATCACTCTGGTGTTGAATCCGTCCATCTTTGAAACTATGTTCTTCTCCATGGACAACATTGCCAAAGCAGTAAGACGATCTTGCGACGTGATGTTTCTCAAGAAAGTTTTAACGCGTTTTAAGCACGAAAAACATCTCTCTGGCTCAGAAGTGGTCATTGGCGTTGTGATCAAAATTTTAGCAGTTGTCACTTAGAAAATGAATTTTGCAATCTCTTAGATATTATATATTCCAATAATTGCACAGCCCCATCAATAGTTCTGAAGTCAGATCTTGCATTCAGAACACTAAGCTGTGTCTTTAGTATTTTCTTGTCTACTATTGTATATGTGTCCACAGCAGTTTGAAGTTCACTATCGGGAAACTGATTTAAAAGTTGCCAAAAATGTACAGTTTAACAGCCTTACTGCATCGAGATGACTCAAGGACTGAAAACGACGTCTAGCTTCCTCAATAATACGATCGCACACTTCTTTGACTTCTATATTCAGAGACTCCACTTTCTGTCGTTTGTTCATTGGTTAAGAAGGAAACATAAATATACTGTCGGCTGCTTCTCGAATATCACATACACACCGAATGAATGAAGACACGGCATTTTCTATTTTAATTGCCTCAGCTGATCTATACTGCGGCTGACTATAAAGGATATCAACATTAGGCATTACTCTGTAAAAGAATTTCAACCAAGAAAGGAATTTTCTATCTTCTAAATAACGCGGAAGTCCATTTGCTTCCAGGCAAGTCTTATCATGGGCAGAGTCTTCCAACTCCAGAAAACACTATAGGAATTCTTTCTGATTTTCATATACTACATTAACAGTTCTGGATATAAAATTCCAGCTAGTTGCAGAGCCACCAAGAACTCTTCTGGCCACCGCAGATTCTAGGGCGGCTGAACGCTGTGGGGATCTTTATAAAAAGGCAGCTAAAGCTGGCAGGTTAAGAAAAAATATTCTGGCAGACTTATTCTGTGAAGCTGCAAGTTCCATCACTAAATTCAACTGATGTGTGTAGCAGTGAATATACCGCGCATTTGGAAACTGAGATTTGACCTTGGCTTGTAGTCCTCCAACTGCACCACTCATTACCCAGGCTCAATCGTAAGTTTGGGCAATGAGTTTATGAGGTTTGTCTCTGAATAACTCATTAAACACTTTTAATATGCTTTCAGAAATTGGTTCTGCATTTTGTCCCTCTGGATAAAAAGACCCCAAAATCTTTCATACAGAAAATCATTATTTCTGGTATCTAAATACTAATACAAGCCATGACTGATGAGAAACATCTGTGGTTTCATCTGCCATAACAGCCACAAAATCAGCTTTTTTCATTTCCTCTGCAATCACCTCACGACAAACTTCTAGCATACTGTCCAGGAGTTCGTTCTGGATGGTTTTGCAAGTCACTTTGAAAACATGGTTTGAGTCCATGTGTTCCTTCACAGCACTGTCAATATTACTTTCTAAATCAATCAATCCTAAAAATACAGCAGGAATTTCAGAAGATTTTGACTCATCATGTCCTCTTAGAGCCAACCCAAACGCACCACAAAACTTTACACAGACAATAATGCACGACAAAACATACCCGTTTTTTTCAACTTGCTGGTAATGTTTCAGCTTCACTTCTTGATAAGCACGGCTTAACTGAGTCACAATATTTATATTGCCTAAAGCACTTAAATATAGGACATTGTTCAAATGCTTTACATTTTGTTTGTGTTTGTTCATAAGAATATTAATATGTCCTAGGTCTGTCATTCCCGTCGTACTCCAAGAATCACTGTTTCCAAAGAGCAAGCATGGAAAACAGAAAAGGGCATTTCTTTCTTGGCATCCACATATCCAATTAATGTTCGTAGATTTTGGGGTTAAACCGCCTAATGTAGAAATTACTTCTCTCTACTTTTGCAGATTGCGTAATGTTTAGAGCTGAAGGTTGCCTCCCTAACTGCTTCACTTTGACTTTTTCCTCTAGGGCCCTCCTAGAGAAAGGATAATTAATCAAACTACTCACAGAATTCATGTTATCGCACACAGCAGAACTATTACTGTCGGACATAACCTGAGTTGCTAAGTTGAATAAAATGTATTGCCGTATTTGTTATCGAAAACAAGTGATTCCAACAGCTAAAATTGTATCAGCTCCACATGTGCATCTCCGGAGAGCTTTATTCTCTCTGAGCTATGTTGCTGCAATATAAGATCTATTGCCGCTGGTATCATGCATAGCAGTAAAGATAATTGTATCAACACCACATAGATGGCAGTAGTTATACTGCGGCATGCAGCAGGAATGATTTTGTGCTCTAGTCGCTGTTAGTACAATTCTCTTCTCCTAGAAGAGATTTCAAGTAGCACATCGATGTGTTATGTGCGTAGATTGATCTGCATTCCCGCCAACGAACTGAGGATCTGTGTATCACCTAAAGCAGCACCGATCACGTGTATGTGAGGTCTGAATCACCTTTGCACATGATGAACAAGCAATGCTAGTGGACGACAAATATAAAATCGGTTAAAATTACGAAAGTGAAAGAAAATATGCAATAATAATTGAAGATATGCTTAACACGTGATGGGGTATTACTTTCAACAAAACAACCATTGTGCTGTAGCACTGTAGCACATATTGACGAGCCGCGCCTGCAACACGGTGGATGAAGCTGTACGGTCCGTTATGGCCATGCGAACAAGATGAGGTCATCCCGTGCTGTGGTCATGTTCCGTGATCCAGTACCCGCTCTTCGCTGCGTACGACCTTCATCTATCCACTGCTTCCACACATGTATCACTGTCATAGCAGCATGCCCTGTATGATCCGAAATGTCACGGTATGACAAACCCGTTTCCCGGAGACCGATCATGCTGCCCCGTTGGAACTCACTCACATGCCGATGTGGATTACTTTGACGTCGACGAGGCATACTGGAACTCTCTTTATTGTTTACATCTTGTTTTACAGCTCTGCACCCAATACAGTGGGCGCAACACTGACCTTGTCGGACCGACACGCGAGGGCTCTGCTCGGCCTACGTGTATCCCATGGTAGTATAGATCTAAGAGAACCAGAACAATAGGATATTCTTCCCATCAGAACAATGGGATTAATGACTCCTTGTTCTATGCCGCAGGCCACGCTCCCGCTTTGTGTGCTACCCCGAACGCCGACCGCCAAAGAACCAGAGCAATAGAATATTCTTCCCATCGCTAATGGAGGTGTCATGTATCTGTCGGTGTCACAATAGCACACAAAGAAGAGGTGTGAAAACACTTAACATATTGACTCCAGGCCACAAATAGATGCTGCCGACTGATAAGATACTTCAGATAAATCTTTGTTCTATGCCACAGGCCACGCTCCCTCTTTGTGTGTTACTCTGACACCGCCCAGCTCAACCCTCCTTTGTGTCACTTACAGCCAATGGATGTGTCATATAGCTCTCAAATTTGATTCACAGGGTTTGATAGCGATCATCCATGTGTAAAATTACCTCGCTTCAAGCTTTTCCCACCCTCTAGGACCCTCAGTCGCGTGCCACCACCGTTCTACATCGATGGAAGAGTTTTAGGCCACAAAGACACCGCCAATTAAAGTTTAATTAAGGCTACATGTAAACACCTGTGTTTACAAATGTTTCTACAGCATTAGGCTGTATTTTCTCGACACAGGAAGTGCCCTCCTCCCTCTTCTTTGTGTGGGTGAAGTCCCTGGCGCTAAACTTCTAAATATCTTTGTCAATCAATCAGGTAATGTTCGTCCATGCATAACATCATCTAGCCTCATTCAAATCAAGTATTAATACCCTAACAAAATCAACATCACACTATATTGTCCTGGATTCCCGGTATCACGTACCCTAAAGGGCTGGACGCAGGCCGTCGATCGATTAACACAATTATTCCAATTGAGTATGTTTGATTGATACAGTATAAAATGTTGATACCGATAAAGTACCTCGCTCACTCCCCGCAAGCGCGAGCCCACGCAAATATTTTTCTAAAACTTAACTAAGCGATTATTACGAGTATATAATTGTTACAATTAATAACATTTCTTTAATTCTGTTTTGAGGGAAATTTTTTGGGGCCCATAGGAATATTAAACCCCTTAGATGAATTAAAAATGCGTGACTAAAAGGCAGAGTTAGCGTAAATAGCTACTTCAAAAGTACGCAAGACGCTAACGTATTTAAAAGGGATATTTTCGGAAGCCTGAGCGTATGGTTCCACCTTCGTGGGCGTTCTAACGCTGAATGAAACGACGCAGATGTGTAGGCTGCTGGTATACCTACCCCCACCATGAGGCCCATGAAGGGAACCGGATTAATGACGATGGACATCCCGTCTCCTATGCAGTCAGCCAGTTAATTCCACTTTCCCCCTACCCCCACTCCTATCCTCTCTCCCTGCCTGCCACTGGGGGAGGGGGCTACGACTGTACACATTTCTTGGTCGCTTCCTGCATGAGATAAAGCTGCAAGCCACCATGATGTACCTTTAACGTAAATAAATAATGAAATATGAGGCTCCTTAAACTGGCAGGACAACAAACGATTCCCTTTGTTTCTTCTTTTTAATGTGTTATTCCCGCAACAATTGAAAAGCTAGGGGTAACAGAGCCGTGATTGTTTAGACACACTACGAACCCCTAGAAATTCTTACAAAAATATTATTGCTAGTAGATGGAAGGTTCATGTCCTTTCACGCTTGATTTGATTTTAAAGAAATTTAAAATAGGATGTATATTTGTCTATAATATTTTATCGAACATGTGTATACATGTTTGGACAGGGACATTCGACAACTTTTAAACCGAGGGTTACAAGACATTATATTTAACAAAGGAAGCTTTAAAATGAAATATGACACTCTTTAGAATAAATGTAAATAACATGGATCTAAGGACTTTAAACATGCGGACACTTGAGGTAAAATACAGGAGCATTCAAAACATGCATTTCCTCTAAGAAAATATATAAATATTGCAAATATGTAAACAACCTGGATCTGAGGACTTTAAAACATGTGGACACTCGAGGTAAAAATACAGGGGCGTTCAAAACAGACATTTTCTCTGAGAAAATATATAAGCATTGCAAAAATGTAAATAATATGGATCTGGAGACTTTAAAACATGCGGACACTCGAGGTAAAATACAGGGGTCTTCAAAACAAGCATTTCCTCTGAGAAAATATATAAGTATTGAAAATATGTAAATAACCTGGATCTGGGGACTTTAAAACATGCGAACACTCCAGGTAAAATACAGTGGCATTCAGAACACATATTTCCTCTACAAAAATGGAAATAACCTGGATCTGGGGACTTTAGAACATCGGACACTCGAGGTAAAATACAGGGATCTTCAAAACTGGCATTTCATTTAGAATAAGGTATCACGGGAGGGAACTTAGAAATACGATGTCGAAAGGCGTGTTGAGTACTCTAGCTGAGAATCTAGCCATGGACACTACAAATATAAATTTGATATCCGTTTTAAAAAAACCTTTTTTTCTAAAAACACACACCAGCGGTCTTCGAGAAATGCACCAGCGAGTTATACCGTTGTTCAAACACCCCTGCCAAATGTGTTGTATACTCCCTGAGGTAGGGTAAACCTGACCTCGGAAATTTGGCTTTCAAGATATTCACAGACTTGGATATTCCCACCCCGCTTAATTGGCTCTGGATTTCCAAACAGTTCACTTCGGTATTTCAGGAAGGTGATAACATCTCCACATACTGCTACAATAGCCTCCATTGTATTTCCGAGAAAGCGGGCACTGTCTCTCTCCGAGGATTGATACCCGGCTACAGCATTGAGTATCTGTAGAAGAAAAAATGCAACGTATTACACTCACATGACTGTTTCCACAAACGCTCATTCCGATATCCACAACATAAAAACGATTTCTCATTTGAGAAAATATATAATTATTGCAAAAAATGTAAATAACATGGATCTGAGGACTTTAATACATGCGGACACTCGGGTAAAATACACGAGAACGTCAAAAATGTAGATAAGATGGATATGGAGACTCTAATACATGCGGACACTCGGGGTAAAATACAGGGGCCTTCAGAACAGGCATTTCCTCTAAGCGAATATACAAGTATTGAAAATATGAAAATAACATGGATCTGGGGACTTAAAAATATTCGGACACTCGAGGTAAAATACGGTGGCTTTCAAAACAGACATTTCCTCTGAGAAAATATATAAGTATTGCAAAAATGCAAATAAGATGGCTCTGGGGTCTTTAAAACATGCAGACACTAGGGTAAAACTACAACATCTTTCAAAACAGGCATTTCCTCTAAGAAAATACATAAGCATTGCAAATATGTAAATAACCTGGATCTGGGTACTTTAAAACATGTGGACACTCGAGGTAAAATACAGGGATCTTCAAAACATGCATTTCATTTGGAATAAGGTATTGCGGGAGAGGACTTAGAACATACGATGCCGAAAGGCGTGTTGAGTACTCTAGCGGAAAACCTAGCCATGGACACTTCAAATATAAATTTGCTATCCGTTTTTAAAAACGTTTTTCCTAAAAACGCACACCAGCGGTCTTCGAGAAATGCGCCAGCGAGTTATACCGTTGTTTAAACACCCGTGAAAAATATGTTTTATACCCCTGTGATGGGTAAATCCAACCTTGCTACCTCATTACGTGGGAAATTATCCACCTTAATGGTCCCCTGGATTTCCAGAAAGTTCAGTTTGTTTTTCAGGAATGCGATAACATCACAGACATGTAAATGCAGACACGGGACTCGAGATGGTAGGATCGAGCTCTGATTCGTAATATTTAATACTGAATGATAAAGTTGAGTGAGGAATTAAAAAACATTGAACACAGCCGGGAATTGAACTCGAACTCAAGCGATACAAATGCTTTATGAATAAAGAAACGAAAGTATATATTGCATGTAGTTAAAAGGATATGAATGGTGAGGTGTTTAAAACATACATTTTCGCACACTCGAGGTAAAATACAAGGGACCTTCAAAACATGCATTTCGTCCGGAATAAATTCGTCTGAAAACACCATATTTATCGGGAAAACCTCTCGATACATTCATTAAGCGTTTTTATAAACGTAGCTGTATATTGCATATTTTTAAAACCATTTCTCATTTGTCTGAAAAGACCATACTTATCGGAAAAACCTCTCCACGTACACCACTAAGCGTCTTTATAAGGATATCTGATGCTGTAAATCTCCTGTCTAGTTTAGACGCGTTTATTTATACACCTGTCAAATACAAGAATTGTTTGTTTGATACCGATAATAAACTGATTTTTATGGAATGTTAAAAAAGAAATATGATTTGGAGGGAACGATAAGAAGAGTATTGTATTTTGAATTAAAATGGAAGAAAGACTTCAACTTAAGCACCCCTTCATTCCTAGGACATTCTCTTAAATATATATTCAATAGGGTGACCCAGAGCCAGATGGGGAGATGTCTTTGTGCCGGAACGTGCTTTATAGGTTAATCTTGAAGAAAGAAGATCCATAACTAGCACCATCTGTAATAAAGGTAGTGCTGTAAACGACTACGCAACTAATGTCATTTGCCTATAACACAGTAATTAATCGAGCGGAATGGTTCAGGCGATAACGTCTGTGGACCGCATTCGGTGGTCGTGGGTTCAATTTCCGCAGCTGGCACTCCTGACCATGGGATTTTTCGGGGTTTTTCCAGTCGCTAGGCGAATGCTGCCAAGGTTCATTACATCCCCGAATTTCTCCTCCCTTCTGTTTCGCCTACATTCTCATTTTACTTCACCCTTCATCTTCTCGGCTCTGACCGGTAATATTTAATACTGCACACCGGAACTCAAGCAATACAAATCCTTTATGAATAAAGCAACGTAGGTGCATATTGCATGTAGCTAAAAGGATAGGAATGGTGAGGTGTTTAAAACATGCATTTTCGCACACGCGAGTTAAAATACAGCGGACCTTCAAAACATACATTTCCTCTGGAATAAAGTGTACAGGACCGGTATATAGAGCGCTGTCCTTAAACATCCGTAGAGGGAAGGGAAAGCCATTCGAGTGTATTATATCCGATATTTTATTTATGTGTTATGGATATACGTAAGGATTTTTAGTAATACTGTATAAGAAATTAACTATCGCATTATTTCTAAGTATCATTTCCTTCTTCAGTGCAGCAATCAAGTTTACTCTTATTATTATTATTAATATTATTATTATTACCATCAAGAAAGCTTATCGGTTTATTTCATTTTAAACAGACTGGTGTTTCAGCCCCCCGTCTAAAAATTATAGGATCATTACATTGCTCTAGGAAAATTATATCAAGAGGAACAATACTTTCCTCCCTAAAATTATAGTTAAATAATACGTGTAATATATTATTTATACAGACCTATGTATGAGCTTGGAGTCGCAGACGAGGGCATCCTACGCGTGTACTTACCATCATGTCATGATAAAATAACACATTGAACACAGCCGGGTGCTTCAAAGATAACACTTGAGTGAATATTTCTGGTAATGGATTAATATAAACAGCGAATTTTAGCAATACATGTATTCAAAACAATAGTCTAGCGTTCCATACACGGTGGAGTTTTTCCTACCACCGTATTACCTCATGACGCTAGAAATTCCCCTAACCTGTTTAGACGCGTTTTTTATGAAATGTTGCCTGCGCGAGACTAACTCCCCTCCACGACTCCTTAAAAAAGATGATTCTACAAGATACGGCTGGAGTAGCCGATCAGATTAATTTATTTTATATCCTCACGCCTCTCCCTTGCAATTTTTATATGGAAAATGATATAAAAGAAGCTGCTTCTCAAGCAATTTTCACTCTGTCTTGCGTGATTTCGTCAAGCTAAGTACTGTTCTTGTTTTACAACGCTGCCCGAAATTTCATCAAGCTGCATGTCTGGTAAGATGTAAAAACATTTCATTTACTTTAAAAGTTAACTTATTACTTTCTGCACGTAATTCATAAATGCGTTACTTCTTGTTTTTTTAATGTCAGGCATTTATATACAAACAGTTGAGCATTCTACAGTTAATATCTAACTGTGTGAATTTCATTTTCTCAAAAGCAAGCTTGTTCTAAACGTTTAAATATGAGATATTTAGCGAGCGAATTATATTCATTTCTAGAGGAAAAAAATTATTTGAATACCTTCTTAATGTTTTGCTTTTTAGAATGTTACAAAGTGTGTTGTTGGAATAATTCGCTCTAATAAAGTAAATGTTTACATTATATTAAAACATTTAAATCGAAAAATAACCTGCTTAATGGACTCCATTAGTGAATCAGAACCTCCTTTATATTTACACATATTATCATTACTATTCTTATTATCATTATTACTATATTATACAGAAAATGTTAATAATTTCCAGAGTTTCAAATAAATGAAATTTTTTATGAAATACAATAAAGAATTTTTTTTCAGTTCCTAATGCAGAAAGTTTAACAACCCAACTTAACACACTGGCTGGGGATAGCATTTTCCCGACTGTTCAAAGACTACAAGATGTTCAGCTAGAGGAGCCTTATAATATAAAAGCCATAAGAAAAATGTATACGGTGTTAGAGTGGTTGCAGTCTTAGGCGAAGAGCAAGTTTTTCTTCCAGCGAGATATTCTACCCTAACAAGAGAAAAGTTGGAGGAAATTCCCGGATAGTTTCAAATTGTATATCACGGTTAGTACCAGCTGGCAAGTTTAAGACATGTAAATTATATTTTAAGGTTTGCAGAAATAATTCAACCAACATTTCAATGTTTCATTTAGAGATACAACCTTTGAGTTTATAAATACACGATTCAATAAGATAATATTCGTCTAAAGTAGGCATCACTGTATTAAAAACAAATATGTGTATATAACGTCTTGGTTGTATTCTGTGCGAGCTCATGCAGAAAGAATTTTAATAGTCTTTTCAGTGATTCTTTACCTCAAAGCATATACCTACAACAAGCTGCAATTAATTTGAATGCGTGTTACAGGACTACAAGGGCGGGGTAAATGAAGAAGAAGAACGAGTTGGTGTAAAATAAGCATAAACAGAAATGTAATAGGAACATTCTCAACAACGTCCAGTGACCTTATTCAATGAAGAATCGCAACACCAGTCACCATGAAACCCGCAAGAAAAAACATTTACGTGTGTAGAACATAGCAATAATATAAATTATATGCTCATTACTATTGTATTTGTTGCCAATTCCATTCATTTCATAAATAATTACATAATTGTTTAAAGAATTATGCAATATCTTAAAACATTGATGCTGCATGAAATCTAAAACCATCTATTGAACTATTTTTTAAAAGATGCTTGAATAAATGGAATCTAGAAGTCAGAACCATCTAATATTTGAGGGTATGATATGAAGTGTGTAATAACATTAATAAAAGGGGAACTATTATAATATAAGCAATTTTATTTTATAAACATTATCCTAGTACAATCCTTCACAAACCATACATACTTCCCAAAGACAATGATGATAGTCCAGACATTCTAAGGTGGCAGGCAGAGAGAGAGAGAGGATAGGAGTGGGGATAAGGGAAAGTGGAATTAACTGGCTGACTGCATAGGAGACGGGATGTCCATCGTCATTAATCCGGTTCCCTCCATGGGCCTCATGGAGTGGGTTAGATATACCAGCAACCTGCAGATCTGCGTCGTTTCATTCAGCGTAAGAACGCAAACGATGGTGGAACTATACGCTCAGGTTTCCGAAAATATCCCTTTTAAATACGTTAGCGTCTTGCGTATGTTTTGAAGTAGCTATTTACGCTTACTCTGCCGTTTAGTCACGCATTTTTAATTCATCTAAGAGGTGTAATATTCCTATAGGCCCAAGAATTTCGCTCAAAGTAGAATTAAACAGGTGTTACTAATTGTAATAATTATACACTCGTAGTAATTGTTAGTTAAGTTTTAGAAGAAATATTTGTGTGGGTGCGCGCTTGCGGGGGGTGAGCGAGGTACTTTATCGGTATCAACATTTTATACTGTATCAATCATACTCAATTGGAATAATTGTATTAATCGATCGACGGCCTGCGTCCAGCCCTTTAGGGTACGTGATACCGGGAATCCAGTACGATATAGTGCGATATTGCTTTTGTTAGGGTTTTAATCCTTCATTTCAATGAGGCTAGTTGATGTTATGCATGGACGAACATTACATGATTGATTGACACAGATATTTAGAACTTTAGCGCCGGGGACTTCACCCAGACAAATGAGAGGGTGACGGCACTTCCCTGTGTCGGGAAAATACCGCCAAAGACTGTAAAGACATTTGTAAACACACATGTTTACGTGTACGCTTAATTAAACTTTAATTGGCGCTGTCTTTGTGGCCTAAACCTTTTTCATCGATTTAGAACGGTGGTGGCACGCGACTGAGGGTTCTAGAATGTGGCAAAAGCTAGAAGCGAGGTAATCTTTCACATCGACGGTCGTTATCAATCATCGTCAATCAAATTTAATAGCTACATGACACATCCATTAGCTGTAAGTGACACAAAGGAGGGTGGGGACGGGCGGTGTCAGAGTAACACACAAAGAGGGGGCGTGGCCTGCGGCATAGAACAAAGGCTTATCTGACACATCTTATCAGTCGGCGGCATCTATTTGTGTCCTGGAATAGACATGTTAAGTGTTTTCACATCTCTCGTTTGTGTGCTACTCCGACACCGACAGCTACATGACACCTCCATTAGCGATGGGAACAATAGTCTATTGTTCTGGTTCCCTGGCCGGCGGCGTTCGGAGTAGCACACAAAGAGGGGGCCTGGCCAGCGGCATAGAACGAAGAGTCATTAACTCCATGGTTCTGATGGGAACAATAGCCTATTCTTCTGGTTCTCTCAGATCTATACTACTCCTCACCACTCTGCAAATCTAATCACTTATTGCTTGCACAGTCTTCAACACTTCCATCAAGTTTGGAGTTATTCGGGAAATTGCTTCTTGGTATTGCAATTTTCACTAACGGCAGTGTATATAGATGTATATAAAACTATGGACATGGCCAGTTAACGGAGGGCACACCTAGCACCTCTAACCCCAATGGATCTTTCTTGCATATACCCCCAGGAAGAACAGATGAGGTGAGGAGCAGGCAGGCGCAAGTCGACAGAGACGCGCATAGCTCCGAGCTTGAACCCCGGCCACGGGAGTGTCGCTCGGAGATGTCCTTCTAGTGAGATTGGGTGAATACGATCCAGCAGGAGAGGCTCGACTGGCTTTCCTCTAGCAGGGCCGAGAAGAATCTCCAAGTCGCAAGTGGTTGCTCCATCTGCCCGACAAGGGCCGAACCACATCCCGTAGTCATACTGAAACATGAAAGAGGGGAATGAAATGAGAGGAAATAGGAGAGCGAGGAAATCCATGGCAGAATACACCACTTCAGCATTCACTTATGCCAACCAGGGAAAACCACAAAAACTCATGGTTAGAGTGTGGCGGCGTTTACATGTTACCACGGAGACATCTCGCTTGTTTCATATATACCAGCTGGCCTAAGCAAGCCATCCTTTGCAGCCCTATTTTTTCCACATGCATAGATGCAAAAGAAGTTGCCGCAGCACTGATGTTGAAAATGGTTGTGCAAGTACAAAGCAGGTGTTTACTTGGTAGTTTCGCAATGGTAAGCGTTGCGTGGTCGCGTGCTTGCAGCTCGAGCCAGGTCATTCACAATAACGAACACACAGATATGGTTACGATGCGTGCACAGACGCACCATAATGCAGCTAAGGTTCGAAGGCTGTGTTCTCAACATTTTCAGACGCGGCATCTTTCTGCGCACTTTTTATTTTTATTTTTGTATTTATTTTTGTTTATTTCTTTTACGTACAGAAATTATATTAAACGATGGATCATTCTAGGTAGAACGTGGTCTGAAAGGCCGTTACATCAATTCTTCCACCAAGGGGCGGGCACGTTTTTGCACATGTTTATTATGAATAATGCACTAATAGAAAATAATTTAATTCTAACGCACCTTTAACGTTACATAAATATAATAAAAAGATAATTTTGTTTAATCTTGTTAACTTTGCGGCGCCAAATGGTGCCATATAGTTGTACTGAGTGTAAACTATCTGTCATGAGACTAAACGACTTAACGCGTGTGCTCAGGTTTGCGTCAAGCGACAATCCTGTATTCTTCTTAATGGGGGTATTGGTAGTTAAATAACCGATAACACCCCCACATACACGCACACATACACTACGTGATCAAAAGTATCCGGACACCTGGCTGAAAATGACGTACAAGTTCGTGGCGCCCTCCATCGGTAATGCTGGAAGTCAATATGGTGTTGGCCCACCCTTAGCCTTGATTACAGCGTTCACTCTTGCAGGCATACTTTCAATTAGGTGCTGGAAGGTTTCTTGGGGAAGGGCAGCCCATTCTTCACGGAGTGCGGAACTGAGGAGAGGTACCGATGTAGGTCGGTGTGGCCTGGCACGAAGTCGGCGTTCCAAAACATCCCAAAGGTGTTCTATAGGATTCAAGTCAGGACTCTGTGCAGGCCAGTCCATTACAGGGATGTTATTGTCGTGTAACCACTCCGCCACAGCCCGTGCAGTATGAACAGGTACTCGATCGTGTTGAAAGATGCAATCGCCATCCCCGAAATGCTCTTCAAAAATGGGAAGCAAGAAGGTGCTTAAAATATCAATGTAGGTCTGCGCTGTGATCGTGCCACGCAAAACAACAAGGGGTGCAAGCCCCCTCCAGGAAAAACACGACCACACCATACACCACCACCTCCGAATTTCACTGTTGGCACTACACACGCTGGCAGATGACGTTCACCGGGCATTCCCCATACCCACACCCTGCCATCGGTTCGCCACATTGTGTACCGTGATTCGTCACTCCACACAACGTTTTGCCACTGTTAAATCGTGTAATGTTGACGCTCCTTACACCAAGCGAGGCGTCGTTTGGCATTTTCCTGCGTGATGTGTGGCTTATGAGCAGCCGCTCGACCATGGAATCCAAGGTTTCTCACCTCACGGCTAATACTTGGAGTGGATCCTGATGCAGTTTGGAATTCCTGTGTGAGGGTCTGGATAGATGTCTGCCTATTACTCTTTACGACCCTCTTCAAATGTCGGTGGTCTCTGTCAGTCAACAGATGAGGTCGGTCTGTACGCTTTTGTGCTGTACATGTCCCTTCACGTGTCCACTTCACTATCACATCAGAAACAGTGGACCTAGGGATGTTTACGAGTGTGGAAATCTCGCGTACAGACTTCTGACACAAGTGACACCCAATCACCTGACCACGTTCGAAGTCCGTGAGTTCCACGGAGCGTCCCGTTCTGCTGTTTCACGATGTCTAATGACTACTGAGGTCACGGATAATGAGTACCAGGCAGTAGGTGGGAGCACAATGCACCTAAGATGAAAAACGTATGTTTGTGGTGTGTCCGGATACTTTTTATCACATAGCGTAGGTACTCTCACATTCAAACACCACACCCTGGGCATGCCGTGAAATGTTTTTGCTTAAAGACAACTTTCTGGAGCCCAACCGGGAATGAACCCGAAACACCTCATATATCAGGCAGTTTCTCTACTGAATGAGCTATGGAACCAGTAAAAGCAGTTAAAGTGTTCGTTTTCAAGCATTCGTCTCCCCTCTGTGGTATGGAGTCCCCTTTGCAGTTCTGCTGAGGCAAAAGTTTTGGCATCGCGCTCTCCGGGATAAACTAGCTTCAACTAGGGACAGCTTGTGTGGGCCTATCGAAAGAAGAAATGGTGGCAAATTTACGAATCTGGTGGTACTATCTGAGCCAACTCACGCACATAACAGCTATTTCGCATGAAACTTGATGGACACTTAGACATAGTGTGGTTTTCAAAACTTCAGGCAGCATCTATAAAGGAGCTGCGAACAGAAATTTGTGAGCCATTAATAAATTCCATTAAGGTGCGAATCTTAATGGAACGTACCTATACTTTATTGATGACCATTGGCTACAAAAGACCACACACTTTGTTGTCGCCGATGCCAGTGGACGTCACTTTAGGACTGTCATCGCCAATATGTCATTTAATGTCAACAACGTTTATCTTCAAACACATTTCTTCCAGATGTTCAGCTTTGAATGGCTTGAAGTATTCTGCAGGTAATTCGTCATTCATTGACGTTGCTTATCTAAGGAAATTGACAATTAAAATATCCAGAAAATAGCTGTATTTTGATGTTTATGTTTTGATGTAAAATAATTAGATTTCAAGAGAAACTTGGTTACTTTTATCGATACACCAAGAAGCAAGGGGCACCCTCGGGTGCGAAAACAGAAAATTCAGTATTCAAATGTGAAGTGTACGTACCTGTGGCGATAATTTGTTTTATAAAGTTGAGCAGAAAGGGTCGCAAGTTTCAGTTTAAAACTACTAGAAGTATCTGCAGGAACGCATAGAACTTTGGTTTCCACTCCTTCATTGCGTTCATCTGAGTGTCCTACACAGGGGCGGCTTCTTAATATGGTAGCTCCTTAGCGCTACAACCAAAATCATGGCTCTCCCTTTAATGTAAATAATGTACACGATTCATACATTTCGGTTATCATTCTGACATGATCTTGTAGAGTGGACTTCGGCAAGCGTTGTGTTGTTTGCAGGTGCCAAGTAGTGCACTCCCGGCTGCAACCCACATTGGTATAATGGTGAAGTATAGGGAATGAGAACCAAGGGAGCGCAGAGGTGTATGGGGGGAAGTGCGGGGCATAAGCTGCATGTTGTTGATTAACCTAGTAGTCAGTGAGCATAGAATAGGACGATCAATAGGAACAATACTTTTCGTTTCGTCCCATACACAGAGCCATCTATTGAATTCACCGTAAATGTTTACCTTACTTCCGGTCCTCTACCTACTGAACTGTATCTCTGATCATTACGTTGCCTGTATGCCACATGGTTTGTGCCGTGTTGTGTGTATTGGGTTTTAATTTATAAATCAAAGTGGTTTATTTAGCTAAATACAGGTAAACGCTGTTATAAGTAGAAACAATGAATTCCGTTCAGTCTCTTTTAACGCAACCGTTTTCAGCGCTAAACTTGGAGGAAAAGAAGGAAATTAAACGCATTGGCAGGCCCACAACATACCTAAAAATCACTCAGGCAGTTCAAACAAAAACAAGAAGTTTTAACTGGAATTTTAACAGCGATGTGTATGAAAAATATGACTGGATGTGTGGTTGTGATATTAAAAACGCCCTGTTTTGCTTTCCTTGCGTTTTGTTTGGTGGTGAAGATACATGGACAAAGCATGGCGTGAATGATTTGCAGCATCTTCATGACCGCGCCAAAAAACATGTAGCGTCAAAGTTGCACATGAAAAATATTGTCAGTCTTGTTATGTTTGGCACTGCAAATATAGCAGAACAGAGGGACAGTGCATATCGGAGAGCAATTCAAGAACACAAGCGGAAAGTGGCTCAAAATAGATATGTTTTAAACATTATTATTAACTGCATTAGGTTTTGTGGGGCCTTTGAGTTGGCTCTTCGAAGACATGATGAGTCAGCGACTTCAAGTAACCCTGGTATTTTTCGTGGACTGATAAATTTCAGTGCAGAGCTAGACTGAGTTCTGAAAACCCATTTGGAAAATGCAACAGTGTTTAAGGGAACGTCAAAAATGATTCAAAATAAGATTTTGCAATGCATGCTTGAAGTCTATCATGAGGAGATTTCGAAAGAAATAAAATACTCTCCATTTTTATCTGTCATAGCAGATGAAACCAGCGACGTAGCATCCAAGTATCAAATGGTAATTGTCTATAGATATCTGGTAAACCATAAGCCAGTGGAAAGGTACTGGGATTTTGTGAATTCTATAGGGCACAAAGCAGATAACTTAGCAGCATGCATATTGCCAGAACTTGATCGACATCTGCTAGGCTGTGAACATAAATTGATTGCTCAAACACACGATGGAGCTAATGTTATGTCTGGGTCGAAAAATGGCGTTCAGTCCATCATAAAACAGAAGTACAGGTCTGCAGAATACATTCATTGCCATGCGCATTAGTTAAACTTAATTATGTTAAATGCAACATCAGCGAATAGTAGTGTATGAATTTTCTTCATAAATCTTCATGGAATGTGTGCTTTTTTCTCTAACTCTCCTCAGAGAACATCAGTTCTAGAAGAAGTAGTGCAGAAGCGGCTGCCAAGATCAGTGCAAACGAGATGGAACTTTCAATCTAGGTCTGTCAACACAGTTTTCGAATACAGGAAGGAGTTAATAGAATGTATGAAAATCATAAGTAGAGGCAAAGGAATCACCAATTCAAGTTCTGTTCTTCAAGAATCTGGTTTTATTGGAATTTTGAGTGATGCAGATTTCATATTTTGGTTGTCCTTCTTCCATAAAATTATGCCCCATGTCGATATTTTCTGCAACCAACTTCAGAGGAGCGACTGTACTCCTGTAATGGTCCACGATAGACTTAATTATTTTGAGGTGGAAATTCTCAACATTAGAAGCACCAGAAGTTCCACTGCAGTTGTTGAGAATGTGACGAAGAAAAGAAAATTTGTGGAACACACTGAAAGAAAACGAGAGGCCATTGAAGTGTGTGATGTAATCATTACTGAAATGAAAGACAGGTTCAGATTTGTTGCTCATATGGGAGCAGCAGCTCTCTTTCAGCCTGACAGATTTTCAGAATATAACGCTTCGTTCCCTGAACAACATACTAAAGTTGCCCTTCAGACATATTCTTTTATTGAAGAAAAGAAACTGATTACAGAACTTTCCACAATGTATAGTACTGAAGAATTTAAAAACATAACTGGGATTGTTCCACGAATGGAGTTTTTCAGGGACTATAATTTATGATCCACTTTTAGTGAATCTGTTAAACTACTGTCATTCTAACAATCCCCATGACAACATGTGAGGCAGAAAGATGCTTCTCTACTCTGAAAAGGATTAAAACATTTCTGCGTAACACAATGTCTGAGGAGAGGTTATCTGCGTTGGCCATGCTTTCTGTTGAAAGGGATTTCATCATGCAGATCAAGAACTTCAATGAGCTGGTCATGGATAAGTTTGTTGGCAGGAAGGAGAGAAGGGCTGATTTTCTCTATAAATAGGTGAGTGCTATATGCTACACTTGTTTATGAAATGTGCATGTGTTATATATCCTGAATTCACATTTCTTGTTTATTTGCGAAAATTAATCACCCTATAGTGAGAAACTTATTCCGTATTTATTACTTAAAACGTTTCAAATTGCAAGGAGAATTTTGTGAACCACCAATGTTCAGATTCACCAGCCGCCCCTGGATGGATGGATGGATGAATGTGAAGGCGTTGCATAATGCCATGAAACCAATAAAAAGAACTGGAAAATGCACAATTGGTATTTGAACTGACATAATGTTTGTATTACACAACTACAAGCTGAACACTGTAATGTCTGCCATTCATTACGATATCCCTAAAAGTGTACGGCTTAATTCTATTTGTAAAATTTCCTTCAACGTGATCTTTGATAACGGCTTCTAAAAAGGAATTTAGAAACCAGGATCTCCATCTCAGCGCCTTTTGCCCATTACTGACAGTCCCACATCTCATTTCTTAGAATTCAAGAAGAAAATATTGTGCGATTCATCCTCTGTAAGCGCACACTCATTTCCCTTGCCAATGCCATAAAATGTGATGCGTAAAACAATTGCCTGCATTCATCCCTTTCTAGTGTACATTTAGTAAGAATAAAAGGCACTGTGTGAAATTTAATAATAATAATAATAATAATAATAATAATATTAATAAAAATAATAATAATAAAAATTATTATTATTTTTAATTGTTCTTTATTCATTTCAAACTGTCGTATACAACAAAATTTCAGTCAAATATAAATTAAATATTGTGCTTTCAGAATATATGAGACGATAATATAATATGCAAGACTTACTGACTGATTTGAAGTGATAATATAGTACCAAACTTAAGTTATTTTTCCATAGGTCACCGTATAACATCAGAAAATAAAACTAAATTTTCCATATTTTACTATTAAACAGATGTTAAAATTAACAGCAGAGTTCTCAGACCTTAATGCAACAAAAACTATATTTATATGAAACATATTTACTTTACAAAGTAATAGGACATTTTAACCCTATTTCTTCAGTCGTTTTATGTAATTTTTTGCTGCACCTTCTAGAAAAAAATAAAGTTTACTTGATTGTCATTGTGACAGTGAACATTAAATACATAGAACCACAGTAGCGTGTTGCAGAACTGCGCAGTAACGCTCAGTTTGGGCAGAGGCAAGTTCTGCGCGTAACCAAACACGAGCACTAAGGTATCTGTGTTTTCAAGTTTGGCTGACCTCAAATACTTTTCCTTTAGTTTACTGTACTGCGCAACTTTTATTTTGTGTTCTTCATACACTTCTTTACTAAGATCATTGCACTCAATATAACTTCAGATTCCCGGCAGAAATCACAGGTATTACTTCTTGGTTTTCACAATGAATACGGACTATTCTCTCTAAATATCTATGATAAGGTTTATGCTTCATTTGGAGTATCGCATCAACTTCATGGTCAAAATTTTGAAAAGATTTGAATAATTTTGAACCATTAAGATCAGTGTTGTCAAAATATTTACTTAGAGATTTGCCTTGGCGACAATGCGATGGTTTGATAGGAAACTGGTCCCAGTAAGATCGGACCATCTTCCATATTTCCGTTGCTATTGTATGCTGGTCTGTTGCCGCTTTCCCTCTATTATCTTCCACTGCAAGAGCAGTAGCATTGAACACCTTTAAAACAGTTTTATGCGACTCTCGGTAAGCTGAAGATCTCTCTGGAATAGTGATTTACAGACTACAGTGCAATTTTTATTGCATTTTAGATGATGATAATAATCTATATTGGCACAAGAGGTGTGAGATAAGGAACATTACAGGGCAGATTCAGGACAACATGAATAAGGCAGTAGTCCACTGGCCCAAAGTAATGATGACCAATAATCAATAATACACTAACAGCAGGGGGAATATGAATATTGCATCAAAGCACTGGCCCAAAGTAATGAGGTCCTACAATATCTAATGGAATAACAGGTGGGGGAATATATATATATATATATATATATATATATATATATATATATTACATTAAAGTACTGGCCTAAAGTAATAATGCTCTATAATTTCTAATGGACTAAATGGTGGGGGAGTATATATATTACATTAAAGTACTGGCCTAAAGTAATAATCCTCTATAATCTCTAATGCACTAACAGGAGGGGGAATATATATATATATATATATATATTACATTATAGTACTGGCCTAAAGTAATAATGCTCTATAATCTCTAATGCACTAACAGGAGGGGGAATATATATATATATATATATATATATATATATATATATTTCATTAAATTACTGGCCTAAAGTAATAATGCTCTATAATATCTAATGCACTCACATGTGGGGAATATATATACATATATATATATATATTACATTAAAGCACTGGCCTAAAGTAATAATGCTCTATAATCTCTAATGCACTAACAGGAGGGGGAATATATATATTTCATTAAATTACTGGCCTAAAGTAATAATGCTCTATAATCTCTAATGCACTAACATGTGGGGAATATATATACATATATATTACATTAAAGCACTGGCCTGAAGTAATAATGCTCTATAATCTCTAATGCACTAACAGGAGGGGGAATATATGTATATATATATATTTATATGTATATATATTTCATTAAATTACTGGCCTAAAGTAATAATGCTCTATAATCTCTAATGCACTAACATGTGGGGAATATATATATATTACATTAAAGCACTGGCCTAAAGTAATAATGCTCTATAATCTCTAATGCACTAACATGTGGGGAATATATATATTACATTAAAGCACTGGCCTAAAGTAATAATGCTCTATACTCTCTAATGCACTAACATGTGGGGAATATATATATATATATATATATATATATATATATTGCATTAAAGCACTGGCCTAAAGTAATAATGCTCTATAATCTCTAACGGACTAACAGGTGGGGAAATATGAATTATGCAGTACTTCACTAGCACAAAGAAATGATGCTCTATAATCCATAATGGGTTAAAGGGTAGGTATAAGAAACATTACAGTGCAACGTCAGGAGAATTTGAGCATCACAGTGACTCGTTGAAGTTGGCAGTGTAGTGCCATTTCTGCAGTAAGTGAAGATGCAGTGTGATATGAGAACAACAGTGACACATTTAGGTTAATAATGATAATCTAAATTATTTAACTGGCGAGGAGCCAAAATAACATCACCATCACTGGACATATTGATGCTAGATATGATACCGTCAACCCTCTATTGATGAAGCTTTTGGACAATATGAGCGTCACAGGAGCACATGGAATCTAAAAGTGGCACCCTTTATGCCCAAGGAGAATATTAGTATCACAGAAACTCATTGAAGCTAGTAATAGTATTTCAAAATCTCTAATGGGTTAAGAATCGTTAGACATAAGTAACAAAGTGACACAATGAAGCTAGCAGCGATACTTTGTTTTCTCCTATTGGTGCACAGTCACGAGAACATTAGTATCAAAGTGAAACAAGGAAGCCAGCAATGATATTTTGTACATTCAAATCGGTGAATTGTCCAGAATTTAAGGGGTGAATTGTCAGGAGAATATGAGTATTAGACAGATTCACTGAAGCTAGCAATAGTACTCTAAATTTCCTAATGGATTAAGAATAGTTAGAATATGAGCACCACAGTGACATAAGGAAGCCAAAAACGACACTTTGTATTCTCCAATGGTGAATGTCAGGAGAATATGTGCATTGAAGTGACTTTATAAAACCACTAACTATACTGAACATTCCCTTATGTGTAAATTGTCAGGAGAATATGAGCATCACAGTGACTTTATGAAACCAGTAACTATACTGTACATTCCCTTATGTGTGAATTGTCAGGAGAATATGAGTATTAGACAGATTCACTGAAGCTAGCAATAGTACTCTAAATTTCCTAATGGATTAAGAATAGTTAGAATATGAGCACCACAGTGACATAAGGAAGCCAAAAACGACACTTTGTATTCTCCAATGGTGAATGTCAGGAGAATATGTGCATTGAAGTGACTTTATAAAACCACTAACTATACTGTACATTCCCTTATGTGTGAATTGTCAGGAGAATATGTGCATTAAAGTGACTTTATGAAACCAGTAACTATACTAAACATTCCCTTATGTGTAAATTGTCAGGAGATTATGAGCATCACAGTGACTTTATGAAACCAGTAACTATACTGAACATTCCCTTATGTGTAAATTGTCAGGAGATTATGAGCATCACAGTGACTTTATGAAACCAGTAACTATACTGAACATTCCCTTATGTGTAAATTGTCAGGAGATTATGAGCATCACAGTGACTTTATGAAACCAGTAACTATACTGTACATTCCCTTATGTGTGAATTGTCAGGAGAATATGAGCATCACAGTGAAATTATGAAGCTAGTAACGATACTGTGAATTCTCTTATGTGTGAATTTGCAGGACAATATGCGCATCACAGTGAAATTATGAAGCTAGTAACGATACTGTGAATTCTCTTATGTGTGAATTGTCAAGAGAATATGAGCACCACATTGATAATATGAAGCTAGTAACGATACAGTAAATTCTCTTATGTGTGATTTTTCAGGAGACTATGAGCATCACAGTGACATTATGAAGCTAGTAACAATAATGTGAATTCTCTTATGTGTGAATTGTCAGGAGAGTATGAGCATCACAGTGATATTATGAAGCTACTAGAATATACTGTACATTCCCTTATGTGTGAATTGTCAGGAGAATATGAGCATCACAGTGATATTTTGAAGCTAGTAACGATACTCTGATTTCTCTTATTGTGAATTGTCAGGAGAATATGAGTATCACAGTGATATTATGAAGCTAGTAACGATACTGTGATTTCACTTATTGTGAATTGTCAGGAGAATATGAGGATCACAGTGAGATTATGAAGCTAGGGCCGATACTGTACTTTCTCTTATTGTGAATTGTCAGGAGAATATGAACATCACAGTGATATTATGAAGCTAGTAACCATACTGTGAATTCTCTTATCGTGAATTGTCAAGAGAATATGAGCCTCACAGTGATATTATGGAGCTAGTAACCATAATGTAAATTCTCTTATTGTGAATTGTCAGGAGAACATCAGCATCACAGTGATATTATGAAGCTAGTAACGATGCTGTGAATTCTCATATGTGTGAATTGTCAAGAGAATATGAGCATCACAGTGATATTATGAAGCTATTAACGATATTGCGAATTCTCTTATGTGTGAATTTGCAGGACAATATGAGCATCACAGTGATATTATGAAGCTATTAACGATACTGTGAATTCTCTTATGTGTGAATTGTCAGGAGAATATGAGCATCACAGTGACTTTATGAAACCAGTAACTATACTGTACATTCCCTTATGTGTGAATTGTCAGGAGAACATCAGTATCACAGTGATATTTTTAAGCTAGTAACGATACTGTGAGTTTTCTTATTGTGAATTGTCAGGAGAATATGAGCATCACAGTGATATTATGAAGCTAGTAACCATAATGTGAAATCTCTTATGTGTGAATTGTCAGGAGAATATGAGCATATCAGTGAAATTATGAAGCTAATAACCATAATGTGAATTCTCTTATCGTGAGTTGTCAGGAGAATATGAGCATCACAGTGATATTATGAAGGTAGTAACAATACTCTGAATTCTCTTTTGTGTGAATTGTCAAGAGAATACGAGCATCACAGTGATATTATGAAGCTAGTGACGATACTGTGAATTCTGTTATGTGTGAATTGTCAGGACAATATGAGCATCACAGTGATATTATGTAGCTAGTAACCATACTGTGAATTCCCTTATGTGTGAATTGTCAGGACAATATGAGCATCACAGTGATATTATGAAGCTAGTAATCATACTGTGCATTCTGTTATTGTGAATTGTCAGGAGAATATGAGCATCACTGTGATATTATGAAGCTAGTAACCATACTGTAAATTCTCTTATGTATGAATTGTTAGGAGAATATGAGCATCACAGTGTTATTATAAAGCTAGTAACAATACTGTACACTCCCTTATGTGTGAATTGTCAGGAGAATATTAGCATCACTGTGATATTATGAAGCTAGTAACCATACTGTACATTCCCTTATGTGTGAATTGTCAGGAGAATATTAGCATCACATGGATATTATGAAGCTAGTAACCATACTGTACATTGTCTTTTTGTGAATTGTCAGGAGAACATCAGCATCACAGTGATATTTCTAAGCTACTGACGATGCTGTGAAATCTCTTATTATGAATTGTCAGTACAATATGAGCATCACAGTGAAATTATGAAGCTAGTAACAATAATGTGAATTCTCTTCTGTGTGAATTGTCAGGACAATATGAGCATCACAGTGAAGTTATGAAGCTAGTAACAATACTGTGAATTCTCTTATGCGTGAATTTTCAGGAGATTATGTCCATCACAGTGATATTGTGTAGCTAGTAACTATACTGTGAATTCTCTTATTGTGAATTGTCACGAGAATATGAGCATCACTGTGATATTATGAAGCTAGTAACCATACTGTAAATTCTCTTATGTGTGAATTGTTAGGAGAATATTAGAATCACAGTGATATTATGAAGAGAGTAACCATACTGTACATTCTCTTATTGTGAATTGTCAGGAGAATATGAGCATCACAGTGATATTATGAAGAGAGTAACCATACTGTACATTCTCTTATTGTGAATTGTCAGGAGAATATGAGCATCACAGTGATATCATGAAGAGAGTAACCATACTGTACATTGTCTTATTGTGAATTGTCAAGAGAATATGAGCATCACAGTGATATTATGAAGAGAGTAACCATACTGTACATTGTCTTATTGTGAATTGTCAGGAGAATATGAGCATCGCAGTAATATTATGACGCTATTGACGATTCTGTGTATTCTCTTATATGTGAATTGTCAGGACAATATGAGCATCGCAGTAATATTATGACGCTATTGACGATTCTCTGTATTCTCTTATATGTGAATTGTCAGGACAATATGAGCATCACCGTGAAATTATGAAGCTAGTAACAATAATGTGAATTCTCTTATGGGTGAATTGTCAGGACAATATGAGCATCACAGTGAAGTTATGAAGCTAGTAACAATAATGTGAATTCTCTTATGGGTGAATTGTCAGGACAATATGAGCATCGCAGTAATATTATGACGCTATTGACGATTCTGTGTATTCTCTTATATGTGAATTGTCAGGACAATATGAGCATCACCGTGAAGTTATGAAGCTAGTAACAATAATGTGAATTCTCTTATGGGTGAATTGTCAGGACAATATGAGCATCACAGTGATATTATGAAGCTAGTAACAATAATGTGAATTCTCTTATGGGTGAATTGTCAGGACAATATGAGCATCACAGTGATATTATGAAGCTAGTGACGATACTGTGAATTGTCTTCTGTGTGAATTGTCAGGACAATATGAGCATCACAGTGAAGTTATGAAGCTAGTAACAATAATGTGAATTCTCTTATGGGTGAATTGTCAGGACAATATGAGCATCACAGTGATATTATGAAGCTAGTGACGATACTGTGAATTGTCTTCTGTGTGAATTGTCAGGACAATATGAGCATCACAGTGAAGTTATGAAGCTAGTAACAATACTGTGAATTCTCTTATGCGTGAATTTTCAGGAGATTATGTGCATCACAGTGATATTATGTAGCTAGTAACTATACTGTGAATTCTCTTATTGTGAATTGTCAGGAGAATATGAGCATCACTGTGATATTATGAAGCTAGTAACCATACTGTACATTCTCTTATGTGTGAATTGTCAGGAGAACATGAGCATCACTGTGATATTATGAAGCTAGTAAGCATACTGTACATTCTCTTATTGTGAATTGTCAGGAGAATATGAGCATCACAGTGATATTATGAAGCTAGTAACAATACTGTACATTTCCTTATGTATGTATGGTCAGGGGAATATGAGCATCACAGTGATATTATGAAGCGAGTAACCATACTGTACATTCTCTTATTGTGAATTGTCAGGAGAACATGAGCATCACAGTGATATTATGAAGCTAGTAACCATACTGTACATTCTCTTATTGTGAATTGTCAGGAGAACATGAGCATCACAGTGATATTATGAAGCTAGTAAGCATACTGTACATTCTCTTATTGTGAATTGTCAGGAGAATATGAGCATCACAGTGATATTATGAAGCTAGTAACAATACTGTACATTTCCTTATGTATGTATGGTCAGGGGAATATGAGCATCACAGTGATATTATGAGGCTAGTAACAATACTGTACATTTCCTAATGTATGTATGGTCAGGGGAATATGAGCATCACAGTGATATTATGAAGCGAGTAACCATACTGTACATTCTCTTATTGTGAATTGTCAGGAGAACATGAGCATCACAGTGATATTATGAAGCTAGTAAGCATACTGTACATTCTCTTATTGTGAATTGTCAGGAGAATATGAGCATCACAGTGATATTATGAAGCTAGTAACAATACTGTACATTTCCTTATGTATGTATGGTCAGGGGAATATGAGCATCACAGTGATATTATGAAGCTAGTAACAATACTGTACATTTCCTAATGTATGTATGGTCAGGGGAATATGAGCATCACAGTTATATTATGAAGCTAGTAACAATACTGTACATTTCCTAATGTATGTATGGTCAGGAGAATATGAGCATCACAGTGATATTATGAGGCTAGTAACAATACTGTACATTTCCTAATGTATGTATGGTCAGGGGAATATGAGCATCACAGTGATATTATGAAGCGAGTAACCATACTGTACATTCTCTTATTGTGAATTGTCAAGAGAATATGAGCATCACAGTGAAGTTATGAAGCTAGTAACAATACTGTGAATTCTCTTATGCGTGAATTTTTAGGAGATTATGTGCATCACAGTGATATTGTGTAGCTAGTAACTATACTGTGAATTCTCTTATTGTGAATTGTCAGGAGAATATGAGCATCACTGTGATATTATGAAGCTAGTAACCATACTGTAAATTCTCTTATGTGTGAATTGTCAGGAGAATATTAGAATCACAGTGATATTATGAAGCTAGTAACCATACTGTACATTGTCTTTTTGTGAATTGTCAGGAGAACATCAGCATCACAGTTATATTTCTAAGCTATTGACGATACTGTGAATTCTCTTATGTGTGAATTGTCAGGACAATATGAGCATCACAGTGAAGTTATGAAGCTAGTAACAATAATGTGAATTCTCTTATGTGTGAATTGTCAGGACAATATGAGCATCACAGTGAAGTTATGAAGCTAGTAACAATAATGTGAATTCTCTTATGTGTGAATTGTCAGGACAATATGATCATCACAGTGAAGTTATGAAGCTAGTAACAATAATGTGAATTCTCTTATGTGTGAATTGTCAGGACAATATGAGCATCACAGTGAAGTTATGAAGCTAGTAACAATAATGTGAATTCTCTTATGTGTGAATTGTCAGGACAATATGAGCATCACAGTGAAGTTATGAAGCTAGTAACAATAATGTGAATTCTCTTATGTGTGAATTGTCAGGACAATATGAGCATCACAGTGAAGTTATGAAGCTAGTAACAATAATGTGAATTCTCTTATGTGTGAATTGTCAGGACAATATGAGCATCACAGTGACATTATGAAGCTAGTAACAATAATGTGAATTCTCTTTTGTGTGAATTGTCAAGAGAATATGAGCATCAGAGTGATATTATGAAGCTAGAAACCATACTGTGAATTCCCTTATGCGTGAATTTTCAGAAGATTATGTGCATCACAGTAATACTGTGTAGCTAGTAACTATACTGTGAATTCTCTTATTGTGAATTGTCAGGAGAATATGAGCAACACAGTGATATTATGAAGCTAGTAGCCATACTGAGAATTCTCTTATTGTGAATTGTCAGGGGAATATGAGCATCACAGTGATATTATGAAGCTAGTAACCATACTGTACATTCTCTTATGTGTGAATTGTCAGGAGAATATGAGCATCACAGTGATATTATGAAGCTAGTAACAATACTGTACATTTCCTTATGTATGTATGGTCAGGGGAATATGAGCATCACAGTGATATTATGAAGCGAGTAACCATACTGTACATTCTCTTATTGTGAATTGTCAGGGGAATATGAGCATCACAGTGATATTATGAAGCTAGTAACCATACTGTACATTCTCTTATTGTGAATTGTCAGGGGAATATGAGCATCACAGTGATATTATGAAGCTAGTAACAATACTGTACATTTCCTTATGTATGTATGGTCAGGGGAATATGAGCATCACAGTGATATTATGAAGCGAGTAACCATACTGTACATTCTCTTATTGTGAATTGTCAGGACAATATGAGCATCACAGTGAAATTATGAAGCTAGTAACAATAATGTGAAATCTCTTATGGGTGAATTGTCAGGACAATATGAGCATCACAGTGAAATTATGAAGCTAGTAACAATAATGTGAATTCTCTTATTGTGAATTGTCGGTAGAATATGAGCTTCACAGTGATATTATGAAGCTAGTAATTTTTTTTCCGTGGGGGGAAAAATGCATTATTCCATTCGACCCCCAGCCGGTGTGCAATGGCTGGGGGGATATTTGGGGCTCGCCGCTCAGAAGCGGAATACCCACTAAAAAAACCCTACCACGAGTTAATTGTATATTGCTGAGTAGGATCGTGCATTCATGTTTGCATGCTTTTAGTCGGGTCCCGCATGGCACCCCGGTTAGTATGTGAATGGCTACTTAGCTGGCATGCATTGCATGCGAGCGCGTCAAATGTTACTTGCTGGTATTGCCCATGGAACCTGAACAATACCAGTGGGTTATGTGCGTATGTTTCTTATGTTGGTAGTATATGATTAATAATGCCTAAGATCTAAAATGTGTGTTGTTGGCAGTGAGTGGCTGCGTGTCACATGACTTAGCTAGTAACCATACTGTAAATTCTCTTATTGTGAATTGTCAGGGGAATATGAGCATTCACAGTGATATTATGAAGCTACTAACCATTCTGTAAATTCTCTTATTGGGACTTTGTCAGGAGAATATGAGCATTCACTGTGATATTATGAAGCTACTAACCATTCTGTAAATTCTCTTAGTGGTACTTTGTCAGGGGAATATGAGCATTCACTGTGATATTATGAAGCTACTAACCATACTGTAAATTCTCTTATTGTGAATTGTCAGGAGAATATGAGCATTCACTGTGATATTATGAAGCTACTAACCATTCTGTAAATTCTCTTAGTGGGACTTTGTCAGGGGAATATGAGAATTCACTGTGATATTATGAAGCTACTAACCATACTGTAAATTCTCTTATTGTGAATTGTCAGGAGAATATGAGCATTCACAGTGATATTATGAAGCTACTAACCATTCTGTAAATTCTCTTAGTGGGACTTTGTCAGGGGAATATGAGTATTCACAGTGATATTATGAAGCTAGCAGCGAGTCTTTAGTGATGGTTGAAGCCGCAGGAAAATATGGATTTGACGACATAGCACTGGGGTTAGTAATGTTACACCTTAGGTATAGGAAATGTCGTAAAATGAAAGCCCTTATATTTATAACGTATTCAAAGGCTCTATCGTTTACTATTACATGTAATGTTTCTGTGTTATCCATATGTCACCCAAGGTCGCGGGTTCAAACCCGGCGGAGGGTGATTGAATTTTTCGGTCGTAAAAATCCTTGGCATTGCTTCCTGCGGAAAGGAAGTAAAACCGGTGGTCCCGTGTCGTAGGTTTACGGCACGTAAAAGAACCTCAAGCCTGATAAAGAGGCCTCTGAGCAAAATTACCTGTCTTTCACGCCCAATACAGAATGGGGCGCTAAGGATCACAGTAGTTAAAGAGCGTCCATAAATCAAAAACTGAATTTAATTTTAATCCATATATCACGGCACCGTAGCTGAGATGGAGATCGCTGGGCCGATAAGCTGTCGTTTCCGGCCGGCCGTGTAATATAAGAGCTCGTACAATACGAGAATAAGCTAGAGTGACTGTCTAATATATTCTAATGCTCTTTAGAGGTTATGTACTCACTCATGTCTCTAATGGAGATGCTGGAACTGCCTGCCTTCGTTTTTTTGCACATTTCTGGCACGTTCTTGTGAAATTACCTATTACTTTTCTTAGTTCTCTTTGAGAAATGGAATTGATGTCTTGGTGAACGTTAAGTTAGTCTCAAATGTGCGGATTCGCTTTGTACACATTATCCCTTAGTGATCACCTGGCATAACAGTCGCAGGCAATTGAATCAGGAGATCTTGAGGGTGATATGTTTTTGTTGATAACTCTATCGTCAAAAACTTGTCGAATTGCCTACAATGAAACATTGGCTGTAAGAACGGTTGCCGGATCCTGATGAAAAAATACAAAACTACGTTCCCTTTCGGTTAATTCAGCAAAATTGAATAACGTTGTGCGCTTATCTATTACTGTTAATTGTGCCCTCAAATAAATGGTTCCATTATTCTCTCAGCGGTAGCTGCGCACCATACTCCTACTTTCTCGTCAGGAAGAGATTCCTCGTGGAGCAGATTACGTTTCTCGGCACTCTAATGTCGGCAGTTTCGAGAACTTGCATGCCCAAGTAAATGGAACCACGCTTCGTCTGAAAGGCCATGAGATTAGGATAAATTTCTCCGGCATGCACATTTCTTAAAATGCGTTCACATTGTCTAACCCTACACACAGATCACTCGGATTAAGTTCTTGCAGCACTGTACATTTATAGGAATTTAACTCAAGTAGCTTCATAGCCCTTTGTACGGAACCGTAAGAAATTCCCGTTTGCTGAGAAAGACAGCTAAGGAATTTCTTAGGGGAATTTTCCAAGCACTAACCAATGTCATCAAGAGTTTCTTCTGTGAGCATTGTACGCCGGCTTCTTCGCCTTTTATTGAGAATGCTTCCCGTTTCACGAAATTTAATAATTAATATATGAGTGTCTTCGCACGACTTGGGACTCGAACTTCTGGGATATTCTTTTCAAATCATCTTCTGACAGCACGAGCGGATTTTGTACGCGCATACGAATCGTAAATAAACGCGCGATGTGAAGCAGAATAATTAGGCAAATTATTCGCCATTACTCTCACTTCACTTCAAGGGATCTCACTGAAAAACAGAAAAACTGCGTTGCGAGACCTTGAATAAATCAGTTATGCCTGCACAGCGCTCTCCTCCCACCTTACACGCGCACTGCCGTTATCAGCTGTTAGAAGTTTTGGATGACCCAGTAGTTCTAACTGTGTATTCCAAAATATGCAACCATTAAACAGTCATAGTAGTGAAGCAACTTTACATAATGTATTAAAAAGATGATGCAGGTTTTAATTGTTTTTTACTAATACGTTTATACAGCACAAATATTGAGAGAAATAGGTAACTTCTTTATGTTTGGCACTAAGAGTTTACAATTTATATATTCTATTTAGATTTTTGTCTGGATCTACCAGTTAGGTCACAATAGGTTCCATTATTCGGGATAATGTGCTGAATGGTATAAAATAGTTCATCGACTAAGTTATCGGCTTCATTGTAGTCCAGAACTCGAATCTGGAAAGACAAATAGCTCTGCAACCACACTAATCATCGGACTGCGATTAAATGTACTATACATGTATTGCATAAATATTATATATCATGAAGTTTTACATAAATTGAATTATTTAAAGCTATTGTTTACATAACCATCCTTATTCTGCTTAGTATGAAAGAAATGTTTTAATAAAAATCAGCATAGTATTCGTCATTTTTAATCTTTTTACTAAATCAGAACCCTCCGTGTAAGTGTTTGGAAGGCGGTCAATTTTTAATTCCAAGAATGGTTGAAATACTATTGGTATACACAAGGTGAGAGTAAAATAATTAAATTACGTTCAACGTGACATCCAATACACATAATACATCCGTTTTAAATTACTAATTCTGGCCGACATGAGCACGAAAGTTATGTTTTAAATGGCACAATCACAGTGAAAGCCTTAGAAGCCGTGTTCAAACAGATGGCCATTTACACTCTCCTTTACTTATCAACTCATCCCGTCAATGTTCTGATAATTTTGCATGTCTTGTATGGACTCGGACGGTAGAAACATATTCTCACTTGGTTACGCGTGGTTACACTGGCCTTAGTTACTGTACAGTTCAATAATGAAATTTTATCTGGAACTCTGCGCGCGGTATGGCTAGAACTCCTGTAGGAAACACAGTAGGAGTAGGAATGCATATCACGGAGGGGCCCCGAAACCGGGGCAGATCACCGCAAGTAAGCCAGAGTGGCCCTTTGTGTTTCTATAGTGACTCCTGGAAATTATGGATAAAGGGTAGGGCATCTAGATGTCCGCAAGCATGGACGGGCTCCCTAACGGTTCCAGATAGAACCATCCGGACGTCGACCAGACCTGCCGATAAGACCTGAGGCCCTCGGGGCCCCTAAGGCCCAGGGATGCCCCCAAAAAGCTCACCCTCAGAGGACCAACCAATGTCAAGGAAAAACCTTTCCAAAACGCAAATTCACTGCCCATCGCAACACACCGAACGCCGTCGCCTAGTTCTGCAACAGTGAAATAGATGACAGGAGATTTGCGGTAGATGAGGAAATACTTCAGCATTCGCCCTACTTACCTGGGAAAACCAGGAAAAAACCCACAGTCAGAGCGACCGGCTAGACGGTGATCGAACCCGGGTCGCGAACTTTGAATATTTCTGCACGTTCATCACACCGTTCTCAATTAACCCGAACACCTTATTTATTTACGTGGTGCATTCAGAAAGCCAAGTCTAATGAATAATATGCAGCAATATAACCATGTCGCCATCCTTAATCACTAAACGCTGGAGGTATAATGATGACCATTAATTTCCAGAAGAGGACCAGAATAAAATCTGACAACTCCAAAATCTGTGAACTTGCTTTGAAATGTCATTCACCAGCTCTGATATTATTTACCAACTTAGCTCTTCCAATCCTGCAGAACATTCCATAAAAGTTCAAAGGTGACGCTGATAAACGTTACCAAAATAAATCACACTGTTTTGATAATATTTCTTTACAAAGCAACATCTAGACCATTTTGAAGTTTATCTGCTAACTTTGTAATTGGGCCCAAAGTTCCGGATGACGGAGTCCCTGTTTCACGTTTCTCACACGTGCTTTTACGTGGAACCGGTCAGCCTAAGGGAGGTAAGCGATTACATGATAGCTACAAACAGCATATGACGTAAGAAACAACAGACCGGTTGCATAAGCTTGTATGTACACTTTAGAAATAAGAGACCAAATTAGGCAATTTTATCTTGTGAGGGTCGGTAAGTTCGTGTGGGACGTAGAACAATGCTATTAGTTATTTATGTGGTATCTGAGCGCATAACCAGGAATGGTGTCCTTGCGTCCCCGCTTGCGGTTCAAGGTCGGGTGACTGTGCACGTGACAACAAGGGGCAACTCCTGCCCATGCAGCATATCGCTAATATGTGTAACAGTCACACGAATGTATCCAGTAGTTCTTCAGCTTGCATGTGACAAAATGTGACAACTCCTGTCCATGCAGTATATGGCTAATATGTGTAACAGTCACACGACTGTATTCAGTAGTTCTTCAGCTTGCATGTGACAAAATGTGGCAACTCCTGTTCATGCAGCATATCGCTAATATGTGTAACAGTCACACGAATGTATCCAGTAGTTCTTCAGCTTGCATGTGACAAAATGTGGCAACTCCTGCCCATGCAGCATATCGCTAATATGTGTAACAGTCACACGACTGTATCCAGTAGTTCTTCAGCTTGCATGTGACAAAATGTGGCAACTCCTGTCCATGCAGTATATAGCTAATATGTGTAACAGTCACACGACTGTATCCAGTAGTTCTTCAGCTTGCATGTGACAAAATGTGGCAACTCCTGCCCATGCACCATATGGCTAATATGTGTAACAGTCACACGACTGTATCCAGTAGTTCTTCAGCTTGCATGTGACAAAATGTGGCAACTCCTGTCCATGCAGTATATGGCTAATATGTGTAACAGTCACACGACTGTATTTAATAGTTCTTCAGCTGTGACAAAATTTGCAAACTCCTGTCCATGTTGTATATAGCTAATGTCTGTAACAGTCACACGACTGTATCCAATAGCTCTACAGCTTGCATGTGACAAAAAGCGGGAACTTCTGTCCATGCTGTATATGGCTAATATGTGTAACAGTCACACGACTGTATTTAATAGTTCTTCAGCTGTGACAAAAATTGCAAACTCCTGTCCATGTTGTATATAGCTAATGTCTGTAACAGTCACACGACTGTATCCAATAGCTCTACAGCTTGCATGTGACAAAAAGCGGGAACTTCTGTCCATGCTGTATATGGCTAATATGTGTAACAGTCACACGACTGCATCCAATAGCTCTACAGCTTGCATGTGACAAAAAGCGGGAACTTCTGTCCATGCTGTATATGGCTAATATGTGTAACAGTCACACGACTGCATCCAATAGTTCTACAGCTTGCCTGTGACAAAAAGCGGGAACTTCTGTCCATGCTGTATATGGCTAATATGTGTAAGAGTCACACGACTGTATCCAGTAGTTCTACAGCTTGCATGTGACAAAAAGCGGGAACTTCTGTCCATGCTGTATATGGCTAATATGTGTAACTGTCACACGACTGCATCCAATAGTTCTACAGCTTGCATGTGACAAAAAGCGGGAACTTCTGTCCATGCTGTATATGGATAATATGTGTAACTGTCACACGACTGCATCCAATAGTTCTACAGCTTGCACGTGACAAAAAGTGGGAACTCCTGTCCATGCTGTATATGGCTAATATGTGTAACAGTCACACGACTGTATCCAGTAGTTCTACAGCCTGCATGTGACAAAAAGCGGGCACTTCTGTCCATGCTGTATATGGCTAATATGTGTAACAGTCACACGACTGCATCCAATAGTTCTACAGCTTGCACGTGACAAAAAGTGGGAACTCCTGTCCATGCAGTATATGGCTAATATGCGAAACAGTCACACGACTGCATCCAATAGCTCTACAGCTTGCACGTGACAAAAAGTGGGAACTCCTGTCCATGTAGTATAAGGCTAATATGTGTAACAGTCACACGACTGTATCCAATAGCTCTACAGCTTGCACGTGACAAAAAGTGGCAACTCCTGTCCATGTAGTATAAGGCTATTATGTGTAACAGTCACACGACTGCATCCAATAGCTCTACAGCTTGCACGTGACAAAAAGTGGGAACTCCTGTCCATGTAGTATAAGGCTAATATGTGTAACAGTCACACGACTGCATCCAATAGCTCTACAGCTTGCACGAGACAAAAAGTGGGAACTCCTGTCCATGCAGTATATTTCTAATATGTGTAACAGTCACACTTCTGTATCCAGTAGTTCCTCAGCTTGCATATGACAAAAAGCGGGAACACCTGACCATGTAGCATGTTGCTAATACGTGTAACAGTCACACGACTGTATTATCTAGTAGTTTCACAGCTTGCACAAGATAAGTGTAACTCCCGTCCATGCAGCATATGGCTAATATGCGAAACAGTCACACGACTGTATTATCTAGTAGTTTCACAGCTTGCACATGACAAGTGGAACTCCCGTCCATGCAGCATATGGTTAATGCGTGTAACAGTCACACGACTGTATTATCTAGTAGTTTCACAGCTTGCACATGACAAGTGGAACTCCCGTCCATGCAGCATATGGTTAATGCGTGTAACAGTCACACGACTGTATTATCTAGAAGTTTCACAGCTTGCACCTGACAAGTGGAACTCCCGTCCATGCAGCATATGGTTAATGCGTGTAACAGTCACACGACTGTATTATCTAGTAGTTTCACAGCTTGCACAAGATAAGTGGAACTCCCGTCCATGCAGCATATGGTTAATGCGTGTAACAGTCACACGACTGTATTATCTAGTAGTTTCACAGCTTGCACATGACAATTGGAACTCCCGTACATGCAGCATATGGTTAATGCGTGTAACAGTCACACGACTGTATTATCTAGTAGTTACACAGCTTGCACATGACAATTGGAACCACCGTCCATGCAGCATATGATTAATGCGTGTAACAGTCACACGACTGTATTAGCTAGAAGTTTCACAGCTTGCACATGACAAGTGGAACTCCCGTCCATGCAGCATATGGTTAATGCGTGTAACAGTCACACGACTGCAGCTAGTCCTTCCATTACTTACAAGTGACAAGATGGATCTCACAACATATATGATCTGCCCATGCAATATTGCTGGTACAGCGTGTAACAGCCACACCACTGCATCTAGCAGATGAACTGTACGTATCTGTTCTATAGCCTGCAGTTGAGGATGCCAATATAGAGATTACTCCATGATACGCAGGCTTTTGCGAAATCAGTGGATGTAACGTGTAAGAAAGCTTGTGTTTCTAGGCTTCAAGTTAGAAAATATTTTCCGACTGTCGCTATGCTTTATAGAACCCCATTTCATTTAAAAGCTGTTTTTTAATTATTCCGTTAACTTACAGATAGCTATTTTTCGCGGTAATCAGAGAACGCGAAATGTGCAAACGATTAACATGAAATAATACTATTAACTAAATACTACTACGACTAATTAAATTATGCAACAACATATTCTGTGTCGTATTCCATAGTGTAGTGGCTACTATGCTAGCCTCTAGTTCCCGAGGTCGCGGGTTCAAATCCGGCGGAGGGTGATGGATTGTTTCGGGCTTAAAAATCTCTATGATGACTTCCTTCAGAAGGAAAGTAAAGCCGATAGTCTCGTGTCGCAGATTTACGTAAAAGAACCTCAAGCCTGATAAAGGGGCCTCTGAGCAGAATTATCGGTCTTTCACGTCCAATGTAGAATGGCCTGCGAAGCACCACAGCAGTTACAGAGTGTCCATAAATAAAGAACTCAATTTTTGATATCTCTTACTTGGTTACCCACGACAATTGCATTTATTTTATAAATAGTGAGAAAAGCTCAAAGTGCAAAAGTATGGAATCTATTTCTGGTTTTGGAAACTGGCCAGTGAGAAATTCTCACATAAGCTTTGAAACCAATTGTTACTACCTAACGTGTATAACCGCCATATATGATTATTTTGGAATCATAAGTAGAATAAATAGAAGAGACCTAGCGTAGTTTTTGAGATTCTATGGGAAAGGATAGGGAAAACGGGTAAAGATGCGACGGTTCAACGAGGAAAATGCCTTTATATGGGAGAGATAGGGAAAACGAGGAGAGCGGCTACGTGGAGCATGAGTGAAGGAGGGAAATGCGTTTTATATGGGAGGGATAGTAAAACGGAGAGAGAGAGAGATGCTAGACTAAGCATGGGCAGAAGAATGGGAATACGCTTTATGTGTAGAGGTTGGGAATACTAGGAGAAGTGCTAGGCTAGATAGAGGTTGAGGAGTAGAGTATGCGTTTATATAGGAAATATAAGGAAAACGCGGAGAGATGATAGGCTAGACAGATACTGAAGGATGGGAATACGCTTTATATGTAGAGGTAGGGAATACAAGGAGAGATGCTAGGCTAGACAGAGGTTGAGGAGTAGAGTATGCGTTTATATAGGAAATATAAGGAAAATGTGGAGAGATGATAGGCTAGACAGATACTGAAGGATGGGAATACGCTTTATATGTAGAGGTAGGGAATACGAGGAGAGGTGCTAGACTAGAGTAGTAAGAGAGTAAGAGATTTGGATACATTTGCATAATAAAGATCCCCGCTAATTGATAATCCTTGTAATCCTATTGGCGGTGTAATCAGATATCACTTTCTTGCACACACCGCTCGCCCTTCCCCTCTTTGTGTTAGTCTGACATGCCGCTAATGGAGGTGTCATGTAGCTGTCGGATATCATTGACAAGAGTTTGATAACGACCGTCCATGTGAAACCCCTTGTTACACTCCACCCGCCCCACCTTCCTTTATGTCACTTACACCTAATGGATGTGTCATGTAGCTGTCAAATTTGATTGAAGAGGGTTGATAACAATCGTTCATGTATAAGATTACCTCGCTTCGAGCTCTTGCTACCTTCTAGGGCACTGAGTCGCGTGCCACCCCCCCCCCGTAAATCGATGGAAGAGGTTTAGGCCAAAAAGATAAGACCACCAATTAAAGTTTAATTGAGAGTAAGTGCAAACATGTGTGTTTACAAATATTCTGATACCATTTGGCAGTTTTTCCCGAAACAGGAAGTGCCCTCCTCCCTCTCCTTTGTGTGGGTGAAGTCTCCACCGCTAAAGTTCTAAATATCCGATCGCGTGGGCTAGATTGATTCATATAATTAAGTGTATATTCTCTATATGTATATTAAATTATCTGCTTAATGAGCTTAATTGAGGGAATAATTGATTACATGTGTAATGACATGACTAATAACACTTGTCTAATTCTGCTTTGAGGGAAATTATCAGACTTATAAGAATATTACACCTCTTAGATGAATTAAAAAATGCATGACCAAAAGACAGAGTAAGCGTAAATAGCTACCTCAAAAAATACGCAAGTCGATAACGTATTTAAAGAAGATATTTTCGGAAGCCCGAGCGTATAGTTCCACATTCGTCAGGCTCCTCACACGGACTCATAGGGGTGAAACTTGTATTGGAGAAGTGGAAACACAGGGCACTAACTCCCCACATGAACACGGTGTGTCACTAGTTGTACTTTTGCGGGAAAGGCGAATTTTCTGATTGGCTGTTTCAAGTTTGGAAGTTCGTAACGAACTAAATGGCAGGCGAAGAAGAAGGGGACCATCTTGGATTTTTATAGCTGAAAGTTTTCGTCCGATGTTTTTTCACCAGGAATAAAGCAGAGACGGTAATCATACATTTACGCTATTTCTGATTGAATGTATATGCTTTGTAATATTGGTATTTTCTATTAACTTCAGTGAAATGCGTAGAATGAGGTAGAAACCTTGGATAGGTTATTGTGTGTTGCAACATTTTTATATAACGAATTAATTTTCAGATACATTGAGCCGTCCAGACAGAGTGGAATATGCCTACGATTTACATTCCTTCCAGCGTTGTGGTTCGAGTCCCGAATGGTGACTTAGTATCTGAAGGTATGTTATTTAAGTTTGAGTAACATAAAATGATAATGCTGGATGAAAGGTTAAGATTTTAAGAGCTTCTTATGTTGAATTTTATATTGTCCTTATTTACCTTTCAGATATAGTGAGTCATCCAGACAGTGGAATATATGATTAATTTTCTTGTTTGCACTACATAATTGATGGGTGGAGATCACAGCCAAAATGGGTAAGGTAAAAATCAACCTTTAATGCAAAATAAGTAGCATGTTACAGTGCCAACCTTCAAACACGTAGATACAGATCATGCAAGTGATACTCGTGTTTAATTTAAAAATGTAGGATTATTGGTGGACTGACACTAATTGTAAGACAGTATGCCAATGGTACTATAATTCTTTTAAGATTTTCTAATACAGAAGGAAGAAAGATATTTGATATCATTCATATATATATATATATATTTCAGTAATTTGCTTGGTTTTGGGCATTTTATATAGCTGCCACTATGTCCTTTTTTGAACTGGGCATGGTTTATGACAATAGAAATTCTGGTAGCTTTTTTGACAATTAGTGTCATTGTAATCTGTTAGTACAAGTGCCCAAAGTAAATCTTCCAGTTGCCATGTTGATTGTTGGTTTTATATTTTTTAGTTCAGTATTGTCTGTAGTAGTACTTTTGGACCATTTGATCGGTTATTTATAGTGAACACTTTAACACACTTTAAGGATTTTAAACGCTTTTCATATACAACGCATTGCATCCGAGGTACTATGGGAGGTTAGTTTTATATATATATAAGCTTAGTTTTCTGAATTCACGGAAGGTTAGCATTAGTTGGTTTTTTATTATGAAAAGTGTTTAGAATTTCAGAATAAATAACATATCGAAGGATAATTCAAAAGATCCAGTTCATTGAACCTTCAATGAAAAGATGCATGGATCCTTTGCGTATACTGAATTTTGTTCAAGTAACAAAGTGGCGATGGTTTTACAATAAAAGTGTTATTTTCATTTAACACTTTATCAACCAAACACGAGCTCAGATTCCAATTTTCTCATTTAATTCCTGTTTCTTTACACTTTAGTTATTTATAGTGTGTTTCACTTCATTAGCTGACTAGTTAATTCACTCATATCAATATTTGCACATTTAAATTTATATGTGTTTTTTTAAAATGTAAGCAGGAAATGGCCTAGCCTCTCTTCACCCCAAAGCACTCTCATTATTTAAGCTGCTGGTTGCATAAAAATGCTGCTAGACACTAGCAATTACTAACTGATATTGTGGCGTATGCAGGCATTGTTAGTGCATACGTGTCCGTTGGTCGCTTGGATCGGGGATGACGTAAGAGTGGTGGGGGTAGAGCATAGATAGCGTCCCCCACGCTGCAGTAAGCGTGGCTTGGGTTGTTTTGGCTAGTCAGTCAGTGAGTAGGAGCGCACCGGACAGGTCGTCTTATTACGTACTCTCCATACAGGAATGTATGGCGTCCTCGACGCGTGGTCAAGGAGGTAATGTAACCCTTTCAGTAATACAACATGGTACCATCCAGGCCTTATCTGTTTCATTTACCATATTATAAATCTCCCTTCTTCCATTCTGAACCATGTAGGTATCCTTTTAGTAGTTATCCTATAATGTTTTTCATATTCAATTAGCTGCGTCCTTTGTCGTGATCTCGCCTTATTTAAATTTGTTAACTTCCTGGTACCTTATTAGCGAGTGTTCTACCCCATTGAGCGAGTTGTTTAGAGGTCACGACAATATGTTAAAACTCCTCTAGATATAGTAGCAATGGTGGACCTACTTTCCATTCCAAACTAGAGTGCCTCTCACTATAAACAAACTATTTGTATTATCCGTGCGAAAATTGTTCGCAATCCCTGCCCCCTTACAACTGCTTCTTCCTCTCACACATACTTGCTACATATTACAGCTGAACATTGTTTACGTCTATAAAAAGGTGCCCTGTGTGAAAATCATAATTAAAAATGCAACCTGAAGTAACAATTCATTTTATAAGCATGTGGAAAATGAACATTTTACTTATATTAATTGAACTCCTGAGGCAAAGGTGCAGTACCCTAATTCAAATCCTCCAAAGATGACTTAGCTGCCATATTGGAATCAGAACTATCCTCGAAGTTAATGACAAACTTATCCACAACACTGTTGCGTACAAAACAGATTCCCAAATTTTAGTCTCCTATTATGTCTGTTTATATTCCCTGCATGCTTTGGATACACATTATTGCTGAATTGCCTGTAAACTCAGATGTTAGTGTCGTAATATCTACTATTGCAAGTGTCAGGTGTTTTTATAATAGTGTGTTGAACACATTAAGTATTTCTTTTTTGCCACTTTTTAACGGTTTACCACTTTTGTGTTAAAACAGCTTATTCACACTACAGACATCTTCCTCTGTCATGACAACTCAAACTCTGATTGATAAAATCACAAGATTTGATCTGAGCTGAGTATATGAGTGCTAGCATATTATGAATGACTGTTCACTTATATTTCCTGTATTGTGCAAAGAGTTTATTTGGTACTCAGATAACACTCATGTGAATTCATTGCTGCATTTCTTATATAGGCAAAAGAATAGCAGTCATTCATAGAGTTGGTAATTAACAAACCGATACTCTTTGAGTGTTAGCGCAATAGCAGTTAGAATTAAGGAAATCTTATTTTGTAATCTCTTAACAGTTGTTATATATCCATTACCTTTAACAATGAGTTCTTAGGATAACCGCAATAAAATGTGTCACCTTTCCACTCCAATATTTCATGATACAATACATTTATAAAGGAACTATTTACATTGGCATAAGCGTAGTGCTTAATTTCATGACAAGCATAAGCATATGCTTTGGTTTACATCAGAAAGAACTCTGGTTTACAGTGGATAGTATGTAATGCAATCACAAGGTGTTTGTAGCCGCACATGTTTCCTTAATGTAAGCAATTTCACTTTTCAGAAACCTACTTTTAAGCGTAGTTTAAACATGTGTTTCTCTTTACTTCTAGGATATACACAAGGAAAGTTGTAGTTAAGTTGCGCCTATTTGTGTCCAGTGATGGTGCTTCAAGCCAGAGCACAGAGTTACAATGACATCAATAGTGTTAAATGGTGTGGTGAAACTGTTGCTAATGATATTTATTGCACTGCTAATAGCGATTTAGTGAATGACAAACAATAGCTACACTATTGCATATAATGTGTGCAGAAGTTTCTTTGTAGGAAATGGGATTATGTTATTCATGTTACGCAAATATGTCCAATTGTGTTGCACTATCTAGAGAGTAGAATAAAATAACAATGTCAAACATGTGTTATTCTTCCAATTTTCCTGTCAAAATCCACATCCTACTGTTGGTTGGTTGCAAGTTCAAGCAAAACATGGAGGCAGTTTAAGTGCAAAAGTTTTTACAATGAAGCATGCATAAGGAATTATTGCAAGGTACTTGATCTCATTCAGCCTCAAAAATTTAAATGTGACCATTATGTATTTTGGCACAGAAACATTCTGCAACCACTATTAACGCCAATATTATATAAAAGCAATGTATGTACCGACTATTGGATAATTTAAATAAAAAAGAGTTACACAAGAATAACCAGTTGTGTTTTTCATACTAGCCCAGCTGTTTGGTGTTCAGCTGATCATAATTATGTTCTAATATTGCATTCCTACAGATGACAATGACAAGTTATTTTATGTGAACTTTAATCGATTCCTTCAAAATGAAATTTGAATAACTCAAAGTGCAATCACGATTACTGAAGCTCACGTAATTAACTTTGTACGTCGTCAGTAGCGATACAGTATTAGAACATATGATCAGCTGAGCTAGATAGCTAGGCAGGTATGAAAAATACAGCTGTAGTAGCTACGAGTGACGTCATCGTCCGAGAGCGCGATTTTTCATAGTTTAGTTCCATCCCAGATCACTACTCACGCTGCAATCGCCTTCGTGTTTCCACCGTTTAACATTAGAGTTGCACTTCTAATACTTTGGTGTTCTGTGCACGGACTGAAGCACCTCAGATCTGCAGGCTGCTCGTATAACTACCCCCACCACATGGCCCATGGAGGGAACCGGATTCATGACAAAGACCATCCTGTCTCCTATGCACAGAGACAGTTAATTCCATTCCCCCTACCTCCGCTCATATCCTCCCCTCTGCCTGACTCTGTTGGGGCTACAACTGTACACTTTGCTTGACCGCTTCATGCATGAGCTAAAGGTGGAAGCCTCGCCATGATCCGTCTTTTAACGCGCGCTTGACATGATTTTAAAGAATTTAAAAAGGAAATGTATGTTTGTCTACAATACCTGAACGAACAGATGTATACAGGTTTAGACAGAGACCTTTGACTACCTTTAAACCGAGGGTTATAATACATTACCTTTAATAAAGGTAGCCTTAAAATACAATATGACAATCTTTAGACATGCCAACAAGGGTATGCTTTCGATTTTCTACAAAAGCAAACAAAAAGCAAGTCCTATCAAATACAGGAATTGTTTGCAAGCACTACAATAGCCTCCGTGGCATTTCCCAAAAAAACAAATGGTCTCTCCCCGAGATTCGATACCCAGCTACAACATAGAGTGTTTGTGGAAGAAAAAATATGTATTACACTCGCATGACTTTTCCACAAACGCTTATTCCTAGGTTCACAACATTAAAACGATTTCTCATTTGAGAAAATATATAAGCATTGCAAAAACTGTAAATAACATGGATCTGCGGACTTTAAAATATTCGGACACTCAGGGTAAAATACACGAGCTTTCAAAACAGGCATTTTCTCTGAGAAAACGTATAACTATTGCAAAATATTTACATTATAGATCTGGAGACTTTAAAACATGCGGACCCACGAGGTAAAGTACGAAGGCTTTCAAAACAGCCATTTCCTCTGAGAAAGTATATAAGTATTACAAAAATGTAAAATAATATGGATCTGGGGACTTTGTAACATGCAGACACTGGGTAAAATACACCGGCCTTCAAAACAGGCAATTGTATTGCAAATATGTAAATGGCATGGATCTGGGGACCTTAAAACGTGCGAACACACGAGGTAAAATACAGGGGACTTCCAAACAGGCATTTCCTCTTAAAAATATATAGGTATTGCAAATATGTAAGTAACACGGATCTGGAGACTTTAAAACATGCGGACACCTGATGTAAAATACAGAGGACTTCAAAACAAGCATTTCTTCTGAGAAAATATATAAGTACTGCAACAATGTAAATAACGTGGATCTGGCGACTTATAAACATGCGGACGCTCGAACAAAAAGTAAAGGAGCCTTCAAAACAGGCATTTCCTCTGAGAAGGTATATAAGTATTGCAAAAATGTAAATAACATGGTTTTGGAAGTGTAGCAGCTTTATCACTTAATCATTGCTTCATTAGATAAGGACTGTAGGGTAGACGTCTCTCCCCTTTGCCTAGGCATAAGACTAGCGCTAGGATTTGCACCTAATGGCAGGGTTAGCGCTTCCCCTTACATCCTCTTCTTCTTTCTTCACTAGGTGTCTGCCTTTAATTGTTTTTATCATCGAGCCTTGAATATCTAGTGCATATATGTTATGCCGTAGTCCAACAAAGCGTAAGATGATTTTGCTATTAGCCTCCTCTTTAAATTTTCGTAGCACCTTTTTGTTCTGAGTAGAGTGGTATATATGGTTGACAGGGTATCAGCTGTATACAGATGCTCAAGAAAACGTACCTTGTCCTGGTACACATCTTCAGTTGTCACACGATGAATGAATGAATTAGTGTCCATATACATAAGCTTCAGGTTTTCAGCCCCATTTATGGCAACAACACACCATAATGATAGTGATGCATTAATGCCTTGGATATGTCCAACACATTCATACCAATTTATATAGGCTTGTTGAATACAATCTGTCGAGAGGCCATATGTACAGCAGCTAGATTAGCAGCATATATTGTCGTATCGATAACCGTAAGCTTGGCAATCAACTTTTCCAGTGTCTTCGCATTGGTAACCAGTCCTATATCCATACGATTACGTAGGTTATCCATAGTTTTTCCAAACATGGCGTTGTTAAAGAGTTTGCAGAGGTCCTTTTCGAAATCATTTTCTGCCTGTTGTCGTAGCCTGTTGTTTAATTTCACATAAGGTTTTAACCACTAAGACTGCCGGAATTGTAGCACACGATGGATTTTATTCAAACGTAATCCATGATTAAGAGCTTACTTCAAAGTCATGTAATGTACTACATACTTCTTTCGAGATCCAAGATGAGGTATCAGTTTCTTTGTAGATGATTCCTTGGCCTTCATACACTCAGGCAGGAAAGGTAGATCGTTTTGTAGATCGTGAAGTTCTGCAGGATACTCAATGTCAACTTCTAATATGTATCCATGAGGATCATCTTGTAGTCATCCTAAGTCGATTCCTTCAGGTGACACACACTCAATCCACCATAAGCGAGGACGTGGCACATTGTCCAACCATATTGGTTATTGACGTCCTCGTATGTAATAAATTGAGTTGGTCACGACGGATCATACTTATCCATGTAGATGTTGCATGCTTCGTCATACCGGTGGGAAACTTGACACAAACCTCCTCTTATACAGGATTCTATCATGAGTAATTGATCATGATCGTCTAACAATTCCAGCTGTATTCCACTATACAGTAACATGGCATCCCATGTAAGTCCTGGAGAGGTGAAATAATGAGCGGGGTCGACTTTGTGTGTTTTGAGGGTTTGATTTCTAAATGCCTCAAAGACATCAGCTAGAAGAAGTACATCTGAGGTTAAGTAGAGGTCGCTGTACTCGCCCAGGTTTCTCACATTAAACAGTTCCCATTCATTTCTAGCATGATTGTAGTCAGCACCACCAATTTATTCTTCATTTAACCTATTGTAGAAGGAGTCCTTAGGTGGCAAGCAGGTTTCGTTCAAAACATCCCATGAAGTGACGTAATCATAGAGAAATACACTTTTTCGAGTCCTCAACTTCAACTTGTCATCTCCGAAGTTCTACAGTGTTTCGCGATACGTTGTTTGATTTTTCACCAGCTTATCCAAGCTTGTAATGAGGAACTGAAAGCTATCCACAAATGGAAGCTTTATATCTCCTACATACTTGGAGAATGAAATATAGCTTTCTTCAGAGCTAGGAATTACTTCCAAGCGTTCACTTTACATCCCAGCTTCTTAACAGTGAAGTGCGAGTCATACCCACTGAGGTTGTGCATGAAGACGGAAATATATTTAGGTATTTTGCACGCTAAATTACATTACAATGACTTCCACGATATTCACCACTGATATGATCATGATCGCGTACTTTATAGTTCTCTTCAGTAAAGGTTTTTCCATACAAGTAGCATACCGTAGAGGAGTGGAAATACTTCTGGTGTTGATCTGTAAGTTTCACACACATGGCAGATTTGTATATATTATCAATGTTCTTTGCAAGGGATAACAGAAATTCCATAAACTGCTGAGCAGCATCAGCACCACGATATACATAGGGATGCTTAGGAAGACCAGTTTCCAGATGTTCAACACATTGAGTAGGTTTCACGTAAACACAGAACCTCATAGGTACATGTTGCTAATAAGCAGTTGTATATGAAGCTTCAGGATTGGGTATACACATATGACATGGAGCGAGGATGCTTTCAAAGTCTGCATAGATGACGTAAGTTAGTTTCAACATCCTTTCAAATTTTTTTAAATTGTACAATTGATTTCTCCTTGGTAGGCATAACTACCCTTGCAACACCATGTTGATTACAGATTGATGCATGTTCTTGTAGCTTTTCCAGTCCATTTCGTCCATATCGACCATCAGAATGTGTGAAACAACGATTACAGGTATAAACATGTCCATTACATTTAGTTCTCTGACCTCGAACAAGTTTTTCGCAAATTCTTTGTATATACGTAATGATGTTTTCCACAACTGCCACTCAATAGTAGGTGTTCAGGTAGTTCAGTCTCAGCAAACTTTAGGGGATACATTTCGTGCTTCTTATCCAGTCCGAAGACGATGATAGACATACTGTTAAGCTTCTCAAACTTAGATATTCGAGAAAGCGGAGTTGGGTAAGAAACGCAGCTGAAGTCGTATTTATTTTGACGTTGCTCGTATTTGCTGGCACGCTGTGCATCCTTCTCAACATATGTAGCTAATACAGAATATATGGTGCATTTCTTGTCGGTATAGTTCTGGATGCTTATGCAGGCTTTTCTTGATTCAACAGATGGCGGTAGTGGTGTGTAGCTACTTCCTCGTAACGGGTTATACTTGTTAGTACGAAGTCGAACCCCTTCCACAGCAAGCAGGGCCCAGTTGTTGCCCTTAAGCTGTGATTCCGCCATTTCATTAACCAATTTCTTGAATTTCTTTTCCAGCATAGAGTCCAGATCCGTTTCTAGAAAAACAGGTTGATTCCGTGTTTTCAATGTTTTGTCGCAGGTTTCTCCGATACTGTTAACAAATCGACACTCATCTAGCAGATTAATTTTCACACTGTTGTGAATACCAAGCTCTTTATGTACAGCCAGGATTATCCGCTGTTTTGCCTCATGCAGGTACACGTTTAGAACCTTAGATGATTTACATAGTATAAAATACGATTTCAAGCGTCCATCGAATAAAGTTTCATATTCGTTCATGTCACAGTCCTCCATTGTAGATAATAAATGCTGTTTAGTAGGTTCTAATCTACTTTTCTTCTCAGGTATGCTTATTTCGCGTAAACCTTCGTGTCACTGACGCTTATAACTGCCATTGAAGGTTATGCTACAATGTTTACACTTGAAGAATTGCTGGCACCTCATCTCATGTCTTCTCTTATCATAACCTCGTAGAAATTTCTTTCCACATTTACTGCAAGAATATCCTGATGCACTACGAATGATATCCTTATGTGCGGAGCTATTGAGTTTTTCACTTGATGTAATAACTAATTAATCCTTCTAAAAGGAAATAAAGTCCTCTTCACCTTGGTAGCACCTTAGAAAGCCGATTAGTTTCTCGGAGAACAACGATGTTGACACCTCGAGAATAGTTAGCAGAATGAAGTCCAATGCCGGAGGTCACCCTATTTATAGAGCAGGCACGAACCTTTTTATATCAATTATATACTGAATTTTAATACTAAAACGGTGGTTAAGCGTCTAAACTCTTATATTTCAATACGTGTTTACACAGGTGTTCGGGTATGTCCGTAGGTCTTCGTGCTTGTTCGCGTGTTTAGACGCGTTCAGAGATGTTTATGCGCGATTTTACGCATTCGTGGGACTTCGTATAGCTTCGTGTGCTTAGACGAAGTTTTAGAATTTGTTGAGCATGTATATCTATGTGTTGGGGTGTGTCCGTAGCTCTTCAGGCAGAATCGGGCGCTTGGAGAAAGTGTACGTGTACATCTATGTGTTCGGAGGTGTTCGTAGGTCTTCATACAGGTTAGAGTGCTTAGAGTGAGTGTTTGAGATATTGTGAGGTTGTACGTATGTGTTCGGAGATGATCGTAGGTCTTCGTACAGGTGCGGGTGCTTGGAGAGGTGTTCGGTGTTATTTATGTCTGCTTATGTACGATTGCGTGTTTGTGGGCGCTCACGCATGTGAAGGAACGCCTAATTATGGAGGAGACAAGAGCTGCCTAGAGAGGACGATGAACGATCCGTCAACCATGCAAGGGACAAGTATACTTTGAGCAAGCATTCGCCATACGCCATGAAACCTAGAAGCAAACGTGAAAGATGCTAATGAAATAGAATGAAAGGGAAATTATAGAATGGAAACCGTGGTAGATGAGAAACTACTAGCATTCATCTGCCGACCAGCGAAAACCACGAGAAACCCAAGGTCAGAGCGGGCGCTCGACGGGAATGGAACCTACGACCTCCCGAATGCGAGCCTCATATATTACCGCGGAGTAATTTTATCAAAACATGGTTTCAACACCTTTTACGCGGTTTAAATAAGATTATCAAGGATCATACATTTAATTCAACTCTAAACCATACCGTAAAAACCGGGGTTGCCGTATACCACTCATGGTAATGCTCTACCTGCACCATATGACGTCACACCCGGAGACAGGTTGCCTAACCCCGTCTGACATGCTTAAACACGTCTCATTACTACCTGTATATGTTCGCTCCGTACGTATTAACTTCTACCATATGACGTCACACTTAGGGACAAGATGTCTGTGACGTGACACCTAGAGAATAGAATGTACGATTCTATCGTACATGTTTAAAATCATCTCGTAACTAGCTGTATATGCTGTCACACCAAAAGAGAAGCATTCTCGTACGATCATTCCGACAGATTGGTAAACACACGACTTCCACTGTATTCTGATTCCTCACCCGCAGGAGACTCAAGTGTAGGACAGAGAACCAATTCAGTATAACATCTTCCTCGATGCATCTTATGTCTTGACAACGAGCGATTCTTTAAAATCTGACCACATATACAGCATTTAATGACTCGTTTTCCTCCATTTGTAATGTATGAAAAATTTATTTTCTCATACTTTGGTGGCACCGATTTTCTCCCACAATTGCTCATGCTAAAACTGTAAAACAAATTAAATTAATACATGAATGCTAACGCTCGAAGGAATTAAAAGAAAATGAATTAATGAATTGATAATACCTAATTACGTATATATCTTGAATGAGGGTGACGGAGGCGAACATCGGCATATGCATAGCAGGGGAAAGGGATGCTCTATGGAAACATTCGACATCCAGACGAATTGGTCTCGGGGTCCGTAAACGATAAGTTGGTCGGAACAGGTTCCAGATTTAAATCTTTAAAGTGGGGACCCTGTCCTTTGCCTGTCATGTTTTTCTGGTACGTCCTAACCACGTAACATCGCGTAACACCACGTGGCATCACGTAACATAACCACGTTACATGACGTAACCAGAATCGTAACCATCAAACTTAACCAGCAGACGGAGGCGGCGAGCAGACCTGTTTTTTCCACCTTAGAGACCCTGGATTTTCCAACCAGAATCTAAATAATATATCCTAGAGTATAGGAGGAGAATTAAGGAAGTCATTGAAAGACCGGCATTCGAACTAAGAATAACCGACTGACAATTATGTACGGTATTAATTGTACGCCATAGGAGCTATCCATCATGCTTTGACCCACTCCTCTATCTTCCTTAGTTTCTGAGCTAATTGAGTTTTACAAATTAAGGATCTACGCCAGGACGACAGGTACCGAAATATACATTCAGAAGACTAAATAATATAATTTAGCCTGCAAAACACCTAAATATATTCCCGTCTTCATGCACAACCTCAGTGGGTATGACACGCACCTCGTTGTTAAGGAGCTGGGATGTACAAGTGAACGCGTGGAAGTAAATCTTAGCTCTGAAGAAAGCTATATATCATTTTCAAAATATGTAGGAGATATAAAGCTTCGGTTTGTGGATAGCTTTCAGTTCCTCAGTACAAGCTTGGATAAGCTGGTGAAAATCCGACGGCGTATCCTGAAACACTGAAGCACTTCGGAGAAGACAAGTTGAAGTTGATGACTCGTAAGGGAGTATTCCCCAATGATTACGTCACTTCATGAGATGTTTTGAACGAAACCTGCTTGCCACCTAAGGACTCCTTCTACAATAGGTTAAATGAAGAATAAATTGGTGGTGCTGACTACAATCATGCTAGAAATGAATGGGAACTGTTTAATGTGAGAAACCTGGGCGAGTACAGCGACCTTTACTTAACCTCAGATGTACTTCCTCCAGCTGATGTCTTTGAGGCATTTAGAAATCAAACCCTCAAAACACACCAAGTCGACCCTGCTCATTCTTTCGCCTTTCTAGAACCTACATGGGATGCCAGGTTACTGTATACTGGAATTCAGCTGGAATTGTTAGACGATCATGATCAATTACTCATAATAGAATCCGGTATAAGAGGAGGTTTGTGTTAAGTTTCCCACCGGTATGCCGAAGCAAACAACATCTACCTGGATAAGTATGATTCGTCGAGACCAACCCAATTTATTACATACGAGAGTGCAATAACCAATATGGTTGGGAAATGAGCCACGTCCTCGCTTATGGTGGAATTGAGTGGGTGTCACCTGAAGGAATCGACTTAGGATGACTACAAGATGATCCTCATGGATACATATTAGAAGTTGACATTGAGTATCCTGCAGAACTTCACGATCTACAAAACTATCTACCTTTCCTGTCTGAGTGTATGAAGGCCAAGGAATCATCTACAAAGAAACTGATACCTCATCCTGGATCCCGAAAGAAGTACTGATAGACCACGAGAAGAAGGCAAGCGAGAGGAATGTGTAACATCAACACTTTCCTGTGTCCGTATCATATTTACGCTCGCCGTGTGGATACGATAAGCATTTTAGGAGGTTATAAACTACACAGGGTTGTCAAGTACCCATACATGGCTAGAAGTCCGTCAGCGGTCGTGCAAGATCCAAGTCTGAGAAGTCCTCATTTTTGCTGCTGTCGCTGTCGCTCTCCGAATCATCATCGCTAGACTCCAGGCCTCCAACGGATATAATAAAATTGTCTATTGCATCGTCCACCAGCCCATCCTTTTGCCTGAACTCATTCTCGAGTTTTTTAACGTGCCTGACATAACCCACCCCATCAGCTGATGTAATAGAGTTCACTGCACTTTCACACACTTGCTGTAGATTTCTTAAAGATAGATCTCCAGTTACATTACGCTCTCTTACATGTCGCTTTATTGCTGCCTATTCCAGTTCTATAGCGCTCAGCTCGCACATATAAGGAGGTAACCTAAGAACTGTATGCCCATGCCTTTCTATTACTTTGTCGATATGGTATACTTTTTCTTTTGGCTTATGCATTTGAATTAAATCAAACAAGTTGGCCCTTCCGCATTGCAGCAGAACATGGAATATTGTTGTTCTCCAACCACTGTATCATTTCCTGCTTTACAGCGTACTTTGATGGAGGCTTATTTGCTTGTACGCTGTGGTATGAAGCATTATGAAGCACGATGACGCTGTTGGAAGGTATGTTAGGTAAAAGTTTCTCCTCCAACCATTTCTGGAAATTTACTCCATTCATTTGACCATGATAATCCCCGCAAGCAAGTCCAGCTTTGAATATCAGAGAGGCTCCGGGTATGAAACCTTCATTGCTGCCTGCATTTACAAGAATCAGGCGGTTCGAAGAGCTGGTGTTTGTCGTTATGCCATAGACATCATCACTCTGCCAGCATTTTCCAAACGTCAAGTTATTGTCTACCCAGGACTCATCAATGTAAATGATATTTCTCGCAGCATTTCTATATGCATTTATAGTTCTTAGATATCTAGCTCTCCAGTTAACTATGCCTGGACGTTCAATAAGTAATTTTCTCTTGCTTCCACATCGTTTCCATTTGTAGCCCATACTGCGCAACAGCTTCCGTAGAGTTTCTCTTCCCCATGGAAAATGTACAGTTTCTCTAATTGCTACAAGTAATTTGGGAACAGTAGGCACTGTTTTTCTAACCAAACAAAAATCTCGAATTAAGTTTTTAATTACTGTTCTATCAAAGTCATCACAATGAAATTTAAATTCCTCGGCACACGGTCTCTTTTTCCCCGGAGTATGCAATAGTTTTTCACCAGCTGTAACACCTTCTTTCCTTATTCTTGATACAGTGCGTTCCGATATCCCACAATAATTTCTTACTCGTGAATTACTTTGTGAAATTACACATGTCAATTGTCCTGATTTAGCTTCTTCGTCACACACTTCAATCACTTTTATTATTACTCCCCTTGATTCACTGTGGATAGTTTGTCCCTTCTTTCTAATTCCAGCCATATGTAAATAATAAAGAAAGAATAAAAGTAGCAAAAATTATATAAGTTGTAGTATTATAGTATATACGTAACGCGTGTTACCAGCAAGAGCCAATGCGTTAACACCTATTACGGCGGTTACTGTTCTACTAGTATCAGATCTGGCAGCATGGGTGGTTCATTTGCACACATAAACACATTTCGTAGTAAACGTAGTAAACAATCGACGTACGTGAGCAGATAAACAGTTACAGAACCCCGCTTGCCCCTCAGGCCCCGCTCGCCTTCTTCTCGTTGTCCAACAGTATGTAGTACATTACATGACTTTGAAGCAAGCTCTTAATCATGGATTACGTTTGAGTAAAGTCCATCGTGTGCTACAATTCCGCCAATCTCAGTGGTTAAAACGTTATGTGAAATTTAAAAACACGCTACGACAAAAGGCAGGAAATGATTTCGAGAAGGACCTCTACAAACTCTTTAACAACGCCATGTTTGGAAAAACTATGCATAACCTACGTAATCGTATGGATATAGGAATGGTTATAAATGAGAAGGCACAGGGAAAGTTGATTGCCAAGCCTACGTTTATCGACAGGATAATATATGCTTCTAATCAAGCTGCTGTACATATGACATCTCGACAGATTGTATTCTACAAGCCCATATACTTTGGTATGCGTGTGTTGGATATCTCCAAGACATTAAAGTGTCACTATTATTATGATGTGTTGTTGCCATATATGGGGCTGAAAACTTGAAGCTTGTGTATATGGGCACTGATTCATTCATCGTGTGACAACTGAAGATGTGTACCAGGACAAGCTACATTTTCTTGAGCATCTGGATACAGCTGATTATCTGTCAACCATATATGCCAGTCTACTTAGAACAAAAAGATGCTGGGAAAATGTATTTTTTTTACTTATCGATTCTCTTTAACTACTATGGTCCTCAGCGTCCTATTCTATATTGGTCGTGAAAGACCGTAATTGTTCTCAGAGGCCTCTTTATCAGGCTTGAGGTTCTTTTACGTGCCGTGAATCTACGACACGGGATCACCGGCTTTACTTCCCTTCCGAAGGAAGCCATGCTAATAATGTTTACGCCGGAAAAAATCCATCACCCTCCACCGGGTTTGAACCTGCGACCTTGGGAACTAGAGGATAGCACGTCCACGGAGGATGACTGGGAAAATTTAAAGATGAGGTTAATAGCAAAATCATCTTACGCTTTGTTGGACTACGGCATAAGATGTATGCACTAGATATTCAAGGTTCGATTATAAAAAACATTAAAGGCATAAAACGCAGTGCTATTAAGCAGTATATTACATTTGACAGATATACATACTGTCTAAAACCCCGTGAAATCATCAGAACGCCCATGAATATGATCCTATCAGTTTGCATGCTGTTACCACCATGCAAGTGAGTAAAATCGCATTGACTCCTTTTGATGATAAAAGAGTTATTGCCGAGGATGGAATAACTACATATGCGTATGGACATTATCGTATTACAAACAGTGCCTAAAAGAATGTAACCCGGATATCAAGATGAATATTTTCTCTGCGAGTCTATAATCTTAAAAATATGGAAGTTTACCTATGTGCAGTGTATGCACTTAGCAGACACCTGGTGAAGAAGGAAGATGTAAGGGGAGGCGTTAACTCGGCCATTAGGAGCAAATCCTAGTGTTATCTCAAGCCTAGATAAAGGGGAGAGACGTCTGCCCTTACAATCCTTATCTAATGAAGCAATGATTGAGTGATAAAGCTGATACACTTACGGATCCATGTTATTTACATTTTCGCAATACTTATATATTTTCTTAGAGAAAATGCCTATTTTGAAGGCTCCTATATATTTCACCTCGAGTGTCCGCATGTTTTATAGTCCCCAGATCCTTGTTATTTACATATTTGCAATACTTATATACTTTCTCAGAGGAAATGCCTGTTTTGAAGGCCCCTGTATTTTTACCTCGGGTGTCCCCATGTTTTAAATTCGCCAGATCCACGTTTATTTACATTGTTTCAATACATATTTTTTTCACAGAGGAAATGCTTGTTTTGAAGTTCGCTGTCTTTAACCTTCTGCGTCCGCATGTTCTAAAGTCGCCAGATCCACGTTATTTACATTGTTACAATACTTATATAGTTTCTAAGAGGATATTCCTGTTTTGAAGTCCCCTGTAGTTTACCTTGTGTGACCGCATGTATTAAAGTCCCCAGATCCATATTATATACATATTCGCAATACTTATATGTTTTCTAAGAGGAAATGCGTGATTTGAAGGCTCCTGAATTTTACCGAGTGTTTGCATGTTTTAAAGTCCCCAGATCCATGTTATTTTACATTTTTGTAATACGTATATATTTTCTCAGAGGAAATGCCTATTTTGAAAGCCTTCGTACGTTACCTCGAGTGTCCGCATGTTTTAAAGTCCCCAGATCCATGTTATTTACATTTTTGCAATACTTATATATTTTCTCAGAGGAAATGCCTGTTTTGAGAGCTCCTGTATTTTACCCTAAGTGTCCGAATTTTTAAGGCCCCCAGTTCCATGTTACTTACATGTTTGCAATACTTATATTTTTAAATGAGAAATGTTTTATGTTGTGAACCTAGGAATAAGCGTTTGTGGAAAAAGTCATGTGAGTGTAATACATTATGTTTTTCTTCCACAAATACTCGGTGCTGTAGCCGGGTATCGAACCTCGGAGAGAGACACCACCCGTTTTCTCGGAAAGGCCACGGAGGTTATTGTAGCGCTTGCAAACAATTCCTGTATTTGGAAGGACTTGCTTTTTGCTTGCTTTTGTAGAAAATTGAAAGTATATCCTTGTTGTTGTTGTCATGTCTAAAGATTGTCATATTTCATTTTAAGGCTGTCTTTGTTAAAGATAATATCTGGTAACCCTCGGTTTAAAGGTAGCCAAATGTCTTTGTCTAAACCTGTATACACCTGTTCGATTAGGTATTATAGACAAACATACATCTCCTTTTTAAATTCTTTAAAAGCATGTCAAGCGCGCGTTAAAGACACATCATGGCGGGACTTCCAGCTTTATCTCATGCATGATGCGGTCAAGAAAAGTGTACAGTCGTAGCCGTGGGGACGGGCGGAGTGAAACAAGGGGTTTCACATGGACGTTCGTTATCAAACCCTTGTCAATGATATCTGACAGCTACATGATACCTCCATTAGCGGCATGTCAGAGTAACACAAAGAGGGGCGGGGCGGGCGGTGTGTGCAAGAAAGTGATATCTGATTACACCATCAGTAGGATTACAAGCATTATCAATTAGCGGGGGTCTTTATTATGCAAATGTATCCAAATCTCGTATTTTCTTACTACCCTAGTCTAGCACCTCTCCTCGTATTCCCTACCTCTACATATAAAGCGTATTCCCATCCTTCAGTATCTGTCTAGCCTATCATCTCTCCACGTTTTCCTTATATTTGCCATATAAACGCATACTCTACTCCTCAACCACTGTCTAGCCTAGCACTTCTACTCGTATTCCCTACCTCTGCATATAAAGCGTATTCCCATCCTTCTGCCCATGCTTAGCCTAGCATCTCTCTCTCCGTTTTACTATCCCTGCCATATAAAACGCATTTCCTTCCTTCACCCATGCTCCATGTAGCCGCTCTCCTCGTTTTCCCTATCTCTCCCATATAAAAGCATTTTCCTCGTTGAACCGTCGCATCTCTCCCCATTTCCCTATCCTTTCCCATATAAACGCATTTCTGCGCCAGGTCTCGTCTATTTTTTCTACTGTCATATATTGAAACCAATACTTGTTTTTGTTCCCGTGTTGTCCCGAAACGCTTGACAGCTGCTTCTAAATTACATATAACATTTTCGGGTTCGTTAGAATGTGTCTGAACCATGGGATGAAATAGCACCATTTTAAGTAGGAGAATAATAGCCTTCAAATATAAGTGAATCGAATAAAGAAATGAAAATATAAAATAAAAATTTGGAACTCCTTGCTGTTGACTTGTACAACGCAGACAACTCCGTGGCTGTAGGAACAGAAGAATATTTTCTGTGATTAATTGTTAGTCACAGATGAATTCTGTCAAACACTTAAAAAATCAAATTCTTGTTAATTCAAAACGTACGTATATCGAAAGTTTAGCTTCAATTACTCGTTACGCTATAGACCTAACAGTTTCATATAAATGACCACGAGGGCATAATCAGTAAGTTTCAAAATGACTTTCTTATACTTTAGCACGTTAAACCAGTTCTACATCTGCAGCTTGTAGCCAATTCTGTCACATTTTCGGAAAGAATAAATTTTAAAATGTGTTACGTAGTTTTATTATACTTTCTACATTCCTCAAAATACAATGTAATTAATTTTAATGTTGAAAATAAATGGTGATAAAATTAAATTTAAGCTTTACCGTCAGAGCTCAGTCGATTGTGAAGATAAAACCGGGAGATATGAAAAAGGCAGAACATAACACAAAAAAGAGGAACGCAAACAAGCTTTTAAATTAAAAATACATATTTTGCATAAAAGTTGCCTCCATCAGCAGAAAATCTGTGCATTTGCGTCTCATGTGTATAGTAAACTATCAACGGTAAAATGTTGGGCGAATAACTTAACCAATAATCAGCGTCGTTAAAGTGGAAGGAATGAGAAGCCTATAATCATAGTCTTCAGATTTCTAGTTTACACAGGGCTTTTGCATATAATACAAGGCCTTTGCGTATGATTACAGAGGTTATAATTTGACACACAAATCGAGAGGAGACACTACTAACTATAAATCCTGTTTTTTGTTTGTTTGTTTTTTTCCCTTCCTCAACGGACTAATTAAAGTTACATCCAAACACCTAAAATAAAAATTAAATTGAGCTTTATTTATGGACGCTCTTTAACTATACGGTCCTTAGCGTCCCATTCTAACTATATTGGGCGTAAAAGACCGTAAGTTTTGCTCAGAGACCTCTATCAGGCTTGAGGTTCTTTAACGTGTCGTAAATCTATGACACGGGACATCGAAGCACCTATGTTTGATATATAGACAGGGTGGAGGCGATTAGTTTAAGAAACAGCCAACCAAAGTATTCAAGTACAAATATCGGTCTAATTTGTGGAATGTCTGTGGCAAGTACCATTGTCGCAGTGTGTGGAAGATGTGCCTTTCCACTCTAAACTCTGAAGTGAGGGATTCAGACTTGAACAAACAGGGATCCACCACAAGCTCTCTGTATATCGTTTGCATTTCGCATAACTGGGCGTAATTGAGAATTTACGTAATACCTGTGTTTTACAGGTTAAACTTAAAACTTCATGTATGTTTCAAGCAAACAAACTGTTATGTTCCTAGCGATGACGTGTTCTATCAGGGTAGCCATAATCGCACTCAACTTCCCTTCTGAAAATGATCACTTCAAAACCCAAAAGACTTTTAGCGAAGACTTATTTGACTAAATAAATAAAGGAAATCTATAATCTTTTTATGAATAATTTTAATATATAAGTTCATTATCTAGTAGAAAACATCGATTTTCACTGTTTAATGACTAGGAACAGCTGAAATTCAAATACTGATATAGATAACGTAGAATAGTCCATGTACTTCGACATACAGAAGATAGGCAAATTGTCCTCAATCTACTGTGTTCTTGAAAGCATCACGACTCTGTGATGCGGGGGTAACGTTTCTGCTTCACATTCAAGAGATCCCTAGTTCTAATCTCGTTTAGAGTGAGAAACATCGATAAGGTTTTCCCTTATCCTCAAAATACGAATTTCGCGTAACTGGACCCCGAGGTTATTTGCGCATCATTTCGTTCGCTCACCATCCGACATGTTCTACCCGGTTAAAGGAAGTTATATAAAAATCCATCTACACAGGTGCAGGGATTCGAACATGTGGTATCCAGAGTGATGAGCCGGCTTGCTAACTGTTACTCTAGCAGAGCCTGCTGAAGAAATTTTAATTATGGAACAAAAAGGTGTTTAAGTTGTTTTTCGTTGCTGGTTCTGGTTTATTCGCTTTGGATTTTCAGGAAATCATTTGCGGAATTACAATAATGATTTGAGTACGACAGCATATGATTACAATCACGTCGCTTTCCACTTTCAGAAAAAGAAAGTAAAAGTATTTATTGTCAGCTTATGTCCAGAAGGAAGCTGAAATGGCAAAGTTGTTTGAGAAGCTGGCGAGAGTTGGGCACCAATCAAAGTAACTTGCTTGTATTAGTGCACTGATACCAAAGTTTCGTTTGCAAGTACATATTTAAGGGTAAACCTCGACAACCTTCGTGTATTATGCCTGAGCTTAAGATCTGTCTTGATTCTTCTAAAAGTCATCGACATAAAGGTCGCATTACCCCTTGTTAAAGAACGGGAGAACAAGTGAACTCGGTAATGCGTTAATAACACATTCTCCTGCCAAAGGGAGAGAGAAATCATTGTTATAGACAGACAATATGAAAAATATAGTTATCTAGCGTTATAGCGATATGCTCGCCTCTGCTTCCAAAATGTGTATGGGTGACTATTAAAACCCCGTGGCCAAATTTCTTAGGTATTTTCTAAGCTCCGGTCTGTAGTTCATTGCAATATAAAAATGACTCTTAAAGTTTGAAAATAAAAGAAACAAAATTGAAAATGATGAGCTATTATAGGTCATTACCAAGGCTAGGTTGGTTTCGATGTGAATAGGTAGGTGTATGGTCCTCGTGTTCATCTCCCTGTTAAATTTCTAATCTAATCTAAGGCTAGGTTGCATGTTTTTAGTTTAGCTATAAGATGACAGTTTATTTACATGAAACAAGGTTTAGACTTGAGTTATACTGATGTATATTTGTGTGCATTTCAGGTACTGGTGGGCATATTGCCTAACGTATAATGCTTATTTATGTCATTTTAAACCCATTTTCTTCAAGGAGTGCATGCTCTTTTGGACCACTGTGTGCAGGTGGTTGAAGGTGATGCTCTAGTCCATGGATCGTTGCTCCATGGTGCACAGACAACTTGCTGAAAAGACAGATAATTTATTCTGCATCGTTTTAAACGAATCGTATTGTACCGCCATTAATGATAAAGTCGTCTCCAACACCAACACTTCTATATTAATTTCCCTATTGCGCCCGATCCTCCTATTTGCCCTTCGAAGTCAAGCATAAATAAGGATTAGGGCGACCTCTTGTTTTGTTTACATCGAGCCATCATCGCTGTGTACTAGTTCAGAGTCTACAATAAGCAAATGAAGGACGGAACAACAGTGGCGCCGATCGGCTTTGTAATCCCTACAAGGTAGTTTTTATTTCAAGGAAACAATGCCAGGAATAATTTTTCGGTTTGACAATGGAATCAATACGCCTTGCATTGCGCTTTCGTACTTATTAAATGGATTCGAAAGAAGCAGCTACGTATTTTATGTGTTAGTGAGCACAAAGATATTTCTGTGCTATCATTAAACCAATGAAGGAGAAAGAAATACTTGTATAAGATTCTTGCTCTTTCAACAACAGCATTTTAAAACACTTTATTAAAACGAATAAAAAAGCATGACAAAAATACACTGCGATGAATCGTGATTTTTGTTATGTATGCGAAAGCAAACACGAGTTTTATTTTTAAAGCGATATTAATATTAACTCTCAAGCAATAACAACAAAACAAAAACAACAGCAACAATGATGATGAAGTACAGTAGTAATACATATTTTGCTACCATCATTTGCAGCACATGATTTTTAGCCAGAAAGTACTATTTATCTGAACCATCTCGGATGTACCCGACCTGCTCAGCGGGACCGACATCTCCAGGGCCTTCTGTCACATGCGGTACGCCAAATTCTCAGTGATGCAGTTACGGTCAATGAAAGACGGCGGGAGGTTCACGGAGTAGTTTAGAGTCAAGGTGATCGTCCACAGAATATAATATATGCATCTCATGAAACGTGAAGCATGTGTAAACTGGACTTCATTACACGAACACGTGCGAGTTCTTCGGAACATGGGGTCAACTACTAGCATATCTGATCATAACGTCCAACAGTTGTTCTGTGCCTCTCAAGCTACATATCAGCTGAATTCTAAACCGCGCGCAGTTACTTATGCATTCTTGAAAGGTAAGAATATAGACGCCCTAAACATGATAGAATACAGCAGCTGCAATAATCTGATAAAGGATGACAGTAACGTGCTTCGTTTGTCCTTACATACAAGGGCCACGAGTTCGCTACCGAAGCCAATGACACATTTTGTGGGATCAAAGTTCATAAGAATATCTTAAGTTGTATACCACTCAAGCATATTTTAATAGCCCATATCTCTGCACGTATGTAACTTGCTAAAGAGGAGTCAAAACGATGCACGCGATAACTGAATGATTACGGTTTGCACGTTCTATATCTAGACCAAGGAACAGCCTATTGTCAACGATAGGTACCGTAATATATTAATCCTTATCTATGAAAGTTTCTGTCTATAGGCAGCCAAATTTTCCCGAATATTTTAAAGACCAAACCCTGCACTTATTTTAAGATCACCCTCTGAGGGTCATTGGTAGAGCTCGGCACATGCCTATTTTGTTCCATTGTTCAGAATCCCAGGCTTCGTATACATAAATACTATGCATGCTTACTGCAGAAAATATACTAATATTATTGTGCCTACGGTTGTCTATATTCATAGTGTATGCCTTTTCATAGCTAAGGGCCTGTTATGTTTTTTTTTTTCTAATGAGAACCTTTATCAAGCTTTGTCTATTATAATTCCATTATTTTGGTTATGAGCGGTTACTTATTAATATTGTGTTGCAGCTGATTTGGTCAAAGGTCGGCGCCAGACAGTGGAGAGGTAAACAGAGACAAGTAACGTGCTCGTCCAGTATAAACAACGGAAGCACTATAGTCAGATAAACAGAATCTTCCGGAACTCTAACCAGTTGCTATATAAGCGAGCGCTCTCGCGAGTCAGTGAGGAGTTAACGAGCACGTTTCTGATGCGAAGAAAAGTGCTGTTCTACTAGCAAGTTTGTGACGACTGCTTTGAGGTGCAGTGAGTGCTGCTGCAGCAGAGATTGGAGACGCCTTGTGTTCGACTCCCAAGCGAGTGAACCGTCCGGAAGAAGAGGCTACGTCGTGCCTATTTCGTTACGCTGCTACGTCACAAAGAAAGTGGAGTGATAGTGCAAAGCTGAACTAGATCACATTAGCGAAGCGACAGTGAGAATAGAGTGCTTAGAGTTATAAAAACAATATATAAATAATCATAATACAGTGCAGTCGTTTTAAGTTGGGGCCACAGACCGGCTATATGCGTAGCACGCTGTACTGCAGTGACCTCGGTACTTTTCCGATGCGCAACTGGCGGCGCATGACGCGTTCAAGGTTACTTTTATCAGCTGTGTTTCAGTCGCTGCTTTGTGTTAGTGCTGTTAAAAAGTTTGTGCATCTTAAAGCTGAAAGTTTATTCAAGACGTCTGTGTCGTGTGTGATTTGCTTAAGAGTTGACGTTCTTGTTAGTCCACTGCAATGCCTGCCGGCAAATTCACGCTTCAACAACGAAGCTTTACGTACGATACACACGTAAAAACCGAATCATGTGGACAGATGTAGACAATTTTAGGGGAAATTTCCTGGTTATCTAGTTCGAGGTAGGGGCACTGAGAGACGTCTGGTTAATAAGTTTAGGGCAACGGGATCGCTTAACGTTAAACATAAGAAGCGAAAACGACCAGTTCTGTCGAAGTTGGTGCCGTGGGCGTTTCAAAAACCTCCGTTCGTACAGCTACTAAACTTTTAAAATTGAAACCCTACACAGTGGCTATAATTGATGGAGTAATGAAAATAACTCCTACCGCAGCATTTAGTCGCTCTATAGATTGAAACACGCTAAGCAATTGAGAATTCCTGAAATAGACGCAGGCTTGTTCAGAATTAAGAAATGCATCTTTATAAATGCCGTCAGACTAAATAATTGCAATTAAACATTTTATAAGGAACTTCAGGGTCATTATTGAGCCTGAACGTTGGAAACTGCCGAGGAAACAGACGGCTCAGGAACAGGATCCAGAGTACATGGCACAAGACCAGTGTAAAGCGTTTTTCCCTTGAGTGAATACGCTACTGTTTTTAAACACAAATTTATGCCATTATTGAATGCATAACATGAAAACATAAGGAGAAGTTGCGCAGGTAAACAGACAGCCAGGCTCACAAGCTTGGCACAACAAAATGAAGTTCATCTCATCTGAATGCCGGCTCATAGTGGCATAGAGGGTAATAAAAGAGCTGGTGATCTTGCAAGGAGCAGCTTCACAACTTATTGGGCCAGAGACGACTCTAGGAGTATCTCGATATTTAGCATATAGGCTATTAACAACTGGTGCAAAGTAGAACAGCATTAAAGCTGGCTTAAAACTCCAAGAAGAGAAAAATTGTAAACTATTTATTTGAAAAGCAGGTAAGAAAGTAGGTGAAAGCTATGACAGTGTGGTCGGGACGATCAGCACGCGAATTACCTACGAGAGCAATCTTATCTTAGGCATGGTCGCATTCTAGGACCGTGTATGTTCTCCCTAAGTGACGTCACTATGTAATAGGGCATTTTGTACAAGCGCATAATGAGAGTCATTAGGAATAATTAAGAACCTGAAAGATAAAACAAAAATACCATGCTATTTAGGATGTTAATGCGCGGATATGAAGAGCCAAGTATATTGGAAAGGAAATTCATGTATAACATCCAAACTTTTTATAAGAAGAAAACTTATACTTGCTTTAGAGGGAGCTCATTTCTATTAATGTTTCGTATAATTCCAAGCCATAATAATTCCAGAATGGAAAGAAACCAAAAATAAACGTATTATTCATACTACTTCTCGGTATGTGAGACAAACCTACGGGAAACTGGAATATCTTGACCCGGAAAACACTGCCCTATACGTTCTTGTTTGGTAATTTTGTACATTGTCTGTAAGCAATCTCTCAGGTCAAAATATAATAAAATATATGCTTGAAATTCAGAGGTCGCAAGTTCGATTCCGGGTGCAGGGTGGAAACTTTCCTTCAGTCAGGATTATTCCCCAATCTCCCAAGGGTCTGGAAGTAGGAGTAAAGTGTAAATATGTGTGTGAATTTAATGTTTATAAAGAAAAGCCCAAATATACACATCAGTAAACGAGTGAACATCATTGCCGATGAACAATTGCTCCAAAGGCAAAGTCGCCGATATAACCGTAGACGTTAAAGGCCGGATTATAAACGGAACAACAACAGAAATACATGCTCAGCTAAAGACTTTTTAACGGACTACCCAACTAACAAGCATTAGTAGTGCCGATTTACAAAAACACATGTCTAGTTTCTTTTTTTATATTTATATTATCTTGGTCAAGCTATGTGAAAGTATTTCAATAAATTATTCAGCCACAACGCATTAATGTACCCCATATTACTTCAACAAGCTGGCGAGGCCCTCGATTGCCAATTCTCAGATGAAGAGTTACCGCAATTACCATCTAAAAGCCTGGTTAGGTCAGGTGCATTAATTTAGGTTTAAGCCCTTCTCTGTCATATCAGCATCACATACAGCTCCACCCTCATCTCCGCAGGGCGGATTTAGCCGCGCCTTGTAGACGGTTCAACTCAAGAAGCTAATTGCAACTTCACCTTGGATTTTAAAGATTACAGGGAGTAATAACCCAAGGTTAGTGCACATTAAGTAAGTAGTTACAGATTGTAAGAATAACTGAAATCCGTGGTACCTGCAACTTGAAACCGAACATCTGATGCGAATCAGTTCCGTATTCTCTCTAAATATATACACGGGCTTGGTTATGTCCCCAAATGCCTGTCGGACTTAGGCCTCGCCTCGGGCTCGATAAACATACACAGAAATCCGTTTATAGTGTCACGTTTGGTCACAAGGGTAACTACTCCACCGCGATCTTGACCCGTGCGACTCCAATAGATGTCATGGCAGGAAGGGGATGAAAAGATGTGGGTTGTTAGGAGCCCAAAAGAGGCACCTCCAGCACTTGCGTCACGGTCAGATAAGGGATGTTTGGAGGGTGACGGTGGGCACTCAAAGAGACGCATCCACCACTTGTCACGGACATATTTGAGGGGTTGCTCAGAGGATTCCAAGGGATGTGACTATGCACCAACATGTGGCACGAGACTCGTGCGTCTCCGACACATGCTACTTTTAACTCAGGGTTTCGAATCCACAAAACCAGAGCGACTAGCTGAACAAGGAAAGAAACCCGGGATGAGGAGGATCTATAGGGTTTCCTGTACCCTTAAGATCTTCGTCATCCCGGGTTTCCTATACTTTATAGTACCTGCCCAAGGGAAAGGTTGCCAGTATGACCAGAGTGGTCTCAAACAATTACATAATAGCCCCACACTTTTAGAAAAAAAATATAATTTATTATAAAGTATGGCACGAGGCTGGAAAGGAGTTTACAAATAATTGAATAGAAAACCACCTTACCTGTCGTGAAGGGTGATGCTTCACGGTGCTCGTTTAATATCACATTTTAAATAAAGACTTTAAAACACGTGAATTTTTAAGGGTTCAGACAACGTGGGCTTCCGCCACACTTGACCCGAGTCAGCCCCAAGGGTACAAAACCAGGGGTTCAGAGTCTTTTGAGCCAGTGGAGAGGGAAAGCTAAAACCCGCTGGCACGCGGCCAGTTCGGCTTCGTGTGGCTGTACCTTGTTCTAGCTACTATGCCGACCGCGCGCATTCCTTAACTCCCCCTTCCACTGGCTCAAAAGGCTCTGAGCAGGCAATATAATCCGGCATGCAATAGCCATTTCGTGGGTTAACGTACCGCCTGCTCCTGTTCATTGCCTTAGGTTGAATGAGTTCTGACGCAGCTATTTCCCCGTTTCATACTCGCCTTACCGTGTGGTAGCCCTGAGTTTCAGGACTTGTAAAGTATAGTTAATCTTCCAAAAACGTATATTAATAACATAACAATGCCAATAGGTCGAGGCAGGTCAAGCGATCTGAACTAGTTTCCAGATGTAAACAAAGCTCAACCTACCTCACTCCCCCCTTTATCTGAAGGGTGACTGGCGGTTTAGTATTCCACATGTCTCTTAATCCAAATAAACACGACGAAAGGGTGATGTAATGTTTTGCAACCTATTGGCCTGCACTAGAACAGTGTAAAATGGACGGAATGCCTTAAAGTAGGATGTACAAAACATCGATTACTGACGTCGAATCTTTGAGAGAAGATGTTTATCTGGCTGCGGAGGAAATACCCGACAATGAGGGTGTCTTTACTGGAGCACGACGTAATTGGTTAAGAAGGTGTGAAACTTGTAGGTGCACATATGGTGGGTGTTTTCAACAATACCTGTGAACCGGGTTAATTATTTGGTTTATTGCTTGTTCTTGTGCTACCGATATTAAAAGTACCATTAGACTTCGTAAGGGCCTAACGATGCGTTTACCTGTCAAAAGAATGGTTTGGTTGATTACATTACAGCGGCATGAATTGTAAAACGTATTTAAGGTTAATGTTGAGCGAGCTGATATAAATATCCGAAGATTGTGAGTTTCGGTTACAAAATGCGTCACTGTAAGCTTAGATGCAATTATTTGGAGGTAGCAAACACGAAACGTTTGTTTGTTTACGCTCATGAGATACACGCCACTGAAAGCGAAAGAGAAACCTGTTTAAGTGTATTCTCCAACTGTTTGGAAAGTGAAAGTGACAACCCCGCTTCCGTGGGTCAGCAACCCTTGCAGCATTGCCAACGTGTCTATTTTATCTTCTCGAGAAACCTAAAATATCTCAGCAGGAAATGGTCATTGAAAGAAACGTAAGTTACAATATGTGTTCCATATAATGAGATCTATAACTGGCTTAAATTACTGTAATAACTTCCCTTCCACCCAGTATATACACAAGTAATGTTTAAACACTGGGGTACTCACTGAAAAATTTTACAACTTTACAACTTTTTCACCGAATGTTTTATTTCATATCGGTAACACAGGCTAAGGAACGTCGGTAGATTCATCCCCCCAAAAAACCTTGACAAAATAGCGCAGTTTCAGACTTGTTCCAATTCCACCCTGTTATACAGTGACTTTAGATACTGTGCGAGTTTTGAACATATCGTAAGTCGCAAATAAGTTGATAGGACAAAACAATACTTTCTTGCATAATACGACCTAATGGGATTGTGAACCTCAAGATAAGATAACTTTCAACACTTACCTCTGTAATTCTTCAAACGGTTTAATTACATTGTGCCGATAAAATAACGCCCACTGATATGAATAAAGAGCTGCTGCAACCGAACAGGATGGTTCCGCGGTAACGTGCGAGGCTCGCCTTCGGGTTCCATTCCTGGGTCCGACCACTCTCATGACCATGGGTATTTCGTGGTTTTCCGGCTTGCCAAGGCCAATGCTAGGTGGTTTCTTGTCTACCACAATTTCCTGTCATTTCGCATCTTCTTTCGTGTTTCAGGTAGACTTAGGAGCTGTGCAGTGTCGGTCGATGTCGGACAGATAACGCAGATGCTTGCTATTTGGAAAGCTTTGCTTAGCTCTTCCAAATGGCAGCCTTCTCTGAGACGCCGGAGATGGGTCGAGATTTCCCGGGTTTCGCCAGAGGGAAGCCTTCTCTGAGCAATCCGCCGGTGTGACCGGGTTATCAAGCTTGGAATAGTTACGGATCTCTGCGCGTCTCTGTAGGTCGGTCTCCTGCGGCCTATAGCCTCCCGCGGTTCCTTCACCTCATCTGTTTCTCCTGGGGATGGTAGGCACGAAAGATCCACTTTGGTTCACGGTGTCCCCTTCGTTTCCTGGTCATAACAGGCCGTGTGTTTGTAAGCACTTGGCACCGCTGTAGTCTAGCGTTTAAATGCCCAGAATGAACCTTCACTAGCCTCATCCTTACTCAAAGATTCTCACGGTGCTATCGATGTTTTAGTTTACAACATGCTGTTCGTGCATGTTGGAACGTAAAGCAAGTAAGAATATTCCCTCAGAGCAAATGAACGTAGCAGTAAACTTGCACACACTGTCATAATTAATGCAGTAATTGAAGTGCAACCACAGGAGCCCAGCATCTTCCACAAAATAACTCTCAAGGTTCTATCGATTCTGTATTCTCATTTCTAGAGAATCATATTAACCTGTAAAGTTATGTGAATAGCAAGTCAACCAATCGTTTTTGAAATATCAGTTTAACAAATCACTGAAGATTGTCAATTAATTTTCATTTTTGGCAATAACAAAGCTTGAACCTACAGTACAGACACGTTGGGTGTGTACATTTCAAAATGTTCAAGTTCGCTTATAAAGTAAAAGGAGTGATAACAAGTCACAACTTTGCCCAGCTATATTTCTTATATCTGTTGATACGCATTTCCAAGGAGCATACATGTCACTACTTTAGGGAGAGAACTAAACAAGATGGCGGACGCAAGAGGAGGGTAAGGAGATTTGAGGTTAAGATTTTTAGGTTAAAACAGGACGTAAGCATGGGAACGAAATCCAAGATGGCGAAGGCAATCTTCGCCATCTTAGTTCACAAATTCACCGCTAATTCCTTCTCGTCATTTTTCATCCAATCACCATCGATTTTATTTTCGCCTATCACATCACGTTATTTCAATTTGTCCTCCTATCAGAGATCGTCTTATTTTCATCAATCACAACGTTCCACGTCGCTACTTGTTCTACTTTTTAACCCTCGGTCGTGCATGTTTTGCGTCCTTCAGGGCCATACTTATATTATCCGTCTTTTTTTTTTAAAAAAAATCTTCGCCATCTTAGTTCACAAATTCACCGCTAATTCCTTCTCGTCATTTTTCATCCAATCACCATCGATTTTATTTTCGTCTATCACATCACGTTATTTCAATTTGTCCTCCTATCAGAGATCGTCTTATTTTCACCAATCACAACGTTCCACGTCACTACTTGTTCTACTTTTTAACCCTCGGTCGTGCATGTTTTGCGTCCTTCAGTTTCCATACAACGCACACGCAACACCACAGCGCGATAACATGTCCACGTGCTAGCTGGTGTACCGGTACGATCGCCTCCTGGGCCTGCTCAACGCCGAGGAAGTGGTAGTGCAGACCTGCGTACCCGTGACGAACCAGGTCATGTACGTGGTGTTGAGGTAACTCCGAGGAAAGTCCAATGTTTGAACGTTGGATGGTAGTTTTCTTGAGTGGTTAGAGAGATGGGGCGATATGAGACGCGGTGGCGAAAATGGGAACTAAACAAGATGACGGAGACAAGAGGTCTAAGGACGAGGAAATTTCGAGGTTAGTGGTCAACATGGCGGACGCAAGAGGTGGGGGTAAGGAGACGCGGTGGTGAGAATGGGAACTAAAAGAAGATGGCGGAAGCAAGAGCTTAGAAGAGCAGATTTTGAGGTTAAAATAGTGGGAACTAAAAATGGCGGAGGGTCGCCGACAAGGAGATGCGGTGGCCAACGTGAGAACTAAACAAGATGGCGGAAGCAAGAGGAGGGTAAGGAGATTTGAGGTTAAGATTTTTAGGTTAAAACAGGACGTAAGCATGGAAACGAAATCCAAGATGGCGAAGGCTATGGTGTGGACGAGGAGATGTGAGGCGCGGTGGCGAAAATGGGAACTAAACAAGATGACGAAGACAAAAAGTCTAAGGACGAGGAGATTTCGAGGTTAGTGGTCAACATGGCGGGCGCAAGAGGTGGGGGGCAAGGAGATTCGAGGTTAAGATTTTTAGGTTAAAACAGGACGTAAGAAGGGGAACTAAATCCAAGATGGCGGAGGCAAGGGTGGGACGAGGAGATGTGAGGCGCGGTGGTAAAAATGGGAACTAAACAAGATGGCGGAGGCAGGAAATCCAGGTTAAAAATATGAGGTAAACGTGGAGAACTTAAACCAAGATGGCGGAGGCGTAGTGGTGAAAATGGGAACTAAACAAGATGGCGGAGGCAAGAAGTCGAGGGACGAAGAGATTTGAGGTTAGGGTCAACATGCGAAAGATGCCGAACGCAACAGATGGTGTCGAGGAGATTTGATGTTGTGAAAACTAAACAAGATGACGGACGCGCGTGGTCAATAAGATTTCACAAAAGAAAAAATAAATATCATACCTTGAACGAGAATGGAAGCAGCCAAGTAACTAACACGAAAGTTGAAAACAATAAAGAGCACAGAAATATAATGCTTGTGTAAAAAGGAAGGCAGGAAGTGACGTGGCATGTTATGATTGGAGAAAAGAAGACGATTTGTGATTGGTGAAAATAAAACTATGAACTATTAAATCATTTCATCGAATTTTTATTTTCTTTTGCACTGCACACTTTTGTGTTAAAATATATATACATTTTCAATTTTGTCATTGTGTGGATTTTGTTAAATTTTTTATACGCTAAAAGAATTTGAGAAAAAGTATTAGTATTGGAAAATTTAAGGGATAAGAAACAATATCTCGAAAATGGTTCACTCAACAAAAAAATGGATATGACATAAAATGTGTATTTTAACGTGATGTACACTTTTTGTGTAGAACAATTTTGACTATATCTTATGGTTCACCCGCTATGCAAAAGACGTTCATAATGAAGAATACTTTTGGAGCCATACCCAGGAAATTGGAGATATACATTAGATTTGTTATAAAAATATCTTAAACATATGACATTTTAATTAAAATCGTTAGAGCCATTTTTGAGAAAATTAAAATTTTTGGAAACTGTTTCATGTAAAGGATAATCTGTGATGGGGATTTTCATTAAAACCTTGGAGACACATCTCTGGAAGATACTGAACCTAAAAATCAAGTTTGGAGGTTATGCGAGTGCTTGCTACATGTTGCTAATAGTGGTTGAGCTTGCACTCCCACTAGCGCTTTTCGCGGAAGGTTAAGTATTTCCGCACGGTTATGTGATTTATTAAGTGCGTGCGGAGTTAAAAACAGTACCCTGCCTCAACTTCAACATCAGTGTCAAATATTTAAAACTATCGTGTGTAGTGATTTTGTGTTGTGCGGTGCATAAACTCTGAGAAAAATCACGCACAAACTTTCGACGCGAGCAACAAGTGGATGTGTGCCCTTGTTGCACGCATTGCAATAATCTGTCAAATATGGCCGCCAACCGCACCATCAACAACAACATGGTAGGAGGAAAGACTAACGCGAGCAGAACTATAACGCTTGCTACATGTTGCTAATAGTGGTTGAGCTTGCACTCCCACTAGCGCTTTTCGCTGAAAGTTAAGTATTTCCGCACGGCTATGTGATTTATTAAGTGCGTGTGGAGTTAAAAACAGTGCCCCGCCACAACTTCAACATCAGTGTCAAATATTTAAAACTATCAGTGGCGTGTGTAGTGATTTTGTGTTGTGCGGTGCATAAAATCTGGAAAAAATCACGCACAAACTTTCGACGCGAGCAACAAGTGGCTGTGTGCCCTTGTTGCACGCATTGCAATAAACTGTCGAATATGGCCGCCAACCGCACCATCAGCAACAACATGGTAGGAGGAAAGACTATAACGCTTGCTACATGTTGCTAATAGTGGTTGAGCTTGCACTCCCACTAGCGCTTTTCGCGGAAAGTTAAGTATTTCCGCACGGCTATGTGATTTATTAAGTGCGTGTGGACTTAAAAAACAGTGCCCCGCCTCAACTTCAACATCAGTGTCGAATATTTAAAACTATCAGTGTCGTGTGTAGTGATTTTGTGTTGTGCGGTGCATAAAATCTGAGAAAAATCACGCACAAACTTTCGACGCGAGCAACAAGTGGCTGTGTGCCCTTGTTGCACGCATTGCAATAAACTGTCGAATATGGCCGCCAAACGCACCATCAGCAACAACATGGTAGGTGGAAAAAGCCTGGTTAAGATGACGGGAGCCACCTCCCACACAACAACATGGCCGCCGGGCGAAGTTTCCAACCAACTTTTGCCATTCCCTCCACTTCTGCCGCTGCACGGCCAGGTAGATCATTCCATGGCTACTCAAACCATGGTAGGTGGAAGTTCCGCGGAACCCAGTGTCCCCGGCCCCGTGGATCCTACTATGTACTATCTAAATGGCGGTGATCTCAAATCATTCACACCTCCACGGTTGACTTGGACAGTACTACTGTGAACACCTGCTTTCGACCGGCAATGAGAACCCTGCTCCTACGTACGCTAGCGACCATTACGATGGTCCAGTACCAGGTTTTTGGTATAGTTAAATTACGTCCGTGCAAAGGGCGTCTGTACCGCTTTAAAAAACCTAGGTATATCAGTGCGTAGTGATGTTGGTTGATCTTAAAGCTGGTTAAGCATTTTCAAAACCAGTTTGCCTTTATTTTTTCGCGTCGCGTGAAGCTGCTGCGCTTTTGGTGACGCATCAACACCAGTAAGGGGTAAGTACCACACGCATAATTATTTTTCGGGCCTGCTTGGCGTAGGAATATATCCTTTGCTGTTTTGGTACTGTAACCTCAAATCTCCTTACCCTCCTCTTGCGTCCGCCATCTTGTTTAGTTCTCACGTTGGCCACCGCATCTCCTTGTCGCCGACCCTCCGCTATTTTTAGTTCCCACTATTTTAACCTCAAAATCTGCTCTTCTAAGCTCTTGCTTCCGCCATCTTCTTTTAGTTCCCATTCTCACCACCGCGTCTCCTTACCCCCACCTCTTGCGTCCGCCATGTTGACCACTAACCTCGAAATTTCCTCGTCCTTAGACCTCTTGTCTCCGCCATCTTGTTTAGTTCCCATTTTCGCCACCGCGTCTCATATCACCCCATCTCTCTATCCACTCAAGAAAACTACCATCCAACGTTCAAAAATTGCTGATGAGTTCTGGAGAGGCTTTTGCAAATCTTGTTGGTAGGAAAACTTACCTTTCCCATCACCTCCAACATACCCCACTCCCACACCTTTTTCTTTCCACCAATCATAATCTCTCTTATTCTTACCAATCAACAACTTTCATTTGTTCCTTTCCACCAATAACATCACTTCTTATTCACACCAATCACAACTTCACACGTCACTTTCTGTTATACTTTTTATCCCTCGTTCGCCATCTTTTCCCTCTTTCAGTCCCGACCTCCGCACAGACAACACCTCGCCGCTCCGCTCCTCTCCATCACGTGTCCTACATACTCTTTTATCTTCCTTCCTTCATCTTCCACCCGAATTAACGAACCAATCAAATTTCGTCTTATTTTTACCAATCAAAACCCTCCACGTCACTTCCTGTTTTTCGTTCATCTTTCCCTAATCCTCAATTCTATCTCCTCGTCACCATCTGTTGCGTTCGACATCTTTCGCATGTTGACCCTAACCTCAAATCTCTTCGTCCCTCGACTTCTTGCCTCCGCCATCTTGTTTAGTTCCCATTTTCACCACTACGCCACCGCCACCTTGGTTTAAGTTCTCCACGTTTACCTCATATTTTTAACCTGAACTTCCTGCCTCCGCCATCTTGTTTAGTTCCCATTTTTACCACCGCGCCTCACATCTCCTCGTCCCACCCTTGCCTCCGCCATCTTGGATTTAGTTCCCCTTCTTACGTCCTGTTTTAACCTACAAATCTTAACCTCAAATCTCCTTACCCCCCACCTCTTGCGACCACCATGTTGACCACTAACCTCGAAATCTCCTCGTCCTTAGACTTTTTGTCTTCGTCATCTTGTTTAGTTCCCATTTTCGCCACCGCGCCTCACATCTCCTCGTCCACACCATTGCCTTCGCCATCTTGGATTTCGTTCCCATGCTTACGTCCTGTTTTAACCTAAAAATCTTAACCTCAAATCTCCTTACCCTTCTCTTGCGTCCGCCATCTTGTTTAGTTCTCACGTTGGCCACCGCATCTCCTTGTCGCCGACCATCCGCCATTTTTAGTTCCCACTATTTAACCTCAAAATCTGCTCTTCTAAGCTCTTGCCTCCGCCATCTTCTTTTAGTTCCCATTCTCACCACCGCGTCTCCTTGCCCCCACCACTTGCGTCCGCCATGTTGACCACTAACCTCGAAATTTCCTCGTCCTTAGACCTCTTGTCTCCGCCATCTTGTTTAGTTACCATTTTCGCCACCGCGTCTCATATCACCCCATCTCTCTATCCACTCAAGAAAACTACCATCCAACGTTCAAAAATTGCTGATGAGTTCTGGAGAGGCTTTTGCAAATCTTGTTGGTAGGAAAACTTACCTTTCCCATCACCTCCAACATATCCCACTTTCACACCTTTTCTTTCTACCAATCATAATCTCTCTCATTCTTACCAATCAACAACTTTCATTTGTTCCTTTCCACCAATAACATCACTTCTTATTCCCACCAATCACAACTTCACACGTCACTTTCTGTTATACTTTTTATCCCTCGTTCGCCATCTTTTCCCTCTTTCAGTCCCGACCTCCGCACAGACAACACCTCGCCGCTCCGCTCCTCTCCATCACGTGTCCTCCATACTCTTTCATCTTCCTTCCTTTATCTTCCACCCGAATTAACGAAACAATCACATTTCGTCTTATTTTTACCAATCAAAACACTCCACGTCACTTCCTGTTTTTCGTTCATCTTTCCCTAATCCTCAATTCTTTTATCTCGTCCCGGATGAGCCAATTGCAATAACGATAATCCTTCCGCTCATGGCGCTTTTCAAACTTAGCGCCGTCGCTCTTAATCCGCGGCGATACTAGCGACACTAGCGCCCCTAGCGGCAGGATTATCGTTAATCCAATTGGCTCATCCGGGACTTATACTACTGTCGCTCTGTGACGCCTGTACCGACGAGCTTAGTTCTCCGGCCGTAAACACTTAGTACCAAGGGCTAAAGAGCTACTCCTGTAAATGTATTCATATTGCTGGAAACTACATTAACGCCACGCTCGTTACGTTAACATTGTTCTGGCAACATCACTTAAGATCATTGGCTAAAGAGCTGCTCAAGCAAATCTACTCATACCACTGGAGTTATCATTATTGCCGCGCTCCTTACGTTAACATTGTGCTGGAGATACCACTTAGTACACAAAGGCTATAGAGCAGCTACAGCAAACCCACACATATCACTGGAAACACTATCACCCTGCCCCTTGCGCTAACATAGTGCTGGCAATACCACTTAGTACACAAGGGCTAAAGAGCTGCTACAGCAAATCTACTCATATCACGAGAAACAACGTTATCGCCGCGCTCCTTACCTTAATATTGTACTGAGAAATGACATAGTACCAAGGGCTAAAGAGCTCCTCCAGCAAATCTACTCATATCACCGTAAACAACATCATCGCCGCGCTCCTAACATTAACATTGTGCTGGCAATACCACGCAGGACATAGGGTATGAAGAGCTCCACCAAGCGTACTCATATCACCGCAAACAGTATTGTCGCCTCCCTCGTTAGGTTAATATCGTACTGGTGATACCACTGGGTACACAAGGGCTGAAGAGCTCCACCAAGCGTACTCATATCACCGCAAACAGTATTGTCGCCTCCCTCGTTAGGTTAATATTATACTGGTGATACCACTGGGTACACAAGGGCTGAAGAACTCCACCAAGCGAACTCATATCACCGCAAACAGTATTGTCGCCTCCCTCGTTAGGTTTATATTGTACTGGTGATACCACTGGGTACACAAGGGCTGAAGAACTCCACCAAGCGAACTCATATCACCGCAAACAGTATTGTCGCCTCCCTCGTTAGGTTTATATTGTACTGGTGATACCACTGGGTACACAAGGGCTGAAGAACTCCACCAAGCGAACTCATATCACCGCGAACAGTATTGTCGCCTCCCTCCTTAGGTTTATATTGTACTGGTGATACCACTGGGCACACAAGGGCTGAAGAACTCCACCAAGCGAACTCATATCACCGCAAACAGTATTGTCGCCTCCCTCGTTAGGTTTATATTGTACTGGTGATACCACTGGGTACACAAGGGCTGAAGAACTCCACCAAGCGAACTCATATCACCGCGAACAGTATTGTCGCCTCCCTCGTTAGGTTTATATTGTACTGGTGATACCACTGGGCACACAAGGGCTGAAGAACTCCACCAAGCGAACTCATATCACCGCAAACGGTGTTGTCGCCTCCCTCGTTAGGTTAATATTGTACTGGTGATACCACTGGGTACACAAGGGCTGAAGAACTCCACCAAGCGAACTCATATCACCGCAAACGGTGTTGTCGCTGCCCTCGTCATGGTCAAATTGGGCAGGCAATACCACTCAATACGTAAGTGCATAGTTTCGCCAATGGTACTCATACCGTTGGCAATTGTGTTGTTCCCACGCTGCTTAGGCTAACTTGTGCTGGCAATAATCATTCAATACACAAGAGCTGAGGAGCTCCACCAAGCTTACTGATATCACTGTAAATAGTATTGTCACGACGCTGGTTATGCAAGAATACCATTCAGTACGCAGTGTATGAGGAGCTCCACAAGTGTACTGATATCGCTACTATCAGTATTGTTCTAGCAATACCACTCAACAACCAAGGGCTAGGAAACTCGAACAGGCGTACTCATATCTCTGCAGTCAGTAATATCGCCGCGCTCTTAAGTTAAGGTTGCGCTGGCAATAACACTCGGTACACGAGGACTGAGGAAACCCACCAAGCGTTCTCATATCCGTGGAAACTGCATATTCACCAACTCGTTAAGGTAACGTTGTGACGGCAATACCTCGTTTTACAAAAAGACCGAGGAGCTCCACCAAAGGATCGCATATCTCTGCAAGTACTATTGTCGCCGATCTCATTAGATTCACATTGAGCAGACAAGTCCACTCAGTACACAAGGGCTGAGGAGCTACAACAGGCCTTCTCGTATCACTGGAAACGCTATTTTCGCCGCTCTCGTTAGGTTCACATTGTGCAGAAAATACCTCTCGATACGCAATGACTGAGTAGCTCCAGAAACCGTACTCACATCACTGCAAACAATAATGTCACCGTGCTCATTAGATTAACATTGTGCTGGCAATACCACAAGGGCTTAGAAGTTTGATCAAGGCTACTCAAATCATTGCAAGCAGTATTATCGCTATGTTAGCATTGTGCTGGCAATACCGCTCGCTACACCAAGCGTACGCATATTACTGCATACAACCTTGTCGCCAAACTCGTTAGGGTCAATTGTGCCGGCGATAACACTCAGTATACAACAGAGGAGCTCCACCAAGCGTATTCGTATCACTCCAAACAGTATTGTCGCCGTGCTGTTTAGAATCGCATTGTGCTGGCAATACCACAAGGGCTTAGAAGTTTGATCAAGGCTACTCACATCATTGCAAGCAGTATTGTCGTTATGTTAGCATTGTGCTGGCAATACCGCTCGCTACACAAGGGCCGAGAAGCTCCACCAAGCGTACGCATATTACTGCATACAGCTTTGTCGCCAAACTCGTTAGGGACAATTGTGCCGGCGATAACACTTAGTATACAACAGAGGAGCTCCACCAAGCGTATTCGTATCACTCCAAACAGTATTGTCGCCGTGCTCTTTAGAATCGCATTGTGCTGGCAATACCATTCAGTTAAGAACTCCTGAGGAGTTTCAACAAACGTACTCAAATCACTGCAAACTTTATTGTCGCCGCACCAGCAAGGGTCACATTGCGCTGGCAATACCACTTACTACGCAAGGGCTGAGGAGCTTCTGCAGGCGTACGCATATCACTGCAAACAGTATTGTCGCCGCGCTCGTTAGAGCCACACTCTGCCGGCAATACAGACTGGCTTAAGGGCTTCAACAAACGTACTCATATCAGTGGAAACAGTATTGTCGCCGCGCTGTTTAAGGTCAGATGGGCCTTAGCTATAACAGTCAGGACACAACGGCTGAGGCGATCCACCGAGGGTGTTCATACAACTACAAGGAGCCTTGTCGCCGCAATGGCTGGTTTAAAATTGAGCTGGTAATGCCATTCGGTACACAATAGCTGAGCAACTCCACCAAGCGTACTCATATTACTGCAAACAATATTTTCGCCCCATTCGTTAGCTTAGCATGGTTCTGGCAATACCACTCGGTACACAAGAGCTGAGTAGTTCCAGCAAGCGTACTCAGATCACTAGAAACAGACTTTTGGCTGAGCTCTTTGGGGTCAAATTGTTCTGGCAATACCACTCAGTAAATTGGGTCTCAGGAGCTCCACCAAGCTTAATCATATCGTTGGAAAGAGTATTAATGCCACCCTCGTTAGATTATCATTCTGATGGAATGCCACTCAATACACAACTGCCGAGGAATTCCAAAAGGGTATTCATATCACTGGAAACATGTTGCCGCCGCCCTCGTTACGTTAGAATTATAATGGTAATACCACTCATTACGTAACTGCCATTCAATTACACCAGAGGCACTCATATCAATGGAAACAGTGTTGTCCCCACGATGCTTAGGTTAACATTGTGCTGGCAATACCATTCAACACACAAGAGCTGAGGAGCTCCACCAAACGTACTCATATAGCTAGTGACAGCATATTGTCGCCGCGGGGGTTGAGTTAACATTCTGCCGGCATTACCACTCAGTACACAAGGGTCGAGGAGTTCACCCTGCGTAATCATATCACTGGATGCAGTACTGTTGCCGCGCTCATTTAGTTAGCATCACGCTGTCAATACCACTGCGTAGTCAAGCGCTCAAGAGCTCCAACAATTGTACGTATATTACTGAAAATTATACTGTCGCCGCGCTGGTAAGAGTCACATTGTGCTGGCAATACCATTCAATACAGAAGGACTGAGGATCTTCATCAGTTGTACTCATATCACTGCAAGCAGTATTGTCGCCGTCCTCGTTAGCTTTGTATTGTGCTGGTAATACCATTCATTACACAAGGGCTGAGGAACTCAAACAGACGTACGCATTTCACTGCAAATAATATTGCCGCATCGCTCGTGAGGTTCATAAATTGCTAGCAATACCACTTCGTACACAAGGGTTGAGCAGGTTCACCAAGCGTACTGATATCACTACAAATAGTATTCTTGGTGCGCTTGTTAGGTTAACATTGTTCTAGCAGTACCACTCAGTACATAACGGCTGAGTGGCTCCACAAAGCGTACTCACATCAGTGCAAATAGCTTCGTCGCCGCGCTTGTTAGGTTACCATTGTACTGGTCATACCAGTTGGTACACAAGGGGCGAGGAACTCTACAAACTTACTCATGTCACTGCAAACAGTTTTCTCGCTGCGCTCGTTAGGTTAATATTGTGCTGGCAATAACACTCAATACACAAGGGCTGAGGAGCTCCAATAAACGTGGTCATATGACTGCAAACAGTATTGCTGCCGCGCTGGTTAGGACCACATTGTCCTGGTGCATCCCCTAAAGCGCTGAGCATCTCCACCAAGCGTATTCATATCACTGCATGGAGTATTGTCGCTGCCCTCGTTAAGTTAGCATTGTGCTTGCATTGCCACTCAACACATAAGAGCTGAGGAGCTCCACCAAGCATACTCATATCACTGCAAGCAGTATTGTCGCTGCCCTCGTTAAGTTAGCATTGTGCTGGCATTGCCACTCAACACATAAGAGCTGAGGAGCTCCACCAAGCATACTCATATCACTGCAAGCAGTATTGTTGTTGTCCTCGTTAAGTTAGCATTGTGCTGGCATTGCCACTCAACACATAAGAGCTGAGGAGCTCCACCAAGCATACTCATATCACTGCAAACAGTATTGTCGCTGCCCTCGTTAAGTTAGCATTGTGCTTGCATTGCCACTCAATAAATAATAGCTGAGGAACTCCAATAAGCATACTCATATAATTGAAAGCAATGTTGTTGCTGAGCTCAAGAAATTAACAGTGAACATTGCTTTTTACTCATGCCCGATTATTGCATACTGCACAAGTCACTATAGATACGTTTCCAACTATGTATCCCTTCCCTTCGCCAACTGTTGCTTAGATTTCTAATTGGGAGTTACATATCAACCCCGTATGGAGCAGAGTACTCTGTTACAACATTTCCGCCGCGTTTCCTTAAACAGTAGATCATCGAAAATAGATATCACTTCTGCGTTGAATGGGATTCTCTTTGGCACCAGCGGCTGGATGGCCTGCGTGAGGTGCGCTGCTCCGGTTTCGTCAGTACTTTTACGTTTAGCTTTAAATTACCTCAATAAAAATTTACAAAATTACTATATTGAGAATGGGCATAACTTATTCAATCTATAATTGTGCCCCAAATATGTCCTTAAGTTTAATTTATAAAAGTCAAATAAATGAAGCGTTGCACGTTAATTTACCAGATATAAACTTTGAGTTTCTATGGATTTTAGCACGTTATAATTTTATATCTCGAAGGGTAGTCAGTAAGTCAGTAAATACAGGCTGATACGACAGGTCGTTTACAACGTATCAGGGTTGGTAGAGGAAGTCAAGATGAACAACTGCTTTATGTGACAAAATTAATGTACTGGGTGACTCGGATAGGTTCTGAACAGTAGATTGGGTGAACTACTTATGCAGGGGCTTTATGTCTCGGGAGTGGTATTACAGGAGCATATCCAACATGTGGCTTCCTGGCGGACATATACTGAAGCTTTATAACCATATGGCTCGCACCCCATTATTCTGATTGGCTCATTACTGGTGTTATAATAGAGCAGCCACGATACTGAAGCAACGCATTAGTAGACATGTTGGTGTTAACGTGTCTTGAAGGTATCAACGTAACTGCAGATAAGCAGGAGCATCGTAAAGCATAAGGTTTCTGTTGACACGACTTTACTACTACTTTTTCCCATCATTTGGAACAATGACTGCGGAAGTATGGTCACCCACGTCATGCATAAAATCGGCCACTACGAGTACGGCAGACTGACCCTGTGTTTGTAAATACCGAAAGAGAAGCTGTTGCCGCAAATCCTTATACCAGCTGCAGTGATACTGTCCATTAGCAGGACGGATCTTAATTTGAACATCTTCTTTTGAGTTTCCAGTACATCCAACAGAAGGCCCTGCAGTGACCGGGTAGTAGGCAACCTACTGCTAATTATCTATCTGAGCCACCCAGTACATCACAATAGAATCCCTTGCAGCTACCACGGAGTAGGCCAAGCAACCTACTGCTTACTATCCATCCGAGCCACCCATACATCACAATAGAAGCCCTTGCAGCGACCGGGAAGTAGACCACCGAACCTACTACTTAGTTACCATCCCACATAACCAGTACCGCACAGAAGCCGCTGCAGCGACCGTAGAGTAGGCCATACAACCAAATGCACAGTATCTATCCGAGGCACCTATTACACCACAATAGAAGCTCCTGGAACGACCTGGGAGTAGGCCACCCAACCTACTAATTAAGTATCCATTCCAGATACACAGTACACTACAGTAGAAGTCCCTGCAGCGAACGGATGTATTCCACCCAACCTACAGCCCATTACATATCCGAGCTAACCAGTACATCACAAAAGAAGCTCCTGCAGCCACAGGGGAGTAGGCCACCCAACCTACTGCTGAGTATTCATCCGAGTCACCCAGTACATACAGAAGTCCCTGCAGCGGCCGGAGAGTATGCCACCCAACCTACGGCTCTGTGTGTATCCGAGCCACCCAGTACATCACAATAGAAGACCCTGAAGCGACTGGGAAGTAGAAAACCCATCTACTGCTCATTATCTATCCGAATCATCCAGTACATCACAATAGAAGCTCCTGCAGCGACAGGACAGAAGGCTACCCAGCCGTCTACTTAAAATTGATTCAAGCCACCAAGTACAACCATCATTTTTGCTTCAAAGGTCGCTGATAAGGTGGAACGGATAGGGTCTAGGAGCGCGCAACGTCCGTGATCAAAAGTCCTTTACATTTAAGTGATTGTAGAGATGGTCAAGAAGAAACAAATTTTTTAACGTACCAAGGTGCACATTACAATCATTACGTAGTACGAACTAAGTACTACTTTCACAAAATGTAACAGGACGTGAATTCTGTCATTAAAAACATAATGTACAGTAAACATAAAGAACTCTTCAGAGCAATGACAACGGTACAGAAGGGAACTTGCGTATCCGAAAACAATGTCAACAAATCTGCAAGTGATGGTTTTAACACACCTCTGGTTTACCTCAGTATACCTTTTATCAGGTAAAGCACTTCATATAGTAGAGTACTCCATGTTTTACTACCGATGTTAGTTTACAGTTGGTTTTTTTCGATGCGGAAGTTCCCATAATCTGAGAGGCTAGCATGAAGACTCGCTTTTCAATGTTGACACTGCTTTGCCAAACACACAAAGTTGCTCGTCTGCAAACAGCAACAGACTCATAATGAATATATAACATATTCGGTGACTAACCTAGTAATGTGTAATGCGCGCTCCTAGGACCCCATCGGCTCCACATCAGCACCCCTAGGGACAAAACGGCAACTAATCCAGTAATGTGTGATTCGCGCTCCGTGACTCCCAGTCGCTCCACCTCATCAGCAAAACGGTGACTAGCCTTAGTAATGTAGGATGCGCGCTCCAGACACCCATCTACTCCACCCCATCAGCGCCCCTAGGAGCAAAAATGCGGACTAAACTAGTAATATAGAATGCGCGCTCCATTACCTCCATCCACCCCAGACTATCAGCTCCCCTAGGGACAAAATGGTGACTAAACTAGTAATATACGATGCGCGCTCCGTTACCCCATCCGCTAAACCACATAAGCTCCCCTAGAGGCAAGATGGTGATATAAATACTAATATATAATGCGCGATTCCTTTTCCTCCATCCACTCATCATCATCAGCTTTCCTAGGGGCAAAATGGTGACTAAACTAGTAACATAGGATGTGCGCTCCGTAACCTCCATCCGCTAAACACCATCAGCTCCCCCAGTGGCAAAATAGTGACCAAAGATGTAATATAGGATTGTAATCCTAGACCCCTATCCACTCCACCACCTCAGTTCCTCTAAGGGTAAAATGGAGTATAAACTAGGAATTTAGAATACACGGTCCGTAACCACCATCCGCTCCACACCACCAGCTTCCCTAGAGGAAAAATGGTGACTAAACTCCTCATATAGGATGTCCAAACTTACACCCCTATTCACCTCAACCCATCACTCACCTGGGGCAAAACACTGAATAAACAAGTAATACAAAATGCTCGCTCCGTAACCCTATCCGCTCCACACCATCACCTTCTCTAGGAGCAAAATGGTGTCTAAATTAGTAATACATGATGCCAGCTCCTGTCCCCCATCTGCTTCTCACAATCAGCTGCCCTAGGAGCAAAGTGGTGACTAAACTAGTAATATAAGATTGCATTCCTAGACTCCAACCACTTCACCCCATCAGCTCCACTAGGGGCAAAATACTGACCAAACTAGTAATATACGATTTGTAATCCTAGAGCCTAAAAACCCCAACCTATCAGCACCCCTAGAGGCAAAATAGTGACTACAACAGCAATATAGAATGCGCGCTCCGTAATCCCCATCCGCTCCAAACTATCAGCTGCCCTAGGGGCAAAATTGTGTTTAAACTAATAATATAGGATGTGCACAACCAGACCTCATTCACTCCACCACATTAGCTCCCCTGGAAGCAAAATGATGACCAAACTGGTAATATACGATCTGCACTCCTTGACAATATCCACTCCAACACAACTGTTCCCGTAGTGGCAAAATGGTGACTAAACAAGTATAATACGATACGCGCTGCATAACCCCCATCCACTCCGCACCATCACCCACCCTAGGGGCAAACTGGTGACTAAATTAGTAATATAGGATGCGCGCTATGTGACTCCCATCCACTACACAAACAAGCCCACCCAGTGGCAAAATACTGACCAAACTAGTAGTATAGGATGCGCGCTCCACAACCCCCATCCGCTCCACATCATAAGATCCCCTATGTGCAAAATGGTGACTAAACTAGTAATATAGGATGCGCGCCCCTTCACCCGCAACCGCTTCACACCTACAGCTCCCGTAGGGGCAAAAGGATTACTAAACTACTCGTATAGAATGCACGCTCCGTGAACCCAGTCCACTCCATCACATCATCTCCCCTACGGGCAAAATGGCGACTAAACTAGTAAATTACTATGTGCACTCCCAGCCCCCATCCGCTCCACACGATCAGATCCCCTATGTGCAAAATGGTGACTAAAATAGAAATATAGGATGCACCCTCCGTAACTCCCATCCGCTCCTAACCATCAGTTCCCCTATGGGCGAAATGGTGACTAAACAAGTAATACAGAATGCACGCTCCGTAAATCCCATTCACTCCGCACCATCAGCTGCCCTAGGAGCAAAATGGTGTCTAAACTAGTAATACAGGAAGTACACTTCTAGACCCTCATCCACTCCACCATACCAGCCCCCCAGGTGCAAAATGGTGACTAAACTAGTAATATAGAATGTGCAATACTAAACCCCAACCACTCAAACACATCAGCTCCTCTAAGGCCAAAATGGTGACTTAACAATTAATATAGGAACTCTGCTCCGTGACCCCATCCACTCCACCACATAAGATCACCTAGCAGCAAAACGTTGAATAAAGAGGAATTTAGCAGGCACGTTCCGTGGCCCCATCCGCTCCACACCATCAGTTTTCCTATGGTCAAAATGGTGACTAAATAAGTAATATAGGTAGCACGCTCCGTGACCCACAACCGTCTACACCATCAGCTCTTCTAGGGGAAAAATGTAGACTAAATTTGTAAGTTAGAACGTGCACTTTTAGATACCTATCCACCCCACCCCATCTGCTCTTCTAGGAGTAAAATGGTGACTATACGAATAATAATAGGATAAACGGTCCGAGACCCCTATGCACTCCACACGATCAGCTGCTCTATTGGTAGAATAGTGACTAAACTAGTAATATAGGAGGCACAGTCCATGACCTCAATCCATTCCGTAACATCAGCTCCCTTACGGGCAAAATGGTTATTAAACTAGTAATATAGGATTCACTCTCCTAGTCCCTATCCACTCCACACCATCCGCTGTCCAAAGGGCAAAATGGTAATTAAACTAGCTATATAGCACGATCTTTGATCCGCACATTCTCCCAACCATCATCTCACCTAGGTGTAAAATGTTGACTAATCTATTAATATAGGACGCCCACTCCGAGGCCCGAATGCAATTCAAACCAACAGATCCCCAATGGACAAAATAATAAACTAGTAATATATGATACGCGTACTGTAAACCCCATCCGCCCCACACCATCAGCTCCCTGGAGGTAAAACGGTGACTTAAGTAGTGATACAGGATGTGCTCTCCTAGACCCCCATCCACTCCAGACCATCAGCTCCCTGGAGGTAAAACGGTGACTTAAGTAGTGATACAGGATGTGCTCTCCTAGACCCCCATCCACTCCAGACCATCAGCTCCCTGGAGGTAAAACGGTGACTTAAGTAGTGATATAGGATGCACTCTCCTAGACCCCCATCCGCCCCACAGCATCAGCTCCCTGGAGGTAAAATGGTGACTTAAGTAGTGATATAGGATGCGCGCTCCGAGACCCCCATCCACTCCAGACCATCAGCTCCCTGGAGGTAAAATGGTGACTTAAGTAGTGATATACGATGCGCTCTCCTAGACCCCCATCCACTCCAGACCATCTGCTCCCTGGGGGTAAAACGGTGACTTAAGTAGTGATATACGATGCGCTCTCCTAGACCCCCATCCACTCCAGACCATCAGCTCCCTGGAGGTAAAACGGTGACTTAAGTAGTGATATAGGATGCGCTCTCCTAGACCCCCATCCACTCCAGACCATCTGCTCCCTGGGGGTAAAACGGTGACTTAAGTAGTGATATAGGATGCGCTCTCCTAGACCCCCATCCACTCCAGACCATCTGCTCCCTGGGGGTAAAACGGTGACTTAAGTAGTGATATAGGATGCGCTCTCCTAGACCCCCATCCACTCCAGACCATCTGCTCCCTGGGGGTAAAACGGTGACTTAAGTAGTGATATAGGATGCGCTCTCCTAGACCCCCATCCACTCCAGACCATCTGCTCCCTGGAGGTAAAACGGTGACTTAAGTAGTGATATAGGATGCGCTCTCCTAGACCCCATCCACTCCAGACCATCTGCTCCCTGGAGGTAAAATGGTGACTTAAGTAGTGATATAGGATGCGCTCTCCTAGACCCCCATCCGACCCACACCATCAGCTCCCTGGAGGTAAAATGGTGACTTAAGTAGTGATATAGGATGCACTCTCCTAGACCCCCATCCACTCCAGACCATCAGCTCCCTGGGGGTAAAACGGTGACTTAAGTAGTGATATAGGATGCGCTCTCCTAGACCCCCATCCACTCCAGACCATCTGCTCCCTGGAGGTAAAATGGTGACTTAAGTAGTGATATAGGATGCGCTCTCCTAGACCCCCATCCGACCCACACCATCAGCTCCCTGGAGGTAAAATGGTGACTTAAGTAGTGATATAGGATGCGCTCTCCTAGACCCCCATCCACTCCAGACCATCAGCTCCCTGGAGGTAAAACGGTGACTTAAGTAGTGATATAGGATGCACTCTCCTAGACCCCCATCCACTCCAGACCATCAGCTCCCTGGGGGTAAAATGGTGACTTAAGTAGTGATATAGGATGCACTCTCCTAGACCCCCATCCACTCCAGACCATCAGCTCCCTGGAGGTAAAATGGTGACTTAAGTAGTGATATAGGATGCGCTCTCCTAGACCCCCATCCACTCCAGACCATCAGCTCCCTGGAGGTAAAATGGTGACTTAAGTAGTGATATAGGATGCACTCTCCTAGACCCCCATCCACTCCAGACCATCAGCTCCCTGGGGGTAAAACGGTGACTTAAGTAGTGATATAGGATGCGCTCTCCTAGACCCCCATCCACTCCAGACCATCAGCTGCATTAAGGACAAAAGGTGATTAAGCTAGTAATACAGGATATACGCTCCTTCACCCCCATCCGCTACACACCATCAGCTCTTCTAGGTGTAAGATGGTGACTAAACTTGTAATATAGGATGTGCACTCCCAGACCCCCATTCACTCTATACCATCAGCTCCCCTACGGGCAAAATGCTGACTAAACTAGTATTATAGAACGCGCGCTCCGAGACCCCTATACGCTACACATTATCAGTTTCTCTAGGGGCAAAACGGTGACTAAGCTGGTTATGTAGGATGCGCGTTGTGACCCTCATCCACTCCACAGCATCGGATTCCCTAGGGGCAAAATGGAGACTAAACTGGCAATCTAGGACGTGCAGTCCTAGACACCTATCCACCCCACCCGATTAGCTCTTCTAGGGGTAAAATGGCGACTAAACGAGTAATAATAGGATGTTTTTGTCGAAATGCCGAAGGACAAGGCCCTTACACCTTAACAGCGTCCTTTGGGATTAGTACCGCACATGGTCTAATAAAAGTTGTAATTTGCTGCAGTGATCTCCACAGGTTTTATTGCCTCCGCGCAGTTGCTTATCGCCGTTTCCGAGAATTGTTAATTAACTTTGCCGTGTGCCAGTAGAAGACCAAGTGAGCTATCTCCTCTGTTATACATGTGTATGTGTAATACACCTCTGTGGTTTCACAATATTGAAAGCAAAAGTCAGTCAATATGTGGTCTAGCCTGAGACATTAACAATTGGCTTAAAAGTCGCTAGGTTTTCAGAAACCTTCAGCTTTCGGTTGTTGCCTTGCCAGTGATTATTCCAGGTTCGATAAACGCTTCATCACAATTAAAATGATGTAAGCATGGGAGGTATCGACCACTTTTATTGCTTTCAGTAGCGATCAATTTTCAAATATTACTGTATCTAATGCTTACCTTCGCTGTAACAAGGTAAATAAATACCCTTAGTTGCTTATAATGCCAATAGTGTCTAGAAAAATGTAAATAAGTTTCGCATCTGTCTCTATTGATTGTGTGTATTTGTGTTGTCATTTTATATAGGAAAAATTTACATCGAAGTCTGCGTTATTCCTTATTATATTTAGATGAGTATATAAGTCTCAAATATTGCACATTGTGCCCGAGGCAGCTACGAATTCACATCAGTCTATCAGTGATTGTTTTGCAATTATTCACACATTTTCCTGATTTAAAGAGCAGCAGGACAACTTATCTCAACACTATACTTATTGACAGTTTCACAGTCTGTTGAATCATATATACCTTTAATATTTGCAACACATTTAAATGTTTAGATAGACCAAGGTCCCTCACTTACTGAGTTAACGGGCACGTGTTTCTCTGGATTGAAGACAGCCTTGGAATATAATTCTTCCACTCAGGGTGCTCCGGGTTCCTAAGCTTTTTCTTTGCAGTATACTAAGTGTTGGTAGTAACTCCTCGACCTCGTAATGAGCAAAGCACATGGATCTAATGTGAAATTCTACCAAAAGTAAAACTACAGAAACGATAGGGACACACCTACACCCACAATGAGAGTTGTAGAGTGACGTCACATGATATACCATACATACAACCTAGTGCAATTTGATAAAAATGTTATAAATCAAAAAGATACTAAACACCGTACTAAAAATTGTAACAATCAAACAAACCTTGTAGGTGGTAATAGAGCTCGCTTAATATAAACTATAACAGAATTATAGCTCGCACAGTAGTGAATGGTATCATAAGCATTTGTTCAGGACAATGATTTAAATCTTACATAGAAGGTTAAATTCCCCCACCCTTTCCTTGACTTGGGCGTGGTATAGAATGTTTCTGCTTAAAATATTCTATAAAGCTTACTAACAATTTATGCAAACCAAGATACTTAAGATCGGTAACAAAGATTTAGAACTACTACTTCTGCTGCGCTCGATAAAGAATAAATATAAATTATCCTACAACACGATTATCGATGCCTTCTCTGCAGTTTGGAGCAGTCAGGACATTAATGTCACTTGACAGGAGTGAACAGTAACTGCCAAAGGGATTCATTTGGTATTGGTCCAAGATTCTGTTATTGTTTCTAGATTTTCACTTTAATTGAATTTCTCAGGTGCGGAAGAATACATAGGAAAGTTATTTCACAGCCAATCCCATTTAACATACAAACCTGGGCACATTATAACAAAAGCGTGTCTCTATAGCTTACTACCTCTCAACAGTCACAGCCCAAGAAGCAAACCTAAAGAAATCACAGCGTTACCATGTGAGAATTACTTCCGTAACATTAGTAACAGATAACAAACACACGTGCTTGCTATCATTTAAGAACACATTGAAGATAAATGGCAGTAAACAAAATGAGCGCTTAGGCTACTTCTTTACAGAATTAAATAGATAATATGTTTTGCTTCTGCGGTGTCCTAAAGGCTGATTCCCAAAAACTCAAAGTTCAAATACAACCCAATAGTGGTGATACAGGAACAATGTTTGGCAATTTTGAAGCAGTATACCTACTTTACCTGCTTCGTTGTTGATTCTGCTGCTGTGCTCTCGAAACTTGTTCTGTTGTCTCGTGCGCCAGCTGCTCTAGTGGTTTGCAATGAGAACTTTCTCTCGGGGTATGCGTGGACGTATTGTTAAAGGACAACACCAGTTTAAATTGACTGATAAATTTAATGTGATTTAATACTTGAGCTATTGAAGCGAGTTGCCGACCGTTCGAAGATAAAGAACAAAACTGATTATGAATCGTAGCACTCGAAATTGTAACGGCTGAACTATTATATCTGCTAACTTCTGCAGTATCAATTATACGATTTAAATAACTGCTTCCTCAGTAAAAGAAGCTGGTAGGCTAACTTGCCGTGAGTCGCTAAAATGCTTATCGGTGAGACCTCTCACAATAGCCGCGAAATCCTGCTTACACAAGCGCGTCACAAACCGCTTAAAATATCACACGAGCAGTACGCACCAGTGACGGTACCAGAATAACTCTCTGATTTCGATTGCACAAACATTTATTAATTTTAGCTCCACCTACTTCATTACTCCCACCAACGTCATTATTCACGCCCGGGCCAATACTTAACCCCTCTTTATGCACGTCTTCTAACTTTCTTACCATGGAGCTTGGCTAAAATCTCGGAAATACCTTTCACCTCTCGTTTTCGGAATTCTGGCCTACGTGACCGCAAACTTAGTGAGCTTATAACCTCACTGAACTCCCAGAATCTTTAAGCTAATGCGTTCTCTTCTCAGCTGATACTAATAACTTTCGCTAGTCTAACTTCAAGATTACCTTCGTCTTTCCGGACAAATCTTCCAGCTCAACCTTCTTACCTTATGCTTTGATTCAATATACGGAAATTATATATTCCAATTATTTCTCTATCTTTCTATGATTTCTTTATTTAATTATTTATATATTCCCGTCAATAATTACAGCATCAGTGGTTAACTATAAGGCATTTGCAACATTGCGAATCCACTTTGAATTAAGATATCCCTAATACTTGCGATCGCCTCGGAGGTTTACCGTGACACTTGAAGCAGATGAGAATGTTTAATGCGCCATGATAGCTCAAACGATAAGAGCATCGGTGCGGATAACCAAAGATCCGTGCTTCGAATCCCGGCCATGGTATTGAATTCAAGCTTGATTCAACTTTTCAACTAAAATATATGTATTACAATGTGGCATTCATAATTAACGGGAAGATTTACTAGATTCCGGAAACGAGAAAGAAGACTTGGTCAAGCTCTAACTTTTTCGTTTCCTTAAATCATTATTTTGCATACTGCATTCCTCATTGTAGCAATGATTGAAGGTGGACGTGACTTGAAACAGACGTTACAGTTCTCACCAGTCACTAGCTGCATAAACAAACCAGAAGGAATTCAAGCAAATGTGCGTCCTGACACCTTTAGATTTATTCAGCGTTGGAGGAAAAAACATAACAGTAAATAACTATAAATAACAATAGAAAATAACAAATAACATAAATAACAATAAATGACCCCAAGTTGCGCTCGAGCTTCCAGCCAAGTCGTCAAGTAACGTTTCAAAGGCTTGCATTGTCTTCGTCTTCAGCGAAACGGAATTGGGGGATTGCCTGGATTGTCTTTTATTAACATAAATATATCCCTTATCTGGGGCATTCAATTCAGCCTTAAAGGTAACATTTACATCCAAATCATAAAAATAATTCATTTACGTATACATCAACAGGAAGGAGCCAAGGGTGGCCAACTGGCACCAAGAGAACAGCTCCAAAAGAATACAACACACAGTAAACAATCAGGCTAAAACAAGAGGCCAAAGTACGATTTCAAAGTTCAACGCACACATACACAAAAAGCAGAAAAATGAACAAAAAGGGAATCACACTAAACACAAGCCTGGAGAACATACTCAGACACTGTCGACGACAAAAAGCATTCACGACGGCACCATCACAGACAGTAGCAGCAAAGGACAAACAATATGGTTATTAAAACTGGTAAACACGCCGGTGCTTCTGGTATCGAGGTTCAAGTGTACAAATGTTTCTGATCTATTAATTTGTGTGGCTGCTAATCGCAGCCCACAAGTGCCGTCCCATAATATGTACAACTTCCTCTAAAGTAGGAGCCTGTAACTCATTATGAACAGCATTACTGATCGTGATGAGATGGGCCCGAAGCACTCGTCTAAGGCTAGGATTCTAAACACACTGAAGGGGCGACCAGATACAGCGGGGGACGGTAGCGTATACAATAAAAGAACGGATATTGGAGAAATATAAAGTTAGCTTTGGACGGAGTTGAAGGCATCGGCTACTGAATTATCTACTGGCACAAGCATAAGCGGACCCTATCCTTCGAACGAATGCTAGCAATATGCCAGGACAGAGTACGAGCCAACGTTACCCCAAGTTAGCGAGCATGACAACGACACGCAGAGTCAAGCCATCCACCCGGTTGGAGAGATCGGGAATTTTCAACTTGCTAGAGAAGAGAATAGAACGGACTTTGCCGCATAAACGGAAATCTTCTGTTCAGCAAGCCAATCCATGAACCGAGCGATGTAGCGTGGAAGTGCCAGTTGACCATACCGTAAATTATGACAATGTTGATAAAGTAACGTATCGTCAGCATACGCGAGTACATGATACTGAGGGTCCGAGTTAAAATGGCATACATACATAATCGGACCCTGCGAGACTCCAAACATCATGCGGCGAGTACGAGAGTCGACTTTCCCTACGTGAACATGGAAGCGACGATCCTGCAGGAACTGTTAATAAGACGCAAAAAGGGTCGGAGGACCGAAATTTCTGTAAATTTTGTAGAGAATCCATTGATACCAATACTTATTGAAGGTGCCCTCTACATCCAACAATAAGTCGAGAGTACTGCAATCATCATTGAAGGCAGCATTTACGTCATCAATCGAGTTAAGAAGCTGTAGATCAGTGGACCGACAAGGACTAAAACCAAACTGAAAATCAAGAAGCACAAGACCAACCGGAACAACCTAATGAATGTGGAAAAAACGACGTTCAAAGAGTTTGCCAATATGCACAAGAAGAACTTTAGGCGGTAAGTGGAAGCAACACGATAATTATGACAAGGTAGAGACAGCATGCTGAACTTAGCCGACTTCCAACTCACAGGGAAATAACCAAGGAATAAACAGGAATTGAAAATACGAGTGAGAAGAACAAAGGAATGTACGGGGAAGATGTTTAAGCGCAACCATAGAAATAGAATCAGGCCCAGAGACCTTGCTGAGGCCAACGCTTGAAATGCACGGAAGACTAGGAAGGGAGTGAAACGGAGGTACAAAAGAACAGAGGAATCCTACCACCCCAGTGACGAGGCCGACAGAATGTTCGAGATCCGGATGGACGTTAGGGTTTCTGTGAATCGGCGCTAAAGATAGGAGGCAACAAATTCAGCCTTAACCTCAGGACGGGCCACAGGACCATCCACGGTAAGAACATTAGCAGTGGCAGCAACAGCAGTGGAAGAACCGAAACCCTGCAACACGCGCCAAAGGGATTTATCATGGTGCAAGGTATGAAGCATCTGTTTTTCCAATACACACTCCCGGATTCGGTAACAAAGTGTCGTGAACTGCCACCGACGACTGGCAATAAGATGTTCAACGTGCAGGTAAAGCCGACGCGGGGAAGGCTGAGAAACAGAAACAGAGGTGGTGGCCTTCGAAACAGCCGTATTCAAAGAGACAGTGAAGGTGCAACAGCAGAATCAGTCGTCGCGGACGAGGAACACCGGAGACAAGGATCGGTCAATCGATGCAGCATCGCTCAAAAAAGAGCCGTTCCGTAGACCAAACAGTTTGTTACGTTGAGTAGTCCATCCCAAGGTGGTGGAATATAAAGCTCGTCGCTTGGCACATAAGTCGCGCGAAACCCCCTCCAGGGTCTGCGCCACACTGACCCATCTCGTTTCACTAGGACAAGCGTCCTGTAAGAGCAACTGATAATATAATATCTTGCTAGATATGCGACAAACATAGGATAGCGGTTATAACTGTTGCTGTTTCAGTGCTTTGCCTGTTACATGGAGTGGTTATAAGTAACGATTAAGTTATTTGTTTTTACGGTTATCGCGTTCGTAGTTACATTACGTACCAGTAACGATTAAGTGTAACTAAGTACGTTTATGAACGATATCGATACAGACTTACTTTGCTACTTGCTACAATCTAGAAATAAGTTCCTCTAGGTGTTTCAAACTTTGTTCACTACGGTGGTTTATAATTACCAAATCATTCGCTCGCACTTCTACATTCCTGCACAAGCGCGCAACACACACACAATATATTCCTCCGCTTTGCCTTCTTACTATTGGCTAGGCTGTTTGCGCCGAAATGCGTCTATCTTAGCACGTGCGGATGAGAACAGTCGCGAGTAAATGAAAAAATAATTACGTTCACGCAAATGGAGGTCGGAAACATGAAGTTGTATAATATTAACAAAGAATCTGCAACTTACAATTATGGTGTGTTTGGTAATGAGGCTGCCCTTTCAACGTCAAGGCTTTATTCGGGAAATACTGCTGTAACTCTGTCGTATACCTGTCGGTCTTTCATTGTTGCTTCCCATGCGGAGTTAAAGGGTAAACATCCATGACAACAAATCCAAAAGAGCGGAAACTGTAGGCACATGCCTTCAAATTTGCAATTCAAATTCAAAGGTTGGAGAAATGTCACGTTTCTTTAAGCAATCAGAGATTGTACTTGCTGAAATTGTGCAGATCTGGATGTTGATTCGCCAATGCTAAAATTAATGCATTGTTTCAATATTTTCTACTACGTTTTTCTACTCATCAGCTTTAATTGTTTACTCATACTCATCTACCCGCGACTATAAAAACACGTGTACCTATAATTGTATGTTAATATATACCCTAATGCAGCGCATGCAGTTTTTCTACCCGAGTGCTGACTGATCTGTCATCTGCGGCCTGCGATCTGTATTCGAAGCGATACGCAACGCCCTGTGACAAACAAACATGCACTGCTACTCCGTGTGAGGAAGACTCAAGTTGTAAAGGAGTTGAAGTAATAGCTATCGATAATCGTTACGAACGCTGCGCAATGCAGTGAATATCGCATAGGCTCTGTAACCGTCTCGTTGCTTTAGTAATCATTAACGCGATAAATAGTTGTCCGGTTACTTTGGTAACCGTTATTGGGTAATAGTTATCTTGTAATCGTACTTTTGTAACCATTAATGGGTGTTAACGCTTATTTTTTGTGTTCACAAATTTATCTACCTGGTAGTTTAGTGGCGTGACTCCATTGACGATAGCCATGAAATTTACAACACCAGATATCAAGCGTGGATCATTTTACCAACCAGGAAACTTACAGGCTTAAAACAAAGAAAATGGAACAAGGCGATATGAAGGGAAAACACATGATTTGGAAATGACTGTGCAGAATACACTTGGACTGAAATTTACTGTTTCCATATCATAGTGCATATATCTTTGTTAACACACAACATTTACAAGATTCGCCCTGAAATAATATGTATCATTTGAAAAACGATTAACAAGCTATAACCTTTCATATAAAATACGCATTCCTTTAGCTAAAATCCCTTTTACACTTTTGTGCATAAAAGCTACACTCGTTGCCTTTTCATCTTACTCTGCCATTTTCTAGTTCGTAAATCTGCTTAAATCTGTACAAAATATCTAATAGCAAAATGTAGGAAGTGCAATAACTTCTCGCAACCTGCCGCAAACTAGATCTAGACTTCTCAAATTTAAGATAAAGTACGAGCGTGCGCCCTGATATAAAAATTTAGAGAATGATTACTTAGTTACAACAAATTTAGACTACACCGAAAAATTGGGCGCTGCTTGCAAGCCCTGCTGTAAAACTCGCCCGGTGACTGGATTCCTGCAGACTAACTTCTCTCTCCTCAAGTTGGACGAGCCACTTCTCGGTCCTGGGGAGGGGATGTGATTGAAAACAGCACTGCCTTTCACCTGACGGTGGCGAAACGACGAACCTTCCCCCTGCTCTTAGCGCTGAATCATATTCCAGCAGTCCAGGCATAATTCTGGAAAATTTCTGTTTGCCGGATCATAAGGTGTCCTTACAAGGCAACACTTCTGGCAGGTTCTTATAACTGTCGTGAGTGGAATTTGTGCCGAGAACGGCACATGGGGTAACCAGTTACTTTGTATTCGCTACTTTGGTAACCATTATTAGGTAACTAACTGCAGTTACTTTGTATACGTTATTTTGTAACCGTTAAAGGTAAGTACTTACTATCTGTCTCCATTACTTCTGTAACCGTTATATTAAGGTAAGCGTTACGCTCTTTTCTGCCCATCCCTATTTCTCCTTCTCCAACTCAGGAATCTTCATTTTAAAAGCCAAGGTATGTGAACTGGCGACAGAGTGTGCAGGAGTCGCAGTTGGCGGAGAGACAGATGCAGAAGGACAGGCAGAATAGATTCTCTGTCTCCATCTCTCACTAGGGACGGCGTAATGGGCTGCAGCAACACAGATGGTGATGCCTGAAGGCGTGGACCTGTAGCGTCTTGGCCGGAGTCGCTGTCTTGATTGGCGTTCATTTCGGCATACAATGCAGCAGAACGACAGCACAGAGTACAAGTCAAGAGAAGCGCAACACACAGCGCTGATTCAAGTGCCAAAGAGCACCAGTCGCTTTGGCAGGCCAAGAGGACCAGTCGCATTGGCAGCCCAAGTGGCTTGCAGACAACTACCACCGTACAAGCCGACCAGTATGTGCGTGCAGGAGTAGTATTCCTGAGTGCGTGTGGGTAGTATTCCACTCCTATTATAAGGGTTCTGCGGGCAGTACCAACCAAGTAATGAAGTATGATTGGCTCGGCTATTTTAGAAAGCTTCGCTTCAAGAGGTGCATGTTCAAGATAGACTAAATTGCAACTAAGTTTTGTATGAACGGCTTCTCTTTGAGACAGCAAGGGAGCAACATGGGTCGCTCCCGAAGACGGACTTCCAAAGAGCATACGGCCACTGCACCTTCACCTACCACCAAATAACAGTCGCCACGCAGCCAAACAGCAGTCACAAATCACCGCAGCTAATTGCTGATCCCGCCTCTTCTTTGGACGCGGCCCAGCATCCTTCTCAGCGCAGTCGCTTATGATACCTGAGGTGTCCCGGGACCTACCGGTATGCTTCGTGGTTGGCACTGTGCAGCAATATTGGCTTTCTGCAATGAAGGCCAAAAAATCACTTCTTCCTGGGACAACCCGCTGGTGTTCCTGGAGCTGACCAGCCGTTCGGACTTGGAGGCTGCCTTGGCATCCAGCTCTTCCTTAGTGGAAGGTAGTTACGCGTCAAGGCTAGCCAATACAACCGTCTAGCTCCATGCAGCCGCTGCTGTGACTACGGGTACAGCGAGCCAAGGTGCCCTGCTCTGTGTAACTTCTTGCTTCACTTCAGGTTGACGGCAGCACGATCTCCGCCACCAGCGTCCCACTAAACCGTCAGACGCTCTGCCCTTGCATCTAAACAAGAAGTTATCGCCGCCGTCGCCACAACTACCATCTGCATCTATACCTCAGCACATCACGACCAATACCGTCCGCCAGGAAATCCAGGGCTTACGCGACGACATCCAGGACCTTCGTTCGGAGTTCCTGAACCTTGCGGCCAAGCTGACAGCCCTAGAGGACCGCATCCAAGATCTCTAGGCCACCACAGAAACATCCCTTCAATATCACCACACCACAACAGACGCCACTCATTAGCAGCTTCAATCAACACACCGTACAATACGAGTCTTGGAAGCAAACTACACTCAGCTCAGAGCCTCCATGGACTAGAAAACCGAACACCAAGGCGCTTACCCTTCACATCACAAGTCTTGCACCTGTGATATCATATGCCCAAAAGTTTACACCCAGGACGCAACTGAAGATGTCTTCAGACTGATCACAAAATATACGTAGAGACTCCTCAAAAGTCATCTTTACTTTTGCTCATCCTTTTGGACACCTTTTAACCTCTAGGCCGCAATCGGGGCATTTTATCATGGTTGTAGTCTAGTTCGTACCCTCTAGCCGCTCCCGTACATTGGAAGGTAGCTCTATTTCCTTCGATATATTAAAGCTGGTGCCCTTAATTCACTTACCTAATTGTTCCTTACAACTTTCCTTCCTTTACCGGGGAAGATAAGCCAACTCCTCTCCCGGCGAAATGTGTCAACTTTTTCTCCTCTCCAATTCTGCTTCTATCTGCCATTTCCAAAAAAACTGTGTGTGAGAGGGTTTTGGAGACATCAGAGCAGCCGCATGGGTCACTCCAGGAGAAGGGCTGCAAAACAGCAGCGTCCTACCGCTGAATCGTCTTCGTTTGTTGAAAACGACAAGAAGAGTTGCTACCGTCGCTTAGAAATAACCGCAAAGCATCGCAGCAGTTTGCTGGCCCAGCCCACCCTTCGGACGCGGAACACTCGACCGTAGGGGCTCATGAGCCGCCACTTCACCGCAGCCGTTTCAGTATGAGCATCACTGGGGTGCCCCAATTCATGCTAGACGCGGCACAGCAACAGTGGCGAATCACCTCCGCCCGGAGCCCAAAGTCGCCTGTATGATGTGAGCTAGCCCACCGCATGGACCTTGAAGCTGCCCTGGTGTCCAGCCATCCCTTAGTGGGACGGCTGTTGCGCATCTAGGCAAGCCGATAGAACCGGTTAATTCCATACCGACGATGCTGTGCCTACGAGCACTCAGATGAAACCTGCGCAGCGACGCTAAAGTGCCACTACTGTGGCGCTTCTACAACAACTTCAGAATGTCATCAACACGACTTTCGCCGATGCCGCCCTTGCTGCGCCACCTACGATGCGTCATCCCACTACACAGGCCAGGCAGTTTGCCCCTGTACCCGCGATGTAGAAAGACGCAGCAAACGCCGCCGCCGCCACCACCACAACCATATCCTCTAGAACAACAATCGACACCGACACTCACCACTTCAGAAGCTTCAACACCAACAGCCGTAACCTTTGCGGTAATTCAGGACGCCATGCAGTACCTCCACACGGATGTAGTGAATATCGGTGCCCAATTAGCCGCACACTAAGAGGTGCTCACCAGCATCCTAAACAAGAAACTGCAGGACCTAAAGCCATCGTCACCGCCACCAACATTCAGCATGAGACCATTGCTGTTGACTTGCCAGCTAGGCTCGACAATGCCACCACCCGCCTACAGACTCTGGAGAACGACTTCAAGAACTTCCACAATCTCGGCACCCACTTCGTCACAACAATACACCCAAGTACACATATTTCATGCGGCACCTTTTCCGATAACACCACAACAGCAGCGTTTCTTTGAGAAATGCTGGTCCAACAATAAGGGAAACGTTGAACACAAAGAGACCTGTAAAAAGAGACTTCACTACCTTCTTTTCCTCTTCCTTCAGTATCACCTTCTAGCCTCTTGGTTGAACCTTTATCATGCCGGTAGCCCAGAAACTTACCTTTTACTCGTTCCCGTCTACTGCACGGCAACTCTCCATCTTTCACTTTAATAATGCGGGTGCATCTGCGGGACCGCACTACTTCATGCTTTCGCAAATTTCCCCTTTCTTGAACTTTTTTCCTTTACCCAGAGATATAGCCAACTCCTCTCTCGTCAAAAATAAGCCAACACTTTCTCCTCTCCAATCCTTTGGCTATCTTCCCGTTTCCAAAAAACAAAAAATATACTAAGCGAAAAGCAAGCGAGCAACATGGGTCGCTCCAGGAAATGTGTTGCCAAAACAGCAGCCGGCCACCGCAGCTTCACCTACCGTCGAAGATGTACTGTCGCCACCATCGCCAAGCAGTAGTCACAGCTCACCGCAGCAACTCCCTGGCTCTGCCTCTCCTTCGGACGCGGAGGCAGTCGCCGGCGGTCACTCATCAGCAACTTTAGCACAGTTGTAGCTGGGGTGTCCCGGAACCTGTCGGCACTCTTCGTGCTTGCCGCTGCGCAGCAACATTGACCTTCTGCAAGAAGTCCACCAGGATCACCTCTGTCCGAGGACCAACGCTGCTGGCGTGCTTGGAGCTAGCCAACCGTTTGGAATTGGAGGTTGCCTTAGCGACCAGCCTTGTCTTATTAGGGAGGCTGTTACGCATCGAGGACAGCTGACAAGACCGGCTAACTGCGTTTCGCCCTCTAAGGACCATATGACCGAGTTCGAGTTGAGGAGGTGGCAAGATTACTCCTCACGGCTGCTGGTCAGAGTGCAATGGCCCTTCTGCACCGCTGGTATTATGTGTTTTCCAAAAATTTTATTATGGGGTGCTATTGTGAATTTTGGGTCCCAGGATCTCTTGGAAGGATCGTGGAGAAGCTCAGCTGTAGCTGCTATATGGAGTTGCTCTTGTGTTATCGAGGTTGTCCGCTAGCCATACGGGGAACCCAGTATTGCCTCAAGCGGCATTTTATGGTGTTGTAATCCCCAAGAATTCTGGTGTGGACGTTCCGATGGAGTGGTAGTCTGTAGTAGAATTTTGTAGCCCAGCGCCCAATTTTGTCCACGAATGGAAGAGATGAACCTTCGTGAAATAGTCTCACGAGGAAGGAACGGCATACAGAATGGATGACTCGAAGGCACCTATTCTGTAGCCTCTGTAGGCGCAGCATACTGGAGTCTGCGGCCATTCCCCAGTTCTCGCAGGCGTATAGAGATTATCAAGACTGTGAAAAGACGTAGCTTTATGGCAAGTGGAAAACCTGACGTTAACATGGGTTACAATGAGGCAGTAGACCCATTATCCCGGTGCGACAGGTCTCGGATGTGTTGCCGAAAACTTAGACTCTAGCCTAACGCCCTAGTCTCGACCCCACTCCTAGTTAACTCCCAAGTAGGTGATGACATTTATCCACTGAATCCTACGGTGGAGATAGGTAAGTGTGGGGCAGTCACAAGCATCGCTTCGCTAACAGCATGCTGTGGCTTTTGTCTGGGCTAACAGATATATGAACGCCTGCAACAATCTTGTATGAGCGGAAATACCGTTATATGGGATTGAAGGCTCTCAGGATGTTCCTGTCTGCACAGAATAACAGAACGTCATCAGCACACTCGGCTATGTTGACGCGCTGCTCTGTAGGTAGGTCGGCCATGAAAACGCTTAAAAGCGAGTGTTAATTCCAAGTAAGGGCACCTTCTTTGAAGAGTGGACTAAACACAGTTTTAGTGTTCACTAGTTCGAAATTCATTCTGGAGATACGGAGGTGTAGAAATTCATAAGCGGTAGTTATCTACAAAATTGCTCATCTTAACTGTAATGAAATTTCTGTTAAATCTGATATTAAAGGAAGATCAAATACTATAGTATATAGGTAAAAGTGTATGCTATATTCCATAAAATAGTGCTACATATAATAGCTAATTAAATTTGAAGACATTCTAGAATTCAATACTTCTGTTCCAGTTTCCCAAATAAGTATGTATTAAGAAAAATGTAATGTATTTGGGATAGAAAAAATAGCTTATTCAAATAGTGTGTACGTGTATGTATGTATGTATGTATGTATTGTGTATGTGCGCGTGTGTGTAAGTGTGTATGTGCGCGCCCGTGTGTATGTGTGTATGTATGTACGTGTGTATACAGGATGTAACAAAAATGCACGGCACAAATTGCAGGTCACATTCTCACACGTAGACGAAGAAATTATGTTGTATGAATATGGGTCTGGAAACGCTTTGTTTCCATGTTACAACACATGTTCTCCAACTCATTAATCATGGGAGACACACACGAACAGAACGTTAGAATCATGGGGAACATGCACTCTTGGTTAGTCTGGTTACGTTGCCATTATCGTAGATGCACCGCCAGTGTTTTGTTTCACATGTCCCTGTTGCCACGCGACCTACATCACTGCTTGTTTACAGGTAACATAAACTGTCCCAGTAAGCAGTACGACCTTGGCAAGCACACGGGTTACTACGTACTAGTAGAGTTGATCACAGACTTGGCTCGTGCAATGGCAGTGTACACAAATGTAGAGATGGCAGTTGCCCGTTTGATGTATGGATTAGCAGACGGCAATGGCGCTTGCGCTCAACGTTTGTACCGGGAGAGATTTCCAGGACGAAGGTGCCCGACAGGAAAACGTTTGAAGCCATTGATCGTCGACTTAGGGAACATGGGGCATTTCTGCCTGATACTCGCAACCGAGGGAAGGCCTAGAAGGACGAGGACACCGCAACGGGAGGTAGCAATTCTTCAGGCAGTTGACGACGACACTAGTGTCAGTGCAAGACAAATAGCTGCAACAATGAATGTTGATCACAGGACTGTCTGGCGAGTGTTACACGAGGTCCGGCTGTATCCATACCAGTTACAGCGTGCGCGGGCACTATCAGCAGCTGATTTTCCTGCACGGATACGCTTCTGCGAATGGTTTATGCAACAAAGTGTCAACCCTCATTTTAGTGCAAAGGCGCTGTTCACAGATGAGGCTCGTTTCAACGAGATCAGATTGTAAATTATCACAATCGGCATGTATGGGCTGACGTCAATCCTCACGCAACTGTTGAAGCAAGTCATCAACAAGGATTTTCTGTCAATGATTGGGCCGGCATTGTTGGTGACTGTTTGGTAGGGCCTCACGTTCTTCCACCCAGGCTCAACGGATAAAGTTACCATAATTTCGTAGAGAATGTTCTACCTGATCTGTTAGCAAGTGTGCCTTTAGCTGTGTGAGAAAACATGTATTTCAGGCACGATGGAGCACCTCATTTTAGTGTTAATGTCCGCCGGCTTCTAAATAACAGATTCAGTGACAGATGGTGGACGAATTGCCTGGCCTCCACGCTCCCCGGACCTAAACCCACTGGACTTTTATTTGTGGGGGCCTTTGAAAGCTCTTGTGTATCGAACCCCAATACCAGATGTTCAGAGTCTCCGTGCCCGCATTATGGAGGGCTCCGAAACCATACGCAATACTCCAGGGATACATCAGCGCATTCGGGATTCACTACGATGGCGGGTTGATGCATGTACCAATGCTAACGGAGGGCATATTGCACATCTCCTGTGAGAAAGAGTTGCAAGTGGTATGCTGGTACGTTCTATTCTTGTGTGTTTCGCATGGTTAATGAGTTGGAGAATAGAGTTGTAACATGGTAACGAAGCGTTTCCAGACCCATGTTCATATAACATAATTTCTTCGTCTACGTGTGAGGAATGTGTCCTGCAATTTATAGCGTACACTTTTGCTACACCTGTGTGTATGTATTTGTGTATATGTATGTGTGTTTGTGTATATGCTTGTTCGTGTATATGTAGGTGTATGTGTATGTACGTGTGTGTATGTATGTATGTATGTATGTATGTATATATGCGTATACAGGCTGAACCATTTAATTTGAGACTGTACAATATCTACAAAACTAAGCGTTTTAGTAGGAAATGTCTGAATAAAAGCTGCTTAATATTATGGGGGAGAAGTAAATGCCATTAATCGTGTTTTTTATTTGGAGAACGTTATGATGCCCATTTTAGGGTCAATTTAATTTTTTAATGGTAACCTAAAATTAGGGTCAATTTAAATTCACCCTACAATTACCATCACAACCTCCAAATAAAACACGACTAATGGCATTCACTTTTCCCCATATCAAGCAACTTTTGTGTAAGACATTTCTTTCTACAACACTCAGTTTTGGAGATATTGTATAGTATCAACTTAAATGGGCCACCCTGTATACGCATACATATATACACACACACGCACACGTGCATACACATATGAATATACACATACATACATACACACACATATACATAATGGATTTTAGTTCCTCTATAGAGTGTAATAATTCGCCTGAAATGTTGTAAACAAACTTTTTTGAAACCTGTACTATTTGTCATAAATAAAAATTAGTCTAAGTATTAGGGTGCCGTGCATTGTGACTTTTATTTTTCTCAACTTTAAGATAATATCTTGAATATTATTAAAAAACCTCTGGGCTCTAACCCATAAAAGTTTGCTAAATATAATTTTGAAGGATTTATTTACCAGATTGCGTGGCAAATAAACATAAAAGCTTATTTAGTTTTATAGGGAGCATTATTTGCGATTATTATGAACTTGTTAATACGTGTGACTGAATATGGTTTCATTATAATTTCAATATAACAGCTTGTGCATTCAAAACGAAACAGTTGCATTGCAGAGCAGTGCTTGTGCAATGTTTCATTTTATGCACAATGTGACGTACATAATCCTAATACACTTTTCCTATGGCCTTTAAGTTAAAAGGTAAAGGAGGGGGGCCGAAAACAGCACAGATCACCGCAATTTTGTGCTTCTACCGTGACTTCCGGGAGGGAGGGACCAGATACGGGCGCAAGCACAGACGTGGTTCCTAATGTTTTCAGATGGAACGCATCCGATGCCGCCCTTAAGGCAGTCCCCGATACGACACCAGGAACAAACCTCTACAGAGCGCACAACAGCATCGCCTGTTCCTACAACCCTGAAACAGAAGGACAGGAGAGTCGTGGTAGAAGATGAACTACCCCAGCTTTCGCCACCGACCTGGGGAAACCACGGGAAACCCATGGGTGAGAGTGGGCAGTCGAACCCGGAACGTTACCGTCTGAGCCATTCCGTCCGGTGGCAATTAAGGTAAGGTGTCTCTAAAATTTGAAAAATCAACTGCATGCCGGTTGTCTGATTGAAACTTACACAAGTTTTAAAGGCAGCAAAAGCAATGATTTTGGTAAGTTTAAACTTTCTCTCTTATTTTATTATTAATCTTACGTAATAAGTACATTGCTCTGAACATAACTTTCACAGGATGCATTTTAAAATGTGTTGGCATTTTATAATTCGCATTTAATAAGATAATAAGAACATCCTTTAATCATATTTAAAATATATATTAATCCTTTCTTGCACTCAGAATTAAAAGCTCTTTAAAAAGCAATATAGTTATCCTCCCCAACGCGTTTTGCAGAAAATATAAAGGATTTGAAACAAAAAGAATATTGCATAATGTGAAACACTTCAGAAATAAACGCCGAAGAAGAGACTGCGAGAAAACAGGTTTAATGTGTAGCTTCGCTGGTAATAACCATTTATCTATCCATGCACGTTACTGGGGGACTTATATGCCCCGAAAACAAACGTGTATGTGCTTTCTTAAAATTCATATTATTTTTATAACAAAAAGAGCTTTTAATTTTTCATGATTTTGGCCACATTTCACATAACTTAACTGCAACATAAGGATATAGGTCATTACTTTGTCTAGGCAACTAAGAACGATTTTCCTTTCTCTTCCATCGAAACATGCGTATCTCTGCTTTGGGAGATACGCACTCTTTGGTTGGACCAAAACATTGCAGGTGTTTGTGTTCCGATAGCGGCATATTTGTTTAACCTCCTTAGCAAATGGCCTGAAATGAGAATACCCTTTGTAGCGATGTTGACACAAGAAATCTTATCGGAAAGTAAACCAAGACCTGAGTGAAGTATAACCAATAATCCCTATTGTTATTGTTATTGTTATTAATGTTGAAACATTAAACATGTACACTTAAAATGACATTTGCATAAAATAGCAAATTAAGAAACAGAAAATCAGAATAAATAAAATAGTTTAATATTATTACAACAAACAATTACAGAGATAGGTGATACTGGCTGTGTAAATAATTCCATTTCTCAGAAATAATCAGACTAAACTCCTGAGATGTAATACTGGGTACAGAAACCGTGTGATTGACGACCAGCCTGTTACGTATATGGGATCGTTAGGGTGTTGAAATGAAAACTAATGGGATACATATGCTCAGATATAAAGACATTGTAGTAGAGTTTATTCAATGACTTTTCCTGTAATATCTGCGACATTCGACCTCACTGGAAACTTAACATTCTTGAGAAATGTGATGGCACCTAAAACTTTGTTGCTCCCTACATTTACGCTATTCTGAGCACTTTATATTTCGTGACTGTAAAAATCGGAGACTTCTTTCTCAGATTTGAACCACACGCGCATCGCTTTTGCTTACTGCGAGGTTTTAACTGCAACACCTTTGAGCTACGGGAAGCTGATTACGTTTCTTCCTCCGTGACATAAAGGTTTTGTTCCCGATGCTTATAGATTATGACTGTGACCAGGGAACGGAGAGCACACCTTGCACCTCCACCCAACCCGGCTCGTTTGTGCTTACCATCCCCAGGAGAAGTGGATCAGTTGAAGGATACGCAGCAGGCTACAGGTATAACTATGATTATGACCAGGGAACAAAGGGGATACCTCGCACCTCCACCCAACGCGGATACTTTATGCTCACCATCCCCAGCAGGAACGGATGAGATGAAGGATCCGTAGGATCTACAGACCACGTCTCGGAGAGGACATCTAGCATATCCACCTAGCGGGGTTCGTTTATTCTTACCACCCACAGGAGGAACACGTGTGGTGAAGGATCCGCAGGAGCCTCTAGGTAGGCCGACAGACACACGAAGAAGTCCTTAACGATGTCAAGCTTGTTGACTCGGTCACATCGGCGGGCTACTCGGAGAAGGCTTCTCTCTTTGAAACGAGGAGAACTCGATAAACTTGAAGTGGCTCAGAAATGGACGCCATCTGGCAGGACAGAGAAGAACTTTCCAACAAACAAGCACTTGCGCCATCTGTCCTACCGACCGACATTATACAGCCCCTAAGCTACCTGAAATATGATAGAGAAAGCGAAGTGTTATAAATGAGGGAAGAGATATTCGTGATTGAGAATACTGCAGCACCCCAGAATTCGCCTTGCCCATAGGGAAAATCACAAAACATCCATGGTCAGAAGGAGATGGCCCCGGCAATGGAACCCAGGGCTTCCGGAATACGAGCCTCGCACGTTACCGCGGAGATATCTCGCTCGGCAGCTCCAAGAAAAGTAGTACGTACTTTGCAAATTCAGCAATCTCATTGTTTCCTTCTAAAACGGACGAGTGTATTATAAAGGATATCGTTTCCCAAATAACATCTGAATTGCACATCCAAAAGTGAAGCGGAATGTTGAGTAGCCAGTAAATGAGATTTGGACCACAGAAGTCCCACGTGAAGGAAAATTCACACTTTAATTGACACCAACGTGCAGCATTGTAATCTTGTTCACAAGAAAGTTCATACTGTAAGAAATTACAATCCATTATGACCCGTTTGCTGCATTGAATTTAAACACGCGTTATGCAGGTAAAGTATATTTCTGTACGAATGAATTTTATTTTTAAAGTTCATGGATTGTAACTTTGACCGGTAAGAATGTTGCGTTCTCTTATAGTTATTCTACTCCTAAGAATTAAACCTCGAAGTATAATCATCATTGAAAATGTTACTGCTGCTTAAGATGTTAACGCAGTTGTGTGCAATGTGGTTAAACTAATGTTAGGTGTTCTCTTTAGAATGTATTTTATTAAGCTCATTTCAAATTCAGCTTCCAATCCTTAACGAGGATATTCAATACTTATTTAAAGGCGAAAAATATTTTCCAGAGGCTTTGGCAATAACAAATTACATTGAGCTCAAACATTATTGCATTTAATATTATAAATTGAAACAACTTTAGATGTTTAAGATAGCTTCATTACCACGACTTTCATAATGTCCATAGGTAACGGGCGACTTAAAGTTGTAACTATTTGATCTTCTTCCCCACCGAAAAGGAACATCAAAAGTTTAAACACATCTTGTTCATTTTTTCTTTCAGTTCATCATGCAATTCAACCCGAGGGAAAAGGGAAATTGATAACTTGCACAACATGGTGTATTTCGCCTTCACTTTCATGCTGGTTACACAGTACATTTGGTCTTACCTTTTGTGCTGGTTATACTGCAGACGTAGAAGGTGGTTAGAGTGATCATTTGATCATAGAGTACGTTTGGTCTTACCTTTTGTGCTGGTTATACTGCAGACGTAGAAGGTGGTTAGAGTGATCATTTGGTCATAGAGTACGTTTGGTTCTTACCTTTTGTGCTGGTTATACTGAAGACGTAGAAGGTGGTTAGAGTGATCATTTGGTCATAGAGTACGTTTGGTCTTACCTTTTGTGCTGGTTATACTGAAGACGTAGAAGGTGGTTAGAGTGATCATTTGGTCATAGAGTACATTTGGTCTTACCTTTTGTGCTGGTTATACTGAAGACGTAGAAGGTGGTTAGAGTGATCATTTGGTCATAGAGTACGTTTGATCTTACCTTTTGTGCTGGTTATACTGCAGACATAGAAGGTGGTTGGTGTGTTCAATTAATCATAGAGTACGTTTGATCTTACCTTTTGTGCTGGTTATACTGCAGACATAGAAGGTGGTTGGTGTGATCATTTGGTCATACCTTTTGTGCCGGTTATACTGAGGGGGTTGAAGGTGGCTGGTGTGATTATTTGGTTATCCAGCACATGTCACCTTCCCTTTTCCCTGGTTGTGCTGAAGGCACTGAAGGTAGTTGGTATGTTTATTTGGTCTCACAGTATATTTCACCTTCACTTTTGCACTGGCTGTGCTGATGGTCTTGAATATGGTAGGTGTGTTCATTGTGCCGCACAGCAGGTTTCGCCTTGCGTTTTGTGCTCATTGTGCTGAAGGTGTTGAACGGGGTTAAAGTGCTGGTTTGGTAACACAGTGCACCTAGGCTTCCCTTTCTGCTGGTTGTACTGAAGGCGTTGAAGGTAGTTGATGTGCCCATATGGTCGTAAATATATTTAGCCTTCCTTTTATGCTGGTTGTACTGAAGGCACTGAAGGTTGGTAATATGTTCATTTGGTCATACAGTATATTTCGCCTTTGCTTTTGTGAGGTTTTAATGAAGGTGTTGAGATTGTGCATGTTTCATTTAGGTCATACAGTATATTTTATCTTCGCTTTTGTGCTGGACATAACGAAGGCGTTGAAGGATGATGATGTGCTCATTTGGTCATAAAGTGCATTTGACCTCTTTTGTGCTGGTTTTAACGAAGATGCTGAAGGTGGTTGACGTGTTCATTTGTTTATACAGTGTATTTGGCATTCCTGTTTGTGCTGGTTGTCCTGCAAGCGTTGACGGGTAGATGTGTTCGTTTGGTCACGCAGTATATTTGGCCTTCCCCTTTGTGCTGGCTGTACTGCAAGCGTTGAATGGGGTTGATGTGTTCGTTTGGTCATACAGTATATTTGGCCTTCCTGTTTGTGCTGCTTCTACTGATGGCGTTGAACGCGGTTGATGTGTTCTTTTGGTCACACAGTATATTTGGCCTTCCCCTTTGTGCTGGCTGTACTGCAAGCGTTGAATGGGGTTGATGTGTTCGTTTGGTCATACAGTATATTTGGCCTCCCTGTTTGTGCTGCTTCTACTGATGGCGTTGAACGCAGTTGATGTGTTCTTTTGGTCACACAGTATATTTGGCCTTCCCCTTTGTGCTGGTTGTACTGCAAGCGTTGAATGGGTTGATGTGTTAGTTTGGTCATACAGTGTATTTGGCCTTCCTGCTTTTGCTGGTTGTACTGAGGGCGTTGAACGGAGTTGATGTGTTCGTTTGGTCACACAGTGTATTTGGCCTTCCCCTTTGTGCTGTTTATACTACAGGCGTTCAATGGGGTTGGTGTGTTCGTTTGGTCATACCGTATGTTTGGCCTTTCTGTTTGTGCTGGTTGTACCGAGGTCGTTGAACGGGCTTGGTGTGTTCGTTTGGTCACACAGTATATTTGGCCTTCCCGTTTGTGCTGGTTATACTGAAGTTATTCCTGGTTGTTGGTGTGTTCGTTTGGTGATACAGTACATTTGGCCTTCTGTTTTGTGCTAGTATCAACGAAGACATTGAACGTGCTTAGTGAGTTCATTTGGTCAGATAGTACATTTGACATTCGTTTACTGCTAATTGTATTGAAGACTTTGCATGTGGTTGGTAAGTTCATTTGGTCATATAATGCACTTGAACGCCGTTTTTGCTGTGTTTATTTTAGTAGTGTATTTCTGATTCTCGCCATTAAAGAGAATCTTAGGTTAAAGCTTAATGCAAAGTCTAAATAATATCCCTTCAATATAATAGAAAAGTTACGTACAAAACAATGAAATTACCGCGCGAGATGGCTACGCATTAACGTGTGAGCCTCGTATTCTCCAGGTCCCAGTTCAATTCCCATTGACCACCCACCTTGGAAAATTTGTGGCTTTCCCTGGTCGGTAGGCGAGTGCTCGGCTGGCTACTCGTCTACTAGGATTTCCTTTCCATCATTCCCCTTTCTTTCCGTTCCCTTCTGATATTTCAGACATGCTTCTAGGCTTCGTGGCGTATGGTGGAACCGGGCAGATGGTGCGAATGCTTACTCAAAGAAAAGAGTACTCCCCATGCACACTGGAGGGCTGTTTGGTTGAAAGGGTCGTTCATCGTCCACTCTGAGTAGCTACAGCAGTGGGACGGATCTTCAGGCCAGGAACTGTTAGGGACCTTTGCGCGTGCGTCTTTGGGGCCCGCGGTCTTTCACCCCGTCCCCCGTGGTTCCTTCACTTCATTCCTTCCTCCAGGGTACGGTAGCCGCAATAGATCACCCGTAGGTCGCAGTGCGCGAGGTGTCTCCCTCCTTTATATTCTATATTGCAGGTTACTGTGGTTCCTTACTTCATCTCTTCGTCCTGGGAGTGGCAGCTGCAGTAGATCCTACTGTGGTTCCTTACTTCATCCTTTCCTCCACGTGTTGGTAGCAGCAATAGATCTCACGTAGGTTGCGGTGCGCGAAGTGTCCCCCTCCGTTGTATACCTATACTGTAGCCTGCTGTGGTTCCTTACTTCAACCCTTCGTCCTGGGGCGATAGTTGCAATAGGTCTCACAAAGTTACAGTGCGCGATGTGTCCCCCTCCGTTTTATACTCCATATTGAAGCCTACTGTGGTTCCTTACTTCAACCCTTCGTCCTGGAGCGATAGTTGCAATAGATCTCCCGAAGTTACAGTGCGCGAGGTGTCCCCCTCCGTTTTATACTCCATATTGAAGCCTACTGTGGTTCCTTACTTCAACCCTTCGTCCTGGGGCGATAGTTGCAATAGATCTCCCGAAGTTACAGTGCGCGAGGTGTCCTCCGTTTTATACTCCATATTGAAGCCTACTGTGGTTCCTTACTTCAACCCTTCGTCCTGGAGCGATAGTTGCAATAGATCTCCGGAAGTTACAGTGCGCGAGGTGTCCTCCGTTTTATACTCCATATTGAAGCCTACTGTGGTTCCTTACTTCAACCCTTCGTCCTGGAGCGATAGTTGCAATAGATCTCCCGAAGTTACAGTGCGCGAGGTGTCCCCCTCCGTTTTATACTCCATATTGAAGCCTACTGTGGTTCCTTACTTCAACCCTTCGTCCTGGAGCGATAGTTGCAATAGATCTCCCGAAGTTACAGTGCGCGAGGTGTCCCCCTCCGTTTTATACTCCATATTGAAGCCTACTGAAGTTCCTTACTTCAACCCTTCGTCCTGGAGCGATAGTTGCAATAGATCTCCCGAAGTTACAGTGCGCGAGGTGTCCCCCTCCGTTTTATACTCCATATTGAAGCCTACTGTGGTTCCTTACTTCAACCCTTCGTCCTGGAGCGATAGTTGCAATAGATCTCCCGAAGTTACAGTGCGCGAGGTGTCCCCCTCCGTTTTATACTCCATATTGAAGCCTACTGTGGTTCCTTACTTCAACCCTTCGTCCTGGAGCGATAGTTGCAATAGATCTCCCGAAGTTACAGTGCGCGAGGTGTCCCCCTCCGTTTTATACTCCATATTGAAGCCTACTGTGGTTCCTTACTTCAAGCCTTCGTCCTGGGGCGATAGTTGCAATAGATCTCCCGAAGTTACAGTTACGGTGTCCCCTCCGATATACCCTATATTGTAGCCTCTGTGTATCCTTTCTTGATCCCTTCGTCCTGGGGGTGGTAGCCGCAATACATCTCACGTAGGTCGCAGTATGAGAATTGTGCCCATCCGTTGTGTACCCTATGACCCAACAGTAAGACTACTTTTCCTTTTACTTACCATTTCACACTGATTCTATAAACGGCTCATATGATCGGTTACCTTTGTCGATTTCTCAGTCGTGTAAAAATCATTAAGGCTTACCCTGTTGTTTATAGAAGCTCTAGCCACATACGTATATATGTATTGCCATGCCTTTACATTTATATCTAACTTATATTTTAATCTAAATCATTTGCCCTTCTTGAGAAACTAAAGAGTAACGAATATTTTCCATCCCGAAAATATTGGACCATCAAATTTCGTGTAAAAATCTACTTTGCATCCGTAAAACACAACCGTCTTGAATACAAAGTTTAGAACAATCTCCGAACTCTCCTTTTCAATTACGTTCTTTCCCTTCATCTCTGTAACTTCCTCTAATTCCATCTCTCTCTTCTCCTTCTCTGCTTCCCCACTATTTCTCTTACACACGAAGACTTGCTTCTAAGAATGCATTTTATGTCCTCAGGTCCTCAAAACTGGTTTGGGGTGAAATTGTGAATATCAATATTTTTACAATAAATGATTCCCTATGCTTGGTGGGGTGCGTTTAATTAACTGCCCTAAACTTGATTGGGCACAATATGCAATTTTCCCACACCTGGTGGAGAGCAACACATGATTCATCTAAGCATGGTAGAGTGCAGTAAATATTTCTCTTAACTTAGGTAGGATGCAATAAATGATTCCCCTAACCATGGTGCGGTGCAACACATGATTCCTTTAAAAAGGGTAATTTGCAAAGCAATGAGTCCGCTCACCTTGATGGGGTGCAACAAATGATTCCTCTAAGCCTGGTGGGAGGCAATAAGTGATTTTCCTAACCTTCGTGGGGTTCAATAAATGATTACCGTACCTTTGTAGGATGCAATACATGGTTCCCCCAACCTAGGTGGGGTGCAATACATTATATCTCCAACACTGGATGAGTGCCATAAATGATTCCCCTAACCTTGCTGGGGTGCAATAAATGATTCCCCTAATCTTGATGGAGTGCCATAAATATTCCCCCAACATTGGTGGGGTCTCATAAATGATTCCCCTAACCTTGGTGAGGTGCCATAAATGATTCCCCTAACCTTGCTGGGGTGCAATAAATGATTCCCCTAATCTTGATGGAGTGCCATAAATATTCCCCCAACATTGGTGGGGTCTCATAAATGATTCCCCTAACCTTGGTGAGGTGCCATAAATGATTCCCCTAACCTTGGTTGGATGCAATAAATGATTCCCCTAACCTTGGTTGGATGCAATAAATGATTCCCCTAACCTTGGTAGGATGCAATAAATGTTTCCCCTAACCTTGAATGGATGCAATAAATGTTTCCCCTAACCTTGGTTGGATGCAGCAAATGATTCCCCTAACCTTGGTTGGATGCAATAAATGTTTCCCCTAACCTTGGTAGGATGCAATAAATGTTTCCCCTAACCTTGGTTGGATGCAAAAAATGTTTCCCCTAACCTTGGTAGGATGCAATAAATGTTTCCCCTAACCTTGAATGGATGCAATAAATGTTTCCCCTAACCTTGATTGGATGCAGCAAATGATTCCCCTAACCTTGGTTGGATGCAATAAATGTTTCCCCTAACCTTGGTAGGATGCAATAGGTGATTCCCCTAAGCTTGGTGGGATGCAATGGATGATTACCCTAAAGTTATTTGGATGCAATAGGTGATTCCCCTGAGCTTGTTGGATGCAATAGATGGTTACCGTAACCTTGGTGGGATGCAATAAATGATTCCCCTAACCTTGTTGGAATGCAATAAATGATTTCCCTGAGCTTTGTTGAATGCAATAGGTGCTTCCCCTGAGCTTTGTTGAATGCAATAGGTGCTTCCCCTAAGCTTGGTGGGATGCAATAGGTGATTCCCTTAAGCCTGGTTGGATGCAATATGTGATTCGCCTAATCTTGGTGGGATGCAATAGCTGGTTACCGTAACCTTGGTGGGATGCAAACATGATTTCCCTAACGTTGGTGGGATACAATAAATGATTCCGCTAACCTTGATGGGATGCAACAGATGATTTCCCTAAGCTCGCTGGGGTGAAATAAAGGATTCCCATAAGCCTGTTAGGGACGCAGAGAGAGTGAAAAGGCAAGTCAAATTAGTGACTGGAAATCAAAGTCTGTTTTACGTAAATGGAATACAAATTTACTTTAAACCAAACAGTTTCAAACATAGTATCTGATTGTTTCAAATTTCTTTAGAATATCGAGAAACCGGACTTTTTTCAATTCCCCAATGACATGGTTGACGCGCACCATTAAAACATATCACAGAGTTTCCGAACTATTGCCCGCACAAATTTCTCTAAAACATTTCAATTAAAGGGAAAAGCACAGAATTGGAAAACATTATGCTCAATCAAATGGCGACTTCATGGAGACTTTCAACGTCCCCACTGCATCATCTAGCGGAACTAAGTACCGAGCTATGAAACACACTAACTACATGCTGCAACGTTGCAGTTTGGTGTCATCAAATATCATTAAGAGCTCCAAAACTATGAAAGATACATTAGAACTGTAAGTTACTCTATCCCAAATCTATATGATCTTAAGAGAAAAAAATGATTAGTGGCGCGATGACAAACAAAAGTGCACGGGCCGAAAATCTCAGGCCTTAGCCGACCCAGTCTGAAACAAGCGCCATAATAGATTATATAGCACCACCCAGCTTGGCTCGATCTGAACCGAGCCCGATAAAAGGTTATATGGCACCACTCAACCCGGATCGATCTGAACCGAGACCCATAATATTTTATATAGCACCACCCGGCACGGCTCGATCTGAACCGAGCCTGATAAAAGGTTATATGGCACCACCCGGCTCGGATCGATATGAACCGAGACCCTTAATATTTTATATAGCACCACCCGGCTTGGCTCGATCTGAACGAGCCCGATAAAAGGTTATATGGCACCACCCGGCCCGGATCGATCTGAACCGAGACCCATAATATTTTATATAGCACCAACCGGCACGGCTCGATCTGAACCAAGCCAGGTAATAGGTTATATAGCACCACCCGGCCCGGACCGATCTGAACCGAGACCCATAATAGGTTATATAGCACCACCCGGCTCGGATCGATCTGAACCGAGACGCATAATAGTTTATATAGCACCACCCGGCCCGGATCGATCTGAACCGAGCCCGATAATAGGTTATATGGTACCACACGGCCCGGATCGATCTGAACCGAGACCCATAATAGTTTATATAGCACCACCCGGCACGGCTCGATCTGAACCGAGCCCGATAATAGGTTATATGGTACCACACGGCCCGGATCGATCTGAATCGACACCCATAATATTTTATATAGCACCACCCGGCACGGCTCGATCTGAACCGAGCCCGATAATAGGTTATATAGCACCACCCGGCTCTGCTCGATTTGAACCGAGCCCGATAATAGGTTATATGGCACCACCCGGCCCGGATCGATCTGAACCGAGACACATAATAGTTTATACAGCACCACCCGGCTCGGATCGATCTGAACCGAGACCCATAATAGGTTATATAGCACCACCCGGCCCGCATCGATTTGAACCGAGACCCATAATAGGTTATATAGCACCACCCGGCACGGATCGATCTGAACCAAGACGCATAATAGTTTATATAGCACCACCCGGCCCGGATCGATCTGAACCGACCCCGATAATAGGTTATATGGCACCACCCGGCCCGGATCGATCTGAACCAAACCAGATAATAGGTTATATAGCACCACCCGACCCGAATCGATCTCAACCGACCCCGATAATAGGTTATATGGCACCACCCGGCACGGCTCGATGTGAACCAAGCCAGATAATAGGTTATATAGCACCACCCAGCACTGCTCGATCAGAACCGAGCCCGATAATAGGTTATATGGTACCACACGGCCCGGATCGATCTGAACCGAGACCCATAATAGTTTATATAGCACCACCCGGCACGGCTCGATCTGAACCGAGCCCGATAATAGGTTATATGGTACCACACGGCCCGGATCGATCTGAACCGACACCCATAATATTTTATATAGCACCACCCGGCACGGCTCGATCTGAACCGAGCCCGATAATAGGTTATATAGCACCACCCGGCTCTGCTCGATTTGAACCGAGCCCGATAATAGGTTATATGGCACCACCCGGCCCGGATGGATCTGAACCGAGACACATAATAGTTTATACAGCACCACCCGGCTCGGATCGATCTGAACCGAGACCCATAATAGGTTATATAGCACCACCCGGCCCGCATCGATTTGAACCAAGACCCATAATAGGTTATATAGCACCACCCGGCACGAATCGATCTGAACCGAAAGACGCATAATAGTTTATATAGCACCACCCGGCCCGGATCGATCTGAACCGACCCCGATAATAGGTTACATGGCACCACCCGGCCCGGATCGATCTGAACCAAACCAGATAATAGGTTATATAGCACCACCCGACCCGAATCGATCTCAACCGACCCCGATAATAGGTTATATGGCACCACCCGGCACGGCTCGATGTGAACCAAGCCAGATAATAGGTTATATAGCACCACCCAGCACTGCTCGATCAGAACCGAGCCCGATAATAGGTTATATGGCACCACCAGGCCCGGATCGATCTGAACCGAGACCCATAATAGTTTATATAGCACCACCCGGCTCGGATCGATCTGAACCGAGACCCATAATAGGTTATATAGCACCACCCGGCTCGGATCGATCTGAACGGAGACCCATAATAGGTTATATGGCACCACCCGGCTCGGATCGATCTGAACCGAGACCCATAATAGGTTATATAGCACCACCCGGCCCGGATGGATCTGAACCGACCCCGATAATAGGTTATATGGCACCACCCGACGCGGTTCGATCTGAACCGACTCCGATAATAGGTTATATGGCACTACCCGGCCCGGATCGATCTGAACCGAGCCCGATAATAGGTTATATGGCGCCTCCTGACGCGGTTCGATCTGAACCGAGCCCGATAATAGATTATATGGCAGCTCCCGACGCGGCTCGATCTGAACCGAGCCCGATAATAGGTTATATGGCACCTCCCGACGCGGCCCGATCTGAACCGAGGCTGATAATAGGTTATATGGCACCTCCCGACGCGGCTCGATTTGAACCGAGGCCGATAATAGGTTATATGGCACCTCCCGACGCGGCTCGATCTGAACCGAGCCCGATTATAGGTTATATGGCACCTCCCGACGCGGCTTGATCTGAACCGAGCCCGATTATAGGTTATATGGCACCTCCCGACGCGGCTCGATCTGAACCGAGACCGATTATAGGTTATATGGCACCTCCCGACGCGGCTCGATCTGAACCGAGCCCGATTATAGGTTATATGGTACCTCCCGACGCGGCTCGATCTGAACCGAGGCCGATTATAGGTTATATGGCACCTCCCGACGCGGCTCGATCTGAACCGAGCCCGATTATAGGTTATATGGCACCTCCCGACGCGGCTCGATCTGAACTGAGGCCGATAATAGGTTATATGGCACCTCCCGACGCGTCTCGATCTGAACTGAGGCCGATAATAGGTTATATGGCACCTCCCGACGCGGCTCGATCTGAACCAAGCCCGATAATAGGTTATACGGTACCATCCGGCCTGACCAAGTTTGAACAGAGCTCATAATAGCTTACATGGTACCATCCGGCCTGACCAAGTTTGAACAGAGCTCATAATAGGTTACATGGTACCACCCGGCCCAACCAAGTATGACCCGGGCGCATAATAGTTTATATGGTACCACCCAGGCCCATTCAAACATAAACTGTTCCCAATTATAGGTTAAATGGTACCACCGGTTCCGACCTAGTATGAACCGAGCCCACTAATAGCTTATATGGTACCACCGACCCGGTCCGAACCGAGCCCTAGGTTATATGGTACAAGCCGGCCCGGCCCAGTGTGAACCGAGCCCGATAATGGCTCATATGGTACCATCTGGTCCGTTCCAGTATGAACCGATCCCGATAATAGTTTATATGGTACCAGCCTGCCCGGTCCGAATCTAGCCCTAGTTTATAAGGTACAAGCCGGCCCGGGCCAGTGTGTACCGAACCCGATAAACGTTTGTATGGTACCACCCGGCCCGACCCAGTATGAACCGAGTCCGATAATAGGTTATATTGTACTATCCGACCCGATCAGAACCGCGCCCTAGGTTATATGGTACCACCCGTCCCGACCTAGTATGAGCCGAGCCCGATAATAGGTTATATGGGGACCACCCGGCCCGACCCAGCATGAACCGAGCCCGATAATAGGTTATATTGTACTATCCGACCCGATCAGAACCGAGCCCTAGGTTATATGGTAAGCCGGCCCGGCCCAGTGTGAACCGAGCCCGATAATAGGTTATATGGTACCACCCGGACAGACCCAGTATGAACCAAGCCCGGTAATACGTTATATTGTACTATCCGACCCGATCAGAACCGAGCCACTGGTTATATGGTACAAGCCGGCCCGGCCTAGTGTGAACCGAGCCCGATAATAGGTTATATTGTACTATCCGACCCGATCAGAACCGAGCCCGATAATAGGTTATGATACCACCGGGCCCGACCCAGTATGAACCGAGCCCGATAATAAGTTATATTGTATTATCCGACCCGATCAGAACCGAGCCCTAGGTTATATGGTACAAGCCGGCCCGGCCAAGTGTGAACCGAGCCCGATAATAGGTTATATGGTTCCACCCGTCCCGACCCAGTACGAACCGAGCCCGATAAAAGGTTATATTGTACTATCCGACCCGATCAGAACCGAGCCTTAGGTTATATGGTACAAACCGGCCAGGCCCAGTGTGAACCGAGCCCGATAATAGGTTATATGGTACCACCCGGACCGACCCAGTATGAACCGAGCCCGATAATACGTTATATTGTACTATCCGACCCGATCAGAACCGAGCCCTAGGTTATATGGTACAAGTTGGCCCGGCCCAGTGAGAACCGAGCTCGATAATAGGATATATGGTACCACCCGGACCGACCCAGTATGAATCGACCCCGATAATAGGTTATATGGTACCACCCGGCCCGACCCAGTATGAACCGAGCCCGATAATAGGTTATATGGTACCACCCGGACCGACCCAGTATGAACCGAGCCCGATAATAGGTTATATTGTACTATCCGACCCGATCAGAGCCGAGCCCTAGGTTATATGGTACAAGTTGGCCCGGCCCAGTGTGAACCGAGCTCGATAATAGGTTATATGGTACCACCCGGACCGACCCAGTATGAATCGAGCCCGATAATAGGTTATATGGTACCACCCGGCCCGACCCAGTATGAACCGGGCCCGATAATAGGTTACATTGTACTATCCGACCCGATCAGAACCGAGCCCTAGGTTATATGGTACAAGTTGGCCCGGCCCAGTGTGAACCGAGCCCGATAATAGTTTATATGGTACAAGTTTGCCCGGCCCAGTGTGAACCGAGCCCGATAATAGTTTATATGGTACCACCCGGCCCGACCCAGTATGAACCGAACCCGATAATAGTTTATATGGTACCACCCGGTTCGACCCAGTATGAACCGAGCCCGATAATAGTTTATATGGTACCACCCGGACCGACCCAGTATGAACCGAGCCCGATAATAGTTTATATGGTACCACCCGGTTCGACCCAGTATGAACCGAACCCGATAATAGTTTATATGGTACCACCCGGTTCGACCCAGTATGAACCGAACCCGATAATAGTTTATATGGTACCACCCGCTTCGACCCAGTATGAACCGAGCCCGATAATAGGTTATATGGTACCACCCGGTTCGACCCAGTATGAACCGATCCCGATAATAGTTTATATGGTACCACCCGGTTCAACCCAGTATGAACCGAGCCCAATAATAGTTTATATGGTACCACCCGGACCGACCCAGTATGAACCGAGCCCCATAATAGTTTATATGGTACCACCCGGCCCGACCCAATGTTAACCGTGGACTAGGGGTACCATTCAAACCTTCAGTTCTAGAGGTCGCGGGTTCTTACCGGAGAAAGGGCGCTGGATCTTTTCGGGCGTAAAAATTTTAGCATTGCTTCTTTCGGAAGAGAATTAAGGCTTGGTTACGTGTCGTATATTTACAGCACGTAAAAAAACTCAAGCCTGATAAAGGGGCCTCTGAGCTCAAATTCAAGTCTATCACGCCCAATGCAGAATGGGTCGATAAGGACCATAGTAGTTAAAGAGCGTCCACAAAAACATCAAATTATAACCGGAAAGACACTGTCTGAACCGAGCCCATAATAGGTTATATGGAACCACCCGGCCCGGCCCGGTCTGCACCGAGCCCGAGAATAGGTTATACTATGCCATCTAGCCCGGCCAAGTCTGAACCGAGCTCGAGAATGGGCTATCCTACACCATCAGGCCCAGCCCGGTCTGAACCGAGTCTGAGAATAGGTTGCACTGTTCCACCCAGCCCGTCCCGAACTCAACCGAGCCCGAGAATAGGTTATACTGTACCACCCGACCCTAACCCGTTCTGAGCCGAGCCCGAGAATATGTTATACTGCACCACTTGACCCAGCCCGGTCTTAACCGAGCACGAAAATAGGTTGTACTGTACCACTTGGCCCGGCCCGTTCTGAACCGTGCACGAGAATATCTAATACTTCACCACGTAGCTCAGGCCGGTCTGAACCAAGCCGGAGAGTAGGTTACACTGCACCACCTGGAGCAGCTCGGTCTGAACCGAGCCCGAGAATTGGTTATGCTGTAACACTTGGCCCGGACCGGTCTGAACCGAGACCAGGGATAGGTTATACTGTACCAACTGGACCAACCCGGTCGGTACCGAGCCCTAGAGTAGGTTATAGTGCACTACGTGACCTGCCCGGTCTGAACTGACCCCCAGAATAGGTTATACTGCACCACCTGACCCGGTTCGGTAGGTACCGATCCCGAGAATAGGTTATGCTGTACCACTCGGAACGACCCGGTCTGAACCGAACCCGAGAATGTGTAATGCTGTACCACTGGCCCGGCCCGGTCTGCACCGTACCCGAGAATAGCTTATACTGCACCACCTGACCCAGTCCGGTCTGAATCGTGCCCGAGTTTAGGTTATACTGCACCACCTGGCCCAGCCGGGTCTGAACCGAGCCCAAGAATAGGTTACACTGCACTACCTGGTCCGACTTGGTCTCTACCGATCCCGAGAATAGGTTATACTGTACCGCTCGGACCGGTCGGGTCTGAACCGATCCCGAGAAGAGGTTATATTGTACAATTCGCCTCGGGCCCGATATTTAATATTGTTTTAAGTATAATTATTCATTAGCAGTAGTAGTATAATAGTAGTAGTAGTAGTAGTACTAGTAGTAGTAGTAATAATAAATTAAAGGTAATGGTACGTATCACGGAGGCGCACCGGAAACCAGGGCAGAATACCGCACGCAGGCCAGTCGGCCCTTTGTGCTTCCTACGTGACCCCTGGGAGGAAAGGATGATGGAAGAGACCCGAACGGCGACCAGATCCGGATGTCGAGAGTAGGCAACCGTGGACAAGGACCTAACGTTTCCATATAGCACGCATGACGCGCGGTCCCTGCTCAAGTGCCACAAACTCTAGGGTCTCCCGGAGCGGAGCCCCACGCTGAGGAGAAACATGACTGAGCGGTACCACAGCGCCGCCAGGGAAGAAAGGTTTACAGAACGCAAGCCACCGCCAAGCCGCAACCAGTCCAACACCTTCGCCTGGTCCTTCAACCCTGAAGCAGATGACGAGGAAGATGATGGACACAAGAAATGCGAGGAAGCAGAATCGTGGAAGAAGAACTACCCCAGCATTGCCTGCCGACACGGGGAAACCACGAAAAACTCATGGGCCAGAGTGAGCGGCCACCGGGAAGCAATCCCGGGACCTCCAGAATGCGGATCACATACGCAACCGCCTAAGCCATCCCGCTAGGTTGTAGTAGTAGTGGTTGTAATCCACAAAGCACTGTTGCCAGCGATTCCAAGGGATTCGGGTTGAATTTGCAGTACAGGCACGACTGCAGCACGGATGCACTCAAATCCTTCGAACCAACTGAGGAGCCACTTTACGGAAACAGTGTTGGGTGCAGTCCTGATAAGGGAAAAATTCAGGATCTTGGGAACAACTAAGCAGCCACTTTACAGAACAGGGAAAGCTGAGGTTCTGGTATGGAATCTACTCAGGTCTTTCAGACCAACTGAGGAGCCCATTTACAGAAACAATGGTGGCTAAGGTCCTGGTAAGGATGCACTTAGGATCTTGGAACCAACTGAGGAGCCACTTTACTGAAAAAGCGACGGCTGAGGTAGTGGTAAGGGATCCCCTCAGGTGATTGCGACCAGGTGAACAGCCACCATACAGAAGCATGGTGGCTGATGTCTGGTAAGGAATCCACTGAGGTTCTTACGACCAACTGAGAAGCCACTTTACTGAAACAGTGGCGGCTGAGGTCCTATTAACAATTCCACTCAAGTACTTGCGACCTACTTAGGAGGTACTTTATAGAAACAGTGGCGGCTGAGGTCCCAGTAAGTAATTTACTCAGCTCTTTGGGACAAACTGAGGAGCTACTTTACAGATTGAGCTGCAGCTGAAGTCCTGGTCAGAGATCCTTTCTGGAGCTTCCGACCAGCTGAGGAGGCCCCTTATAGAAATAGTGGTGGCTGATGTCTGCTAACGGATCCACTCAGGTGCTTGCGACCAACTGAGAAACCACTTAACAGAAACAGTGGGGCCTGGGGTTCTGGTAACTTTTCCACTCAGGTGCTTGCGACCAACTGAGAAGCCACTTTACAGAAGGAGTGGTGGCTGAGGTCCTGGTTACTTATCCATTCAGGTCCTTGGGAGCAAATGAGGAGCCACGTTACAGAAAAAATGGCGGCTGAGTTTCTAGTAGGTGTTCCAATCAGAAGCTTGTGACGAATTGAGAAGCCACTTTATAAATAAATGACGGTTGAGGTCCTGGTAAGTGATCCAATCATGCATCGTCGACCTACTGAGGAGCTACTTTATTGTAGTGGATGGGTCCTCGTACGAGATACACCTTGATGGTTACGTTCAACCGAGAAGCTAGTTTACAGAAACCGTGGCAGTTGAGGTCCCAGTAAGGGATCCACTCAGGTGCTTGCGATCAGCTAAGGAGCCAATTTATAGAAACAATGGAGACTGAGGTCCTGGGAAGGGAACGACTCAGGTGCTTATGACCAACTCAGCAACCACGTTACAGAAAACAGGCAGCTGAGGTCCTAGTAAGGGATGTATTCAAGTCCTTGAGACCAACTGAGAAGCCACTTTACAGAAACTGTAGTGGCTAAGGTCCTGGTAAAGCATCCACTCAGATGCTAGCGAGCAAGTGAGGAGCCACTTTGCACTCAGTGGCGACTGAGTTCCTGGTAAGGGATCCACTAATGTGCCTGCGACCATGTCAAGAGCCACTTTACGGAAACAGTGGTGACTGAGGTCCTCGTAAGGGATGCACTCAGGTCCTTGGGGCCAGCTGAGGAGCCAGTTTATGGAAACACTTGTGGCTGAGTTTTTGGTAACAGATCCACAGAGGTACCTGCGACCAAATGAGGAGCCAATTTACAGAAACAGTAGTGGCTGAGGTACTGGTAAGGAATGCAGTAAGGTGCCTGAGACCAGCTGAGGAGCCAGTTTACGGACACAGTGGGGCTGGCCCCTGGTAAGGGATGCACTCAAGTCCTAGGAAACAACTGAGGAGTCACTTTTCAGAATCAGTGGTGGCTGAGGTCCTGGTAAGTGATTCAATTAGATGCTTGCGACTTACTTATGAGCCACTTTATAGAAACACTGTCGGCACAGATCCTGGTAAAGGATCCACTCAAGTGCTTACGACCAACTTAGGAGTCACTTTATAGAAACATTGTCGACTGAGATCCTGGTAAGGGATCCACTCAGGTGATTGCGACCAACCGAGGAGCTCTTTTAAGAAACAATTGCGGCTGAGGTCCTGGTAAGGGATCCACTCCGGTTCTTAGGACCAACTGAGGAGCCAAGTTCCAGAAACAGCGGCGTCTGAAATGTTGGTAAAGTATGCACTCCCATTCTTGGAACCAACTGCGAAGCCACTTTACGGACACAGTTGCGATAGAGGTCCTGGTAAGTGATGCACTCAGGTTCCTGGGACAAACTGAGGAGCCACTTTATAGAAACAGTGGCGACTGAGGTGCTGGTAAGGGATGCGTTCAGGTTCTTGGGGCTAATAAGTAGTCACTCTATACAAACAATGGCACCGGAGGTTTTGGTACGGGATCCAGTCAGGTTTTGGGGCCAACGGAAGAGCCACCTTACAGAAACAGCGGTGACTGTGGTCCTGGTAAGGGATTCACTCAGGTTCCTGGGACCAACTCAGGAGTCACTTTACAGAAACAGCGGCGGCTGAGATCCTAGTAAGGGATACACTCAGGTCCTTGAGACCAACTCAGGACTCACTTTACAGAAACAGTGGTGGCTGGATTCTAGTAAGGGATACACTCAGGTCCTTGATACCAACTTAGGAGTCACTTTACAGAAACAGCGGCGGCTGAGATCCTAGTAAGGGATACACTCAGGTCCTTGAGACCAACTCAGGAGTCACTTTACAGAAACAGCGATGGCTGGGATCCTAGTAAGGGATACACTCAGGTCCTTGATACCAACTTAGGAGTCACTTTACAGAAACAGCGGTGGCTGGATACTAGTAAGGGATACACTCAGGTCCTTGAGACCAACTCAGGAGTCACTTTACAGAAACAGCGGTGGCTGGGATCCTAGTAAGGGATACACTCAGGTCCTTGATACCAACTTAGGAGTCACTTTACAGAAACAGCGGTGGCTGGATTCTAGTAAGGGATACACTCAGGTTCCTGGGACCAACTCAGGAGTCACTTACAGAAACAGCGGCGGCTGAGATCCTAGTAAGCGATACACTCAGGTTCCTGGGACCAACTCAGGAGTCACTTTACAGAAACAGCGGCGGGTGAGATTCTAGTAAGGGATATACTCAGGTTCCTGGGACCAACTCAGGAGTCACTTTACAGAAACAGCGGTGGCTGAGATTCTAGTAAGGGATACACTCAGGTTCCTGGGACCAACTCAGGAGTCACTTTACAGAAACAGCGGTGGCTGAGATTCTAGTAAGGGATACACTCAGGTTCCTGATACCAACTCAGGAGTCACTTTACAGAAACAGCGGTGGCTGAGATTCTAGTAAGGGATACACTCAGGTCCTTGAGACCAACTCAGGAGTCATTTTACAGAAACAGCGGTGGCTGAGATCCTAGTAAGGGATACACTCAGGTTCCCTGGACCAACTCAGCAGTCACTTTACAGAAACAGCGGTGGCTGAGATCCTAGTAAGGGATACATTCAGGTCCTTGAGACCAACTCAGGAGTCACTTTACAGAAACAGCGGCGGCTGAGATCCTAGTAAGGGATACACTCAGGTTCCTGGGACCAACTCAGGAGTCACTTTACAGAAACAGCGGTGGCTGAGATCCTAGTAAGGGATACACTCAGGTCCTTGAGACCAACTCGAGAGTCACTTTACAGAAACAGCGGTGGCTGAGATCCTAGTAAGGGATACACTCAGGTCCATGAGACCAACTCGAGAGTCACTTTACAGAAACGGCGGTGGCTGAGATCCTAGTAAGGGATACACTCAGGTCCTTGAGACCAACTCGAGAGTCACTTTACAGAAACAGCGGTGAGTAGGAATAAAAGGTATGTTCTGGCGCAAAGGAAGATGCCGACAATCGATAAGGTTCTTTGTTCTACGCCGACAAGCCCGCCCCCTCCCTTTGAGGTCTTACATGCCGCCAGGTCTCGTGTCGTTAGGCCCCGCCCCCTCTCGCTTTGTGTGCTCACCTAATGCCGACAGTGTCTGTGCTAACAGGTCCTACCCCCTCCCCCATGCGTTCTACTGTGGCGTCCTGACTTGAGGGAATTGTTTTCTCGAGGCCTGCCGCCCCTCAGCAAATTAATTAGGTAATGTTCGTCAAACATTTTTTATGACTACTAAGGCCTGCACATTGCATCCTCGAGCAATTAAGTTTTTTGAATAATGAATTGTTGACTCGAGCGGGAGTATAAGTAGTCTGCTCACGGGAACAGTCTGTAATGTAATGAAAACACTGGAGTCTTCTTCTATCTGGGGAAAGCGCTTGTCCATTAGCTGACAATGTTAGACGCTTTCACCACATTAATAGACTTTTAAGTTTGCATTCCGGATCTGTTTACATACATTAGCGAACAACCTACTTCTGCATGGTGGTAACGGTGACCTACATTAGCTGACCACGTTAGACGCTTTCACCACATTAGCGACCAATGTCAGTAATTGTTTTCCTAAGTGCTCTGCATAACTCTCACCACTTCAGCATTTAGCGATGGAAATGATATAAAAAGCAGCAGCTTCTCCAATGAGTTCCAAGTTGACCAGGATGGCCGGGATCGAATCCTAGGAGTGATTACAAATTCCGCTTCTAATACCTCAGAGACTAATTACGATAAAGACGTCAAATAAAGTTTATTACATTAATGTCATTAGATAGTTTCTTGTGAATGTATATTTTGGGTACATGGTGTCCAGGGTTCGAATACCCATAAAATGCAATTTAATTATAAATTTAAAAACTCCTAAACCAATTAAGATAAAGACACCAAATAAACTTTATTGCGTTTATGTTATTAGGTAGTATCTTGTGGATGTATACTTAGGTAGCTGGTGTTCTGGGTTCAATCCTTAATTTTTTAAATCGTCATTATCTCAGAAACTAAGAGAGGTAGATGAGTTGACCAAAGCATGATTGATAGCTCCTATGATGGGCAATTAATACTGTATATAATTTTCAATCAGTTGTCCTTACTTCGAATCCCGATCTTTCAATCACTTACTTATTTTTTCTCTATACTCTAGAATATATCACTTAGATTGATGCTGTAAATGCATACAGCACCTTTAAACATATCAAACTAATATCGTAAATAATTTTGTTTCTGGTGTCCAGGGTTCGAATACCGATCAAATGTAATTTAATTGTAAATTTAATAACTCCTAAACTGATTAAGACAAAGACGCCAAATAAACTTTATTGCGTTTAAGTTATTTGGTAGTATCTTGTGGATGCCTAATTAGATACCTGACGTTCTGGGTTCGAGCCTAATTTTTAAATCGTCATTATCTCAGAAACTAAGAGAGGTAGAGGAGTTGACCAAAGCATGATTGATAGCTCCTATGATGAGCAATTAATACTGTATATAATTTTCAATCAGTTGTCCTTACTTCGAATCCCGATCTTTCAATCACTTACTTATTTTTTCTTTATAATCTATAATATATCACTTAGATTGATGCTGTAAATGCATACAGCACCTTTAAACATATCAAACTAATATCGTAAATAATTTTGTTTCTGGTGTCCAGGGTTCGAATACCGATCAAATGTAATTTAATTGTAAATTTAATAACTCCTAAACTAATTAAGATAAAGACGCCAAATAAACCTTATTGCGTTAAAGTTATTTGGTAATATCTTGTGAATGCGTAATTAGATACCTGACGTTCTGGGTTTGAGCCTAATTTTCAAATCGTCATTATCTCAGAAACTAAGAGAGGTAGAGGAGTTAACTGAAGCATGATTGATAGCTCCTATGATGAGCAATTAATACTGTATATAATTTTCAATCAGTTGTCCTTACTTCGAATCCCGATCTTTCAATCACTTACTTATTTTTCTCTATACTCTAGAATATATCACTTAGATTGATGCTGTAAATGCATACAGCACCTTTAAACATATCAAACTAATATTGTAAATAATTTTGTTTCTGGTGTCCAGGGTTCGACTACCGATAAAATGTAATTTAATTATAAATTTAATAACTCCTAAACTAATTAAGATAAAGATTCCAAATAAACTTTATTGCGTTTATGTTATTAGGTAGTATCTTGTGGATGTGTAATTAGATACCTGACGTTCTGGGTTCGAGCCTAATTTTAAATCGTCATTATCTCAGAAACTAAGAGAGGTAGAGGAGTTGATCAAAGCACGATTGATAGCTCCTATGATGGGCAATTAATACTGTATATAATTTTCAATCAGTTGTCCTGACTTCGAATCCATATCTTTCAATCACTTACTTATTTTTTCTCTATACTCTAGAATATATCACTTAGATTGATGCTGTAAATGCATACAGCACCTTTAAACATATCAAACTAATATTGTAAATAATTTTGTTTCTGGTGTCCAGGGTTCGAATACCGATAAAATGTAATTTAATTTTAAATTTAATAACTCCTAAGCTAATTAAGATAAAGACACCAAATAAACTTTATTGCGTTTATGTTATTAGGTAGTATCCTTTGGATGTGTAATTAGATACCTGACGTTCTGGGTTCGAGCCTAATTTTTAAATCGTCATTATCTCAGAAACTAAGAGGGGTAGAGGAATTGACCAAAGCATGATTGATAGCTCCTATGAGGGGCAATTAATACTGTATATAGTTTTCAATCAGTTGTCCTTACTTCGAATCCCGATCTTTCAATCACTTATTTATTTTTCTCTATACTCTAGAATATATCACTTAGATTGATGCCATAACTGCATACAGCCCCTTTAAAGATATCAAACTAATATTGTAAATAATTTTGTTTCTGGTGTCCAGGGTTCGAATACCGATAAAATGTAATTTAATTATAAATTTAATAACTCCTAAACTAATTAAGATAAAGACGCCAAATAAACTTTAAAGGGGGAAAGGATGCTCTCCTGAAACATTAGGCCTCTAGACAGAAGCATTTATAGTGGAGCGATAGGGAATACCAGGGCTGATGCTAGGCTAGTCAGATGCTAAAGGAGGGAGGGATATGCTTCATACGAGAGAGATAGGGAATACAAGGAAAGATGCTATACTAAACCGGAATTGAAGGGTAGAATATGAGCGATATAGCGAACCGAGGAGAGGTATTAGGATAGGAGTTTTGAATGATAGAGTTGGCGTTTATATGCGAGAGATAGGGAATACCAGGGTCGATGCTAGGCTAGACGGTGTTGAATGAGGGAATGCATCTTATATGAGAGAGGTAGGGGAATATGAGGAGAAGTGCTAGGCTAGTCGGGAAGGTTTGAATGAGAGAGTATACGTCTATATGGGAAAAGATAGGGAAAACGAAGGTAGGTGCTAGGTTGAGAGAGTCTTCAAGGAGGAAAATGCATTTATATGAGAGCGGTAGGGCATACGAGGAGAGGTGCTAGTCTAGACATGGTTTGGGGATTAGAGTATACGTTTATATGGGAGAAATATGGAAAACGGGAGAGATACAAGGATAGACAGAGATTGAAGGAGGAGGAATGTAGGTTTATACTGTAATATAGACAGTAATTCGATTATAAAACTTTTCTCATCCAGCGTTACAACAATTTTATATACTTATTTTCTAAACCTTACAAACTTTATATTTGTTAAACAGTAGTGCGCGAGACGGAGAGGACAAACAGTATATCGGTTTACAGTGAAGTATACGTCCTAACCTATTCCCATCTTGTTTGTTCTGGATCTTCTCATTGTCTATCATCATCTAACGTAACCACGTAACAAGACGTAACACAGAAAATCATACATATGGCACATTAATAAAAAAATAAATAAATAAAGGTATATATAATGAAACACAAACAAGTAGACAGAGTACATAGACAGAGACAAGTACATAGCGTGATCATGTTGTTACATAGCGTGATCATGTTGTTAAATAGCGTGATCAGGTTGTTACATAGCGTGATCATGTTGTACAGGTCTATACAGATCACCAAACTTTAATTCAGAGTAACAGATCGTTGTCATGAAGATGGTAGAGGCATTCCACTAGCTGGAACGATTCAGGAGCTGGAAACGCTAGGGACACGCAGCGTAATGCATGTTGTGCAGTTCTATACAGAGCACCAAACTTTAATTCAGGAGGTAAAATTTCGTTGAAATGTAGATGACAGGAGCGCGTCACGATGTTGAACGGTCCGAAATCTGGAAATGTTAGGGACAATCCGTTGTGTGGATGACTAGTGTTTCCATAGAGCATCCTTTTTCACGAATGTTCCCAGAGAGCATCCTTTTTTCTATGCTCGCACTCGCCATGTTCTGGTTACGTGTTGTTGTAACGTAATGTTACGCTGTTAGGATGGTTTAGTATACATGACAGGCAAAATGCGGGGGTCCGTACCCTTAAAGATTTGAACCTGAAGTCTATCCCATTCAACCTGACGTCTACGGGCTCCGTGAACAATAGTTGTCTAGATGACTAATGTTTCAAGAGAGTATCCTTTCCCCCTGCTATGCATTGATCGCAATTCCCTCCGTCGTCCTCCTCTGGGATATATACATAGTTGCGTGTTATGAATTCATTCATTCGCTTTTAATTCCTTCGAGCGTTAGCATTCACGTATTCATTTAATTTCTTTTAGTTTTAGCATGAGCTACTGCCCGAGAAAATCTGTGCAACTAACGAATGGGAAACTCAATTTTTCATACATTACACATAGAGGAAAACGCGTTATTAGATGCTGTGTATGCGGGCAGATTTTTAAGAATCGTTCTTTGTCAAGATTTAAGTTTCATAGAGCAACATGTTATACTGAATCGACTCTCTTTCCTGCACTCGAAGATCCGAGGATGTATAGAGGAGAATGTTATACCAGATCAAGCCTCTGTTCTTCACTGGAGACTACTGTTGGTGAAAAATCTGGATACGTCGGAAGTTGCGAGAATATGAAATCTTCATATGATGTTGATTCAGTGATATCAACGCTTGAAAATCCGAATAGACTAGTAAATATATTGAGGTTACTAATTGCATCGAGGGATGCTGGTAATAATAGTCACACACAAGAGATTGCGGAAATTATAAGTAAGCTGAAAGCTTCTAAAGTTATAGCATGACAGGATCGAGAAATTGTGTTAATCAATTACGGCCATGGTTAGCAGGAACTTTGAAATATCAAAAACTTGTACTTATAAAATACATCATCCAGACATTGTTGAGATGTTTAGTTTTTTTTACTGATAATGCAGGTCTCTTTCTGTGTGATGTATATGATTATATAACTGAGTGTTTAGAATGTCTAGACTATCACCTTTGCCTTTAGGAAATATGTATGGTTTTTTCGTGAAGGAAGTAATAAGATAATGTTTATAAAAAATAAATGTTGTCTGCATTACTTTTTGTAAAGTGATATGTTTTTTACAGGTATTCAGGTAAACTGATTTTTAAAAATTGGTTTACATGAATGTTGTTTATCTTCTTTTTCTAATATTCTAAGTCCTTTTTTATTTTTTGCGTAAATATCTTTTTCATGTCTATTTCTGCAATATTTCCCGAAAGTGTAATTCCATACTTTGAGTATGTGCAAATAAATGAAAGCGTAGTAGATCTGCTTAACAGTTTCTTTATCCATATTATTCCTAGCTTGTTTCATTACTTTTTTATAATATATTTATGGTTGTATAAGTTATTAACAACGCTTAATTTTTCTGAGATTCTTTCATTTCTAGTTCCAATTTCAAGATCTTCATTTTCACTGTGTACTCTTCTTCCAAACACTCAAGCCTCCTCTCATAAAAACCCTCTCTTATGCCATCTTTCTTCTTTTCAGGCAATGGAGTTGAAAGTTCTGTATGGGAACTGCAGACGCCACCTTTACACTTTCTCTTTCTTCAAATTCCTTACCTGTTATTAAAATTGCTGAAGGACATGTTGGATCTGGATTTACTATTTCAATGTCCTTCACTGTGGTGATTACTTCTGAATGGAATCCAACTTCATCATCAAACTCATTGGCGATTGAATAGAAGAGCAACAATTGTTATTTGGCTACTATTGTCTAAGAAAGGCGGTACATACATACGCCTCCAGTTTTGTACAATCGTACCTTGTCAATGGCATTTGCTTGCTTCATTCTTTTCTTTATGTTCTCATAATATCATTTCAGGGATTGTCATTCACACTGGATGATTTTCCTAGAATTGTACTCATTTGCAATTTATTTCCATGTCTCTTCCTTACGCTTAGCAGAACTATCAGTCATTTTATTTTCAACACTAATTTGTGTTCTAAAACAATGTCGGTCATATATCTTTCTCTTCTTTCTTAAAATTTGCTGCCTGGGTCTTTTTATTACTTTCGTCCTTCTCCATTTTGCAATTTGTTTATGTATCAGAGACAAATGAAAGTTGAATGGCATTAGCAATTGTGAATTGATTCAATACAATTGCAGTGATCTGAGATTAGTGAATAATGAATAACGTTTATTTCTCAATACTCGGTACATAATTAAGTTATATACTTTTAGACTATAATAATATTTGAAAATATTGGGCTATTTACACTATAGATTCACTTCTTTGTTGTTTGCCTATACTAATCTATGGTCTCAGTACATACAACTCCTGGTTTTCTATGTATCGATGACCCTCTGTCTACTTGTTTATGTTTCATTATATATACCTTTATTTATTTATTTTTTTATTAATGTGCCATATGTATGATTTCCTGTGTTACGTCTTGTTACGTGGTTACGTTAGATGATGATAGACAATGAGAAGATCCAGAACAAACAAGATGGGAATAGGTTAGGACGTATACTTCACTGTAAACCGATATACTGTTTGTCCTCTCCGTCTCGCGCACTACTGTTTAACAAATATAAAGTTTGTAAGGTTTAGAAAATAAGTATATAAAAGTGTTGTAACGCTGGATGAGAAAAGTTTTATAATCGAATTACTCTCTATATTACAGTATAAACCTACATTCCTCCTCCTTCAATCTCTGTCTATCCTTGTATCTCTCCCGTTTTCCATATTTCTCCCATATAAACGTATACTCTAATCCACAAACCATGTCTAGACTAGCACCTCTCCTCGTATGCCCTACCGCTCTCATATAAATGCATTTTCCTCCTTGAAGACTCTCTCAACCTAGCACCTACCTTCGTTTTCCCTATCTTTTCCCATATAGACGTATACTCTCTCATTCAGATCTTCCCGACTAGCCTAGCACTTCTCCTCATATTCCCCTACCTCTCTCATATAAGATGCATTCCCTCATTCAACACCGTCTAGCCTAGCATCGACCCTGGTATTCCCTATCTCTCGCATATAAACGCCAACTCTATCATTCAAAACTCCTATCCTAATACCTCTCCTCGGTTCGCTATATCGCTCATATTCTACCCTTCAATTCCTGTTTAGTATAGCATCTTTCCTTGTATTCCCTATCTCTCTCGTATAAAGCATATCCCTCCCTCATTTAGCATCTGACTAGCCTAGTATCAGCCCTGGTATTCCCTATCGCTCCCCTATAAATGCTTCTGTCTAGAGGCCTAATGTTTCAGGAGAGCATCCTTTCCTCCTATAAAAGTTTATTTGGCGTCTTTATCTTAATTAGTTTAGGAGTTATTAAATTTATAATTAAATTACATTTTATCGGTATTCGAACCCTGGACACCAGAAACAAAATTATTTACAATATTAGTTTGATATATTTAAAGGTGCTGTGTGCATTTACAGCATCAATCTAAGTGATATATTCTAGAGTATAGAGAAAAAATAAGTAAGTGATTGAAAGATCGGGATTCGAAGTAAGGACAACTGATTGAAAATTATATACAGTATTAATTGCCCATCATAGGAGCTATCAATCATGCTTTGGTCAACTCATCTACCTCTCTTAGTTTCTGAGATAATGACGATTTAAAAAATTAAGGATTGAACCCAGAACACCAGCTACCTAAGTATACATCCACAAGATACTACCTAATAACATAAACGCAATAAAGTTTATTTGGTGTCTTTATCTTAATTGGTTTAGGAGTTATTAAATTTATAATTAAATTGCATTTTATCGGTATTCGAACCCTGGACACCATGTACCCAAAATATACATTTACAAGAAACTATCTAATGACATTAATGTAATAAACTTTATTTGACGTCTTTATCGTAATTAGTCTCTGAGTTATTAGAAGCTGAATTTGTAATCACTCCTAGGATTCGATCCCGGCCATCCTGGTCAACTTGGAACTCATTGGAGAAGCTGCTGCTTTTTATATCATTTCCATCGCTAAATGCTGAAGTGGTGAGAGTTATGCAGAGCACTTAGGAAAACAATTACTGACATTGGTCGCTAATGTGGTGAAAGCGTCTAACGTGGTCAGCTAATGTAGGTCACCGTTACCACCATGCAGAAGTAGGTTGTTCGCTAATGTATGTAAACAGATCCGGAATGCAAACTTAAAAGTCTATTAATGTGGTGAAAGCGTCTAACATTGTCAGCTAATGGACAAGCGCTTTCCCCAGATAGAAGAAGACTCCAGTGTTTTCATTACATTACAGACTGTTCCCGTGAGCAGACTACTTATACTCCCGCTCGAGTCAACAATTCATTATTCAAAAAAACTTAATTGCTCGTGGATGCAATGTGCAGGCCTTAGTAGTCATAAAAAATGTTTGACGAACATTACCTCATTAATTTGCCGAGGGGCGGCAGGCCTCGAGAAAACAATTCCCTCAAGTCAGGACGCCACGGCACGCGACTAGACCGCTTGGGGGAGGGGGGTAGGATCTGTCGGCATCTCCGGCGGTCATTAGCGGGTTACATATGTTTACATATGTATTACCACACATATCCATTAGACTTGACATTAGCGGCGGTCATTATCGGGTTACACGTGTTTACATATGTTTACATATGTTAAAACACATGTAATTACCCTTATCAGCTGTCGGCATCTTCCTTTGCGCCAGAACATACCCTTTATATCTACTGCGGTGGCTGAGATCCTAGTAAGGGATACACTCAGGTCCTTGAGACCAACTCAGGAGTCACTTTACAGAAACAGCGGTGGCTGAGATCCTAGTAAGGGATACACTCAGGTCCTTGAGACCAACTCGAGAGTCACTTTACAGAAACAGCGGTGCCTGAGATCCTAGTAAGGGATACACTCAGGTCCTTGAGACCAACTCGAGAGTCACTTTACAGAAACAGCGGCGGCTGAGATCCTAGTAAGGGATACACTCAGGTCCTTGAGACCAACTCAGGAGTCACTTTACAGAAACAGCGGTGGCTGAGATCCTAGTAAGGGATACACTCAGGTCCTTGAGACCAACTCGAGAGTCACTTTACAGAAACAGCGGTGGCTGAGATTCTAGTAAGGGATACATTCAGGTCCTTGAGACCAACTCAGGAGTCACTTTACAGAAACAGCTGCGGCTGAGATCCTAGTAAGGGATACACTCAGGTTCCTGGGACCAACTCAGGAGTCACTTTACAGAAACAGCGGCGGCTGAGATCCTAGTAAGGGATACACTCAGGTTCCTGGGACCAACTCAGGAGTCACTTTACAGAAACAGCGGTGGCTGAGATCCCAGTAAGGGATACACTCAGGTCCTTGAGACCAACTCGAGAGTCACTTTACAGAAACAGCGGTGGCTGAGATCGTAGTAAGGGATACACTCAGGTCCTTGAGACCAACTCGAGAGTCACTTTACAGAAACAGCGGTGGCTGAGATCGTAGTAAGGGATACACTCAGGTCCTTGAGACCAACTCGAGAGTCACTTTACAGAAACAGCGGTGGCTGAGATCGTAGTAAGGGATACACTCAGGTCCTTGAGACCAACTCGGGAGTCACTTTACAGAAACAGCGGTGGCTGAGATCCTAGTAAGGGATACACTCAGGTCCTTGAGACCAATTCGAGAGTCACTTTACAGAAACAACGGCGGCTAAGATCCTAGTAAGGGATACACTCAGGTTCCTGGGACCAACTCAGGAGTCACTTTACAGAAACAGCGGTGGCTGAGATCCCAGTAAGGGATACACTCAGGTCCTTGAGACCAACTCGAGAGTCACTATACAGAAACAGCGGTGGCTGAGATCGTAGTAAGGGATACACTCAGGTCCTTGAGACCAACTCGAGAGTCACTTTACAGAAACAGCGGTGGCTGAGATCCTAGTAAGGGATACACTCAGGTCCTTGAGACCAACTCAGGAGTCACTTTACAGAAACAGCGGTGGCTGAGATCCTATTATCCGCATTTAGGAAGTTTTATTGTTAAATTGTATTATTGAAATTGTTTGGTAGTTTAGTATGTAGTTAAAGAGTAAAAGGTGGTTACCTGTTTATAAGCAATACTGGTTTCAAGCATTTATATTAAAGTTTTGGTTATACTATATAGCGAAATATGGCTGTGATTTTGCTGTTGTAGCTTTACTTAATTTGTTTTATTATTTAAATTTATTACTTTAAACACTGAAAAAGTAGTGCTGGTGTATGTGTGGTGTGTAATAGAAATAAAGGAATAGAGATTTGGAAGGTACGCCCTGGTTTATTTATGCATTTATTTCTTTGTTTGTTTAATCCGCATATAGTAGTGTGTGCTATTCCGGAATGTCAACATCGCCGACCAAAAGGATGTGACACATTTTTTTCCGACTTATTTTTCACTTTACGTGCAAAAGTTTTCGTATTTTTTATTTTCTTAAAAGTGCAGTAATGTTTTTTGAATAAATGACCACATGTTTAGGATATTTGCATGACAAATAAAACGCACACGTTTAATGTGATAAACACAGTTTGTCATATATATTTTGAAGGCCGAGCCCGTGTAGTGTGCTGGCTCCTTAAGCATCCGAGTCGAGAATAGATCAATTCCAGCAAGTGCTGTTGTTACCTCATAATCTCCATCTGCTGCTCATTGCATAACCGAAAACTTGGAACACGTGCACTTATATGGCTGAACTCGTAGTAGTAAGACTAAAATATTGCTTAAAAGGGCTTAATTAATTGTTTTTACTGCATGAATGTTCAGTGGGGTAGCCAGAAAAATATTAAGTGGGGATTTTGTATCGATTCAAATGATACATATTAATTAATACGGCTTTGAAGCATTAAAATAGATCGATTTTATATTCATATATTAAGGTGCAGCAATTTCAATTAAAATTGCGATATTCTAAGCGGCAAATGCATTGCGACGTGAGAATTAGTGACCACTGTGAAGTGTTTTATATTAACAGCGTAGGCATTTTTCTTCACTAGAAAATGGGGCTTTCGATTATGTTCCAAACTGGGAGGTACTGCACTCATTTGGAAAGCACTCGATGAAAATGTGCCGCCCATATTTTAACATGCTTGTACCCACGCCACTCAAAGTGGCGATATTGTCTAAGACATAAGATTAGCAAGTATCTCGTTCCCGCCAAACTAGAAAGGTGGTATTATTTCAACAAAGCTATTTTTGCTTTTAATTTTAAATTTATTTTAGAAAACCGGGTTCGAACCCACGAAACCTCTCCCTAGCCACGCCTCTGCTAGTGTTTTACCTTTTGAATGTTTTTATATTTAATTCCAATTATGCTTTCGCGAACTGAAATATCGAGAATGGGGGGAAATCTTTGGTCAAAAACTTGTAAGAAATGCTTGCGATGTAATTATTTTAAACGTAACTTTGTACAAACTTCGGTCTAATGTGATACCGACCGGGGACATATTAGCAAATCGCAAGCTAGGAGCTTGTGTTACGAGCTTGTAACTTCTTAAAATTTAATTCATTTTAATGTTTTATTATTATGTTTGCCTTATTCACGAGAATGCAATCTAACATATTTCAGACTGATATGCATCTAGGGCTGCCTTCTGATCCCAAGGCCCTGACCGATTTACTAGCATGTAAAGGAACTCCGACGGCGCTCATATTACGATCCTGGCAACTGACAGCGTCGTTAACAAACACATTATTCTATTTTGCACATTGCGGGCTGCGGAGTAATTACATACATCCAAATAACTGCAATATCTAAATGACAATTCCTCCAACATTATTTCTGACAATTGGCAATCTTGAAAATTTTATGTAGCTGTGTAGCCCAACCCGCATTCTGTTTCAACAACTATGTGCAATATGGTATTACTGCAAAACGTTTGAATAACATTCGAATATCGACATAGATAACATAAATTGGTGGTCGCTCCCATGTTCGTCTGTGCCGTGACCGGTAGTTGAGAGGCCCCATAATTCCAGCGTGTGACCAACAGATGGCAGGGACGTAGTTGCTCGGTCAACACGAACCCTTGCAAACTTCCCAATGTGCTGTAACCACAGATTAACGGAAATTGAACTCGTGACCACTTTACCTAGTACTATTTGTTTTTATCACTGTAACAAACTAAATCTTCAACTTGTTCCTTAGCGTTCAATTATTTCAGTTATAATTGCTTCAAGGCTTTTCAATTGTGTTTATATTCAAGAACATTCAACTTTATAAACTGCACTTAACGTTGTGTTAAATTGATTATAAGAGCAACAGTGGTTAGAGCAGGTAAATTAAGTGTACGTAATTAATTACCCTGATTGCGATTAATGATCATCAGCCACACATATTATCTTCGGAAGAAAAGTATACACGTTTGTTATAGTTGTTTATTTTAACCAGTATTATACAGGGGAGGGGGAGGTCTGCACTTTTACTCTAAATGTATATGTTTCCGACAAAGTATAAATAAGTGCATAATTTTAGTGCTGCATATTTCTAAGATTGTGTTACCGCGAGGTTTAAAACAACCTATAACTTGACTGGTTTTCATTTTTAAGTATGTAGGTGGACATTTCGTAAAAGCTAATGTTAAAGCTATGCTAGTTACTTCGGTTCCCATTTGTTATAATTTATTTTATGCTTGAAGTAATACATGTTCTCGCTTATTTTTGTGATATGTACAATGGACATGTTTAAAACACTGGTGTTGTCTACGTGACTCCCAAGGCAAATTTAGGTTAAGGAAAAACCGTATGGAAAGTGATCACGTTGCTGGACTCAAAAGGAAATAACGTTTTTAAAGAATCCCTTCTTACGTGACTTGTTAAACGTTTGAGGCCGACAAAAGGTAAACAAGGGGGATCAGCTGCAAAGGTGAAATTTTTACTTTCTTTACCACTTACCTAGGAGGTACAGGAAGCATTCGATACCGATATTTAAATGGAAATACATGTTTTGAGGTTCTCTATATAAAAAAAATATTCTAGAAAAGGTCTGCGTGTGAACATCATAGTAACTCAAAGACGATAAATAACAAATTTGGTATTTAAGATCGGTATCTTCCAAAGATGCGACGCAAAGATTTTCAAGGAAATCCCCCGACCCCAAACTATCCTTTACATGAACAGATTTTCGATATATGTTATTTTCTGCAAAATGTATCTTATGATTTTAACTAAAATCTCATATATTTAGGATGTTTGCATGGCATATAAAATGTATATCTTACATTTTCTGGGAATAGCCTGTAAAGTCACCTTCATTCGCAAGGAACTTTGTATAATTTTGTAAAACTGGTAAACCATTAGATATAGACAAAAACGTACTACGCAAAAAGTGAAGATTTCTCTGAACCATGCCATTTACTTCAAACAGCTGCGTTTCTGAGATATCCATTATGTTTTGAATAGTTCAATGATTTGTCTTTTTTGAAAGTGTTGCCGTTTTCAGTTGTTTGTCGGGATGTTATTGAAAGAGTATGGAATTTCAAGGCCAGCAAAAGCGAACGGATTTTAAACATTTGACTTCCTGTATCCCTCTTGTACATACAACGAAACGTGTAACCCAGGCTTATGCTGTAGACCTTTAGGTATCTCCATTAACTTTGAGCGCTTACAAAAATAACATTTTGTTATAATATACAAAAATAAACGGTATTGGGTAGAGAAAGTCATGTGAATGTAAAAAATATGATTTTTTGAAGATATGCTTTCAATCCACAATTTTGCTGTGATGTCCTGGAAGTTTTGAAACTGGGACTGAGTTTTTAGGTGAAAATGACATTTCCATTTTTAATTATGTCATATAAGTATTTTATAGACACCTGTGAATCATTCTGGCCAAACAATTTTCACGATCCGCCATTTTTAAATGCCCAGCGACATGTTTAAATCGCGCTCCCTTTTAGGCTGGACCCTATTTTTGCGCATGAAATGCGTTCCTTACATTTCAGCTTTGCTCTCATTTGTATGAAAATTTGCATACATAATCTAAAATGTGCTGTATAAAGATTCAATCATACATTTTATGGTTACCTCATTCATTGGCTCACAAAAATTAATTAATGCCGAAAAACAAGGATAATTTTAACACCAACAATTCCAAAAAAGCAAAAATGTGTTTCTGTACAACTAATAACATCAACTTCAATCAAATCCATTTGTTTTCCCTGTATGAAGTATTATAAAATGCCACTATCATACTTCTGTGACAAATTTGAGTTTACAAGACAATGTACAAAATTTGGATTTTTTTCGCTAATTAAAATATTTAATTCATTACCTATATGAAAAAATTTGAGCTAGAGCTTTGAGGCTTTGCAGTGTTTTTTTTATTTGTTTTTTTTTTAAACTCATATTAACTCTGCCAATTTTCAAGCAAATAGCTTTAAAATGAAAAAGTTAGCAAATTCGGCCCCAGTGTTCCTTTAGGATAATACACAAAAGTTGAATGAGCTTTCTGGATATCGAATTATAACATAACAATGACCTTGCTCCTATTTAACAACTCAATATCGTTCTAAAATCTTTATTATGACAAATACCATTATCAAGTAAACGAAATTTGAAATAAGTTAAGCAGGATCATGACTGTTCACGTCGCCGCTGCCATAAAGGGAACAAAACCTCAAAAGCTCCACGTGATGGTGTAAAGCTGGAATTTGTTCATGTTTCAGCACATTTCGCCGATGCTTAGCATTTGTTTAGTCCGATTGTGCTCAAAGTCATAACAACTCCAAATCATTTAGATTATCTCACATAAACGTGCATAGGCACAGGATTACAATGCGTATTTGTCTTTTGCTTTCAGAAAGTATGTTCATTTGGTGTGGGGGCTAATTACCAAATTTCCACCAATTTAAACGGTATTTTATGCATACTTTGTCTAGTTAATAAACGCAATAATTCAGTAGTTTGAAAATTATGCTACTTATTGCTTGTTTTGCATGTATATTTTATAAACATATTTTTTTATTTTTTTCATTTTATCTTCATGTTTGATTTACAAACACGATATTTCTAAATAATATGTGCAATTGTGTCAGTGTAGAAACTTGGCAACACTGAGAGCTCACATGTAACAAGGAGTTCAAGTTGGTGTTTATTTATTACACCTACATAATGTTATATTTAGTTTAAATGTTATTGTTTAGTATTTCTTAACATTTATAAACATGTAACCTACTAAATTACACAAAATATCCAACCATTAGTGTTTTAGAAATTCAACTTTGAAAATATTTCTGCAGTTGAAACTTGAGGTCATTAAATTCAGTGGTTTGGTGCTTGTGTACGTGTAATCATGCCAAAAGTAAAATGAGTCACAAAGCTAGGTTACAGGGGTATATCCTAACTCTTCAATATCAAAGATAAATTTTGATGAATTAAATAATTCATATGGTTTCCACCATATTTTTATTCGCCAAGAGATTACATTAAATACCCTTAAATTTTTATTTTAGGTCAATATGAAATCTGAACACTTTTATATGGGCATATTACGGAGTTTCCAATGCATACATATTGAGATACTTATTCCTCTCCAACATTAAGCGACATTTACCTACCTTCTCACACTGGCTTCAAAGAGAGCATTCCTCTGCTGACGTCCTAGTTAAAATGTTGTTTTGTGTCACATTTTGTTCATGCGTTACCAATAATTTGAATACCACAGGATTTTAATTTGTAATATCCGTTATTAAGGGTACTCGATACTCACTTTGCGGCATTTCTAAACATAATTCTTGAAACATTGTACAATGAAGCTACAAACACGGTTTTATATGGACGTGTGTTTTTGTTCAATTTCTTTCAGATTTTCAGTGTTTATATAAGTGTTTGAAGGCTGATGAGATATTAAAGGCATTTTCTTAATCTTAATTGTAGTTCTGAATTTCGGTTCGAATAATATAATAGATTATTGATTTTTAGAAACTTAGTATTACAGAATCCGTTTTGGTTTTGGTTTTTAGAAAAGGTTTTACTGTTATACAATATTAATTAATCTTTGATTGTAAATAACTACGATCGAGGAAGAATATGCAAAATATAAGTTTAAACTTTCCAAATTTTTATCACAAGAGGCATTTCACATGACACTAAATTTTCAAGTAAGGTACAGAGGATCAGGATTTTTTATGCTGCAATTTGTTGAGTAAATCAATTTCACTATAGAGTATCCTTCCAACAGAAGTAATTGTCCGAGAGTAGAGAGTTTTATTTCTATCACAATTACTAGTGATGTTCCCCGTGTTACGCATCCTATAAATATCTGTGCTTTTAATTTGCTCTACCTCAAAATTAAGAACACAAATGGATAATTTAATGACAATATTTAACCTCCAACTTGATGCTTCTCTGTTACAGAATCGTATCTATGGAATGTGCTAGTCAGGAAATTATAGGATATTGGTGTTACAGGGAAAGCTTCCAAATAAAAAGAAAGGATTATTTTTAAAACATGGAATTTATTAGTTCGGTATACTCAGTGAATACAAATAGAGAAATGTGTAATAGAAACATTGGAGGACCTGAGAGAACAAACTTTGAGCAGCTGACAAATTTTGAGGGCCTGCTTCAAGATTTAATTTTATACATAATATACCAGAAAAAATACTGCAGCCATCGTGAGGAAAGGGTAAGATTATGCTGAGCAGACAGAAAGTCGCAAATATTTGCAACAAAACGTACACACATGTTTATACACGTCAGCACATAGAATAAGTATATAATAACGAAACAGAGTGCTTCACAGAAAAGTATATAATTAATAATAACAATAGTTACATTAGCATTATTAATAAATTTACTGGAACTTGTAAATTAAGATCTGTTACACCAGGGGCGACCAAGCCGTGCTGTTTGTATGCAGCACTAGAGAGCGGGGAAACAGAGTGAACTACCACTCGTACTTTACTTTGTCCACTCCAGTAACAGCGACTGAGTTGATCACCTCTGGATTAGACGGTTTGTCATCACAAAAATATTTACGTCTTCACTCATTAACCTTAAGAAAACAGTCTTATCACTTCATTTTAAATGATGATAATTACAATTACAATTTACAATAAATACCAAGAATCAGACCATCAGATCCATTCGATCCAGTCAGCTGACGCATTATTGCAACCAACTTAAAGATAAAACATTTGGATAATTTACCTCACATGAAAATAAGCAGTCTTAATGTGCGACAAGGGCGACAAAATTTAAGCATTTTCTCATACTCACGCATTCATTCACTCGAATCACTCGCTCAAACTTTTCCCAGAAAAGGAAAATACAGTTTTACTGACGTTGTGACAATGTTGTAGGACTTAGTTGTTGATTTGTAGCCGCCTTCTTTCTTGTAAGAATACTTTTCAGATTTGCTACCTCGGTTGCAAGCCTAGCGAGTTCGGATTTGAGGTGAGCATCGTCTTGTGGAACGGATTCTGCTAGCGGTTCACCGGCGGTGGGACCAGGAGATACTGAAATGGGTATTTGGATAGGCATCTGAGGAAGAGGTCCGTGGGGGTTACAAGAAAGTCCTGGATGTGTGCTCCACTCCACTCCCAGAGATATCCCCGAATCTCGCTCGTCGCTGCTTCCTTCGGCATCCCAAGGTGGACTTGCTCGAGATCCTATACCCACTCCCACGATACCTTGATTCAAACCCGGTTCTTGTTTTATGTTATGAAGAGAAAGAAGAGCTGTTGCTGCATCCTTATCTCCAAGATGTGTCTTGTGTCGCAGTTTGTGTGGCAAACAATTGCTGTTTGCACTAGGATTGTTTGTTCCGTTGACATTCGTGTTTGGACTAGCACTAACATTATTGATTGTAGTTAATGCCATAGGTCCAGGAACAGAATTTTCATCGCCACTTCCACTACCACTTGAGAGCTCGAAAGGAGACTGAGCTCTGCTTCTCGTTCCACGGCTTCGACTCAAGTTGAGGACGCTATTAGTGTTGCCATCAAATGGTGGAGGGTGAAGCGATGGAAGAGGATAACTGTATGCGTATACTTCTGGTTCTGAAGGGTATCCACCGTTGGACTCGTGTGGATGATGAAGGTGATGATTATGAATGGGTAGCTGTCCTGGAGGGGGTTGTGTCTGGAAATGGATAGCTTGAGGTGGTGAGGTGTTTCCGATGCCGTTGTTGTTAATGGGCTGGTGAATGACAGATGTTGGAATGGGGCTTGGTGTTGGAGGATAGATGAGAGGAGGTGCAGGATTTGTACCTGCAGATATCTTTGGCCGTTTGGTAATGCTGAGTACTTGCTCACTAGTTGGAAGAGTTGCCATTACTTGCTCAACGCTGACGACGCTCTCGCCGCTGATTCCGAACTTGTCTTTAATAGCAGCCAGTTGTGCCTTGAGAACGTGATTTTCTTTACTCAGTTCTACAACCCTGGTTTCCAGGATCATATCATTGAAACGACGCTTCTCGCGAGAACGTTTGGCTGCCTCGTTGTTTCTTCGTCGACGGTCCCAGTAGCTTTCATCCTTCTTATTGTCCGGGATGAATTCTCGCTGCTTGCGCTGTGAGAAGAGCTCCTTCCTCTTGAGCTGACCAGCCAAGTCGAAGCCTGGAGGATAGTTTTCTGGGTCTGGAGATGCTGTTCTCGACATTCCCATGTGCATGGAGACAGAGTCTGGACCTGTCACGTTGCTGCTGCTGCTGTTGCTGCCAGGCATACTGGAGTTTAACGACGGTGTTTCACCATTGATGGGCGATCCACTTTGACGGGCGACGAATTCTGCCACCATAATTCGATGTCTTAGAACATCTGCAACAAAAGAAATTCATATTGTAGTTAGATAGCTGAATGAAAATTAAATTATTTCTGTGGAAGATGTTAAGGGAATGAACACAATGAGAAAATACTCGGGTCTGAAAAAGTCCATTTTATTAAAAGACCTATTTGTAAATGCTTTGTAACCAATTTCTTAATTCAGAAAGCCGATTAGTATTTTGTATTAATCATATGCTGCGATGATCACACGGCAGTCAATATAATCTTGACACATGTCACAATATGGCATCAATGGCGTCTCATCGATATTGAGGTCCAATGTTTATAATCATTTTATACACAAGTGTCGAAGAAATGTAATATCACTTAGGGTAGTTTTCCACCAAACGGACAAATCACGAACAAAACATTTTCACTGTTTGCGATTTGTCCATTGGGCGGGAGACCGACCTAACTGATATTAAATTTCTTCGGTACTTTTGTCTAAGAATTGTTATAAACTTTAAACGTCTCGTATTTCATCTATACAATCTTGAATTTACTTTTAGTCATGTGAAGGATTTTAAAACTGATGCATTTGTAAAAATCAGAAATTAAAGAAGGTCAGGGACTTGGTCTTTATCTCATTTCTCTATAACGGGTTCCGTTCTTTATGGTGAAGAGAAAGGGGAACAGCACTATTTGTGCCACTTACTAACATGCACTATATGAGGATATACAGTTAGTTGATGGTCCAGAAGTCCTCTTTAATGCCATTTGCCAAGGTAAAATATGCATATTACGAGGAAAAGCGACCTTGTGATCAGTTTCCTGCTTATAAAGCATTTAGAAACAAGTTTGGAGTTTCATACGGCCTCAGAGTGATGATGACGAAAACAATACTATAATAGTGTATCGGCGTATTACAGCGACAACAATTCCCCTAAAACTGATGTTACAGAGAATTACACCATCACATGCAAGTCTGCATGCCTGCCAACAGCTTTCGCAAACGACGTCACTCATATTTGTTCATTTTCGAGGAAAATTGACTTGCCTTAACAGGAAAGATGCATTGCGTGATTTTTCCTTAATTTATCTAAATCGACTACTCTACTACAAATCGTTTTCATGTCTACATTGGGATAGTACACCGAGATGCACCGATATATTGTAATAAAAGCGGAATCATTTTAAGACAATATTAACAAAACTTTTTCTAGCCTTGGCATTGTTATAATGAATAACCTAGAAACTACCAGATTCAAATTGGTCTTATTTATTCGTTTAGGGAGATGCTTTCGTTGATCTTAAGTAGTTTTCACTCTAAAAATAATACTTTCTCTTTTGTTATTATGAAGCAAAGTCATGCAGCTTGCATATATTTCATTCAACAAAATTCCGATGCCGATTTGCTTTAAACTGAACATATAACTATTAAATAACTTAGTGAAACATGACTGGGTACGCTAGCTGCTGCTCGTACAATTGCGGCTCTTAAAATATGTGGTCATGTCGAGGTATGATAAGCACTATAATGCAGACACCCACATTAACCTCAAAGCGTTTTTGTGTATAACGACGTTGAGCCATCTTCAACCCACGAGAATCCTTGAGAATAGTTAAATCGAGTTCGTATCATACAATGAAACACAAATCTGCCGCGTGCACAGTTTAAAGTCACGTGGCGCTCTACCACGTTGTTTACTAACAACTGCTGACTGCTACCGTACAAATTATCCATTTCATGTTCTAGAAGTAAACGTCACCTGCAAAAAGGACGTAAGGGCATCTACGCGTGTCGTATTTCTTCAAAAATTACCATCAGAGAAAGAGACACTCTGTAGTTATGTTCTTCCTTGGAAACGCTTTGTTTACAGCTTTTGTCTCGAATATCACGTCACACAAACAGCGTGTTTTCAATTCTCATCATTTGCCTTTCTCGGAGGTTTGTGCGTATTTCGAGCCGTAAGACAAAATATCTGGACTATTGTCTGCTTGGTGCATCTGCGAAAGAGGTCAATGGCATCCGCAGCTCTCCATGCTCGAGCTAGCAGACAGATTGTACTCAACAGGGTGATGTAACACATGCACGTCGACTTCCTTCCAGCGAGGGTCGAATTTGGGAGGGTTACGCAACGCGACCGTGGCAGTTACACGTGATACTAGTCACGTTGTGTTCGCCTTTAGAACTCCGCCAACATTTTGGGATAAAAACTGGCCTACAAGTGATTATATAACACATGTGAAGGACAAACAGCTACTGCACATGCACGTGTATCTTCTCCTACATTCCCTTCAAATAATGAATTGTCGTCATCTTAACACTTATGGCAAACACAGAACACAAAGTCATTCGCTGCATCCCTAAGACTCAAACACATTATCTTGGGATGGACCGCGATGACGGATTTACTAACGTAACTGGGGAAAGCCAAACGCATCATGCATTAGTCACCAAGAACCCAAAGTGTGTCATTTCTCGGTGACATGCAGGATGTGTCCTAGAAAGGTTCATTTAGTCTAAGAAAAGACTCTAACCAAGCATTTTTCTTAAACAGAAAACCTTCCTAAGCGTTCGTCACACTTGTGCATAACAACAAAACAAAAGTGACAGCAAACACATAATGTTCACACACAACAGAAAACTGCACTCACCAAAAGAATTATTGTTGATTTTAAGATCCGTGTTACTGCTTTTCGATGCTGTGTTGATTTTCGTTTCACTTTATGATAACAATGTAAACACAAATATCGTTCTCGTTATGCACTACGTAAGACACGTTATTGTCACACTTGTGAGGACGACAAAGCACTCACGTCTCTTTCCTTGCGGGATCCGCGAGCGACTGATGTCAGAGCTCCCTTCCACTGGCGCTTAGTCGCGAGCGAGGCAACCAGCAATCAGCGAGCATATCCGAGTACGCCCGAACGATATCGTGGAGGGGGTGGTGGGGAGCGGCCCCGGAGCGAGGACAACACCCTCTCTGACTCACCAATCAGAGCTGCGATAGGTCACCTTCAAATTACGTAACAAAGTGTGTGGGTTTGTTACGTAAGCAGGATCCCGGTTCTCCCTTCGGCAAAGTCGTCGATTCGACGAACTTGGCCGGAGACGTCCGAACGTTCGAGATGAGAAGATACGCAGCGCAATGCAAGGTGAGTGAACCGATTCTTGCGCGGCAAAGAAAGAAAAGAAAGCAAGCGTTGCTGCTGGCAAGGTTAGGATAAGTTTAGAATGTCAGTATATACCTGTTCGAAAATCTGTAGCGGTGAATAATGTCCCGAACAGTGCTCGCCCTCTTCCGCCAAGCGAAAGTGATGTTTAAAATACCATGTATTATGCATTTTAAACTGCATACCACTGCAAGTTAAGGTGCTTGTTAAAGATCCCTTGACCCCGTCAGAGTGGGGAAGACGGTAGCCTCAGATGGCAAATCGATCTTTTTTTTTCTTCTTTTTTGTTAATGATTTATTAACGCCCTTTAATCGGTATGTCATATTGGGCGGCGAATGAACGAAATGGTTGAAATGGTGCACAAATGGGCCCGGGGTCCCTGGAGCTTAGAGTCACCGGACATTCGTCTTCTCAGGTAAGGGAAAACCCGGAATAAGCCTTATCCAGGTAACTCATCCCAACCGAGATTCGAACTCGGGACCTCCTGAATGTGAGGCAGACACCACGCCACAGAGGTGGGCGTCATCGTATTCTCTGGAAATATCCTGTGCATTAGTCATTTTTCGTCAGCAATCATTTTTATATTCGCTGTGTAAACTAACACAAGAGTCCATCTTCATATTTTGTCCTGTTTGCAGATTTAAACATTAAACCAGCATGAATACTTACACAGTTTTGTAAACCAAGGGTTCCTAACACTCGCTGCCAGAATTGTGATGTCAAGACCGATGTACTGATTAATGCATGTGAACATTTTAATTTTGCAAAGTTATTACAAGCACCTCAGGGTATTCTTTTTTTTTTTTTTTTTTTTTGTTTTGTTTTTAACTTTTCTATACCAAATGTACATTTCGGATGTGATAAGGAAATTAACACACAGCATGAAGCATGTGCTTGGGTAAGCTACCCATTGGCAGTTACAAAACCCTCAGGTGGTGGATAAAGACAGCGGATGACATTTGATCTAGCTGGGTTTGGAACCTGGGATGCACTGCATTGATAACTTAAAACACATTTAATCTTATTAATTAGGATGAAGAAGTACATAGAACCATGTTGGCCATACCTGTTTCTAAACCTGCGAACTGGGAGAGGAAATACTGGATTGCATCACCTGAGATACTATAAAAAAAAAATTCAAAGGACTTCTCAAAAATAATGGGAGAGGGGTAACAAATGGGATGGGGGCAGAAGTGTGAACAAACAGCTGAGAAACTAAAACTTGACAGTTAAAACAAACTTCTTTCGAGGATGTAAGATGAAGATTTTCAGGGGGTTTTCCGCATCCAAGCGACCGCTTTACTTGTAAATGTATGACAACTATGATATAATGTTACAAAAAGCAAAATAAATGTGTGTGCGTGTGTAATCTATATACCCTTCAATTCTTCTAAAATTACGAAACTGCAAAATAAAAGGAAAATACAAGAACAGTAGGTAGATATTATTCAACTATGTAATTTATGCCGTTCTTTGTTTTATCAAGCATTTGCGTCATATTCTCTGCAGCAGCGAAGTAGGTATAAAGTCTTGCAAATATTAACAAGTGAACGCACTCCTTTGTTCCTAGGAGTTCTTCCTATCCTACAGGCACACCTAGTCAAATCATGTAAACCGTTGACTTTCGTCTCTTATTTATGCAAGTCAAAGGTCAAATTTTGCTCAGAAACGCAAAAGTGCTATTTTTGGTCGCGGTATACATTTATTTAAGATGAACAGTTCTGGCTCAGGCCGTAACGAATATGGTTCGCATTCGGGAGATCCTTGCTTCAAATCCATACGGGCCGGCCAAGCTCAATAAATGCTTCTTTGTTTCTCAGTTTTCCTTGGTTGAAAGGTGAATTCTGGTTTGCTTAACCTACTTCCACGAATACAAGCTCCTGTGCAGGCAACTGACCCAAAGCACTGAACTGTTAAGTCCTACATACAGGAAGGTAATCAAGAAAGAGGAAGTGGGAGTACAGTATTTGCCTCACATTCAGGACGTCCGGATTTCGAATCTCGGTTAGGGTGAGTTACCCAGATAAGTTCTTGCCGGGGTTTTCCCTTAAAGTGAGAAGACAAAGGTCAGGTAACTTTAAGCTCTACGGACTCGGGCTCATTTAAGCATCATATCATCGTCCGATATCACCCACCAGGTTAAAGGATATTAAACCTAAAAAAGAAAGAAACAAAGAAACAAACAACAAATTCCGATTCATGGCATGATTTGGTATGCAGCAAAGATTTTAAACGTTATTCTTGCATTTCATTATTTTCAGGATTTCGTAATACCTACATATAATGACTGCTCTTTGCGATAGATAGCTTAGTACTAATGACAATTATAAGGAGAGTTAATTATTTAAAAATTAGCGCACATATAGTGCACTAATACACAATCACAGTATATAATTTCTAATTTTCGGGGCAAGAGTTTGCCTTCAGAAGTACAGAGAGAGACAGGGTGTTTATACTTCTCTCTGTGCTTCTGCAGAAGGGCTCCTGTTCGAAATAAAACGAATCAGCTGTAATGATAAAGTTTAATGTGGCTGTTTTTATAATTGGACACACTAGTTTGTTTTGTATACTTTACACCTTCACTCGAGGTTACAATCTTTCATTAAAATAATATTCCCCCCACACACACACCATATATTTTTTTGTCTGAAAAGCAGTGCTTTACAAACTGAAATAAAGAAGTTTTCATAAACGAAATATTAAGCTACATCCATTATGGATTATTTCGTTTATAAATGAAACCCTTCGTTTGAGCAAAAGCTCTTGGAATGCATTGAGAACCTTTTGAGCAAATATTGAAAAGTTAAGAACGAACATTTTCCAAATTACTGAAGACAAGTACTGAAATGTGTATGCTCTTCTCCCTCAGGATACAGAGCCCGCAGCGAAATTTCATCAACATCGAGGAAACAAAATACTGTATTTGCAAACTTGACCTAAAGGTCCTATTTAGCATCACTGTTACCTACATATTATCAGAATACACTCCATACGCTGCCTACGCTGATTTATTATCAATGTTACATAGAGATTCAGTATCGCTGCTACATACGCTGATTTAGTATCAATGTTACATAGAGATTCAGTATCGCTGCTACATACACTGATTTACTATCAATGTTACATAGAGATTCAGTATCACTGCTACATACGCTGATTTAGTATCAATGTAACATAGAGATTTAGTATCGCCGCTACATACACTGATTTATGAACAATGTTAAATAGAGATTCAGTATCGCTGCTACATACGCTGATTTAGTATCAATGTTACATAGATACTCAGTATCGCTGCTACATACTCTGATTTAGTATCAAAGTTACATAGAGATTCAGTATCGCTGCTACATACGCTGATTTAGTATCAATGTTACATAGAGATTCAGTATCGCTGCTACATACACTGATTTAGTATCAATGTTACATAGAGATTCAGTATCGCTGCTACATACGCTGATTTAGTATCAATGTTACATAGAGATTCAGTATCGCTGCTACATACTCTGATTTAGTATCAATGTTACATAGATACTCAGTATCGCTGCTACATACGCTGATTTAGTATCAATGTTACATAGATACTCAGTATCGCTGCTACATACTCTGATTTAGTATCAATGTTACATAGATACTCAGTATCGCTGCTACATACTCTGATTTAGTATCAATGTTACATAGATACTCAGTATCGCTGCTACATACTCTGATTTAGTATCAATGTTACATAGATGCTCAGTATCGCTGCTACATACTCTGATTTAGTATCAATGTTACATAGAGATTCAGTATCGCTGCTACATACACTGATTTAGTATAAATGTTACATAGAGATTCAGTATCGCTGCTACATACGCTGATTTAGTATCAATGTTACATAGAGATTCAGTATCGCTGCTACATACATTGATTTAGTATCAATGTTACATAGAGATTCAGTATCGCTGCTACATACGCTGATTTAGTATCAGTGTTACATAGAGATTCAGTATCGCTGCTACATACACTGATTTAGTATCAATGTTACATAGATACTCAGTATCGCTGCTACATACACTGATTTAGTATCAATGTTACATAGAGATTCAGTATCGCTGCTACATACACTGATTTAGTATCAGTGTTACATAGAGATTCAGTATCGCTGCTACATACACTGATTTAGTATCAATGTTACATAGATACTCAGTATCGCTGCTACATACACTGATTTAGTATCAATGTTACATAGAGATTCAGTATCGCTGCTACATACACTGATTTAGTATCAATGTTACATAGAGATTCAGTATCGCTGCTACATACTGATTTAGTATCAATGTTACATAGAGATTCAGTATCGCTGCTACATACACTGATTTAGTATCAGTGTTACATAGAGATTCAGTATCGCTGCTACATACACTGATTTAGTATCAGTGTTACATAGAGATTCAGTATCGCTGCTACATACACTGATTTAGTATCAGTGTTACATAGAGATTCAGTATCGCTGCTACATACACTGATTTAGTATCAATGTTACATAGAGATTCAGTATCGCTGCTACATACACTGATTTAGTATAAATGTTACATAGAGATTCAGTATCGCTGCTACATACACTGATTTAGTATCAATATTACATAGAGATTCAGTATCGCTGCTACATACACTGATTTAGTATCAATGTTACATAGAGCTTCAGTATCGCTGCTACATACTGATTTAGTATCAATGTTACATAGAGATTCAGTATCGCTGCTACATACACTGATTTAGTATCAGTGTTACATAGAGATTCAGTATCGCTGCTACATACACTGATTTAGTATCAGTGTTACATAGAGATTCAGTATCGCTGCTACATACACTGATTTAGTATCAGTGTTACATAGAGATTCAGTATCGCTGCTACATACACTGATTTAGTATCAATGTTACATAGAGATTCAGTATCGCTGCTACATACACTGATTTAGTATAAATGTTACATAGAGATTCAGTATCGCTGCTACATACTGATTTAGTATCAGTGTTACATAGAGATTCAGTATCGCTGCTACATACTGATTTAGTATAAATGTTACATAGAGATTCATTATCGCTGCTACATGCACTGATTTAGTATCAATGTTACATAGAGATGCAGTATCGCTGCTACATACATTGATTTAGTATCAATGTTACATAGAGATTCAGTATCGCTGCTACATACGCTGATTTAGTATCAATGTTACATAGAGATTCAGTATCGCTGCTACATACATTGATTTAGTATCAATGTTACATAGAGATTCAGTATCGCTGCTACATACGCTGATTTAGTATCAATGTTACATAGAGATTCAGTATCGCTGCTACATACATTGATTTAGTATCAATGTTACATAGAGATTCAGTATCGCTGCTACATACATTGATTTAGTATCAATGTTACATAGAGATTCAGTATCGCTGCTACATACACTGATTTAGTATAAATGTTACATAGAGATTCATTATCGCTGCTACATGCACTGATTTAGTATCAATGTTACATAGAGATGCAGTATCGCTGCTACATACATTGATTTAGTATCAATGTTACATAGAGATTCAGTATCGCTGCTACATACGCTGATTTAGTATCAATGTTACATAGAGATTCAGTATCGCTGCTACATACATTGATTTAGTATCAATGTTACATAGAGATTCAGTATCGCTGCTACATACGCTGATTTAGTATCAATGTTACATAGAGATTCAGTATCGCTGCTACATACATTGATTTAGTATCAATGTTACATAGAGATTCAGTATCGCTGCTACATACGCTGATTTATGAACAATGTTACATAGAGATTCAGTATCGCTGCTACATGCACTGATTTAGTATCAATGTTACATAGAGATTCAGTATCGCTGCTACATACTGATTTAGTATCAATGTTACATAGAGATTCAGTATCGCTGCTACATGCACTGATTTAGTATCAATGTTACATAGAGATTCAGTATCGCTGCTACATACTGATTTAGTATCAATGTTACATAGAGATTCAGTATCGCTGCTACATGCACTGATTTAGTATCAGTGTTACATAGAGATTCAGTATCGCTGCTACATGCACTGATTTAGTATCAATGTTACATAGAGATTCAGTATCGCTGCTACATGCACTGATTTAGTATCAATGTTACATAGAGATTCAGTATTAATGTTACGTACGATTTTCAGTATCGCTGTTACACACTCTGATTCATTATCAATGTTACATATGAGATTTAATATTTTTATTAGGGTAGGCTAGGCTTACCAAACCCCCGGAATCAGGCCGAGAGGGTATGAAGGGTGGCCAGGTCTGATGGTGGCAAGCGCCGAGCAGATTTTTCCATGGCAGGGAAGAAACATTCATTTCATCAAAGCATACCCACCGCCCTGCAAACCTGAAGGAGACGAAATGAGTAACAGGGAAATTCGTGGTAGTATATAGTCCACTCCAGCAGTTACCTACCGACCTGGGAAAACCCGAATGAACCTTAGTTCAGGGTGGCCGGTAAAACCGGAATTGAACTCGGGACCTCCAGATTGCTAGCCTGAGGCATCCTGCTCGGTTAGAATCACTGTTACGTGCCAGACTTTGTGTCACTGTTATATACCAGGTTTAGCAACAGTGTTACGTATCACTGCAGGCTTTTTTGCTTTTCGCTTTTCAAAGGTGATCACCGGCAATACGCGGACTTTTGCGCATTGTTTTAATTAACATATGCAACATATGTTTGTGTTCCCACTGGTAAACTACTGCCAATTGTAACACGTGTCTTATTTCGGCAGTAAGTTACTGCTGGATTGTTTTACGAGGTCAACCGAGGTAAACAAAGTTATTCGAATAGTGCAAAGCCCAAACATCTGCGTCTAAGCATTTGTTGGCAGGATTTCCACCACTTTTCTTCTGATTTGTTGGCGATGTTTTCGCATAAAGCTGGTGGCATTTCAAGGGCACAGCTATGTCGTCGACGACCCTCGCAAAATTCCAGGCCATGCTCGAGCATGACCTGGCACTTTTGTTCCGACATAAATAGTTTCAGCAGCGAAATTTTAGTGAGCATGAAGGTAGCTATGTTGTCACGTGGCGCATGGCAATATCTAGTTATTGAACATAGCGATCAAATATATATTATTCCACTTCAGAAAGTACGCACTAAATAGAAAAACATATTCCTGACAATGACTATATTTACATAATTGTCATTTTAAACTTTGGATCAATAATGGTAGTATACCTACTGAAGAGGGTAATAATTGTTGTTTCTGGCTGGTCGTTTCGTGCGCCTGAAGAACACAAACCGCTAGTTCATAGTTGTACGAAAGCCTGTGACTGAAGCTAAATATTACAAGGCACTTCACATCCTGAGGAGTACCGAGCTTTTCGCCCATTCTGCAGGATGTCACTGTTTGGAACGCGTCTTGACCAGTCACGTAACCAGATTGCGCCATCTTGTGCGCGCTAATCGCACTTTAGTCATTGATTTTTTACCTTATCTCGTCATCGGAAGGCATAAAAGTGAATCATCAGGCAATGAGACGTCTAAAAGCCGTTGTTTTTTTTCATTATGTCATTCAATTTACTGTGAACTTGCATCATTTGCTTCTTCGGTGATTCCCCTTTTAGGACGATTATCTTAACTTCCTTTATCAGTTTCTCGTAACCTTTTAATGGTGTTTAATCTAATTATTTTTCCTTGTACGGATACTTTTCCTTCTTAGACCCCTAAGTCCTTCCTCAACTTCTCTGTAATTCTTTAGTGTTCCGAAAACCATACATAATTCTTTATTGCGTGTTAATAGTGTTTTCTGTTAACTTAGTATTAGAATAAATAGAGGATTGAAAATTCTCTTGAGAAAGGTTTTGCAGACTTATCCTTCTGAAGAAGCCTAAACCTTTCGATGTTGATAGTGTTTTCTCATAATTTAGTAGAATACATCGCAAAATTTTGTCTTAAGGGTTCGCGATGTAATCAACGAATTTTCCTTCTTTTCACGCTTCAATAGAACATTTGTCGAGAAAGGTTTAGACACACAAAACCTTGATAGACAGCCATAGAGAGTTAAATAGCTAAACAAATGTCAAACAAGTAGAGAAAATGAATATACAACCAACTTATCGCCATGATAACTAAAAGAAAAACCCACGGGGTGTGCATTCGCATGACTTTCTCTACTCACTCTTCTACAAACTATTTTTTCGAATGCTTGTTATTCTATCTGCTTCTCGCAATACAGATAGTCCTTCATTTACTCATTTCGTTGTAGGTATAAGAACAATACAAGAAGTTAAAGCGATAATCAAAGTCGGTCGCTATGGATGGCGTTGAAACGTTCTTCTCTTCGCTTCAGCACGAAAAAGAAAACAATAGCGTTTTGGAGTTGAGAGAAGTGTAAAGTATCTCAATGTTCAAACCAATAACAATGGATATGTCGAAAACGGTTAACCAAATATTTGACATAACTTACAAGCTTCGACGAGATCTACATCCTTTGTGCAGCGATATTTCGTCTATCTCTTACACAAAAGTGGTCAGAATAAAGACGGCTTCCCACCAAATTCACATTTACGTCATGCAAATAACTTAAATATGTAATATGTTGATAAAATCATTGTAGTCACTTTGGAGAAAATCAGAAATAACAAAACCTTTTCCATGTAAAGGGTAGTTTGGATGGAGGATTTTCTTCAAAATCTTCGCGCCGCATCCTTGGAAGGTTCTGAACTTAAATAGCAAATTTCATATTTAACCCAGTTTTCTTTTTCTATCTATGCCGTTCACAGACGCGCGCATAGGCGGACCTTTTTCTTAATTGTGGATTTTTTGGATTCGGCGGGTCTCAAAACATTTATTTTCGGCGAAATCTCGAGATTGTATTTTTGGGTGGAATACAGTGCTTCCCCTACACTGTTAAGTCCGCTGTATTGTGAGCATCATCATAATGAAAACAAGGAAAAGTTAACTGATGGAATTCTAACAACTTACAGAACACAAACGGGAAAAAGAATAAACACCAAAATAATTACTAGTTAATGTCTGGACCAAGCACGCTCGTTTCAGAAGAAGGTAGTGTTAAGAAATTAAAACACACCTTTAAATTTGAACTAATAGCTGTGATAGCTAGGGGGTGTTTGAGTAACACTGCATCAAATTCAACTACTGTTGTGCTATACATATTATTTAACTTGAAAGCTACTACTTGCGAATTCATTACAGCATTTGAAAGATATAACGGTTTAGCTTATATATCCTTTATTATCTGGACGAACCTCTAAATAGCAATGTCCCAAATTTCCTTCTCTTGGGCCTATCCCCCCTTAATCAGCTTTCCCCGTATTTTGTGGCACCAATCTTGATGACAAGGAAGGTACACTGCCACGCATAAAAAGTGGCCCATTCCCTTGATAGTGTTTTTCTCTCCGTAAGGTTTCTACGTTCAGGTAACCAACTTTTGGCTCCACCAAGCCGATATAGTTCTCTATGTAACACAGCGACATGCAAACTAATCAATAAACGATGCTTCTAATCTAAGCAAAATGAAAGGGTGGTTAGGATACCACCTTTCAATTACAATATCATTCGGCCTTCCATAGGAGGGGGTTAAAATTAAATTGTGTTTTATTTATGGACGCTCTTTAACTGCTGTGGTCCTTAGCGTCCCATTCTATATTGGGCGCGAAAGACCGGTCATTTTGCTCAGAGTCCTCTTTATCAGGCTTGAGGGACCACCGCTTTATTTTCCTTCGGAAGGAAACCATGCTAAGGAGTTTTACGCCCATCTTCCTCCGCTGGGTTTGAACCCGCGACCTCGGTAACCAGAGGACGACAGAGGAAGGGCTGAAGAATTATTTGCTTGTGAGGTTAAACGGAATGCCATTTATCTGCATACATGAGAGCTTTCATCAGCGACTTGGAGACGAAGGTTAGAGTTGTCGTTATTAATGTAGCGTGAAAGTGTAAGGTTTAAGTTGTAATGTTACCCTCGGCCATTCTTTGTGGGAGGTAAAGTATCCTGCCAATCCGGTGGCTAGAATTATGCACGGGAAAAACAGAGGTGGTCGCGCTGGTGGGGGTGGGCCTAGATTTTGCCAATGCCATCATAAACAGCTCCGTTCCATTATGGGCCACATTTTATGCACGCCAGCATACGCTACGCAGAGAAGGCAGAGAAATTACGTCAAGTTCACTAAATAGGTAGAGTTTATATTTTTACTATACTGGTATAATTTTCCAAATTCCTTCAACTCCCCTTGTTGCTTTTATAATCACCTTTACCGCCACTTAGCACTCTAACAATGCGATGTTTTATTAGTCGTTGCTGGAACGTGAATTATGTCTACAGCCGAGTTGCTGCCCACTTAAATGGACGACAGGGAAAGCCCTTCCATTATGCTTATTTTACTTGGTTTTACACCATTGTGACAATGAAGAATGACCAGGGAATAGAGGCGACCCAACGCGAATGTTTTGGCTTACCACACCCAGGTGGAACGGATGAGGTGAAGGAACCGCAGGAGGTTACAGGCAGGCCAACAGAGACATTTAGGGGTCCCTGACGATTCCAAGCATGATGAACCGGTCGCACCGGTGGACTGCTCAGAGAGGCTTCCCTCGGGCGGAACAGGGGAGAAAGCCCACCGGAGGCGGCTCAGAGAAGAGCAATTATCTGCTCCATCCGTCCGACACCGACCGACACTGCACAGCTCCTAAGCCTACCTCATACATGAAAAGTAAAGCGAAATGATAGGAAATGAGGGAAAGGAAATCCGTGGTTTAAGAGAAACCACCCCAGCCAACCGGGGAAAACCACGAAAACCCATGGTCAGTGTGGCCGGCCCCAGGAGTCGAACCCAGGAATGAACCGAATGCGAGCCTCGCACGTTACCGCGGAGCCATCTCGCTCGCTTTTACACATGTGTACGGTGTCATTTTCTGTAAGGGTTATGTCGGTGTGGTTTCGCCGCTTACCTGTGCCTTCATTTTTCTTTTCGAATTCGTGCATGTTCATAGTGATACATACAAGAATCGTTTACAGAAATTGTCTAAAAGAAAGGATATCCTATTGTTTAGCTTTACAACTCGTGGGATGAACTGCGATATCTAAGTGATACATATTCGTGTAACACTGCACTGTTAATTCCTTAGTTACTCTTAACATATTGAAACAGGTTGCCCATGTATCCGGGAGAATCGATCAGGTAAATGCTCTACTCCAGTCTCCATTGCCGATGTTAATGTCTTCTATATGCTATGTGACTGCAAGTACCATAGAAGGTGACACTGGTGAAACGTGAAATGATAACTGGGAAGGAAGCTTTTAGGGTACCTCCCCGTCATTTGCCAGTAATGAGGTCTGAGGAAAATATGGAAAGAACCTCAGTCAGGGAGGTCGGTCCTGGCGAGATTTAAACCGCTGACCTCCCGTTCGCGAGTTCCGGTCCATGATTGATAGAAGTATCTACATGGTAAAATGCTCTCTTATATTTAAATTTTACATTGTTAAAATGGTTACGTTGCCGCAGAGTTAACGCACTAAGTATTTTTTAATTTGTTCCTATTTATTCAATAACTTAAGTTATTTTTGTGTTTGTGTTGTCCAACTTCTAAATTTAGACATCATGCAGCCATTTCAAGTGATGCAAGGCAATTCCAAGGAACAAAAGCGGAATAGGTACTCTTCAGCGTTTCTCACAAATTAAGTTCGGAGCCATCGAAGGAAGAAAGCGTGTCAACTGATGCTGTTTTAATCAAATAATCCGCCCATGTTTATGAATACCCAGTAAACATCGATGAACTTATATATTTGAAACAAGTGAATGTAGGTATTTTTAAACATTACACCGTAGACAACAGCAAAGGGAAAGTGAACTTGGAAAGTACAGATGGCTACAGGGCTACGATTAATCTGGAATTAATTATTCTTCAACAAAAGACCTGTGTAGGACAAGGTTGGGAAGGTAGAATCAGGCGACTGAAGAATTCAATGCCATAGCCGGGATTTGAACCACGGATCTTCCAGTTTCCGTCCGGTTGCTCTAGCCAACTCAGCTACCATGGAAACAGATCAGTAGGACATTAAATCCCCCAAGTAACCGGCATTTTCCCCGGTAAACCACAAGGACACACACCCAAAGGCGACTTACAATGCCGCAAGCACTTTAAGTCCCGGATTTGATAGTTTAACGACTATTAGATCAATTAATGGAATTAACTGTTCTTCCACAAAGCCGTGTGTAGGACAATGCGAGTCAGGTGGAGATGTTGCTCAGTTGGTTAGGGGAACCAGACGGAAACCGGAAGATCCGTGGTTCAAATCTCGACTATGGCATTGAATATTTCAGTCGTCTGATTCTACCTTTCCTACCTGGAATCTCGTAATGCACAATTTCACATCTATCGAATGAAAACCGATAGTCTCTTTCGAGCTGTGGTTCGGGGTTTGCATCTGATGTTAACTCGCCGAACCAACATTTCAACTATACAAATCCTTGCTGTTCATCATCCATAACAAAAGCATCATGCCCATTGTTATTTCTTCATCTTAAGCCTAATATGAGTAGAATAAGATATCATATGAAGTAACTCGCATGTGTGCAGTAGTAGTAAAAATCGAACCACCCAGACCTAATAAGATTTGTATTTCGGTGCATTAACAGTCATTCAAAAAAGCTACTGCCATAAATCACTCGGCGTGTAAAATATGACCAACCGTGCGAAATTAACAAATGCAACAAGGACCCCATAACGCCACCAGTGTGTGTCAAATATAAGTGCCAGCCAGCATACTGCTAATTAGTAATCACAAAAACCTACAAAACTTCACACGCGCTGTCCCAAAAATGAATGGTGCATACTCAGATAATAATATATGGTACAACCAGCCTATTACCAGATCAGAAGATTGAATTTCAGTAATTACCCCATGTTCACACCAAAAAGGCAACTTACCCCGGATTTTTAAAATCCGCTTCAAATAACGAAGGAAGCTTTATTTCCAAATTAATGGACAAAATAGAGTCACTGTTATCCCTATTTGTGCCCGCTGTGAACACGCTGCAGCAAGTATTATCATATCTTGTCACCCCAAAAAAGAGAAAAGAAATGAATGTCAACCTTTCTCAGAGAAACATCAGTTGCGCTTGGAATTAATCACAAATAGTCTAAATTAAGGAATGTTACTATGCTTAATCATATCGATGTATCAGCCTATTTTTAGACACCGAGAAAACTTTCGACAAATTTTGGCACCAAGTTTTGCTCTATAAAATGGAAGTTCACCTCGCAGACACGTATTGCAGACTTTTGCAGTCCTATCTCACTAATAGAAGATATATTGTCAAAATTAGAGATACTTCATCAAGATCCCCCCCCGCCCAAATAGTGTTCATCAGGGAAGCGTTTTTGGTCCCCTTTTATACCTCAGATATACTCATGATTTTCCCACACCAATTTCTAACACCATATGATTGGCATAGTTTGCCGCTGACATAGCCATTTTTAGGAAAAGAGCTTTCGAAACTGCAGTAAATGAGCTACAAAAATTTGCTAACCTGATCTACGACTGATCTAAGATTTGGAGAGTCACGATGAAATAACAACATTCACATACCAAAAGCACATGCTGTTTTCCTTGTAACAGGAATCATTTCAGAGAGCAAAACAGTAAAATATCTAGAACTGATCCTGACACACGATTAATGATGAATGCACACATTACGCACTTATTCCAAAAACTAAACAGGAGAATTCACCAAGTAAAATTCTTAATGCAAGGACATTTCGGCTTCCTCTGCAGTTTAAGAGACTAATCCATTGTGCCATAGATAATTAGACGAATTTGGACCTATTCCTGTGGTGTATGAGGCTCTGTAGCAAACGCAAACACCAATAAAATAGAATCACTCCAAAATCGGATCTTAAGAATGTTGATTGATGCACTTCAGGTTCCTTAAGAAGCATCCTGACACAGATGTCTCGTCCTAGGCAAGCAACAAGATTAAAACGGAAGAGACACGTTCATCTCCTCATTGTCCAACAGAGGATTTTCGCTGGAAGACACACATATTTCATATTATCTTGTTTCTCAGTGTTAACAATACTGTAAAATAACTTTGTTGTAGCAAAGTTACCTAAATAAAAAAGAAAGTTCCGCTTCTTCATGTATCAATCAAAAAACGCGGTATCACTTCACATATTTGCCACGTTTAAAACCTCTTTTTATTGCAATTATTCATGCGTTTATTTTCCATTACAAGGACAATAACTCATAAATAGCAAAATTAAATACAAAAAAATCAGGGAAACTATTCCTAGCGTGCTAACACGTCGGGCAACTTTTATAGGTATATACGTATCTGCCGGTCCATTCTTCAGATTGCTAAGAAAGCCAGACAGAAACTGATCCAAGGACTTTTTATTGATGATTGAAATCGATTGAGCACAGTTACTTTGAAGCGAAAGGGCTAACAGTATTCAAATTTACTACAGCAATATCTGTTAAACATATCAGCATTTAATTAAAATTTCATCATTATAGCTTTAAGGATGTTAAGATTAAACGTTATACGAGGCGTGTTTTTAAAGCAGGTACCGCTGCACGCGCGATCACTTTCTCCGCTCATTAGGAAGCCAGACGCAGCTGTGAGCGATCGTCACTTTGTGTTTCCCTGTTGTTAGCGATGGAACGACCCGCCGACTGTCAATTCAGATCACCGATCATCGTGTTTTGAATGCGAGAAATGTCACGCCAGCAAACATTCATCGCCAATTGTGTGAGCTTAATGGGGAAACGAAATGAGCGATGGAATGGTGAGGAAGTGGATTAGGCAGATTAACGAAGGTCTCTGATCACGGATGATTTGGTGCAAGCTGTGGAAGAAAACGTTTCACCATATCGCCATTGTCCTCGCGCTTTCCACAAATCTCAAGGTCAGTCCCTAAAACATTGTGAAAAACGCTTAGGATTTCGGAAATGGTGCCCAAAAATCTTACTAATGAGTACAAGAACAAGCTATCTGCCGCTGCAATGTCTTCTCTCACGCGATATGTTGAGGAAGGTGAGGATTTGGTAGCGCATGAGACATGGGTGTCTCACATCGCTCCTGAATCAAAGCAACAATCCATGGAGTGGAAGCACGCAACATCCCCGTGAAGAAGAAATTCGTGTGCACGGTTTTCTGGGACAGACAAGAAAGATGATTTGCTGCTTGGATTCTTGCCCAGGAATGCGACAATCAACAAAGACGTCTGTTGTGAGACACTAGGAAAGGTTCCTCGTGTAATACAGAACAAAAGGCGTGGTTCATGACAATGACTGGCCACACACAGCCAAACGTACTCAAGATCTGATAGCATCATTTAGTTGCGAACAATTCGGATTTGGCACCAGGCGATTTTCATCTATTTCTTCATGTGAAGAAGTTGCAGAAAACATTTCAAGGACGTGAAAACAAGACCTATTAAAGCAAAAGACATGAACTCGCTTTATTGCAACATTAAAATTACCACACAGTCAAGTTGCATCGGCTGGTTTTGGTTACCTCGTTAACTATGTGTAAGAACTTTAGAATGTTTACGTAGTTTGAGTCAGTAACCAGTCCTACGAACACCGAGAATTCAAACGACGCAGCAGTCCCTCTTCACAGTTTTATTCTTTTCGTTTATCACTTTTATTTTATCGCAGCTACACATACGTGCTTGTATGTAAAGTTATTAGAAGAGCGGAATGAAACGTCTTAATTTCCTTGTGTATTTAATTGGTGTTTTAGGTTATCATGCTTAATACATTTGTTTATGGGTTTAAGTGCAAAAATAAAAAGCATATTTCCGTGCTGGAAATTCTTTTTTCTGAATAGGTTACAGGAAGAATGAATCCAGCTCCACTGACGCAATGAATAAAGCTCTGGCGTAATCAAATTAAATGTCTATGCATTTCATTTGTTGTGTGTTTATTCAATTTTATTACTATCACTTGTTTAATTTTGTATTTATTTCCTAAAAAATTAAAATTAATTAAGCTCGTGCACCAGATTTTCACCCGCCCGAAATTTCCTTGCCTTAAAATTTATCGAAAGCATCTAGAGCTAGCTTCTGCGAAAGCCGCAAGTCTGTAAAGGCATAGAATTTTATACCCAAATGACCGCTGCCATCGTCCAAAATGTTGAGTGACAAGCAGAGGAAAGAGTTAAACAATGGAATCGGTGTTCGGCCGCCAATATGACAACGTGTGAATCATGCTGCCTTAACAGTGAAATAAAGCAATAATTAACAAGTAGGTTGAGAAGAGAGAGTTGCAGAAACCAAAAGAAAGCAGGCGGCATGACAGTTCGTTCACTTGAGCGGGTGACTGACCGTGAAGTACCTTCTTCCATAGTTCCTTACCTCTGCTTAATCACATGTCATTTGATTGAGAAAAGCGCTTCAACAATGGCGGCTGTTCTGTCAGACCTTGATAACAATGAAGAACAAGTGCTAATCGCGTACTTGTGCTGCAACACCGACGGTAATTAAATAGCCTGTTAAACGGTTTGGAAGAATTTCAGGCTTATCTTGTTGCCCGTGCGTGCCTAAAATTATCTCCATTTTGTCACGTTGAACTGCTCCATAATCGGCATGAGCTGTCCTATTTACGCCTTTAGTCACGCAATTGCTTTTATCTCCCCGAACCGCATGATCAAGAAGAGAGTGCTATTAAAGCATGTCTGCTGTTCAGTCCACCCAACCTTTTATCTTTGACATATCCACTGGCATTTAGTGAAAGCAAAATTTCTGGTCCCGAATAATTATTGTAGATGGCGAACTAGCCGCTCACCTATACAGACCTGTGCTCAGCGTGTAAGGGAACTCGTCCCAAAGTCGAAGCTTCACAGGCTTTTTAGTCATTTTATGCACGTTTAATTTAGAGTATTAATTAGTAAACCCCTTCGAAAAAGAACTGACCTGTATAATATGTAGTTAATGTCAAAATCAGCCAAAAACAAAACGGCGGAACTATGGACTCAGACCTTCATCCAATTATATTTAAGCGTACCCATAGTTGAAATGTGGGCAACATTTTAAAAAATTAAAAAATTGGTGTTTGTGTCCAAAATACCCTTTGAACCCATAGCCCCAATTGAACACTGTGGCTTTTCCTCTCAGAGCTCCTTAAAGCTCCAACACGTGGCCATTTAAATGCCCAAGAGCACATGGCCTAACGGCTGCATTTACTTCTAATGAATTTTACTCCACATTGATTTTGCTTACACTTTTGTGCATTAAAAATGCTCCACGTGATGTAGTTTGTAATCAATCATATTACATTTTTCAGCAGAAACTCGGAGAGAATGAACTTATTTTTTTTGCTACACTTTTAAATGACAGATAATTAATTCCACCAACGAGGATGAATTTTATTGTTGAAAAAATATATGATTTTCTGAGACAACCATAGTAGTGAATAAAGCTCTAAATGCCAGTTCTGTACATTAGTATTTATAAAATAGATATGGTAGTATTTTTATTCCTTCAAAAATTCCTATTTCTGCATTCATGTGGAACACCTGATTTATTAGTATAATTGAAGTAAAATATAATTTTTATCTGAAAAAATATTAAAGATATCTGCATTAAATTTAAAACACGCTTATAATTGAGATAGTGCAATGTGTGACAAACGTTTGGATAAAAACAGCAGCACCTAACTGTGTGTACCATTAAATTTCCAAACTACGGTACATAAATGTACACTATACATAATAACTCTAACTGTTTGTGTGTTCATAATCTTAGAAGACCCAAGACAGGGTTAAAAGCAGTGATAACAGATTACAAAATTGAGGAAAAGTTTCGAGGTGAGAACCGAGTTTGTCTGACTACCTAAAATCTCGCTGAGCTACACTGTTTGCTCTCAGGTGGCGTCTTTTATAAAGGGACTACCTTATTTGCTCTTTTTGTAGTTATTTCTTTCAATTTGGGCTTTGACACATATGAATGAACTATTATAATAAGAAAGATATAACACAAATTTAAGAGCTTGAAGAGTTAACAGAGCAAAACTATTTGAGATTTTATCCCTGGATAATGTTCCACAACAGGTTGAACTGAATCTTCACGGAAACTAATATAAATAGGAATTTCCAAATATCCATTATACTCTTCGCAGTTGATCTGGTTCTACTAGCATCCACACAAGATGATCTTCAACGATCACTCCATAGTCTTATTATGAGTTCAAGTCAATACTCTATGGAAATTTCATCTGATAAAACAAAAATTATGGCGTTCGCTGGTAAAAAAAGAATTCCAACTAAAATTCGTTTAGAAAACGAGATACTGGAGAGAGTAAATAATTCAATTATTTGGGATAAACATAGAATTTTCCAGTATGAAAAGATATCAAATAAACTAAAACTATGGGCGTAATAAATAACGTTTTCAAACCCGCAAGTGTTCAAAAACATACCTGTTTACCCCTATACAATATTGTTGCAAGACCGCTGCTTTCTTAGAGAAGAGAAGCAATATCCTTAAGAGTTCTTGAATGTGAGATCAAATTCATGAGGAGGTCTGCAGGGTATACAAAATTGCACATAAACGGAACGAAGAGATGGCGGAGGAACTCAAGGTTGTACCTGTGATAAAACATATTTGGCGTTATCAAGAAATCTGGAAAAATCACGTTAGCAGAATGAGCAACAGCAGAATTCCAAAAGCAATCTTGTCATATCGACCGAGAATTTTAAGATCCATTGCCAGGCCACAAAAAAGATGGACAGAAAAGAAGACCGTAACCGGCCGCTCGGCTAAACTCTTGGAAACATGATGATAAAGAAGCGCAATGAATTCCGCCCGTAGAGTATTAGAATTAGTTTCAGATTGCTCTTCGGTATATGCGAGAAAGGGTTAAAAGCAATGCATAACTACGCGTGGCAGCAACACCAGGCAATGTATTAAATGTCGCCATCAAATAAATATTACAAATGACACCATAAAGTGCATGTTGTGTACCTAGGAGTGGCAGATTCACTAGGCAAATTTACAAATGACATAATAAAGTGCATGTTGTGTACCTAGGAGTGGCAGATTCACTAGGCAAATTTACAAATGACATAATAAAGTGCATGTTGTGTACCTAGGAGTGGCAGATTCACTAGGCATATTCACAAATGACACCATAAAGTACATGTTCTGTACCTAGGAGTGGCAGATTCACTAGGCATATTTACAAATGACATAATAAAGTGCATGTTGTGTACCTAGGAGTGGCAGATTCACTAGGCATATTCACAAATGACACCATAAAGTGCATGTTCTGTACCTAGGAGTGGCAGATTCACTAGGCATATTTACAAATGACACCATAAAGTGCATGTTCTGTACCTAGGAGTGGCAGATTCACTAGGCATATTTACAAATGACATAATAAAGTGCATGTTGTGTACCTAGGAATGGCAGATTCACTAGGCATATTTACAAATGGCACCATAAAGTGCATGTTCTGTACCTAGGGGTGGCAGAACCTCTAGGCATATTTACAAATGGCACCATTAAGTGCATGTTGTGTACCTAGGAGTGGCAGATTCACTAGGCATATTTACAAATGGCACCATAAAGTGCATGTTCTGTACCTAGGGGTGGCAGAATCTCTAGGCATATTTACAAATGACACCATAAAGTGCATGTTGTGTACCTAGGAGTGGCAGATTCACTAGGCATGTTTACAAATGACACCATAAAGTGCATGTTGTGTACCTAGCAGTGACAGATTCACTAGGCATATTTACAAATGACATAATAAAGTGCATGTTCTGTACCTAGGAGTGGCAGATTCACTAGGCATATTTACAAATGGCACCATAAAGTGCATGTTGTGTACCTAGGGGTGGCAGAACCTCTAGACATATTTACAAATGACATAATAAAGTGCATGTTGTGTACCTAGGAGTGGCAGATTCACTAGGCATATTTACAAATGGCACCATAAAGTGCATGTTGTGTACCTAGGAGTGGCAGATTCACTAGGCATATTTACAAATGGCACCTTAAAGTGCATGTTCTGTACCTAGGAGTGGCAGATTCACTAGGCATATTTACAAATAGCACCATAAAGTGCATGTTGTGTACCTAGGGGTGGCAGAACCTGTAGGCATATTTACAAATGACATAATAAAGTGCATGTTGTGTACCTAGGGGTGGTAGATTCACTAGGCATATTTACAAATGGCACCATAAAGTGCATGTTGTGTACCTAGGAGTGGCAGATTCACTAGGCATATTTACAAATGCCACCATAAAGTGCATGTTCTGTACCTTGGAGTGGCAGATTCACTAGGCATATTTACAAATGGCACCATAAAGTGCATGTTGTGTACCTAGGGGTGGCAGAACCCCTAGGCATATTTACAAATGACATAATAAAGTGCATGTTGTGTACCTAGGAGTGGCTAATTCACTAGGCATATTTACAAATGGCACCTTAAAGTGCATGTTCTGTACCTAGGAGTGGCAGATTCACTAGGCATATTTACAAATAGCACCATAAAGTGCATGTTGTGTACCTAGGGGTGGCAGAACCTGTAGGCATATTTACAAATGACATAATAAAGTGCATGTTGTGTACCTAGGGGTGGTAGATTCACTAGGCATATTTACAAATGGCACCATAAAGTGCATGTTGTGTACCTAGGAGTGGCAGATTCACTAGGCATATTTACAAATGGCACCATAAAGTGCATGTTCTGTACCTTGGAGTGGCAGATTCACTAGGCATATTTACAAATGGCACCATAAAGTGCATGTTGTGTACCTAGGGGTGGCAGAACCCCTAGGCATATTTACAAATGACATAATAAAGTGCATGTTCTGTACCTAGGAGTGGCTAATTCACTAGGCATATTTACAAATGGCACCATAAAGTGTATGTTGTGTACCTAGGGGTGGCAGAACCTCTAGGCATATTTACAAATGACATAATAAAGTGCATGTTGTGTACCTAGGGGTGGCAGATTCACTAGGCATATTTACAAATGACATAATAAAGTGCATGTTGTGTACCTAGCAGTGACAGATTCACTAGGCATATTTACGAATGACATAATAAAGTGCATGTTGTGTACCTAGGAGTGGCAGATTCACTAGGCATATTTACAAATGGCACCATAAAGTGCATGTTGTGTACCTAGGAGTGGCAGATTCACTAGGCATATTTACAAATGGCACCATAAAGTGCATGTTCTGTACCTAGGAGTGGCAGATTCACTAGGCATATTTACAAATGGCACCATAAAGTGCATGTTGTGTACCTAGGGGTGGCAGAACCTCTAGGCATATTTACAAATGACATAATAAAGTGCATGTTGTGTACCTAGGGGTGGTAGATTCACTAGGCATATTTACAAATGGCACCATAAAGTGCATGTTGTGTACCTAGGAGTGGCAGATTCACTAGGCATATTTACAAATGGCACCATAAAGTGCATGTTCTGTACCTAGGAGTGGCAGATTCACTAGGCATATTTACAAATGGCACCATAAAGTGCATGTTGTGTACCTAGGGGTGGCAGAACCTCTAGGCATATTTATAAATGACATAATAAAGTGCATGTTGTGTACCTAGGGGTGGCAGATTCACTAGGCATATTTACAAATGGCATAATAAGGTGCATGTTGTGTACCTAGGATTAGCAGATTCAACAGGCAGTATTTGCAACTGAGACCATTAGCTGCATGCTCTATGTTTTGGGGCATCAGTTTCAGGGAATAATGTTTATAAGAGAGACCATTAGCTGCATGCTCCATGTTTTGTTGCGTCAGTTTCAGGGAACAATGTTTATAAGTGAGACTATTAGCTGCATGCTCCATGTTTTGTGGCGTCAGTTTCAGAGAACAATGTTTATAAATGAGACCATTAGCTGCATGCTCTATGTTTTGGGGCATCAGTTTCAGGGAACAATGTTTATAAATGAGAGCATTAGCTGCATGCTCTATGTTTTGTGGCGTCAGTTTCAGAGATCAATGTTTATAAATGAGAGCATTAGCTGCATGCTCTATGTTTTGTGGCGTCAGTTTCAGGGAACAATGTTTATAAATGAGACCATTAGCTGCATGCTCTATGTTTTGTGGCATCAGTTTCAGGGAATAATGTTTATAAGAGAGACCATTAGCCGCATGCTCCATGTTTTGTGGCATAAGTTTCAGGGAACAGTGTTTATAAGTGAGACCATTAGCTGCATGCTCTATGTTTTTGGGGCGTCAGTTTCAGGGAACAATGTTTATAAGTGAGACCATTAGCTGCATGCTCTATGTTTTTGGGGCGTCAGTTTCAGGGAACAATGTTTATAAGTGAGACCATTAGCTGCATGCTCCATGTTTTGTGGCATCAGTTTCAGGGAACAATGTTTATAAGTGAGACCATTAGCTGCATGCTGCATGTTTTTGGGGCGTCAGTTTCAGGGAACAATGTTTATATATGAGAGCATTAGCTGCATGCTCTATGTTTTTGGGGCGTCAGTTTCAGGGAACAATGTTTATAAGTGAGACCATTAGCTGCATGCTCCATGTTTTGTGGCATCAGTTTCAGGGCACAATGTTTATAAGTGAGACCATTAGCTGCATGCTGCATGTTTTTGGGGCGTCAGTTTCAGGGAACAATGTTTATAAATGAGAGCATTAGCTGCATGCTCTATGTTTTTGGGGCGTCAGTTTGAGAAAACAATGTTTATAAGTGAGACCATTAGCTGCATGCTCCATGTTTTGTGGCATCAGTTTCAGGGAACAATGTTTATAAGTGAGACCATTAGCTGCATGCTGCATGTTTTTGGGGCGTCAGTTTCAGGGAACAATGTTTATAAATGAGAGCATTAGCTGCATGCTCTATGTTTTTGGGGCGTCAGTTTCAGGGAACAATGTTTATAAGTGAGACCATTAGCTGCATGCTGCATGTTTTTGGGGCGTCAGTTTCAGGGAACAATGTTTATAAGTGAGACCATTAGCTGCATGCTGCATGTTTTGTGGCATCAGTTTTAGGGAACAATGTTTATAAGTGAGACCATTAGCTGCATGCTCCATGTTTTGTGGCATCAGTTTCAGGGAACAATGTTTATAAGTGAGACCATTAGCTGCATGCTCCATGTTTTGTGGCATCAGTTTCAGGGAACAATGTTTATAAGTGAGACCATTAGCTGCATGCTCCATGTTTTGTGGCATCAGTTTTAGGGAACAATGTTTATAAGTGAGACCATTAGCTGCATGCTGCATGTTTTTGGGGCGTCAGTTTCAGGGAACAATGTTTATAAGTGAGACCATTAGCTGCATGCTCTATGTTTTTGGGGCGTCAGTTTCAGGGAACAATGTTTATAAGTGAGACCATTAGCTGCATGCTCTATGTTTTTGGGGCGTCTTTTCAGGGAACAATGTTTATAAGTGAGACCATTAGCTGCATGCTCTATGTTTTTGGGACGTCATTTTCAGGGAATAATGTTTATAATTGAGACCATTGGCTGCATCGTACATGTTTTAATTTGTCAGATTCCTTGAGCAATGTTTAGAAATGAGACCATTAACTTCATACTACATGTTTAGGGGCGTCAGATTCGCCAGGCAAATTAAGTGTATTCGAGGCATTTGTTTTCAGCTTGTTTCGCCTGCTATGTTTCAAAATACTACCATGATGACGTGATGCGCAGTTTAAAATCAAGTTGATGGTTACAGCGATGGAGCCCAGCTTTTTAAACCTTTGCTCCACAACCGGGACAGATGTCTTCTTTGAGCTGCGCAGCTTTGCCAGAGGTGCTTCTGTGCGAGCAACTGCTTTTTTTGTACTACAGTATCTAAAGTTTGTTGTGAAAGAAACGGGAAGATTCTCCTTTACTCACTCTTTTGATACAATGTCTAACAGAAAATAGAATTTTAGACACAGAAAATGCGAAGAAAGTAGTTACAAGCTGGAGTGATGTTAGGCGAGATGATCGTGTTTGTTTAGGTTTATGGTTTCAGATATAGCACGTATAGTGCGATAAAATGGAAATGTGTAGCGTTACTGGACTCCTTATGAGAGTGGGACATATGGAATACGTTACAATCCACAGAATATACATCAGTACTCTGTGCAACAATGAGCAGCAACAGATTCTAGGAAATTCATTGAAGAAGTGAATGTCGTAAGAAAGAAATGCTTGTCCAGTTTCGTGATGTATGTGAAAATGTTTAAGAATCGTATTGTCCATTAACAAATTTCCACGACCGGAAAACGTTTTAAACAACTGAAGTTTTAATCTGTTGTTCTTGATAACCCTGAGGTCCATGCACGGAGGTTCAGGAGAGACTGTTCCTGCACATCCCAAAATAGGTATGTCATCACTTAAATTGTTGCATGGATTGCTATATGACTCTTGAGTACAATGTTTTTTCTCTCTTTCGGTAAAGTTACTTTGTTGGTAATCGGCGTATTTCACATTCTTCCCCCACCCTTTCCCATTAGAAACAGGTTTTCGTTCGGTGACCATTCTTACCGATCATGGCGTCTGGTTGTGTGTCTCCAAGCATATTAACATTTCTCCTGCTGGACAAGCTAAATTGATGCATCTTTGCTGCATCGACAATATGAAAGATATAACGAAGATGACCATTACTTTATATTGGTAAATTGTGGAGTGCTTCCAGGTTTATTTTGGACCTGTATGTTTTTAACAATGGCTGACCTGCTCAGGAATGTCTCAGCCAAATATATGTCTTATCCAGATGACTCTACTTTCTAAATTATTCATAATGTTTTTGACGAATCAAATAATATTTATAACAGAGTCACAAGCGAAATTGGCGTATGTTTCTCGAATAGTGGTTTTGTAATAAAACATGATCAGACTAAGACTCTTAGGTTTACTTTAAAATGTGTAACTCAAAATACATGTATTGAACCAGTAAAGTCCTTGGCTGTTTATATTTATTGATCTCAGACTAATCATATTTGTTAAACATTATCGAGAGTAATTTATTTATTGGGGAATGTTATAAATAAAGTATGCAAACACTACGTGAAATGACCTTATTTCGGCTATTTTGAAAATATAATTAGTTACGGTCTACTCTTGTATGGAAACATATTTCATTGTTCCAAAAGAAGTCAGCTATAATTACGAGGCCGCCAGTTGACCTTTAGACCGTTATTTGTAAGAAGGGAATTTTAACTGTGTATAATTTATTCGTCCTGGATCTTCTAATGTTTTAAAGAACAGTATCACAAATTATTAAGTCAGAATCGTGTTATACTCCTACAGCAGACGACATAATATTAATATTCACGCGCCATTCTCCAGGCTAAGTAATTATGTTTTATTGCAATTAGTATAGATATACAGGGTGGATCATTTAAGTTGAGAGTGTACAATATCTCCAAAACTAAACGTTGTAGAAAGAAATGTCTTTCATAAAATTTGCTTGATACTATGGGGGGAAAGTAAATGCCATTAAAGGTGTATTGTATGGAGCACAATGTCCTCAAAATAAAACACGACTAATGGCATTTACTTCCCCCCCCCCCATAATATCAAGCAACTTTTATTCAAGACATTGCTTTCTACAACGCTTAGTTCTGGAGATATTGTACAGTCTCAACTTAAATAGTCCACCCTGTACAACATGATTCCCGAGAGAGTAATAAATTTAAATACATGACGGTACAAGGTTCAGCTACGCATGTGGTTGAAAGAAAATCCATTTTATAATATGCAAAATTGCTTTAATACAATTTTGAAATTTTATTTTAGGTGTCATTTTAATCCATGTGTATTATAAGTCACGTGTTTTAAGACTGTTACACTGTATGATGCATATTGAAGTATTCAAGTCCAATTGTATATTACACTTAAAGGCTACAATACCAGAATCAGGATCAGTAGCCTGCTGTTCGTGAATGTGAGTTTGTTACTGTGAGAGACGTCATCTGTTTGCGTGGAGGCGAAGGCTGGGCACGCAGAGACGGCAGTAACCTCACCCGCGGGGTTCCGAGAATTATTAAGATTGGGTTCTGCTCGAAACTACTATAAATCGCTGAGACTGAAGTTCCAGCATGAATGAGAACATTCTGGTAACTGTCGCGGTGTTATAAGAGAATGTGGACAGCGAATGGGCGCAAGAGTGAGTTGTGTGACAGTCGCATTGTGTTAGCAAGTGAACTAGTGTTAGCTCTATGTTGTATTACCAAACGAGTGTACTAGTACTAGATTTTACCATGCCAAAAGCGTCCAGTGCTCGATTTATTGTTCTGGCTGAGGAATTCAAACAAGATTTCATAGACACTGATGGAACTGTTATGCGATGCACTATTTGTGATTCAGGAATTTTGTTAGATGAAAAACACCAACGAGATCGCATCAAACAACACATTTCCAGCTCTAAGCATCAAATGAACAAGACTCTTCAAGCAAACAACTCACGGCAACCTCTATTACGAAAGACGTTTCAACAGAGTTCTTCAAAAAGCCAAGATTTGAAGGAATTAAACATTGATTTGTGTGCAGCTCTTACACAAGCAGGAATTCCACTCAATAAGGTGAACCATCCAGCCTTCAAGGGATTTCTTGAAAAATACACAAAGATGTCAATGCCCGATGAGAGTACTTTAAGAAAAAACTACATGGAGCCTGTTTACCAAGAAATCATAGAAATAATCAAGGAGAAACGGTCCGATTGCGATGTGGGAATCATTGTGGATGAAACCATAGACTCAATGGAACGATATGTTTTGAACATTTTAGTTTTTCCCTTAGCAGGGTAGAAAGTTAAGCCCATGTTGTTAAAAATGTACGAGCTGCAGAAAGCCAACGCCAGTACAGTAATGCAATCCATTATGAACTTCTGCCAAAAACTCTGGCCTACTGGTATCGAGTTTGAACAACTTCTTCTTATGGTTACGGACCAGGCTCCATACATGGTTTCATCTGTTAACCAATTGAAACCTTTATTTCCTAATTTGAAGCATGTGACATGCTTGGCTCATGCCCTTCACAGGGTTTGTGAATCCATAAGGAGCGAATACGACATCGCAAATCAATTCATCTCTGCCCTGAAGAAGATTCTACTGAAAGCTCCGAGCCGTGTTGTTTACTACAAGAAATCACTGGCCTTCCCCTTCAAAATTTCCCGGTCATTACTCGCTGGGGATCTTGGATTGAGTGTGCTGCTATGTTGTGTGAGAATTTTTACAAAATTAAAGACTTTGTGCTTTCTGTGGATCCATCCGACGCAGGTGCAATTTCCAAGGCACAGCAACTTCTGTTACCAGAGAAAATACATAATTTGCAAACAGAACTATATTGTGTCCATAGTTACAAGTACCTGCCTGCAGATATTAAACAACTGGAAGAACAAGGTCTGGAAAAGGAAAAACAATGGGATATTTTTACTTCCGTGAGGGAGCAGTTAATGGCTTTGCCAAAGACAAACTTGAATCTAGTCTTCAGAAGAATCCAGACACTGAGGAATTCGCTACATCTGTAGAGCTGCCATTCCGAGTGAGTAGAAGGTTTGTCCCACTGGTTTCTGTGGATGTTGAAAGAAGTATTAGCATCTACAAAGACATTCTATCTCCTAATAGAAACAGACTTACTTTTAAAAATGTGGAGATGCTTAATGTCTTGAAGTACAACAGCTTCATGTTTTTTCCTTCTTTTGATGAGTGATAATTTGATGTACTTGCTTGTAGTTCAATAAATTAGAATAGAGGAAAGAGAAATCGTTGAATTAGTTAAGAGAATGGACAACTGAAATTAACCCAAAATCTCAAAAATCCCCCCCAAAAAAGTTATGTTCCCAAAAAATTCTCCATTGCTTGTAGTTTTAGAATCCACTATTATTTTTGAACTAGCGAACGCTTCAGGATCGTTACGAGACTTTTTAAATACCCTTGCGCATTTGGTTGCTAACTGTTTATATTTTTAAAACTTCATTTTAAGGCGTTTCTTATTTTCAGCATTTCTGCATATTCAAAATGTTCCACACGGTGTAGTTTTCATCCATTCATATTGACATTTTTATGCTTATTTCAAAAACCCAAATAAATAAAACTGTCATATAATTTTTCTGTGTGATGAATAGTTTCTGCGCTACTAATTTTTGAAGATAACAATGTATACCAAAAGAAAATAAACGAAAAAAAATGCAAGTACAAAACTGTAACACTTTTTTTCTCTTTAACTAAGAATGATAAAAAAAAATCATATGACAGATTTGTAGTTTCTTGACATAGAAGCAACACAAGTTTTTTTTGAAAAATGCATCGTGTGTTGCATTTTGCATATACCCATAATTTTATATTTGAATATTAATAACTTGAAAACTAATTAAGATTTTGGATTGAAATTCACAAAAAAGATTATATCTAAAGAAGCCTGACATGTGGTTAAAATTTCAGCCCAATTGAAAGGATAGTTTAGAAAATAGCAATTTCAGTTGTGCCTCCCCTTAAATAAACCAGCACCTTATTGTCCCTTTTTTTAACTTATTTGAGCACCTTTTCTCTTCCTTTTTTCATCTGAAACTTGCACCTAAAAATCCTAACCCTGATCATCACATTTTCTCACTTAACAGAAATTTGAAAGGTCAGGAGATTATCTACATCAATGATCAAGGCTAAGAAGGAGATGAAAGCAATAAAAGACGTTTAATAAGGCTCCCAAAATACATTATTCTCGTATAAAGCGAATGGTGCAGCGCAACAGAATTTGTACTCTAGGACTTTTTATGAAGATCACACTTTTTTTTCTTTTTTCAAAATTTGAAATTCTTTTTAACCTTACCCGTTCCACTTACAAAAAATTAACACCAATTATTTGTTTCGCGAAGACAAGCTAAAGGAACCCGATCATTAAAGTAAATTTGAGGCAACCTACTTGTAGTCGTAAATGCGGGAAACATAAGCTGCTATTACAACAAACACAACCACACACTAAAACCTTGATAACATTGTTATTTTCTTTCAAAAGCTAACACTTTGGTGCAAATGACGGAAAATCAGAATGAGCAGGGCACTGCACATATTTTTCCTTAGACGTTTGTTACCGCGTGCTGCAGGTATTTGTTCTGGGAACAGCTGTTAAGCGTGAAGATGACTGTTACACCGTTACCTGTGTCGATATAATTCACGGTCTTCTGCGCTACCAGGAAGGAATTGCGCAATTCCTGGTGTTAACACGAGTCCGTGCTTTGTAATGGGCAAAGCAGTTACACAAGCAGAAAATTTGGTTTTGTGCACATTTTCAGATAAGGAAAGGAATTAAACGAACTATAGTGATACAAAGACAGTAACAGTCTGCGCGAGGTGTAGGCAAACCGTTCGGGATCACTGAACGACAACCTCTTCAGATGGAAACGAAGAACAATGGACTTGGCTATTGAATGAACAAAATTCGTCACTACAGATAAGCTATCGTTCTGGTGTGGTGGTAGAAAACATAAATTGTTATTTAAATAATAATTTTCATGCAACAAGTAGGTAAAGCAATAATTTATATTATGTAAAAGGATATTTAAACCTATAGCGCAACGCTTCCGATGAACCAGTGCCTGTTTTGGGACGTGTAGGTATAGTACAACTTTCTTGTTTCCTAGGAATAAAATGATCTGGGCTACAAAAACTTTAGAAATAAAATTGAGTTTAATATTTGAAGTAGCGCAGTCAACTGACAAATGTACTTTCCTTTTGTGTGAGTTTTTAATCGTTGATCTGATGAAGGGGTGAACCCAAAATATTGAACATGTTTCATTGCGTCACTTTGCGTATATAGATATACTAGGTGGGCCATACAAGCCACAAGAAAACATGGAGGAATGCCTCGTTTCAATTACTGATACAAAAGAAAATGAGCACTTGTGTATGGAAAGCTACAGCTGCATTTAATGCGAATGACCTCTGCAGTTGTGTTCAAGGTAGCGTGTTTGTCACGAGGCCGTCAGATGGCAGTAGGCAACAGCCGCTAGGATTTCCTGTTTATGTTATTCAAACCAAATTATTAAAAGTCCAACACGTCGCAATCATCGCCCTTCATATCGGTCCTTGTGAATTTCCTCGTATCGCGGCAGGAAGCAAGTCGATAACTGCAATCGATTCTAACAGCCTTCGTAGTTCATTACATCACACACTTGGCTCAGTGGCGTAAGCTGCTTACATAATTTTTGTAGTTTGATTCAAAACTAGATAGGCACACATAATGAATTAACATTTCGCAGTAGAACGGGCACTCTGATTAGTCCACGTAATGTCGTCATCTCGCTTCTCGCCACAGTAGTTATAAGGTTCAAAGTGAGTATCTACAAACAATAAATAATGATGTGCAGTGTTTAATGTGAAAGAAGACATGATTATACAAATTAAAAAAAGAAAAAAACGCATAGGGTAATATAATTCATTACATATTATGCTGTGAGGTCCTTGAACAAATACAAATTTTGGTCTAGGTTTGTATCTTGAATTTTTCTTAAAATGTCCCTCAAATTCGCACTATTTTTGTATTTATAATGTAAATGGGAAACTTTGAAGGACAGAAAGAACTTAGTACAGGAAACATAAACCCCTTTAAAGTAAACTATTGTTTCTCAATTAACTTTCTTCTACCAATAATCATTTCATGGAGATTCGCTGTTGGTGCTCTAGTGACGTAGCTAGGGAGGAGTTTGGGGATTGAAACCCCCCTGTTAAAATAAATGTAAGAATTAAGCTTCGTTAAAATGATAGCATCTTTCTAGGTTGGCAAGAACGAGATACTTCCTAATGGTGTCACTGGTAGCTCTATATTTACACTGCATGTCTTAGAGAATATCGCCAAAGGTGCAGCGCAGAAACTGTACTTTAGATGGCGTGGGTTAAACCATGTTAAGATATCGGGGGCATGTTTTCGTTGCGGCGCCAAATTTGAGTGTTTGCCAAATGAGTGCAATATCTCCCAAGTTGGAACATAACTACGTAGAAAGCCTATTTTGTAATGAAGTAATATGGCCTGCAGCGGTAACATATATACTTCACAGTGTCATTAATTCTCACTCACAACACATTTGCCGCTTAGAATACCAAAACATCCTATCCTAATATTAATTTCAATTGCGGCAGCTTAATTTGTGAATATAAAATCGATTTATTTATATATTTCAACTTAGGATTAATTCATATTATCACTTGAGTTGATTAAAAGTGTTAAAAATGGATCCCTAGATTCCCTATAGTTCCAGGCTCGCTCGCTCCCTATAGTTCCAGACACTAGCAGGGCCGGGGAAACACGACTAAGAAATGGAGGTTCTACAGGCTTCCCTCTTCCGGGGCCAAGAAGAAGTTCCAAATTGCAATCAACCTGAAATGAGAGGAAACTGGAGAGAGTAAATCCGTGGTAGAATACACCGCTCCAGCATTCGTCTTTGTCAACTAGGGAAAACCGCGAAAAAGCCATCATCAGAGAGGGCGACCACCGAGAATCGAACCCGGAACCTCCCGAATGCGAGCCTCACTCGTTACCGCGGAGGCCATCTCGCTCGATCATTAGATTTTATCCCATAAAGTCCAGTGTTTATTAGAGGTCATGCTTTCTGCAGACAACGTTATCTGCTGTTTTAAAAATCATATATCTGTGCATTCAGTAAAAGCGAAAGTAACTTGTGGGTTCCATGTCAATATAAGAAGAATGGTGACTCGCGCTCGGTCCAACTTAAGTGGACGAGTAATATGTTAGCATGCAATAGCACAAAGTGCACTTTTTTTCCTCACTTTTTCGGAATCGCATTTTTCGCAATTGCTTACACCATAACACATATTTGCAACATAAATCTTTTGAAACTTTACACAAACCTTGCCGTCATTGAACTAAACAATCTGTAATTCATTTTGGCTCACCCTTGGGATGGAAATGATTTATAAAATTTAAAACTCGAAAAAAGTGCGTTTAAGCTTCGTGGTCAATGTTTCCTTTCTCTGCGTTTGCATATTCACATTTTAATTACTGAAGTAGGCTTTGAGGAACGGCTTTATAACAAAATGTTGGGATGCAGTTTTAATGTCATTGTGTTGCAAATCTACCAATGGATATTTTGATGATGTTTCCAAACTTTACAATGTAGCAGAACACATCCTATTTAAAATTAAAGAATAGATTTTGGGAAAATACGTTTCTTTAAATTACTTTCATAGAGAAAAACAAAGAAAACAGAAAACGCTATGTACTTTGTATTATCCGGGTAATTATGTTTGTCTTAATTCACTAGATGAAAATAGCGACATGTTACAAAATGCCAGTCAGCTGTATGTACCGCCACTGGATTTCCCGTGCCAGCAGAACAAAGACTTCGGTTGGCGCCGCGCCGGTCTGAGTCCTCCATCGTTTCCAGGAGGGTCGCTGATTTGTTCATCATGTCTTCCTTCCCGGGCCTGGGGGGAAATGCATATGCGTGATTATTAAACCTATTAACGCGCTTTGCTCTCCCAAACAGCTAACATTTCAGGTACAATTGAAAAAAGATTCCGTGCCCTCATTGTTGCCAATTCTCCTAATTATGGTTGCTAGAATCTTGGCTTTGGCGTTTGTTCTGTATACGACAGAGAGTTCGAGTCCTGTCTCGAGCATGGGTGTTTTTGTGTTTGTAAGTAGCGTGTGTGTGTGTGTGTGTGTGTGTGTGTGTATGCGAGTGCGCGCATGTGTAAAAAATGAGAAAGACGAACAGAACAAGAAAAACTGGAATACCAAAACGGGGATTATAAGAAGTATAAGCCTACAGAAATGTTTACTGAATATATGCAACCGAATACATAGTGCAGTCGAGGCCTTCTGTCTTCTTTCGTGGCCATCATCTGTGGCTCGCCTTGATTTCTTCCTCGTGGTAGCTATGTATCGATTTCAAAATTACTAGAATGTGTGGTAATCAGAGATTTCGTGTCCATCAGTTTCACTATTTCTTTCTAAGTCCTCATATGAGGAGATCACTTTGAACTCTTAGTCGAAGCATACTGAAGGATCTATAACATTCCCATCATAAGGTGCAAAGGGGCTTCGAATAATTTCCGAAGCTACTCCCTTGAGTAACTTGTTTTGATTCCCTTGGAAGCTTCCTTGTATTAACAGGGTATGCTGCTTATTTGCGCTAATGCAAACGTTTGCAAATAGTCACATACCCAAATGCTTCAAACCCAATGCGAAAAAGCACGTCTCTGATCCACACATTACGTTTCTCTTCAAGAAAATGAATGTTTTCATATGTTATTTATTCACTCGTGCAGAGGTTCAGGAAAATGCCAAATTTGGCGTCTAGTAAGCGACATGAGTGTTTCATAATTGAGGCAGTTAAGTCAAACTGAAATGCTTGTCACAGACTTCTGTCATGCTGTAATTATCGTGTTTATAGTTTTATGTTTGAATCTACAATGGTTAGGGTTTAATTAACCGGTTATGACCTAAACGTGTAACACAATGGTACAATAATAATGTTATTTAAATAAAATAGTCCCAATTCATTATGGGGAAATTAAATAAGAAAATGTATGTAAAAATATTTTTTCGTTTCTTATATCACATCAATATTTTGAGTTTATTGATTAATTTGGGATATAGGTTAGGTATTAATTTTATTTTATTGGCATAATATCTTATGTCTTTAATTACCTTGCTGCACGTTTTACGAGATGGTTTAGGTTCCATATGCATCTAATCATTTAAACATATATGTCTCAGAATCTATGAAGTATCAAAGGTTGTGGTTAGGACATTCACAGGAAACTCTTGTGATTTCTGTTTCTTCCTACCTTGAATTTGTTTTTTCGTATAAGTTTGTATTAGTTACTTGTTGCTATTCTTTAAATAAATGTTTCAGATGTTTAAACAAATGCCCGATTTTCTCGGGAACCTTCAAAGCTAGAGCTTGGAAGTTTTGTTTAATACATAGTTGGGAAATCAAAGAAAATCGCATTGTAATGTCTTAGTTTCAGATAAAATGGATTATGAACTTGGTGCATTTATCATTATTTAATCTCACCTCACGTGAATCTTAACAGTCAGTTCCATTTAATTTTTTGTTTCTTTTGTAAAAAATAAAGGGTATTTTCACAGAAAAAAGCGTGAAGTTATGTTACTGCTTCTGTTCCTAACTTCCATAATTTCTCGAATTAAATATGTCTAATGAGAAATCAATACGGTAGTCCTTTTGCATCTCTTTTAAGATCTGCTGTTCACATTTTGAAATATCATTCAAACTGCATCATGTGATGACATTTCGATACGTGTAAAAAGTAGAACAAAAATTACTAAAAGGAGAGCAAACAACTGAACACAAGCATTTGGTCTGCGTATACAGAGATTTTAACAGCATTTAAATACCTCCCAAATAAAATGGCAATACATATTACAGATATAAAAATAGGACGTTTGGAATATTTATGAATACAAAATATTACCTTTTATAACCGAAAAGATGTTGCTCATTTTTACGCTTGCAATCCCTTTATCAAACGAACAAGAAAAGACAGGTTTAGCCCATCTATCCACAACTTAAACAACTGCTTTGCACGATGGGATTTGAGTTTCATGCTTTGAAGAATACAAACCAATGGTCTTTGTCCGTTGCAGCAAATATCTGCAGGCCGCATGTTTCGTGTTCCCTTTTACATTTAACCGAAAGGCATAAACATTTCCAAATTAGTGCTTCTGTATGTTTGTCTCGTAGCTTGCTGTTGAGAAGCTAGCAGTCCACTAGTGAGGAGTCAACATTGCTTCTTTACGTAACGGTATGTGACTTATGCAAGGTCAGTCGACCTTCTGCGGGTTCAGACTCCTGATTTTAAATCGCTTCAGTAATCTAGAACAAATACAGCCATTGTTTGTCCCCTTGAATGCTAGCAATGTTATATTGTATCTCCTCTTGTATATTTACTCTAGGGCTGCTGCAGACGTCCATTGCGTCACTGATGTATACAAAATGCGTTGGGTGGGAGCGGAAGCCTTTGTTTTTATGCAATCCAATCCCTTCAGATTCAGTTCAACTGTTTCACTGCTAATCACGGATACAAGTCACGGGAATTGTGTGCTCTCACAGTGACGGTCAATATCGCGCCACGGATTTTGGCATGTGAAAATTTTAATGGACAGCTACGATGCGAGTCATTTACCGTACAGATGTATGACACATGCGGGGCTGCAGCTCGAAGAATGGTGCAAGTTGAGGCGGGAGTTGTAAACGGTGGAAGGAACTGGACCACAACTGGACAGAAGGAATCACGTGCTACTTGCAAGGGAGGTACATCAGAGGGCTGGCTGACTGGGCTAGTCCTGAAGGTCATATGCCAATATCCCTGGCGAGACGTATACTGAAAATCCTGTGCCATCGACCGATTAAATCCTATGCCTTCATTGCTATAACTGATATAAGGTCACGAGTATTCTCTGTCGTACGCACAGTTTTGCCCTTACTGCTTACGACTGATACACGGGTCGCAAGAAATCTGTGCCTTCACTTCTAATGACTGATGTAAAGCCGCGACAATTCTGCGTTCTCATAGCTAACGGCCGATATATCGGTCCTGAGAATTCTGTGCCATGGAGAGTATTCTATGCGCTCGTTAACGACCGATTGAATCCTATGCCTTCACTGCCAATGATTGATATTAAGTCGCGAGAATTTGAGCCTTCACTTCAAAACTGATGCAAAGTTGCGAGAATTCTGTTGATATGCGGGTCGCAAGAAATCTGTGCCTTCACTTCAACACTGACGTAAAGTTGCGAGAATTCTGTTGATATGCGGGTCGCAAGAAATCTGTGCCTTCACTTCAACACTGACGTAAAGTTGCGAGAATTCTGTTGATATGCGGGTCGCAAGAAATCTGTGCCTTCACTTCAACACTGACGTAAAGTTGAGAGAATTCTGTTGATATGCGGGTCGCAAGAAATCTGTGCCTTCACTTTGAAACGGCAACTCTAGGCCGAGCCCGAGAACTGTAATTATAGATAATTTATTAATTAACTTTTATTGATGTTAAATCATACTATGTAAATATCTTTTTCTCATACTGCTTGTATATTTTAAGAAGGGTGATTTAACGTTATGTATGTATCTAGGTTACTAATATTAGTAGAGTTATAAATGGTTTAATGTAAATAATTTAAGCGCTATGTTAAAATACTGTCCACGACGAAATGTTTTAGCTACAGGAATAGTGCTGTCGAAGGCAGAAAATCTAGTTTTATGACATCTCTTTGGGTCGCAGTGCCATTATTCCTACAGCGAGGGTGTAACGCCTTTGTCCCTTTATTTGATACTTCGCCGTGACCAAATGAGAGAGACAGATAGCTTAACGCTAAATGTGGGAAAAGCTGCGATTTATATTAAACTTGGACCAATGAGATCCCTGGAAGTTTATACGAAATAGTTAGACGCGTCGAGTGGCGCTAAAAATGGACCAATAGGAAAGGAAACAGCCTCAGTAGCCTGAGACTATAAATGGATCTGTTTGGAGCAAATTCGAGGCAGTTTTAGCAAGACAGTTTTGTCATGTCAGTTTAGCATTGCAGTTTGTTTGACAGTTTTGTCATGTGTGGTCAGGGAGAGATGCTGCAGGATGTGTGAGATATCGCGCCAAAAAGGGAATCAAGACAGTTTTAGAAACACACCTAAGATCCGCTACTCGTAAAGAGATAATAAGCATATTTAAACTTCGTGTCATATCCGCGCCGCATTTTAACAGCGGTGGACAGTATTTTACGGCGACAATACCAGTGTTGTATACTACGAGTGTTAATTAAATAAAAAGAAACGGCAGTGTCATCTCCTCATAACCAAAGCACGTCTATGTCTTCCTATATCACCACCCGAGATCTACGCTTTCCTTTACCGAGGATAAGTCCATGTTCCTATATAGTTTAAAGAAAACTACTGCAGCTAGCCGAGGATAAAATTGAACAGAACCAGCACACTGCGAACTTCTGGAACCAACGGGAGAAGCATCAAGGTAAGCCTACAGCAACGGACGGAGGAGGTGACTGCCGCAACTTCAACACTGATGTAAAGTTGCAAGAATTGTGTTGATATGCGGGTCACAAGAAATCTGTGCCTTAACTTCAACACTGATGTAAAGTTGCAAGAATTGTGTTGATATGCGGGTCGCAAGAAATCTGTGCCTTCACTTCAACACTGATGTAAAGTTGCCAGAATTCTGTTGATATGCGGGTCGCAAGAATCCTGTGCCTTCACTTCAACACTGACGTAAAGTTCAAGAATTCTGTTGATATGCGGGTCGCAAGAATCCTGTGCCTTCACTTCAACACTGATGTAAAGCTGCAAGAATTCTGTATATGCGGGTCGCAAGAAATCTGTGCCTTCACTGCTAACGACTTTATTTATGGACGCTCTTTAACTACTATTGTTCTTAGCGTCCCATTCTATATTGGGCGTGTAAGACCGGAAATGTTGCTCAGAGGCCTCTTTATCAGGCTTGAGGTTCTTTTGCGTGCCGTAAATCCACGACACGGGACCACCGGCTTTACTTCCCTTCCGAAGGCAGCCATACTAATGATTTTTACCCCCGGAAAAATATCTATCGTCCTCCGCGATTTGAATCCGCGACCTCGGGAACTGGAGGCTAGCGTGGTAGCCTTAGACCACGGAGGACGATACTGACGAGTGATATAAAGCCGCGAGAATTCTGTGGATATACGGGTCACAAGAATCCTGTGCCTTCACTGCTAACGACTGTATAAAGTCGCGAGAATTGTGTATCGTACCAACAGTTTTGAATCCTCGCTACCTAGACTGATATAACGTTGCGAGAATTCTGTGCCTTCACTACTAGTAATTGAAATAACGGTTTGAAGAATTCCGTGCCCTCATTGTTGCCAATTCTCCTAATTATGGTTGCTAGAATCTTGGCTTTGGCGTTTGTTCTGTATACGATAGAGAGTTCGAGTCCTGTCTCGAGCATGGGTGTTTTTGTGTTTGTAAGTAGCGTGTGTGTGTGTTTGTGTGTGTGTGTGTGTGTTTGTGTGTGTGTGTATGCGAGTGCGCGCATGTGTAAAAAATGAGAAAGACGAACAGAACAAGAAAAACTGGAATACCAAAACGGGGATTATAAGAAGTATAAGCCTACAGAAATGTTTACTGAATATATGCAACCGAATACATAGTGCAGTCGAGGCCTTCTGTCTTCTTTCGTGGCCATCATCTGTGGCTCGCCTTGATTTCTTCCTCGTGGTAGCTATGTATCGATTTCAAAATTACTAGAATGTGTGGTAATCAGAGATTTCGTGTCCATCAGTTTCACTATTTCTTTCTAAGTCCTCATATGAGGAGATCACTTTGAACTCTTAGTCGAAGCATACTGAAGGATCTATAATATTCCCATCATAAGGTGCAAAGGGACTTCGAAGTTTGCAGGAACTTGTTTTTGTGTAGCTTTTTATGTAAATCATATAACAAACGCTAATGATATAAACATAAATATAATTCGAAAAGTAAATTGATCTTCGTGCAAGACAGCTATTATTTTATGTTTAGTGCTTCGTAGCATCTTTGTAAGACAAAGAAATGTTTATCTCCCTCTTCCAGATGCGTTGTTGGTAATTTAGGGAATGTTGCATAAACTACGTGTTGTATTTGATTACGACATCGGAAGCAGGTATGGACGTGGCAAATAGAGAGGGCGGAAGTAGCGTTGTGCACTTCCCGCTTACCTCGCCCCACGTGACGTAACAATCCACATGATCTTGAGGGTCCATCCCTTCCTGCTTCCCTTGACACAGTTTGAGCGCTCCACTCCATTCCTAATCTTGGCACTAACTCAAGTCTTCTCCACGTAAACAAGGAAACGATAATATTATCCTCGACTTCGCAGCATTTTGTTATTCCTGTCTGCGTGTGAGGTGCGAATAATGTGGACGAATTTGCAGGCAACCGTGTACTACTTCCCCACTTACCAGTGTTCTCTACACACGAACAAATTACTGGCTTCTCTGAAGTTCAATTCACAAATATTAAGTATCTGCTACATCTGAAATAAAGACTATTTTCTAATATGGAAATTCAGTTTTAATTCGCATTAAGCGATAGTAACACAGTAATCAGTAAGCGTAGCCTGTTAGTTCATGCCTCTTGGGTGAAGGGAATGTGAGAAATCAGACTCCCTACTTTGTCAGGTAAGCAACTGATTCAGTGGCGCATTTCCAAATAAATGCAAAAAATCAAGCAGTGCACGCATTGTGCTTTGGGATTATTTCCCTGACGTACCCTATCAACTAGGTATAGGCAGAAATTATCCATACAAACATATATAGCAGGTCAACATTTTAGGTTGAATAAAAATTCAGCCCATAAATGTGAAAAGCATTTAAAAGATAAAAGCATAAGTGAAATTACGATATAATCCGCATTTAACCTCTGAACTTTAATTTCATCGACTTTAGGAACATCAAAATTACAATTGAATGATTGCAGTCTGTAGTATGATGGAGAAAATAAAAATTCCACCTTTCAACTACATCCTTCTTCTCAAGAACTGTGGAAATGAAATCCTATAATAGTAACTTCAGCAGCGAATTTCTGTTGGAAGTTAGCAATCCTAGAAATGGTTCTAATGGAATACGTATTAGTGGCATTAACCTAAGGGCATTTTTTAGCTATCCTTGAAAATCAAAACGACCTTATAAAAGAGACATATTTATTGTAGTAACACTTTGGAACATATACCTTAATTGTATAGCCTGGTTTGCCAACATGCCACATTTATGACGATTACCCCTGATTTTCGAAAACTGTCCAAACATATAACTGTAGCGTTAAAGTTAAAAAGGAAAGAAAGAAAGATAGTAAGGTATATCGAAATGTATTTTCAGTCGTGTTGGTGTCGTCCTCCGTGGTCTAGTAGTATTATGCTAGTCTCTAGTACCCGAGGTCGCGGGTTCAAACCCGGTGGAGGCCTTTTGATTTTTTCGGGCGTAAAAATCCTTAGTGTGGCTTCTTTCGGAGGCGAGGTAATGTCGGTGGTCCCGTGTCGTAGATTTACGGCACGTAAAAGAACCTCAGGCCTGATAAAGAGGCCTCTGAGCAAAGTTACCGGTCTTCCACGCCCAATGTAGAATGGGACGCTAAGAAACGCAGCAGTTAAAGAGCGACCTCAGGAACTAGAGGCTAGCGCGGTAACCACTGCACCACGGAGGACGAGGATCAACGGTAAGAAATAGACAAAATGTCACTACAGAAAGTGTGATCTCGTTAAAGCACCCAATTTATGTCAAATATGTATTGTTGAAGTTAACCGTTTCCGAGATATTCCTTGTTATTGGTTTCAATTTTCAGATATGAAGTCGTTGTTCATTTTCTTCTGCTGGTCATTTCAAAGCCATGACATAGCGATCAACTGTTTAAGGGTTTGACTATCGCGCTGCATTCCTCTATTTCCCTTGTACCTGCAAGGAAATATGTAACGAAATATTTATCTCGATAGAAGAGTAAGCTTTTATAACAAGAATTTGTTGAAGAATGGGTAGAGAAAATCATGCGAGTGTAAGACATCGGATAGAATAGCCCCACGTGCAAGGAACCTTATAAACTTTTTTAAGTTCTCAGATGGCGGTTGCATTCTATTAGGCGAAAGGAAACAGCTGGTGATATAGAGCGAGCAGCTCACTAAGCCATTGTCGAGTCCCTCTGGAGCGTGGGTGTTTGTGTCCAGATGCGTAATACAGGCAAAAAGGGAGTACCTACCTACTAACCAGAAACCAAAAAAGTCAAACCGCCTGGCAAACATAAAAAAGAGCCTCTAGAAGTAACGACACTAAGAGTGTTTGAATAACGTAGGGGTGCGTGCCCTTCTTTTTTAAAAAAAGCAAAATGCTCAAGCAGTATTATTAATAACTGAGAACACTCATCAAGCAATACGCTGAACTTTATTCAAGGTTCAGTATCTTGCACATTCGTAAATGTTTAAAATAGATCAAATTAAAAATAAACAACCAATCTGGCTTAACGCGGTAGGTTTTCCGTGTACACTGAGATTATAAACCAAACTGTGCAGAAAATATAAGAGAAGGGGCCAAGGAACTTAATTTGTAGGTAATTTCGTGTTTCAATATCCCTATCCCACTACATAGAGTCAAGAAGATGCTATGTAGGAAAATGCAGGCTACTGGTGCCTGCCTGTTAGGATCACATCAGCAGACAAAATATACTTTCGTTATCGTCTTCTTTTGGAAAAGTAAACGCTTTCCTCCCATGAATTAAACCTTATAAAGCATATTTAATTTAATATTTTAATGAAGTATAATACATTTCACCATAAACACGAAGACAGCGTGAATAAGGAATAATTATTATTTGACGTGCAGGCACCTGTAACCGTAACGTTTGTTTTCATTCACAAACAGCGTCATCCACAAATGCATCATTAATAATTATATTTTACATTTTAACGAAGGTATAGTGTCTTATGAACTTAACTTAATCTTTCTGAAACCAGGCCAGTCTCCTCCTTGTTCAGTATTATTCTTCTTAACCAACATTTCACATAACATGTCTTTTTCTCTCAAACAGGACACCAACACAGCTGTTTGATTGGTTCAAACCATTCCGCTAGGAGCGCTGTAATCGTACCAGCACCGGAAGCTCCGTGACTCTATGACTGTATATCACAGTTAGGGGTGGTGATTTTTAGCATGTTGAAATAAAAGGTTTCGCATTTTATATCATTTTGAAAAAAAATCATTTGTGTTAATTCTGATAAACAAGTTACGTTTTTTTGAAACCGAGCCAGGTGGCTCCACGGTAACGTGTGGGGCTCGCATTCGGGAGGCCCCGGGTTCGATTCCCGGTGGTCGACCACTAACTAAGGGTTTTCGTGGTTTCTCTTGGTTGACAAGCGCGAATGCTGGAGTGGTGTATTCTACCACGGATTTCTTCTCTCCCACATTTCCCTTTCATGTTTCCGGGCTGTGGTTCGGTCGATGTCGGGCAGATGGCGCACAGGCTTGCGAATTGGAACTTCTTCTCGGCCCTGCTAGAGGGAAGCCTCCACTGCTGGATCGTGCTTCCCCGGTCCCACTAGAGGAATATCTCCGAGCGAACTTACCGTGGCCGGGTGGTCAAGCCTGGAGCTATTAGGGAATTCCGCGCGTCTCTGTCGACCTGTGCCGGTCTGCTATGCAACCCATACGTCTCCTGCGGTTCCCTCACCTCATCCGTTCCTCCCTAGGGTGTACGGGAGTCGAGGTCCTTGGTGTCCCCTCCGTTAGCTACTTCTATCCTGTGTCTTTTGAAATAACATTAACGTAACATTAAAACTCCATTGCAAAGGGTTGATAGTTAAAAATGCATCAATTAAATTTTGAATTTATTTTGAACTAAAACAGGCTAAAGCAACACAGAGAAAAGTAGGACTACAGCATAACGCAGAAAAAGGATAAACTTACACTGATGTAACACCAAAATAGCAAACGGAGAATACAGACCATTTACTTAAGTGATGCACATTCATGAACCGGTAACATGCAACATTTTGTTCTGTCATTCGTGTCCTCCTGTCACTTATAATTAAATAGTCATTGTTGAAATATACTTGAGCATCTATGCGGAATTGCTTGGGTAGACTCTGGGTATTGGATCGTCTGCATAAGTTGGGAATGAACATGCTCATATTCCACACAAAAGTATCCATTTTAACAAACCGAAGAATGCCATCTTTCTTTGACTTCAACTTAAAACTTGCAGCTCCATTGAAATACTCGGCAGCAGTGTCAGATTAAAAAGCCTAGCAACCTCTTGTCAATTTTCCTCCATGCAACTGCTCAACATTTTGTTGCACTTAACACACACACCTGTAAACACTTCTTTTGTTTTGCTTTTTCCATTTTCATTTGAAAAAGTACATGAGTTTCAACATATATGTGGGTAACAATCCAACCAGCACACCTTTTAGCACGGTGCCTAACGTTAGCAGCACCTCCCACAACTTATGTGCAAAAGGGCAGAAAGAGTAATTAGTTCACTGTAACAGACTTGAGTCACAAATTTAGCCTGACATATTTTACTTAAAAGTAATTACATTGTCATTAGGATCACAGCTGTAGTTGTTTTGCCTATGCCCAAAAATTGTGATTTTAAACGGACTTAATTGGTTTTAAATGCCATATTGTAATAACTAAAATTTGTTAGTTATGCTAATTTGACCGAATAAAAGAAAGTGCTACCTTTTTCACATTCTTCCAGAATGGTGTAAAGTGCGTCCACTTCAATTCCTCAGTTGAAGTTCCCAGAAGAAGTTAAAAAAAAACTTTTATTTTAAAATATCGTGCATTTTGCATTTATATAGCAGTTTAGTACAATTTTCACATTTTCAACCAATTTTACATATAATCGCATTTTGAAGGCACATTTAAAAGTGGCTTACAGCGGGTGAAAATTGAAAATACAAGAACACAAGGCTATATTAGTAATCACACTGTGTTTCAACTATGTCTGTTAAAGTTTTGTTCAAGGATTGAGCGGAGCAACGATTGAATCGATTACGGAAAATGACTTGGTGCAAGACCTCGATTAGTAATCGATGACGAAGATTATTCCATACAATTGTGTATGTGTTGCGAGTTAAAGTAGTATTTCCGGGAACTGTCCGCAGCGGAAGTGATGTCCATATTCTCAAGGTCGCGACCTTTTCTAGAGGTTACCACTGACCAGACATACTAGCAGGAGCAGATTGTAGGTTCATGTAAACAGAACGATAACTCAAATCGCTCGGTACAAGAGTGTCGGCCGTCGCCACAGATGGTGTAATGGTATAGATGAGATAACGACATACAGTATTAAAATTAACCTCAGTTCCTTATCTCGTTGCGTCACAGTTTTTACAGCAACTGAGACAGATAGCTTGTAAGCTTGTTCTGCACATTTACTGCATGCTGAGAAGCGTTTGTAAATTGAAAAGTAAGGAACGCGGCTCTGGGAGGCAGTTTGTAAGTTGCTCTACACGTTTACTGCTTGCAGTGTTGCCTTTGTAAATTGAAAAGTAAGGAACGCGGTTCTGAGACAGGCAGTTTGTATGGGTGTTCCGCACGTTTACTGCTTGCTGAGTAGCGTTTGTATATTGAAAAGTAAGGAACGCGGCTCGGAGACAGGCAGTTTGTAAGGTTGTTCTATACGTTTACTGCTTGCTGTGTTGGCTTTCAAAATTGCAAAGTAAGGAACGCGGCTCTGAGACAGATAGCTTGTAACGTTGCTCTGCACGTTTACTGCTTGCAGTGTTCCATTTGTAAATTGAAAAGTCAGGAACGCGGCTCTAGGAGGCAGTTTTTAAAGTTCTTCTGCACGTTTACTGCTTGCAGTGTTGCCTTTGTAAGTTGAAAAGTAAGGAACGCGGTTCTGAGACAGGCAGTTTGTATGGGTGTTCCGCACGTTTACTGCTTGCTGAGTAGCGTTTGTAAATTGAAAAGTAAGGAACGCGGCTCGGAGACAGGCAGTTTGTAAGGTTGTTCTATACGTTTACTGCTTGCTGTGTTGGCTTTCAAAATTGCAAAGTAAGGAACGCGGCTCTGAGACAGATAGCTTGTAACGTTGCTCTGCACGTTTACTGCTTGCAGTGTTCCCTTTGTAAATTGAAAAGTCAGGAACGCGGCTCTGGGAGGCAGTTTTTAAAGTTGTTCTGCACGTTTACTGCTTGCAGTGTTGCCTTTGTAAATTGGAAAGTAAGGAACGCGGCTCTGAGACAGATAGCTTGTAACGTTGCTCTGCACGTTTACTGCTTGCAGTGTTCCCTTTGTAAATTGAAAAGTCAGGAACGCGGCTCTGGGAGGCAGTTTTTAAAGTTGTTCTGCACGTTTACTGCTTGCAGTGTTGCCTTTGTAAATTGGAAAGTAAGGAACGCGGCTCTGAGACAGATAGCTTGTAACGTTGCTCTGCACGTTTACTGCTTGCAGTGTTCCCTTTGTAAATTGAAAAGTCAGGAACGCGGCTCTGGGAGGCAGTTTTTAAAGTTGTTCTGCACGTTTACTGCTTGCTGTGTTGGCTTTCAAAATTGGAAAGTAAGGATCGCGGCTCTGGGACAGATAGCTTGTAACGTTGCTCTGCACGTTTACTGCTTGCAGTGTTGCCTTTGTAAATTGAAAAGTAAGGATCGCGGCTCTGGGAGGCAGTTTGTAAGGAGGTTGCTCTGCACGTTTACTGCTTGCAGTGTTGCCTTTGTAAATTGAAAAGTAAGGAACGCGGTTCTGAGACAGGCAGTTTGTATGGGTGTTCCGCACGTTTACTGCTTGCTGAGTAGCGTTTGTATATTGAAAAGTAAGGAACGCGGCTCGGAGACAGGCAGTTTGTAAGGTTGTTCTATACGTTTACTGCTTGCTGTGTTGGCTTTCAAAATTGCAAAGTAAGGAACGCGGCTCTGAGACAGATAGCTTGTAACGTTGCTCTGCACGTTTACTGCTTGCTGAGTAGCGTTTGTAAATTGAAAAGTAAGGAACGCGGCTCGGAGACAGGCAGTTTGTAAGGTTGTTCTATACGTTTACTGCTTGCTGTGTTGGCTTTCAAAATTGCAAAGTAAGGAACGCGGCTCTGAGACAGATAGCTTGTAACGTTGCTCTGCACGTTTACTGCTTGCAGTGTTCCCTTTGTAAATTGAAAAGTCAGGAACGCGGCTCTGGGAGGCAGTTTTTAAAGTTGTTCTGCACGTTTACTGCTTGCAGTGTTGCCTTTGTAAATTGGAAAGTAAGGAACGCGGCTCTGAGACAGATAGCTTGTAACGTTGCTCTGCACGTTTACTGCTTGCAGTGTTCCCTTTGTAAATTGAAAAGTCAGGAACGCGGCTCTGGGAGGCAGTTTTTAAAGTTGTTCTGCACGTTTACTGCTTGCTGTGTTGGCTTTCAAAATTGAAAAGTAAGGAACGCGGCTCTGAGACACATAGCTTGTAACGTTGCTCTGCACGTTTACTGCTTGCAGTGTTGCCTTTGTAAATTGGAAAGTAAGGATCGCGGCTCTGAGACAGATAGCTTGTAACGTTGCTCTGCACGTTTACTGCTTGCAGTGTTGCCTTTGTAAATTGGAAAGTAAGGATCGCGGCTCTGAGACAGATAGCTTGTAACGTTGCTCTGCACGTTTACTGCTTGCAGTGTTGCCTTTGTAAATTAAAAAGTAAGGATCGCGGCTCTGGGAGGCAGTTTGTAAGGAGGTTGCTCTGCACGTTTACTGCTTGCAGTGTTGCTTTTGTAAATTGAAAAGTAAGGAACGCGGCTCTGGGAGGCAGTTTGTAAGGAGATTGCTCTGCACGTTTACTGCTTGCAGTGTTGCCTTTGTAAATTGAAAAGTAAGGAACGCGGCTCTGGGAGGCAGTTTGTAAAGAGGTTGCTCTGCACGTTTACTGCTTGCAGTGTTGCTTTTGTAAATTGAAAAGTAAGGAACGCGGCTCTGAGACAGGCAGTTTCTAAGGGTGTTCTGCACGTTTACTGTTTGATGTGTTGCTTTTGTAAATTGAAAAGTAAGGAACGCGGCTCTGAGACAGGCGGTTTCTAAGGGTGTTCTGCACGTTTACTGTTTGATGTGTTGCTTTTGTAAATTGAAAAGTAAGGAACGCGGCTCTGAGACAGGCGGTTTGTAAGGGTGTTCTGCACGTTTACTGCTTGCTGAGTAGCGTTTGTAAATTGAAAAGTATGGAACTCGGTTCTGAGACAGATAGCTTATAAGGGTGTTCTGCATGTCTACTGTTTGCTAATTAGCGTTTGTAAATTGAAAAGTAAGGAACGCGGCTCGGAGACCAGGCAGTTTGTAAGGTTGCTCTGCACTTTTAGTGCTTGTAGTGTTGCTTTTGTAAATTGAAAAGTCAGGAACGCGGCTCTGGGAGGCAGTTTTTAAAGTTGTTCTGCACGTTTACTGCTTGCTGTGTTGCCTTTGTAAATTGAAATGTAAGGAACGCGGCTCTGAGACACATAGCTTGTAAGGTTGTTCTACACGTTTACTGCTTGCTGTGTTGCCATTGTAAACTGAAAAGTAAGGAACGCTGCTCTGAGACAAGCAGTTTGTAAGGTTGTTCTGTACGTTTACTGCTTGCTGTGTTGCCTTTGTAAACTGAAAAGTAAGGAACGAGGCTCTGAGACAGGCGGTTTGTAACGGTTTTCTGCATGCTTCCTGTTTGCTGTGTAGCGCTTGTAAATTAAATAGTATATTTCTCTGAAAAGGATTAAAGGTACATAAGAGAAAACATATGGACATAAAGATACAACATATTCAATGTGTTTTGCTCTGCTCAAACAAAAAAGTGTTTCACTTTACACGCTCCGATGATTTGAGGTTAAACACCGTATAAAACATCTGGTGTTGAGGCTACTTGCACATCCAACAACACAAGTGAGGCAGGTCCTTCTACCCCTCTTGGGCATGTTTTCATGAGCACGTGCTGTGAGGCTACCTGTACATCTACGCACACGAGCGACGAAGTGTCTACTACTTCTCTTGGTCGTGTTATAATGAGCACGTGACGTTAGGTTAAAGGCAGATATCTGACAAAAATGAGGCAAAACTACTGCTCCTTTTGAGCTTGTTACCATGAACACTTGTTGTGAGGCTATCGGCACATCCACCCACACATGGAAGTTGGGACTGCTACTTGCCTTAGGCGTGTTATTATGAGCAGATGGCGTGAGAGTATGATGCATCTTTCTGCTACTGCTGCTCCTCTGGGGCGTGTCTGAGGGTACCTGCATATCTACTCACTTCAAGTGAGGCAGAGACCGCCGTTCCTCTTGGTCTTTCTGTCATGGGCACATGTTGTGAGGCTTCTTGCACACACTTACACCAAGTGGGGCTGGAAGTGCTTCTCCTCTTGGTTTGTTATCTTAGACACGCGCTGTGGAGCTACTTGCACATACACCAAGTGGGGCTGGAGTGCTGCTCCCCTTGGTTTGTTATCTTAGGCACGCGCTGTGGAGCTACTTGCACATACACCAAGTGGGGCTGGAGTGCTGCTCCCCTTGGTTTGTTATCTTAGGCACGCGCTGTGGAGCTACTTGCACATACACCAAGTGGGGCTGGAAGTGCTGCTTCTCTTGGTTTGTTATCTTAGGCACGCGCTGTGGAGCTACTTGCACATACACCAAGTGGGGCTGGAAGTGCTGCTTCTCTTGGTTTGTTATCTTAGGCACGCGCTGTGGAGCTACTTGCACATACCCCAAGTGGGGCTGGAAGTGCTGCTTCTCTTGGTTTGTTATCTTAGACACGCGCTGTGGAGCTACTTGCACATACACCAAGTGGGGCTGGAAGTGCTGCTTCTCTTGGTTTGTTATCTTAGGCACGCGCTGTGGAGCTACTTGCACATACACCAAGTGGGGCTGGAAGTGCTGCTTCTCTTGGTTTGTTATCCTAGGCACGCGCTGTGGAGCTACTTGCACATACTCACACCAAGTGGGGCTGGAAGTGCTGCTCCCCTTGGTTTGTTATCTTAGACACGCGCTGTGGAGCTACTTGCACATACACCAAGTGGGGCTGGAAGTGCTGCTTCTCTTGGTTTGTTATCCTAGGCACGCGCTGTGGAGCTACTTGCACATACTCACACCAAGTGGGGCTGGAAGTGCTGCTTCCCTTGGTTTGTTATCTTAGACACGCGCTGTGGAGCTACTTGCACATACTCACACCAAGTGGGGCTGGAAGTGCTGCTCCCCTTGGTTTGTTATCTTAGGCACGCGCTGTGGAGCTACTTGCACATACTCACACCAAGTGGGGCTGGAAGTGCTGCTCCCCTTGGTTTGTTATCCTAGGCACGCGCTGTGGAGCTACTTGCACATACACCAAGTGGGGCTGGAAGTGCTGCTCCCCTTGGTTTGTTATCTTAGGCACGCGCTGTGGAGCTACTTGCACATACTCACACCAAGTGGGGCTGGAAGTGCTGCTCCCCTTGGTTTGTTATCCTAGGCACGCGCTGTGGAGCTACTTGCACATACTCACACCAAGTGGGGCTGGAAGTGCTGCTTCCCTTGGTTTGTTATCTTAGACACGCGCTGTGGAGCTTCTTGCACATACTCACACCAAGTGGGGCTGGAAGTGCTGCTTCCCTTGGTTTGTTATCTTAGACACGCGCTGTGGAGCTACTTGCACATACTCACACCAAGTGGGGCTGGAAGTGCTGCTCCCCTTGGTTTGTTATCCTAGGCACGCGCTGTGGAGCTTCTTGCACATACTCACACCAAGTGGGGCTGGAAGTGCTGCTTCTCTTGGTTTGTTATCCTAGGCACGCGCTGTGGAGCTACTTGCACATACACCAAGTGGGGCTGGAAGTGCTGCTCCCCTTGGTTTGTTATCTTAGACACGCGCTGTGGAGCTTCTTGCACATACTCACACCAAGTGGGGCTGGAAGTGCTGCTTCTCTTGGTTTGTTATCCTAGGCACGCGCTGTGGAGCTACTTGCACATACACCAAGTGGGGCTGGAAGTGCTGCTCCCCTTGGTTTGTTATCTTAGACACGCGCTGTGGAGCTTCTTGCACATACTCACACCAAGTGGGGCTGGAAGTGCTGCTTCCCTTGGTTTGTTATCTTAGACACGCGCTGTGGAGCTACTTGCACATACTCACACCAAGTGGGACTGGAAGTGCTGCTCCCCTTGGTTTGTTATCCTAGGCACGCGCTGTGGAGCTACTTGCACATACTCACACCAAGTGGGGCTGGAAGTGCTGCTTCTCTTGGTTTGTTATCCTAGGCACGCGCTGTGGAGCTTCTTGCACATACTCACACCAAGTGGGGCTGGAAGTGCTGCTTCTCTTGGTTTGTTATCCTAGGCACGCGCTGTGGAGTTACTTGCACATACTCACACCAAGTGGGGCTGGAAGTGCTGCTCCCCTTGGTTTGTTATCTTAGGCACGCGCTGTGGAGCTACTTACACATACTCACACCAAGTGGGGCTGGAAGTGCTTCTCCCCTTGGTCTTATCATCATGGGCACGTGCTATGGAGCTACTTACACATTCACCTACAACGCGTGGGGCTGGAAAAGCTGCTCCTCTTCGTCTTGTCAACATGGGCGCGTGCTTTGGGGCCAACTGCACATCCACGACACAAAGTACGGCTGAAGCTGCTGCTCCTCTTGGTTTATCTTAGGCACGCGCTGTGGAGCTACTTGCACATACTCACATTAAGTGGGGCGGGAAGTGCTGCTCCCCTTGGTCTTGTCATCATCGGCAAGTGCTGTGGGCTAGATGCACGACCACCGACACCAAATGCGGCTGGATTTGATGCTCCTCTTGAACTTATGATCATGGGCTCGTGCTGTTGGGCTACTTACTCATCCACCCGCACCAAGTGGAATTGGAAATGCTGCTAGTGATGATCTTGTCATAATGGCAGCCCGCTGTGAAACTATTTGCACATCCACCCAAAAACATGCGGAGCTGTAACTGCTGCTTTTCTTGGAGTTCTCACCATGGGCAGCTGCTGTGGCGCGGCTGAAGCTGCTGCTCTTTGTTTTTGTCTTCATTTGCACGTTCTATGAGGCAATTTACACATCCATCCACACCAAGAGGAGCTGAAACTACTGCTCTTCTTGGTGTTGACACCAGTAAATGTGCTGTGGGCTACTTACACACACAAACAAGTAGAGCTGAAAATGTTGCACGTCGTAGTCTTATCAACATGGGTACGTGCTCTGGGGTTCTTGCACATCCACCCACCCCGAGTAGTGCGGAAAGTGTTGCTTCGCTTTGTCTTGTCATTATGGCCACGTTCTATGGGGCTTCTTGCATCTACACCCACACCAATTGGGACTGGAACTGCTACTCTTTTTGTCTTATCATCATGACCACGTGCTGTGAGGCTACTTGCACATCCACGTACACAAAGTGGAGCTGAAGCTACTACTCTTCATATTCCTGTCATCATGGGCAAGTGACGTGTGCCTACTACACATCCACCCTCACCATGTAGAGCTGGAAGTGTTGCTCCTCGTGATCTTGTTATCATGGGCACGTGCTGTGGGTCTCCTTGCACATCCACCGAAAGCAAGTGTACCTGGAACTACTGCTCCTCTTGCCTCTTGCTCTTGTCGTCATGGGCACGTGCTGTGGCGCTACTTGGCAAATCCACCCACACCAAGAGAAGCTCGAATTACTGATCCTCTTGGCCTTGTCATCATGGGCAAGTACTGTGAAGCTACTTGGCACATCCACCCACACCAAGTGTAGCTGGAACTAGTGCCCCTCCTGGACTTGTCATCGTGGGCAAATGCTGTGGCGCTACTTACACATCCACCCACACCAAGTGTAGCTGGAACCGCTGCTCCTCTTGCTCTTGTCATCATTGGCATGTGCTCTGGACTACATGCACACACACCCACTTCAAGTGGAGCTGGAACTGCTGCTCCTCTTGCTCTTGTCATCATTGGCATGTGCTCTGGACTACATGCACACGCACCCACTTCAAGTGGAGCTGGAACTGCTGCTCCTCTTGCTCTTGTCATCATTGGCATGTGCTCTGGACTACATGCACACACACCCACTTCAAGTGGAGCTGGAACTGCTGCTCCTCTTGCTCTTGTCATCATTGGCATGTGCTCTGGACTACATGCACACACACCCACTTCAAGTGGAGCTGGAAGTGCTGCTCCTCTTGCTCTTGTCATCATTGGCATGTGCTCTGGACTATATGCACACACACCCACACCAAGTGGAGCTGGAACTGCTGCTCCTCTTGGTCTGGTCTTCATAGGCAAGTTCTGTGAAACTACTTGTACACCCACACCAAGTGGAGCTGGAACTGCTGTTCTTCTTGGTCTTGTCATCATTGGCATGTGCTCTGGAATACTTGCGCACACACCCACACCAAGTGGAGCCGAACTGCTGATATTCTTGGTCTTGTCATTATTGACATGTGCTCTGGACTACATGCACACACACCCACACCAAGTGGAGCTGGAACTGCTGTTCTTCTTGGTCTTGTCATCATTGCCATGTCCTCTGGACTACTTGCACACCCACCCACACCAAGTGGAGCTGAAACTGCCGCTCCTCTTGGTCTTGTCATCATAGGCATGTGCTCTGGACCACATGCACACACACAACAAGTGGAGCTGGAACTGCTGCTCCTCCCGGTCTTGTCATCATTGGCATGTGCTCTGGACTACATTCACACACACCCACACCAAGTGGAGCTGGAACTGATGCTCCTCTTGGTCTTGTCATCATTGGCATGCGCTCTGGACTACATGCACACATACCCACACCACGTGCAGCTAGAACTGCTGCTCCTCTTGGTCTTGCCATCATAGGCAAGTGCTGTAAGACAACTTGTACACACACCCACACCAAGTGGAGCTGGAACTGCTGCTCCCCTTGGTCTTGTCATCATTGGCATGTGCTCTGAACTACATGCACACCCACCCACATCACATGGAGCTGGAACTGCTGCTCCTCTTGGTCTTGTCATCATAGGCAAGTGCAGTGGGACTATTTGCACACCCACCCACATCAAGTGGAACAAGAACTGCTGTTCTTCTTAGTCTTGTCATCATTGGCATGTGCTCTGGACTACTTGCACACACACCCACACCAAGTGGAGCTCGAACTGCTGATATTCTTGGTCTTGTCATCATTGGCATGTGCTCTGGACTACATGCACATACACCCACACAAAGTGGAACTGGAACTGCTGTTCTTCTTGGACTTGTCATCATTGGCATGTGTTCTGGACTACATGCACACACACCCGCACCAAGTGGAGCTGGAACTGCTGATCCTCTTGGTGTTGTCATCATTGGCATGTGCTATTGGTACTACTTGCACACACACCCGCACCAAGTGGAGCTGGAAATGCTGCTCCTCTTCGTCTTGTCATCATTGGCATGTGCTCTGAACTACATGCACACACACCCACATCACGTGGAACTGAAACTGCTGCTCCTGTTTTTTTCTTGTCACTATATGTGCGTGCAGTTGGACTACTTGCACACCCACCCACACCAAGTGGAGTTGGAACTGCTGCTCCTCTTGGTCTTGTCATCATAGGCAAGTGCTGTGGACTACTTGTACACACACCCACAACAAGTGGAGCTGGAACTGCTGCTCCTCTTGCTCTTGTCATCATAGGCAAGTGGTGTAGACTACATGCACACATACCCACACCAAGTGGAGTTGGAACTGCTGCTCCTCTGGGTCCTGCAATCATAGGCAAGTGCTGTGGACTACATGCACACATACCCACAACAAGTGGAGCTGGAACTGCTCTCCCCTTGGTCTGGTCATCATTGGCATGTGCTCTGGACTACTTGCAGACAAACCCACACCAAGTGGAGCTCGAACTGCTGATATTCTTGGTCTTGTCATCATTGGCATGTGCTCTGGACTACATGCACATACACCCACACAAACTGGAACTGGAACTGCTGTTCTTCTTGGTCTTGCCATGATTGCCATGTACTCTGGACTACTTGCACTCCCACCCACACAAACTGGAACTGGAACTGCTGCTCCTCTTGGACTTGTCATCATTGGCATTTGTTCTGGACTACATGCACACACACCCGCACCAAGTGGAGCTGGAACTGCTGATCCTCTTGGTGTTGTCATCATTGGCATGCACTATTGGTACTAATTGTACACACACCCACACCAAGTAGAGCTTGAACTGCTGCTCCTCTTGGTCTTGTCATCATAGGCAAGTGCTGTGGGACTGCTAGTACACACACCCACACCAAGTGGAGCTGGAACTGCTGCTCCTCTTGGTCATATCATTATAGGCAAGTTCTGTGGACTACTTGTACACACACCCACACCAAGTGGAGCCTGAACTGCTGCTCCTCTAGGTCTTGTGATCATAGGCAAGTGCTGTGGGACTACTTGTACACACACCCACACCATGTGGAGCAGGAACTGCTGCTCCTCTTGGTCTTGTAACCATTGGCCTGTGCTCTGGACTACATGCACACACACCCACATCAAGTGGAGTTGAAACTGCTGCTCCTCTTGTCTTGTCACCATAGGCGAGTGCAGTGGGACTACTTGCATACCCACCCACACCAAGTGGAGCTGGAACTGCTGCTCCTCTTGGTCTTGTCATCATTGGCAAGTGCTTTCGGACTACTTGCACATCCACACACACCAAGTGGAGTTGGAACTGCTGCTCTTCTTGGTCTTGTCATCATAGGCAAGTGCTCTGGACTACTTGTACACACATACACCAAGTGGAGCTGGAACTGCTGCTCCTCTTGGTCTTGTCTTCATAGGCAAGTGCTGTGGGGCTACTGGCACATCCACACACACCAAGTGGAGCTGGAACTGCTGCTCCTCTTAGTCTTGTCATCATAGGCAAGTGCTGTGGGACTACTGGCACATCCACACACACCAAGTGGAGCTGGAACTGCTGCTCCTCTTAGTCTTGTCATCATAGGCAAGTGCTCTGGACTACATGAACGCACCCACACCACGTGGAGCTGGGACTGCTGCTCCCCTTGGTCATGTCATCATAGGCAAGTGCTGTGGACTACTTGTACACACACCCACACCAAGTGGAGCTGGGACTGCTGCTCCCCTTGGTCATGTCATCATAGGCAAGTGCTGTGGGACTACTCGTACACACGCCCACACCAAGTGGAGCTGAATCTGCTGCTCCTATTGGACATGTCATCATAGGCAAGTGCTGTGGGACTACTCGTACACACACCCACACCAAGTGGAGCTGAAACTGCTGCTCCTATTGGACATGTCATCATAGGCAAGTGCTGTGGGACTACTCGTACACACGCCCACACCAAGTGGAGCTGAATCTGCTGCTCCTATTGGACATGTCATCATAGGCAAGTGCTGTGGGACTACTTGTACACACACCCACACCAGGTGGAGCTGAAACTGCTGCTCCTCTTAGTCTTGTCATCATAGGCAAGTGCTGTGGGACTACTTGTACACACACCCACACCAGGTGGAGCTGAAACTGCTGTTCCTCTTAGTCTTGTCATCATAGGCAAGTGCTGTGGGACTACTGGCACATCCACACACACCAATTGGAGCTGGAACTGCTGCTCCTCTTAGTCTTGTCATCATAGACAAGTGCTGTGGGACTACTGGCACATCCACACTCACCAAGTGGAGCTGGAACTGCTGCTCCTCTTAGTCTTGTCATCATAGGCAAGTGCTGTGGGACTACTGGCACATCCACACACACCAAGTGGAGTTGCAACTGTTGCTCCTCTTGGTCTTGTCATCATAGGCAAGTGCTGTGGGACTACTCGTACACACGCCCACACCAAGTGGAGCTGAAACTGCTGCTCCTATTGGACATGTCATCATAGGTAAGTGCTGTGGGACTACTCGTACACACACCCACACCAGGTGGAGCTGGAACTGCTGCTCCTATTGGACATGTCATCATAGGCAAGTGCTGTGGGACTACTTGTACACACACCCACACCAAGTGGAGCTGAAACTGCTGCTCCTCTTAGTCTTGTCATCATAGGCAAGTGCTGTGGGACTACTGGCACATCCACACACACCAAGTGGAGCTGGAACTGCTGCTCCTCTTAGTCTTGTCATCATAGGCAAGTGCTGTGGGACTACTGGCACATCCACACACACCAAGTGGAGTTGCAACTGTTGCTCCTCTTGGTCTTGTCATCATAGGCAAGTGCTGTGGGACTACTCGTACACACGCCCACACCAAGTGGAGCTGAAACTGCTGCTCCTATTGGACATGTCATCATAGGCAAGTGCTGTGGGACTACTTGTACACACACCCACACCAAGTGGAGCTGGAACTGCTGCTCCTATTGGACATGTCATCATAGGCAAGTGCTGTGGGACTACTTGTACACACACCCACACCAGGTGGAGCTGAAACTGCTGCTCCTCTTAGTCTTGTCATCATAGGCAATTGCTGTGGGACTACTGGCACATCCACATACACCAAGTGGAGCTGGAACTGCTGCTCCTCAGTCTTGTCATCATAGGCAAGTGCTGTGGGACTACTGGCACATCCACACACACCAAGTGGAGCTGGAACTGCTGCTCCTCAGTCTTGTCATCATAGGCAAGTGCTGTGGGACTACTGGCACATCCACACACACCAAGTGGAGTTGCAACTGTTGCTCCTCTTGGTCTTGTCATCATAGGCAAGTGCTGTGGACTACTTGTACACACACCCACACCAGGTGGAGCTGAAACTGCTGCTCCTATTGGACATGTCATCATAGGGAAGTGCTGTGGGACTTCTGGCACATCCACACACACCAAGTGGAGCTGGAACTGCTGCTCCTCAGTCTTGTCATCATAGGCAAGTGCTGTGGGACTACTGGCACATCCACACACACCAAGTGGAGTTGCAACTGTTGCTCCTCTTAGTCTTGTCATCATAGGCAAGTGCTGTGATGTTACTGTGAGACGTCCAGTTCTTAAACGTGTGCCTATCACCGTTTGCTTTGTATCTATAACGATATGTGTAATTTATCTAATTCTGCAAGGTTATCTTGATTAAGATGGAGTAGAAAGAAAATTAACTTTCGTAACATTAGTTTATATACCCAGTAACAAACGATAGATCCTAGAGAAAGGCGTGTGAAGGCGAGACATAAGCTTTATAGGAATTGGGATTCATCAGCATTGGTTTTGTTGCGTTTATATTTCAGAGCGGTGTGGAAAGTGCACAAATATGTTAACAGCAGGATGGCGTTTCTATAAAGTAGCATTCAATGACACTCGATTTTTTCTACCATTTAAGGAATACTTGTCATTACATCGAACAAATACGTTCGTATTATCGAGTACAAAATTAGTATCGCGTCACGATGGCTCTTCAAAACTGTATTATGATATGTTATGTGCTTTGGTTTGGCGACACGTGACTGTGCCGCTCAATGTTAAGAAGCTCTAGCATATATCTAATAAACTTTCAACCGCATTACATAACGGTAAACAGCTAGCTATAAATAACACTGCAATGTCTACGTCACGCTTGCGGAAAATTACTTAACTTTAGCGGCGCAAATTAAAAATCGTTACATAAACCGTGTAACTTAAGCAACAAAGTAACATGTGAACTTACTGGGTCAGTGTAGATTAATCGGCTTAAGGTCAAACAAAGATCAGCGGCAGTAAGTGTAATGAACCACGTGGCTTTTCTTGCGTCACAGTGCGCTAGACTTTTATCTCCTGTTATGCAGCCCGCCTAGACAAAGATTTCGTTATGTTTTTCGCCCTTGTATTTATTTGAATTGGTTTATGTAAGTGGTGCATCTATAAGTGCTTGCTACAGCTTCCCTTGATTTTTGACGCTCATTAAAGGCATGTGCTATCCTTAAAATGGAAATTTCCTTATTGTTAGTCGTTGTGCGTCTTACTTTTAGACATTGCATAACACTGTTTATCTTGTTTGGCTTTGGTTATGTAATGGGGATTACTTATAATTTAAATGTGGCAAGACGCAGCGATATTCTCTTTCAACACAGAGACAGCAGTTCAGTAACTGTTTACATACTATATTTTGTGCACGATTGCACACTGAGAAAATCGGTAATGTGTTTAAACTAGCTGATCACAATTAGTTTCCATCACTAACATTCTATACCATATAGTTAACCTCATTTCATAAATTTTAAAACAGAAAATATTGATATAACGGGTGTTCAGATTTATTCGACCTTTACCGCCAATCGGTTTAGATGAATGACGTCATTGTTACTTCAGAGAACCCATTGTCTCACAGGGGAGGTGCGGAATTGAACCTCGGACTTCATAAACAGGTTGATGTAAAGCGGCGGTGCAGAACTGATTTTTAAATTAAATTGAGTTTTATTTATGGATGCTGTTTAACTGCTGCAGTTCTTAGCGTCCCATGAAAGACTGGTAATTTTGCTCAGGGGCCTCTTTATCAGGCCTGAGGTTCTTTTACGTGCCGTAAATGTACGGCACGGGACCACCGGCTTTACTTCCCTTCCGAAGGAAGCCATGCTAAGTATTTTTACGCCCGAAAAAATCCATCGCCCTCCGCCGGGTTTGAACCCACAACGTTGGGAACTAGAGGCTAGCACGGTACCACTAGTCCACGGAGGACGACAACGGATTTTTACTAGGACAATGTGTGCGTTCTTTGCAACCGTGACGGAAGTGACCACCGATCACAGAATTTGTAGAACTGGATAGGTCGTTACGATATTGGCCGCTGTGTCAATGATTTTCTCCGTTTTTGCCAGAACTTCATCCAGTCCCGAGACAAAACACGATAAACGAAAATAGTTGTTTTTCAGTTAACAAAAAGGGAGAAACCATTATAGTATATTATGCAACGAGATTATAATGGTGGTAATTAAAACGCGATTTGTTATTATTAACCGAGCGAGCAAAGCGTGGTTAATAATTATCATACGAGCGTTTTAATCACCATTATAATCAAGTTTCATACGCATTTTTATGCTCGACCATGTATCTAAATTAAAGGTTTCATAAGTATTTGTTTCTGGTTTAGGTGATGTGTTACAATCGTTATTCCTTTATCTATGGTTACAATACAATGATCTTGTAGCACCTGTGTCAAACAAAGTTGCTAGCGTTGTGAGACTTACTACGCAGAATAATCGATTTTTGCGCTTTCACAATGTTACGTAGCCACTTCTGATTGGTCGAATACCAATACTTTAATGAACAAGTGTACTTTAATGAGGCCCATTCAACTACTGCAACCAGTCGTATAAATACTACATTTTAGCATGGTCGAGCATAAAATAATTTAAACTCATTTTAAAATACTTAGTTCGGTTGATTTTTATTAAAAAGATGCCATTAAAGCCGAGGCATTCTACGCTGCAACAACCGTCCAAGTATTTAAGTTACCTGTCAGCATACATGCCGAGATTGCGAGTTTACCAGACGCAAGCGAAAGAAGTTCCAAATATAAATACTGGAAAGGTACAATACAAGTTCCATTTCACTAAGGGGACCTCGTGGCAGTTGACACCCACCCCTTCTTGTCATGTTTCGCTAGTTCTCAGCTAGAGGCGCAGGCAACCGACTGATGGCAGAGGTGAAATAAATCTGAAGACCCTTATAATTAAGAATTATAACCTCAGACCTCAGCAATAAACTAAGAAAGTACCAAAGAAAATTATAAAAGATGACCATATTTAGTGAACTTTGAACTGTAGCAAAATGTGTGGGAAAAATGCACAGCGAGTAGAAATGAGTATTTAATAATAATTCAAGGTATTAAAAACACGAAAACGCAACCTACAGAATTCGGCAACGAGAAAGCATGTCAGTGATTACTGAAGATGGAATAACTTTCCAAAGGTATGCCTGATAAAACAATTTTTAAAAATGTCTTAAAACTATGTCAGTTCTGATCTTATACGAAATTACAGACAGTGGGCAGGAAAAAAGTAAGTATTTAGTAAGAATTTAAGCAGAAAAGGACGGCCACTTGCAAGTTTCAAAAGATCAATAAAGAAAATATTTAAATCATACGTTAAGATGGTTTAAGGGTAGTTTAGTTCATTGTCACACTTCATTCAGCTGTCAAAGAAGTCTCCATCTGTAAAAATATAACTTGGAACATACCTATGCACATTGGCTGCATTTGAAGACCTTTGTCATAGTGGAACTATGTCATCTTGCTTACCTGAAAATTAAAAAGAAATATAATCAATAGCGAATATATTATAAATTATTTGGGTTAGGTACAATGAGCAACAATTCTGTATAACAAATCAACATTAATAAATTTATAAATTCCATTTTTTCGCACACAAGAGGTAGTATACTTTAAATTTAAGCAATACCAAACCAGGGTCTTCACTGACAAATGCTAGTGCATGAGGACAGTATAAAATTCAATATATTCAATGGCAGCTGTTGTATAAGGGCCCATGAACGCCCTAAGCTTTGAGACAGCTTGCGGATTTATTGGCTAGTTTTCTTTCAATACAAGTAAACGTAACGTAAATGCGTTAACTTAAACTGCTCTAAACTGGGTGCAAAATGGCAACAGGGTCGCTAACACGTCTTGATTTGTGCACGTTGTAAGGAGCTTTTACGCATACGCAACTGGTATGACATAATTACCTTACGGGTCAACCTACATACGGGTCGTGCACACTTGAAGGCGTGCACTAGCGCCCGTAGCTTCTTCCGCGCTGTTTCCAAACACCACTACAAGTATACTTCAATGCCACTAGGTGGTAGCTCATTACGGCAGAAGTAGGTAGCGCGCAACAACACCGAAACTTCCCCCGTTTTCTCCATACATCCATACTCTAAACAAGTTCATTTGCACAGTATTTCTATCTTGCCCTAAATCGCTGTACTCATTTATGTACACAACAATAAACTTTCACAACACAGTGCTTTCTTTGTCGGAGAAGTTATGCATTATTATTATTATTATTATTATTATTATTATTATTATTATTATTATTGTTGTTGTATTTGCTGTTGTTATTAGGAGCGGCTGCAGTTGTATCAATTTGTTCATTATCATAATTATTATGCAGCTGATATTTTCACATTTTCGGAGCTATCTAATGTATACTCACAAGTAATCACGATACAAACCCCATTTCATTGGCAGTTGACATCCACCCCTTCCACTCATCTTTCACTATTCCTCTGCTAGGCATTTTTTATGATTTTTGTAAGAAATTAACGATTAGTGCAGAGTTGTGCTAAACTCTTGTAGCCGCAGGGACACGGTTCTCGCATTGATATTATTTTTAGGTTTCCTTCAATGTGCGACTGAACACATGACAATCCTTCATTCCTTGCTCAACAGTAATGAAAAGATATCGCTATACAGCGCTGAGTGCTTTTTGCAATGCCAAATAAGTCTGATTAAACAGCTGCATTGTCAGCAGATTGAGGTTTTCATGAAAGAATATCATACTGATGATACGTTCTGTGGATTTTCAGTATGTAATCACATTTACACTGACGACATATTCCGAAAATGAAATAAATACAACATAAGTATTGGTATAAAGCAGCGGTTAGCAAGTGCTATGAGCCACATGTGTGCTATTGGAGGTGGTATCCTATTTTAAACAAAATCATACTCAACTAACAACAGCAGACTTGCACAGCTACATTCTTATTCATTGATGACAATAGCTTTGAACTTCATTTTCGTCCACTTCAGAAGCAACTTTTCTTATCAATATTATCGCTGCAATGCATTTGAGGCTATAACCAATCATCTCTCACCCACCCCCTCTCTTCAGAGTTTACATCGTTTAAAGCCATGGAGAGAAATGTCAAGGTCTGGGTAGAGCCTAGCACTAATTACATAAATGCAGAAGCCTTGCGAAAGGAAAGAAAACGCTATTGCAATGTGATAAAAGAATAATTTACCAGTATCATATATTTTGTCACGTGTTAATAGAAATAAGGGGATATCTAAATAGCGTTCATTTTTAATGTATTTAAGACACGTAAGTATTTCACTTGAGTAGCCAACTATAAACCGTTTTAACCACACATGCCATTTTGTGACACTGGGTGTCATATTCCTCCTTTCTCCCTCTAACTTCATGTGTTGGTTGGGGGGTCGGACTTTACGCCGACACAGTGGCAATAACATAGAATCTCCTTGGACGGTAGGTAAACCGAAGAACAAAACAAGGGGATGGGTTAAACCCTGTGTCCCTTCCAGTGGCACACTGGTTTAAACGCTCTTTTACACGCTTTCCAACAAAAAGTTTTCCAACCATGTATACCGTCAATGAATGGCATCGCAACCAGAAACGAAGGGAACCGAACGAAGGCGATGCCGGAAAAGGAAGTAGAATGATTGTGAAGCTGTCTGCTTGTTGCATTTTTACCATATTTATCGGTGCTGTTGCTAACCCTATATAAAAATTCATAGCGGCACAACGAACGCCACAAAGCTCAAGCTGTTTCGAAATTGACTTTAGTTTTAACCAGTAAACTGTGCGGAGTTTTCGAAACATTCATGGATTTTTTTTCGCCAGTAGAGGTAAAAATTTGCGAATGGGGACGAATTTTAGAAAACTTGCGAGTAATTCGCTAGTCGAAAGTCATTCCACATATCTGCTATTGTCATAAAGAGGTCTTTTATGAATTCAGTTCGAGTCGCGAATTTTCCAGATCTCTGCTCATAGCACACAGAAAATCAGTATGCGTTTGCGATATCTCTCCCTTTATATGCGGATTATGACGTTATCCACTTTAACCGCAGACTTATGATAGATTAGGAAATTTAGAATAATGGCCTAGATGTGATCGATGTCAATTCCCTTCAATGATGAGATGAAATTGGCTCGTTCGGAGTGCCACAACTGAATGCTCTATTTAATATCAGTTTCAGATGTAATTTAATGTATGTGGATGTAAGCCATGTCTATGTGCTTTCCTTGAAATGCCTTTGAAGATTTTTTGTTTTTAAATTAATTAATTTGAAGCCAGAACGATAAAGGGGAGATGGTCAATTAGGCCTGATTGAAAACAAACACAGGACTCAACATTTCATGTCTGAAGAGAATTTTGGGTTTAATTCTGGATTTTTAAGATTTAAACTATACTTGTATTAATGTATTTGCTGATACATAAATGTTATACATTCCCTTTCACTTAAAGTGGCGGATGTAAAGTTTAGGTGCCATTGGTGAAAGCCAGTTATACTCCAGAAAGCGAAGTTTAACTTTTGAGAATACTAAGCAACTACACACAGTGTAGTTCATGTTTCTGGAAACATTACTATACCTCCTTATTAGACTAATTTTGTAATGTTTACTCTCCTGCAATTGCACTCCTGCCCAGGCCCGGATTCATCGCATTCTGGGTTTAGTCCAGTCAGGTGGGGCGAGAGGACAGACTGTCTCGGCAGCACATACCGACAATATCCTCACCTATAAGACCGAGAAGCGAGAAATAGGCACTAATCAATAATTTACAGCAGAAAGTCGTGTTTTTTTTACGTCACATTCGTTATTAATTTTCCATTGTTCATACTTAAAATTAAACGAATCGTTTTCTGATAATGCTGCCTGCACCAGCAGTCAGCAGACGATTGAAGGAGAAGTGTGATAGGAACTAAAACTGTGTTGAGTGCATGAGTACTCAAGTGTGAGGCATGTAAAGTGAATAAAGTAAGTTCTCTACAAACTAGCACTATTGTTAAGGTGAACACGAAATACATGGGAAGACTTGCTCCTGTTCTGCACACACACACACACACACACACACATACACACATATATATATATATATATATATATATATATATATATATAAAAAGTGCAAGGTTAAGCGCTTTGGGAAACTCAATACGGACATTTACACAAAAATAAATGAATCTGTGGATGTGAAGTCAGAAATGCTTTATTCTGCTTTCCATGCGTTGTGTTGGTGGTGATAACCATTAGTCAAAAAGGCGTGTTGAATTTAGTTCACGTGTGTGAAATAATTCAAGTACAATACAATATGCTGCTTTGTAAACTATTTGTAAAATTTGCTGTAGTTGGAACTTTGATGTGCTTTAGAAAAGCGTCACTGTGTAGCAGGAGTACTGCCTCATATGTTGCATCATATAACAATTACTGGCACCATGTTTCTGCCGCCACGGGATACGTCTTCCAGCATTTCCACAGGTCGACAATTGGCACTGTCATGGAGGTCTTCAAGGAAACAGAAGAAAACGCAGTTCCGTTTTACTCTCACACGAGAGCTGACATCGATGGGTTTTACCTTATCTTCTGCATCAGGTTAAATAACATGAAAGGAAAACCAAGGTGAAAATTGTCGTGCAGGAAAAGGTATTCTTTTGTTTAGTTTTGAATTGCACATATGAGTATCCCGCTTGGAACATCCTGTAATTGTGACGTAAATGGCGATAGGAATGCCTTTTCTTTCATGCTAAAGTAGACAATAACAGCATAACTGTGAATGCTGCAACGCAAGGGCAACAGACACTTTGAGATATGCAGAGGTCACAGTTCATCGCCGAGCATCCCCAAAAGTTTCTGTAACAGATACATACTGCGCAGTAAAAGTAATTCCCTAGCCCAAAAAATGCCCAGGAACACACACAATGTAAAAGCCACAGGGAGTCCATTATTGTGCGTCTTAAAGTTGTTAGTGCTATAATATCCTTAAAACAAAATAAAAGGTGCCATAGACACTATCGCCTATACGGTTTCGTTAGAGAGTCACTGTTTCCGAGACGTATGAAAGATGTCGATTCGCAAGCAGCATCAGCTAGTCCCGCTACGATACTCTTAAGTCAATCGATACACATGCTCAAAGTATACGAACATACTCTTTTGTTATTGGCAAAGCACGCTTCAAGTTGCCACTTCTAAATTGTGCAGTATGAAACATGACCTTTAGGTTGATTGCCGGCAGCTTTCGGTTTTACACGAGGCACCCTTATGTGAAACACATGCAAACCAAATAAAAATATGCGGAAAGCGGTTGTTTCCTTACTTTCTTTAAGTAAAAAGTTCCATGTCGAGAATTCACCAAAAATACATGTTTTGAGGCCCCCTGAACCCAAAAAGGCGTTTTTACAAAGAAGTCCGTGTGTTTGTGTGCGTGTGTGTGTGTGTGTGTGTGAACAGCATAACTCAAAAGCGAAAAGTCGGTCAAATACGAAACCTAGTATTTAAGTTAAGGGCCTTACAAGGATGCGAAATGAAGATTTTAAAGAAAATCCCCCACCTAAACTGCTCTATACGTACATGGATTTTTTTCCCCTTATTTTTATTTGCTTAAAAATGACTCTACGGATTTCATTAAAATACCATATATTTAATCTATTTTCGTGACAAACCAAATGTATATCTTGAATTTTCTGGGAATAGCCTCTAAAGCCCTGTTTATTCTGAACCACTTTTGTATAATTGATGAACCATAATCTTACCACATAAAAAATGTGGATCTCGTCGAAGCACACAATTTATGTCAAATAACATTTTTTGCGGCATTAACAGTTTCCAGGATATTCTTGTTATTGATTGGAAGATAGTTTATACTTTTTTCAACTGGAAATCGCTATTCTTTTCCATGCGCATGCAAAGAGAACAGAATTTCAACGCCATCCAAAAGGTTTGACTATCGCTTTAGTTTCTTGTATTCTTCTTATGCCTAAACGAGTAATGAAGGTTTATCTGCATTAACAAGGAGCAGCTGGAGGAATAAACTTTTGTAGAAGAGTGAGTGGAGAAAGTGATGTGAATGCAACACATCAGATTTTTTCCCGTAATTGCAGTATTGTGTTGATCACGTATGCCGCCACTAAGGGAACTTGGAGGCCTTCACTGCAACCTTGTCCTTGGTTTCACGATTCTTGCTGATAACACGGTATATCGAATATGCCTAACCTTGTTGGCAGACGGAAGTGGAGTTGCCCTTTAAGGGAGCGTTTTGTCCTCGCTCAGGACACATACTTGCGTGCAGCTGGAAGCTTTCAATTGCACAACTCGGAAACAAGGAACCATAAACCCTCATGAATTTCAACAATTGAAAATTAAACGCGTTTGACATACAAACTATTTCGTTTATCTGTGGATCTGAACCAAGGCCGCACAAGGGGGGGGGGGGATTACGGGCAAGTTGCGCCATTAGGGAACGATTTGGGGGGGGGGAGGAATCAGAACTTTGGGGAATGCAAAAACATTGAAGTAAATTAACGCAGGTCATATAAACACGTTAATTACAATTTTTAACCGAATACTGTAATTGTTAAGTTTATTAATCCAAATGTGCTGTATCCCCCCTCAACAGTCGTGTTATGTACAATTCATACTGTATAGTATAATGTGGCGTATCATATGATGATGTCTGGAAATGTATTAAACGAACTATAACATTATAGGCAGGTATGCAGTTGTTGGAATGTCTACCGTTATTATATATTCTTTATATTGGTCTATTTAGATATATATATATATATACAGTAGAATACATCGAAATACCAAGAGATAATATACACCACCTTACAAATATTTTTGTTTGTAGATTTTACTGCAAATATTAAGATTTTTTATTGATTTTAACTTTCAAATTATTTGTATAAGCTTTTATTGTGTACCAGTATCACAATAACTAGTATAGTACTTATAAGACAGCCCCTTTGCAAAGCTTTCCAGCAACATAGAAAAGGAACCTAATAGTTTAAACTGAGCACTCAGAAAAATGGGGAGTATGATTGTTTGGGGGGTTGGAATGGGCACCCCTGATCTGACAAACCGCCCCTTCATGTTTATTCCTGCATTTCACATTACGCATAAGCAACGAAAAAACTTTACAATTACGGTTTTCTTTTGTTTCATTTTATATTAGCATTCGATACGCTATACTCACAACGGGAATGTCAGGAGAAAAATGACCGTAAACCACCATGGTTCGTAAAATATTTTTCATAAATGGAGGGACTGAAAAAATTAGCACCAAATGCTAGTTAAAATGAAATTTTTTTGTGCTTTTATTTTTATTACTCCTTGCATATCTAAGACTCTTGTTTAGTCTTCCTTCAGCTCAGCTGTAAACTTGTATGAGAAATCCTCTTATATTGAATCTGGCTGCACTTTGTTAATTATGTGTGGGTAAACTCGACATAACGTTTCCAGTCAAATTAAGGAAGACTGGTCCTTTAGGCACTAGAGGAGTTTCAAATTAAATTGAGTTTTATTTACGGACGCTCTTTAACTGCTGTGGTGCTTAGCGTCCCACTCTATATTGGGCGTGAAAGACCGGTAATTTTGCTCAGAGGCCTCTTTATTAGGCTCGGGGTTCTTTTACGTGCCGTAAATCTACGACACGGGACCACCGGCTTTACTTCCCTTCCGAAGGAAGCCATGCTAAGGATTTTTACGCCCGAAGAAATTCATCGCCCTCCTCCAGGTTTGAACCCGCGACCTCGGAAACTAGAGGCTAGCATGGTAACCACTACACCACGGAGGACGACGACTAGAGGAGAGTGAATGCTACCGCTGTTCAAAAAATGTCACGTGTGTCAAATGTGAACTTTCTTTCTGTTTCCAAAATACTTCATGAAGGTGCAGGCCTTAATAAGTTCTAACGAATGTATATAATCCTCAAAAAAGTAGACTGTTTTTACAAATTTTGAAGAGTATTTCGCAGATGTCGTTTACTGACAAAGGCGCAAGCTATTTTCACTGTGTTTTCTTTATTTATTGTGAGAGCAATCATTCGTTTTCAAGAATTCATAATTAGACTAAAATTTCAACTATGTAAGGCTGGACAGATACAGTGGAGTCAGGATCAGAAATGGTTGCCAAAATATGGCAATGCATTTGTGAAAATCCGGAAATATACAGTTTTCTACTGTCATCTTTGACTATTTTTACCATATACTCAGAACGCAAAACATATGGTTGACACAAAATGTTAGCGACCTATGTCAGACCGTCGTTAAGACATGAATTAATCACTTTTTGATGTGAAATGCTCTTAGGACCCTGTGATTCATCGTATTGCTCCCAAAAGTTTAATTTGAGCTTAGTTTACAAACTTAAACAAACTGTTTCACGGGCATTTCTTCACTTTTAATTAGTTTAAAAATTGTATACAAATTATTGAGTTTTTCAATTCTTTCAATGCAAGTTGTAGAAAATAATTAATTTCAACTGAACTATTAAATAACTTTAACTAGTGCACAACAATTTTAAATGCGTAATTCCTGAAGCTATCCTGAAAATTTCAAGCTAATAAGATATCAGCTGTGGTCTAAGGAGCATTTTCAATAGTGGAAAGATGCTGAAAAGAAGGAATTGAGAAAAACGGAGTTTAAAATTCAGTGCAGTGCTTTACCTCAATGGTAAATTACCGATTAAATATCCTATTGTGACCTTATATTTGCTATTATTAAAAAAACAATTGTATAACGTGAAAGTATAAGCTGTATGATACCTAATAAAAATGTAAAAAAGAAAACATCGAAAATGTTCACATTTTTACCAATTTTCACCGATGCATTGCCTTAAAATACGTTGGAATATAACTTCACTTTACATACAATGTTACCGTTTATTAGCCGGTGTTAATAACTAGTCTTCAGCGGAATATGTTCTCGACCAGCTGGTGCACAAGAAGACGATTTTTGTAAAGGCAGTAATGAACACGAATGCGATAAATAATGATAGAAGTTCTCTTTGGACGGCTGATAGAATAACCAAGCCGAGTTATTTATGCACAAAGGCGTTTGCAAGCGATGAGAAAAACTGAAAAAATGTAAGAACGTTTTAGAAAGTATATCGAACGAAAGTCTCGTAATGATAGCTAGTATTTAAATTCACCAGTAAACACATAGTGATGGCCACCACGTGACAGTTGAATATGTCATTTCATTTGAAATCGAACGTTAAGAATTCTCACACCTTTGTGTACATTGTAATTTTCCCTGTATATAGGATGTTTCAAAAATAGAAGACATAATTTCAGGTATGCATTTCCCATATGTAGACAACAAAAAAGTCCATTACAGCATGCGTCCGGAAATGCTTGGTTTCTGAATTACCTCCTTCAAAACAATGATATTCAGCGGAACGCATTTCTTACCGCAGGTAGTTTTCTTTACAGAAGATGTTCAAAGTGTCCACCTCCTGCTTGAACAGAGGCTTCACATCGACGTCTCATGGCCGTGCGAACACGACCCCAAATTTCAGGAGTATTACGTATTTGCTCACAACCTGCCACAATTCGATTATGAAGGGATTCCATGTTAGGCACTGGAGACGAATACACCAACGCTTTTAAATGGCCCCACAAGTAGAAATCGACAGGGTTCAGATCAGGTGAGCGTGGTGGCCAAGCAATTGGGCCATCTCTACCCATCCATTGATCAGCAAATCGTCGATCCAAGTACCGGCGAGCGGCACGACTGAAGGAGCGCCATCTTGCAAGAGATGAGCTTGTTGACGAATGTTCAGTGGGGTGTTTTCATACACATGAAGTATGTGTTTTCCAGGAAGTTTGTGTACGCCGACCCCATACGTCTGTTTACAAGTACTAAACGATCACCAATGATACTGACCCACATGTTGAGAACCACGATTGGTGATGAGATGGAACAATTGCACGTAGGTTTTCATATGCTCGTACATGCTGATTGTGGAAATTTGCAATGCCATCTCGTGCGAACTGTGCTTCATCTATAAATAATACGAAGTCAGGAAAGTCGGATTTGTAGCACACTGTTGAACGAACCATTGGCAGTACATCAATCGAGCAGAGTAATCTGCTGGTGACAGGGTCTGTACACGTTGCATATGATAAGGATGTAACTGTTGCTCTCGCAACAGTCTGCAGACAGTCGTATGAGGAACATTGACTTGCAACGCCAACCTTTGTGTACTTATAGAAGAAGTCGTGTGCACAGAATCCAAAATTTCCTCCTCTACATCTGGAGTGTAGATCTTGGTCGTCCCCTCTCCAAACCAGGAGATGTAAAATTCCCATGGGCGCACAGACGGCGATGGAGACGCTCAAATGTCTTCCGATTCGAACATATTCCCTGTGGTACCTCTGTTGGTACAAACGACGAGCCAGCGCAGCATTGTCGTCCGCCTTACCGTACATGAAGTGTATTACTACCAGCTCCTGATTTGAGTACATGTCGCTCAGTGGAACGCCAAACACAACACTCAGTGTATCCTTCGCCTTGGAATGAGCTGCCAGACTGTGTTGTATTTTCGGGCGTAAAAATTCTTAGCATGGCTTCCTTCGGAAGGGAAGTAAAGCCGGTGGTCTCGTGTCGTAGATTTACGGCATGTAAAAGAACCTCAAGTCTGATAAAGAGGCCTCTGAGCAAAATTACCGGTCTTACACGCCCAATATAGAATGGGACGCTAAGGACCACAGCAGTTAAAGAGCGTCCATAAATAAAACTCAACTTTAGAGTGCCCTGTTAGAGTCTATGAGATTTACCTTGTCCGGTTTGGCTCTGTCTTGTCTTTGGGGCACTCTAACTGCTATTTCTAAATTCTTGCTAAGCACACTCCCCCTAGCCCTCTATAGTTTGTTAAATGGCTACATGCACTTTGCAAATACCCATCACGTAACATCCGCGCCAGTGGCGTTTAAGGCCTTCTAAAACAAAGAAGTGCGAGAGTCCTTAAACTCTTTCGTATACTCCTTCCCCGGTACTTGCTGGCAGTTGTTGCTAGTTTTCCTACGGCTCGACAGTTCATCGCCCGTATAGGTGGCACATGCTCCTCACCGAAATCCATTCATGCTGGTCTCCCCCAGGGCTCCAACTTGGCTCCACTTCTGCTCAGTGTTTTCACTTCCGATCTTCCGAACTTCGAGCTTGCAGAAGTGGCATTTTATGCGGACGACACAGTTCTTTACTGCTCCCATCAAGATCTTCCTACGGACATTGCTGCGCTACAGGTTACCTTGTATTGTCTTATTCATTGGTGCTCTGCATGAGCATTTCACTGAACCCCCACAAGACAGAGGCAAAGCTTTTCTCTCTCGGTACCGTTTGTTCACTCCTATCCTTGTATGTCCATAACGCCTGTATTCCCTGGTTACCTTCTCCAGTTCCAGTAAAGTATCTTGGAGTCTTATTGGACACCACTCTTACCTGGCGCCCACATGTCAACGGTACTATAAACCTTGCTTCGCCCGGCTTTCTCAGCTCTATCGCTACTTAATAGATGTACATATAAGGTAATGGACTTGATTCCTGTGTATTGTTATACCGTTCCCTCATTCGACCAATCCTAATCTACGCTGCCCCTATCTGGAGTGGAGCTTGCAAATCCCACCTACACAAATTGCAAATAATTCAGAACGAAGTGCTGCGACTCACTACCAATGCTTCCTGGTTCCTACGAAACCATCAGCTACACCAGGAACGAGGCCTACTCCCTATAGAGTAGTTCATTTGCCAATCTGCACGTCATTTCTTCTTCCGCCTACAGGAGGTTTCAGGAGCTATGGAGCATCATCTAGGCATCAGAACAACCCGGCCAATATGCCCCAGGAAACGCCTGCCTAAAGATATCTTACTTAGTTCTGCCTCAAGCTCCGAGGACTCCAACTTTTATTTTCTTACAGACTGTCCCGTTCCACAGTTCATTGTATCTGTGATCTATTGTGCTACTTCCTCTTCTGTGAGACATACCGTTTGTTACATTCGAGGTGCTGTAGTCATGTAGCAAGCCTCTGCACCTTCATAGCTGTTCTTCCCTTTCTACATATTGACCTCCCAGGTCAGTAAAAACAAAGTTACTGATCGATATTTTGTAAATAAAAAAGTATTATCAAATCTATGTTTCCTACCAAGGCTTCTAAATTTATACATTTAAATTAATCAGTTAAAGTAACAAATATGTTTACCTGTACGAAAGAAATTAAATGGTCCAACAGGAAAAAGCCTTGTGGTTGAAATGATTCTTAAGAAGGATTTCGCGAATATAACAGCTGAAGCAGGAGCGATGTCACGTCGATGCAACAATTTGAAGCAGGAATGTAGTTGCTACCTGTGAACCTGTTGTCTTCAATATTTGCTGCCGGCTGCTCCAATTAGAGAGCTATGAGTATTTTTCCTCAGGATATGCGAGGATATATTGTGAAGGTCAACACCAATTTAACGTGACTGAGAAATTTATTGTAAACTAATATTTAAGCACTTGAAGTGAGTTGCCGACCGTTTGAAATGAAGAAAGCGACTGATTCTGAATTGTAGCACTCGAAATTAAACCATTGTAATTATAATACCTGCTAACTTCTGCAGTATCAAAGTTACGGTTAAAATAATTGTTTCCGCAATAAAACAAACTAGAAGCGTAACTCGCCGTGAATCGCTAAAATGTTGACCGGCAAGATCCCTCACAAAGTGCGTCACTGGACGCTTAAAATATCACACGAGCAAGTGCCGTTGATGGTACCAGAGAAGAGAGTGTAGGTAATGTGTACCATCCGTACCAGTGATGGTACCAGAGAAGAGTAACCCTCGGAGCAAGTTGTACCAACATTTATTAATTTTAGCTCCGCCTACATACTATTCCCCCAACAACGTGGCTTTTCACGCGCAGCCAGTCTTCATCTCTTACGTGTTCTTACATATGTGACTTGATTACTAACTGAGGCTGGCTAAATTCTCAGAATGTAAATGCCTTTCTCTTTTCCAGAGTTGGCCTACGTGCCTGTATAACGTACTGAACTTAACTCTAAACTGCCTTCCCAGAAATCCTTAAGCTAATCCTTTCGCTATTCTCGGCTGATGCTAATGAGTTTGCTTAACCTGACTTCCTAATTACCTCCATCTTTCCGGACAAATATTTCAACACAAACTTGTTACAGTATGCACTGATTTAATATATGGATATTATTTATTGCAATTATTTCTCTATCTTACTGTTATTTCTTTATTTAACTATTTATATATTCCCATCGATAATTACGGTATCACAGCTGAAGCGTCGAATTTTAAGAAAACGGGCACACCTGGATAAAAGTAATTATAAAATAAGTTCTGTTGTTTCACACCTTGCATATAGCTCTGTATCACACTTGTGCACACACATAAACCTTTTTTTTCGCTTAAAAATCACAAATACGATTTCTTTGTATTTTATACGACTTGAGATGAAATATAGCCTACACGTTATTTTGAAACAGTTACGTAAGAATTGGGTAAAAATTCATTCTCTATTCGTCAATGTAACATAAAGATTACTCAAGGCAGTTTGAAGTACGGAAAATACTAACCAGCTATGGAACAAGTGGTTTTCAAGCAATATTAAGTGTAAAAACCCTGATATGATTAAACTGATGTAGTGACACTAAGTTCTACTCCTCCTGAAATGTAGAGAGAGCTATGGAAATAAGTAATTGCTACGTTGAATTAATCTCTACAGGTTAAAGCTGTAAATCCAACTCACCTGGATAGATATTGTATGCATCATTCCTGTGTAGAAATCGGAAATTGTAGTTAGGAATCTACAGTTACTTCTAATATATTAACACAAAGTGACATGTCACAAAATAAAAACATTGCTTTTTGCCGCGAGTTTTCTGCCCTGTTTTTATAGCTTCATAAACCTGCTCGAGAAAGCAGATTAAATTAATCAGTTCTGAAATTGCGCCGGCTTACCACATTTTAGAAACGAAGCACAAGCAAATTTACGAGCCTACTAGCTGAACTACAATGTACTAAGGGATTTTTTCATTGTTCCATGTCTGCTCGTAATCACCAGTTTATTTAGTCTGACATCTAGCCTAAATATTTGTGAACTCATTATTAATTCCAAATGTACTGCATTTTACTTTGAGGGTCTATATAAATTTAGTATGTCAGCAACCTATTTCATGGAACTGTTAATTTAAATCATGAATTATTGTTATACGCCCAAGGTAATAACCTGATAGGAGAAAGCAGCAAAAGAAAAACCTAAAAACAGCATAGAAAGCAATAACAGGAGAAAAGCTTTGGTTGTGGTGTCTGTGTGTTATGTAATTGAAGTTCCGATGGTTCAGAAACAACATAAAAAGGATGTTAATTGCTCATATTTTATGAGTACATAAATCCGTTTCCTAAATTAGCTGTATTGTCTCTAATACACTTTCTTCAGGGAAGAAAACTATCAAATAACGCATAGCTTTCTATACTCGCAGCACATAAATATTACAACATACATAAAAAATTTGAATAAAGCATTGGATTCTGTTGACAATCATGAATTTATTCATAAATCAATGTACAATTGCATAGGAGAATAATTTTATTTAGATCGTATATAATGCACAAAACTCAAATCACTAATACTGATAAATGATGAAATTAGGTATAAGTATGAACTTGTGTACGTGTGTACCTCAGGGCTCTAGTTTGTGCCGTTTATTTTAAGACCGATAATTGAACTTCCTAGCTGTTACTGCTGTGCATGTAGATAGTAGTTTTTACAACAGGGGCTCAAGGTATTACACGAAAGGTACTTTAAAGTATTTCTCCTGGGTTTAAATGGAATATTTAAATAAACACAATGCTTGTCTTACATTCAGTTGTCGAGAAACTTTCTATATGGAATTTCTCGATGTAATCTGGTTAATGGTTTCTCTTGGGACAAAAATATGCATTATATAAATGCAAAATCATTCGGGCTTTTACACTTGCGTGTTACTCCAAATTATACAGTATGCTTGATTTCAACCGTTTTCAATATTATAGAAACTACTTCAGAATAAACATTATTTTAACTGTGACTTCGTGCAGTTTTTCCACTGTCACTCTCTCAGTACTCACTGTTGCCGTCTTAAGTTCTTATGTAGTTCATCTCTATCATACTTTCACTCCACTAAGTGAACTAGTTAAATTCTCCGTCACTCCACTTCCTTCGTGACGCAGCTTCTTCACGACCGACAGTTCACTTCATTCGGGAGTCGTCGAATACAGGACCTCCAGAACCGTCGCTCCGCGGTACACTCGCTGCTCATCACAGAAGCCGTCTCCAACCCGTTCGGAGAATCGCTCTTGACTCGCACGGGAAACTCATCCGCCAACTCGCTCGCTCACTGACTCCCTCTGTCGTACTCGACTCACTTTCAACTCGCGACTGACTTCTCATCTCGCACTCACTGACTGCCCGCGAGAGCGCTCGCTTATAAAGGCAGTGGAATCTTCCATAGAAAGTTCTCGTTTCGACACACTTTGTGGAGGAGGGAGGGAGGGAGATAAAGCTTCCAGAAAGCTGTAGTTATCCCCCGATAGCGCGCCCGGTATTTACGTTGGCAATTGGCTTTATCGTTGTTTACTGGGACCGCTCGGCGCCGACCTCCCGATAACCTTGGGCCATAGACGCTGCGTCACATTATTAATTATTATTATTATTATTATTATTATTATTATTATTATTATTATTATTTACGTTGTATGTGTGACAAACAAAACCTAATTCTCAATAGGGACGTGACGTAAACACTTACAAACCTAGTTGTAAACCCAATTGAGTTTTCTATATGTGGATAAACTGCAATACAATCTAGTCACGCCATTCTTTGTGTTAAACCGTATAAAAATGATGCCTAACTATTGATATATAATTATAAATAATTATGATAAAACATCTCACGAGAGTTAATAAACAATGTGGCAATACTTTCTTTACTACTTATCTATAATAAGTGGGGGAGAGTTGTGTTTTTTCCATACAGAAAATCCCCCCACCTCAAACTTCTCTTTACATGGAAAATTTTCGAAAGTGTTAATTTTGAAAAAATGGGTCTAAAGATATTGCTTAAAAAATACACTATGCTTAAGACGTTTTCATGACAAATGAACTTTATATCGTGAACTTTCTGGGAATGGCCTCTGAAGCCCTCTTCATTCTGAGTAACTTTTGTATAACCGGTAAACCGCAACACATAGATAAATTCTTACTACACAAAAAATGTAGATCTCGTTAAAGCACACAATAAAATTTATAGAAAATTAATGTTTGGTTGGAGTTAACAATTTTCAAGGTATTCCTCGTTATCGGTTTGAATTTTCAAACACTGTACTTCTCAGTTCTCCTTCTCCTGTGGTGATGCAAAGAGCCATCAGATAGCAACACGGTCTCTAAAATGTGACTATCGCTTCACTTACTACAGTGGTGGCGAAAACGCGACTCGCAGGCGCAACTCCTTTTCTAGCCGTCTATTCATTTGTTTTCCATGTGCTGCTGAGTGGTGTAGTGCGTGTTGCATATTTGATGACTCGAGAGAGAAAGGCATTTTGCCACCCTTTACTTACTGTATCGTGTAGCGAAATGTGTCAATGTAAAATGCAACTTTATCCCGTTTAACAAGAAGTAGCTAGAATCATAAGCTTTCATTATAGAAGAGCGAGCAGAAAGTCATGTGAATGTATCACAAGGTTTTCACTTGGCGCATATTTGTTTGTAACAACTAAAGTAATTCTTTGCTTATTAACGTCTTATTTCTTTATATATCTTGTAGTGACTTAATCCATTTACTTAAAGCCTGAAAAAATTGATTGATTGATTGATTAAAGCATAAACAGCTGCTTAAGTCATAACAGCAGCAGATCACGTATGCAAAGAAGGTGCTGGCTCTTCCTTGCATTATCTGTTCAGAATCATTTGAATCTTCATTGTGCTGCGCAGTTTATACAAAATTTAAGGAATCCAGAGCATGCATAAGTTGGATCTTGTAATGAGTGCATACATTGTTTTCTACAATTCAAAATTAGCTTTGGGAATTTACAGTGAAGCCACAAAAGTTAAATAAACCTAACTCATATTCATCTTTAAATTTACCATCGATATGGAAAATCTTAAAAAAGGCTATCGAACATAAACAATGGTCTTTAGGGGCCTTAGTTAAGAAGCATTTAAAAAAAGACTCACTGTTCCTTTGATTCAATTCAGTTAAATGTTTATTAATATTTCAGAGCTGCATCACAAGCAATTATTAACTTAAGTCAATAATACAATAAAAATGATACGATAGAGCATTAAAACAAACAATAAAAATACAAATATATAAAACAGGACACTTGAAAACACAAAGTGAGTATTGGCTTCAAAGAATTCGTTAACACCATAAAATGGGTATACAGCAAGCACCTTTTACAACCACTTTAAACCCATTTAGGCTAGCTGAATGGGCAGCTCTCAGTAATCTGTTAAACATATTGATGCCGATATTGTTACACCATTTCTTGGATTTAATCAACCTTACATTATGTGTGACAATAAGATATTCATTCCTTGTATCATGATGCTGATGATGAAATACTTGATTATATGTGTATAAGTTAGTGTTAATTATTACTAAGCAATTGTGTGTATGTACACATATATAGAATGTTTCAGGACCTCTGCGACAAATTCTGAGGAACGATAGATCGCAGAGGGGAACCTTGTTTGTCAAGTAACTACAATTCTCCGACGCATCGTTACGGAGATTTCACCCCTGTTTGAAGCGTATTCGGTAGGATAGGTTTGAGAGGCACAGCAAGTACACTTTGACCTGTTTGTTTACTATCGGTGAATCAAGTGACATCGCCTCATTAATTGTCCAGGTTAGGTTAGGCAGCTCTGAGACGCACAGCCAATTTAAGTGAAACGGGGTGGCCAAACGAAGGGTCCCAGCAGATGATCAACGATTCCAGCCCAGAAGTTTACGGAATACTTTTGTTGGCGATGTCTAAGGAACGCTGTATGAGGGTTCTCAACATCCCAGATGTGGCTGTTGAAGTATCCGTCTCGTGCGAAGCAGGCCTCATCGGTAAACAAGACGTGCGCGGGAAATGTGGGATCTGCGATACATCGTTGCAGAAACCACTGAACACGAGGTGCGAAGTGGTTCGGCCCCAGTCCCTGTCCCTGTACAACCTCAGCGGTTGTAAAGTCAAAGTGTGCTGGCTGTGCCTCTCAAACCTATCCTACCGGATCAACAAACGGGGGTGAACAACTCCGTAACGGTGCGTCGGACAAAGATTGTTCCCCTCTGCGAGATCTATCGTTCCTCAGAGTTTGTCACAGACGTCCTGAAACATTCTGTATATTCATTAATAATAGTCCGAATTTTATAAACCTTAAATATATATCGACAATGGGCATCGATGAACCAGATATGATTTTTAAGGCCTTTTTATGCAGAGTTAATACTTTTTAAATACTGACACCATTGCCCTAAATATGGATACCATAAGAAATTATACAATGAAAAAAGCGTAATAAGTTTGTTTAAGATGGGGCCTGGGTATGCAATTTCTTAATGACTCAATAAAATAGTACATAAGACAACCTTTTACAGACATAGGAAATGTGACCAGTCCAAGTAAGTTTGGAATCCAAAACAATTTCCAGAGAACACATCATCAGAAGCTTGCATCAGTGTAAAATACATACTCAGGGTTTCATCGTGGTAAGTTTAAAGCCGTTGACGTCGCAAACCATCTAGGATATACCTGAAAAGAGGATTCCATAGATTGATTAATGCCCAATAAAAAGTCATTAGTCAAGACTGAAGTGTCATCTGTAAATAATATTGAATCACAGCCTATGTTTTGAGGTAAATCATTAATCCTTATTAAAAACAATAAAGGATCCAAAGTAGATCTTTGAGAAGCCCCTGTATCTATTTTAAGAGTTTGAGAATTTGCCAATAATGGAAATTATTTGAGTGAGATTTGATAAAGAAGTTGTAATCAAATTAAGGGTTTTGTGTCGTATTCATAAAAATCTACTTTAGAACAAATTGTTGCATGATTCATGCAATCAAAAGCTTTGGAAAAATCACAAAGTATTGTTATAGTGCTAGCCTGGTTCTCAAATCCAATTGCAACAGACTCTATTAAGCATTCAAGAGCATCAACTGCACATAATCCTGATCTAAATCCTACTGAGATTTAGTAAATAACGAACTAGATTGAAAATACACTGTTAGATGTTGTTCATTAATTTTTCTATTACTTTTGTGAAACCTGGAATAACAGAAATTGGTCTATAATTAGCCACATCGGCTGAAGCTTAAGAACAGGTATCACTTAGTGCTCTTTAAAGACTGAGGAAAAATACCAGTAGAAGAACGTTCATTGATAGCGTTAAGCTAAAGGTCCAGTACACAGGGAATCACCAATTGAAGCAAGTCACTATCCATGCCGTAGATATCTTTGCATCTATAACTTTTTAAATTATAGACAGCATTAAAACCATCAACATGAGTTACATGCTGCCGAGCAAAAACAGTATAAACAACCAGGTTTGTGTTATGAAGGAAATTAATTGATTTATGAGTGCATTGTTTAACAGTAACAGTAATTAGTTTAATTGAATTAACGAAATAGTTATTTGCATCATCCGACTTGAGATTACAAATATGTTTTGCGCTTGGCTTTATATTTAGTGGCTTTACATTTGGTGGTCGACTTCTGTATATAGCTTTCATTAAATACCTGTTTGGGCAGTTTAATGGCTCTGGTTATATAAGACATTAATTTCATTTGTATTAATATTATAAATATACGCCCATTCATTGTACCTGTATAATTCAGTCAAGTAACATTTCAATGCCCTTAAGTCATTAGTATACCAACCCAGTTTAGAATTAAGTTTACGAGTATTTTGTTTCGTCTATTTAAAACCAAAACGCTCATTAAGACCAACTAAAGTTTATTTTTAAAAAAATTATCAAACATATAACCAATATTGGAATTATCACTGTTATTCTCATTCAGATGATTTCAATGGACTGCCAAAGGAAGTTCACAAATAGATGTGTATTAGAATACTGATAGTTAGGGACTTAACTGTTTCGCAAGTGTTCACAACCATATCGCCAGGGTAACAAACCATTGTGATGAGAAGCTGAGAGTGTAATGACTGTATTGTCTACCCCATTTCTCGGCATCTTGGTAACAACTTTATACACTTTCCTAGTACAGTACAAATGACTGCTCTTCACACCTTCAGAAATTGAGATGTAAAATACGAATTAAGGTTAATATCAGCATTAAAATCATCACGCAAAATAATTGGTAGTTTAAAATGACTTAAAAACACTAGACACATTTCTAATTAACAAAAAGATAGCAATTTCTCGCTGCAAGATGCACGATATATAGACACTAAAATGGCACTAACAGTCAAAGTGTTGCTCGGTACCAACTTTATCAACCACAAAGTTCATATTACCCTGCAGATAAATCCCTATACTACCATGCATCATGGCACATGTCAAGCATGTTAATTTAACTAAACTAATGGAGCAATAATTACGCCAGTGCCCAGCAATACAGAAAGGTTAAAAATTATTTCCATGTATAAAATAGCCTCAAGATTACCATTTTGATTAATAGGTGATTGGACATTTAAAGAAAGAACACATAACGTACGTTGGTTCGCAGAATTATTGTCAAATGGAGAAGAAATGCTGGCAGGTATAAGAGAAATTAACGTTTTTTTTCACGATAGAGACTGAAAAAAAATCACCGAACACAAGCATTATTAGGTCAAATACTGGAATCAAAGTCTGCATTTAAACTATTTTCATATATATTTAATTTAAAACATGAATAATCATAAGAGGTAATAATAATATCAGGTTTTCTAGACCTGAGCTTTTCACGTGTAATTTATGGAAAGTTAGGCCTAATAAACTCAATCGGTATTTCTAATTTCGTGTCGGGAGCAAGACGATAAACATGCAAAGATGCTAGTTTAGGTACGCCCACAAGTTTGCTTACATTAGTATCGGCGCCTAGGTCTTGCCTTACGACGCACCATTGGAGTACAAGATTCACTACTGTCATAATAATAATTATTATTATTATTGTTTTCATTCACGTGGCTTTTTTAACGAAGTTATTTATTGCTTTTTTACATTTTCTGGCTTGATTTAACATTGTACACGTCAAAAAAATTATTTCTTATGCAGAAATTTGCACTTGCACAAGGTAGTAGTACCAATAATATTTATTCAGGTAAGGAAGGGTGTTTATTTCCCCTTTGTTGTTTAGTATTTTATATCACATATACACCTTTGTAGGCTATAGCCGAAACGATAGGAATGGGGTGGATCCCACACCTTTTTCCCAATGCAAGAAAATGTCAGAGATACTCAACATAAATGTTTAAATGGAGATGGCCGTTGCTCGTAACAGCGTAATGAACAGTATGAGCTACAGTCCAGATCATGGCAAGGTGCCTACCAGCCAAGGAAACACGTATCGGAGCCATAAAACCAAGCGGTGCAACACGGTATCCGTCTCTAAGCAATAAATACAGGGCATATACGGATACGATGAAGGTAACAAATCGTGGGCTACATTAAAACTATTGGAACGCACCAATACGGGGAGCGAAGAAGAATTTATATTTTTCCACACCTGGGACCAACAAATACTGCGTGGTGCGATTCGGCAAACGCGCATCTCCGGCGAGCTCAGTGAACGACATAAACGCGTATAGTGACTTCAAAGTCGGATCAGTCCCTTGGGCATAGTATGTGGGCCAAATAATACCATTCTTGTACATAAGTCGTCAAATAAACATGGTGCATCAGAAGTTAACGCAGTGGGGGTCGGATGTCAAGCTTACTAGACCAGCAACACAACCGTTTTGAGATAGGCGTAGCGTCTGCCTCCTGCATTTGAGCTGTACATTAAGTAACCCAAGTCCACCGTGCATAGGGTGGCGCTATAACGTAGAAATGGGAACTTCAAAAACTGACACCGGTGAGCCGTCAGTCGCGCAGGTGCACGACAACACCAACACCTGCGAGGTATACCGCAAGTGAGTAAACCCACACACGTTGGTGCAGGCACAAATCCCTGTGATAGAGCTCCCTAGCAAAAAAGGAATACGATTTATCAGCGGGGGCCAATTCAAGGCCTGCATTTCGCGTAGCGACGAGGAACAGCGTGTACCCAACATTTTGAGATTCTGTGCCGTGCGGCAACGTCTCCCACTTTCCAAGAAGTAAAGCTTTCGACTTTCTCGTACTGACAATAAGAGCAGAAAGTGCCCCAAAACTGAGAAGAACGTCCGTCATATGGGCCACGTCTCGGTCCGTTGTCAATAATACACCGACATCGTCGGCATAGGCTAAGGTAGAAAATCGGTATCCCTAAAACAAAATCCCGGCAATGTTTTGATCCAACTGATAAAGTAAGGGGTTTCTTTTGGCAGTGTCATTGTCTTCATCACCGATCACTGAATTCAAGTCTTCAGTTTCGACGATTTTGGTCTTTTTGACACTTCGATCATTGATTCTAAGCATTTCGTTAAAAGTGATGCATGATCAGTCAAAGGTTTTGATTTATATCATGAAGCTCAGAAATAAGATTGCCCTTTTCTTTAAGCAGGTAATGCACAAATCCAATTTCGAGTTTACCGTTGTCCATAATTTTACTTAAGGCTTCAATAAGTCCATATTTTTGTCACTCTAATGATCATCACTGCAACACTTAAAAGACACCTCATCCAAAGATTCAACGTTGCTAAAAACGTTTGCTCAAGTCGCTTGATAAACAGGAGCAGGGGTTACATTTCTGTTCATTAATGACCTTACTTTCACATCGTTTACAATGAACGACTGCAGCCGGAGTCTGCAAAGTTTTACTGGAGAGCGACCATATACGTCGGTGTAGTTCCCCTTTAGAACAGAATTAAATATCACAAACGTTGCAACACTTATGGTTGATATATAAGCTGTCACAAACCAAGCAAACTAACACAAAAAAGCAACACAGATATGTATAGTTGAAAATTTTTACATATATCGTTTGCATTACAGGACGCAACTGCACTAAGAACGTAATACAACATAATATATGTTTAAATAGCCTAATTTCACCAACCTTCTGCGGTTGACACTAATTATATTGATTTCTTAATATCCATTGAAATAAATTTTCAATCAAGTACAATTAAATTCAGTCTTCTTGTTCACACTGCAAATGTTGCATTATTACTCTATGCAGACTGTAATACCATACATGACCAGGTTGCTTTGATTCATAATATCTTTCTGGGCTTAGCCAGAAAAATGAAGTTAAGGAAGATGGGGTTTAAGTGGATTAAGATTTTCTCAGTGCTTTAGAATTTAATATAATGTATGAATTGAATATAAAGTCTGATAAATTTGTTTTTCAACGTTGAGATTATTTTATTTGACAATGCTATAATGACAATAGAACGTTTTACTAATATCTGTACTGGCAAGCAAAAATAATGGCTCCCACGATCTAAAACTAAAGCGATCCTGTTACATATTTGTGTTAACGAAAAACATTTATAAAAGCTATAAAAGTTTGTAAAATTAATCTTTCATACAAATGAAATTATTTCGGTCACCAAACGAAGAAAAACCAAGTTAGTCTTGAATACGGTAACCAGTAAGTTTCATAGAAAGAGACGTGCCTACTGGATGTATCACAACTGCGCATAACAAAAGAATACTACACATGTTGCAATCGATTGTCAAGGAATGCTGAACATGGGGGACTCTCAGCTCACGTGTGCGGTTACGTAACCGAGTTACCGTTCTAACATAGTCGAGCAAGGTAGCGGGGCACGTCTAATTGTTTGGCACGGTGGAACAACAACCGGAAATGACGTTGCTTTTGACAGCCTGAAACAGGGAAGCCCAGAACTTCATCAACTGTGTGGCGGTTGACAGCACTGGTTAAAACGACTGTCACATTTCATAAGTAAATACACATGAATCACTAAAGATTTTAACATTGTGTAGCATTCGTTTGTAGTTGATGCACAATTAAACTACTCGCCGTGGCCGAGTGGTTAGACCGCTCGTCTCTCAGCAAAGCGGCCCGGGTTCGATCCCGAGGAGCCGTATGTGGTATTTGTGGTGGACAAAGCGGCGTCTGGGCGGGTTTTCTACCACCAATTGTCTTCTTCCTCGCTCTCATACTAGACTTCAGGCTGTCTACTCCTCGACAGGCGTCTGATCCCAGGCATCCGCTTGTAAGTTCTCCTAACGGGGAGAGTAAACAGAGAAAGGAGAATTTAAAAATGGCAGTGCACTATGGGTGGTTGATACAATGTAGTTTAGTTTTTGCATGGTTACGTAATTCAGTTTACTCATCGGAGCATAAACTTCTATGCAGGAGCCTGAAATTACCTTGTTTAAATATGTAATCTATGTGTAAAAACATTGTAAACGGCTTAAAGCTATGTAAATTTTGTTGGAAATTGTCCTTAAATGCAGATTATGGTACCCACCATCTTGCATCTCGAAGGTTTTATAACGAATTTTCAGATTATTCGTGGTTGTTGGTGGGAATTAAATCTAGAACTTCGGCTTGAGACAAACTAATGAGCTGGTGATGAAGGTAACAACAATTGCAAATGTCTGCCACGTAACGGGTTCACGAACTGGTGACCGCCTCCGTGCACATTCTTTACCGCAGTGCTTCCATCTGTCTGGGAAAGTGTTGATGTCTGTTAACCCAATGATGCGGGAGATATGGCATTTTGCCACGGGGGCATATTCATATTACAAACAAATATACGTTAGTTCGATCATTTTCCGAATCGCAACTCTCTTCCATCAGGCCGGGAAAATGGAAATATTTGTGCACTTTCCTTTGCTTGTTCACACTCTCTAATTTATGTATGAATATTAATACTTATTTTACCCGCAGGGGAGGGGTTCCGACCCCTTCAGCTGCCGTGGTGCGGGCTCTGCGAACCCTTAGCACTCGTGGTGCTTCTGACGTTACTAGAAGTACGTCGGGCCGAACATTCGAGCCCCTCCCGTTGGGGAGCTGTTCGGATTGGGTTGGTCTCGACGGGGCAGTGGTTCCCGATACCCATGGGAGATTGGGTACGTGTGTATGGGTTTCCATACCGGCGGGGTTGTGAGACGCCTCAATGTCCTCCGGTACCGACCTGGATAGCCGGTAGACGGCTGTCGGCCCTACCGAGATTGTCGGTAGTCTCCCTTTTGGGGTGACGCGCGTAAATGGCGTATCCACTTCTATCTCCGCGTAAGCGGGGAGCCTTTTTAGGGAACAAGGTATTGGCCTCATGGGAAACCCCCGCGGACTGGAGAGCCACTCGGTTGGCGCTGGACCCTGGGCATAGAAGGGGACTTGGGCTCCGGCTCTTGTCCTGGTAGACCTTCGCTCAGCAGCAATGTGCTCCATCTCTGTTTTGTGGATAAACGAAACACGCATCGTTTGGTTTTCTTTTTAACATAATCTAGTACCGTCCAAGTTAATCTGCATCCTATACATGTTTCAAGTGCGGAGGGAATCTGCACGGTCCCTTATTCCACTTTGATTACGGGTCTACGTGAACAAGCAGAACCTCGGTGTAACCCAGGTTGCAGTAGGAGCAGTCGCCTATGCTGTATCAACGCCGTTCGACCTTTATTTGTAAACGGACACTTTCTGAAAATGATACATGCGTGATTAATAATTAATGTCCCCGTTACTCCTCACGTGAGCGCTTTGCATTTGGTAGTAAGGAAGCTATGCTTGATAAACCCTGCTTCGCTGAACTGCTTTAGCACCATAAGAAGCTGACGAAATATTGCTCAAAACATAAACACTGCACAACATCTGAATTATATTCAAACATCAAAGCCTACTTCTTTGATATCCTGTAGTATGTAAAAGAATGAGCATACAACGCGGCTTTCGGGAGAATGCTTGAATAGAACTTTTGAGGGTACGAATACGGGAGTGCAGATATAATATAGAGGAATTTACAGATTCCAGGCTAGATTCAGGACCCCAGATTTAGTTTATGTTAAAACAAATTTATGTGAGACTAAATGACATGCCGCATATTGATTGTTTACTCATCCACTGATCCTGCCTGTACATTCCAGATGGCCATGATAGAAACGTACAGACTTTCAGAAATATCTTATCCGCTCACAGAAACGAGCTATTTGAAGGGGGCGTTATGGAGGCATTTCCAGCCCTTTACTACTTGATGAAGCAAAAAAAGTGGTGAACATCATTCCTTCCCACAATGCGTAAGCGGCCCCGGTTGGTCTCGTCCCAATTGCTTCAACCGTTTCTGGCAATCTTAAAGAGTGCTGCAAAACAAAAGTGTTTCTAGGGCTTCTATTTTGCAAGAATCGGTGAACCCCTAAACGTTTTTCACCTCTTGAAAGCGATTTGATCTGTACAACCTTACTCCAACTACGTGGCAGAGAAATGCCCTTCATTTGCACACCATATAATAGGACATAATTTTGGGTAGGGGGCTCTACCTAAGTGGCATCGAAATGCACTTGAGTAACAACATTTTAAAACCTTTTTGTTTACTATTGGTTTGACTACATTTACAGTATGACGAAATCTACTGTTAAACGTTTAGCCTACGCTTATGCATATATATATATATATATATATATATATATATATATATATTTGTTCTCTTAACGGGTGCAGTGAATGTTAACAGAAATCAACTACCATAGGTTTCTTGTGATTCATAAGCTCTGCTGTATTGTTCCCACAACCTTGGGCACGTGTTCATGTGGACTATATTCGTGAACATGCCTAAGGGGTATCGATTAGAGCTGTGTACCTACTTACATATTTGGCATTTTTCGAAATATGTAACACTATTTTCTTGTGTTTTAATGCCAATCCATCGATGGAAACCTTAAGATGTGCTGAAATAAAATACATCTAATCAATATTACTTTTAAGTATAGACTTTACTCCGAACAGGTACAAGTAACTACTCGAGCAAGAGCCCACAGCTGATTTAAGCCGACAGCATTTTCTGCCTTTGTCCAAACGTTGCAGTACCAGGGGTAAGAGGTAGTCAGCATGTCGCAACCCTTCAATCGCTTACAATACACTACGTTCAGACAAATTGGAACCTCCACAGTCATCAATGTTGAGAATATGGATACCCATTCAGAGGGTACGAGTAGGAGTAGGAGTACACAGATGTAGGGGCCTCCAGATACCTAGAGCAGAGTACCACAAGTAGGCCGCAAAGGCCCTATTTGCTACTAACGTGAACTCTGGGAGGGAGGAGTGAGGGCGATGAGTAGATGGAAGGGCTTCCAGATACCTAGAGCAGAGTACCACAAGTAGGCCGCAAAGGCCCTATTTGCTACTAACGTGACCTCTGAGGGGTGAGGGCGATGAGTAGCTGTATAGAGATGGAAGGGCTTCCAGAACCTGGAGCAAAGTACCACAAGTAGGCCGCAACGGCCCTGTTTGCTACTAACGTGACCTCTGAGGGGGTGAGGGCGATGAGTAGCTGTATAGAGATGGAAGGGCTTCCAGATACCTAGAGCAGAGTACCACAAGTAGGCCGCAACGGCCCTGTTTGCTACTAACGTGACCTCTGAGGGGGTGAGGGCGATGAGTAGATGGAAGGGCTTCCAGAACCTGGAGCAAAGTACCACAAGTAGGCCGCAACGGCCCTGTTTGCTACTAACGTGACCTCTGAGGGGGTGAGGGCGATGAGTAGATGGAAGGGCTTCCAGAACCTGGAGCAAAGTACCACAAGTAGGCCGCAACGGCCCTGTTTGCTACTAACGTGACCTCTGAGGGGGTGAGGGCGATGAGTAGATGGAAGGGCTTCCAGAACCTGGAGCAAAGTACCACAAGTAGGCCGCAACGGCCCTGTTTGCTACTAACGTGACCTCTGAGGGGGTGAGGGCGATGAGTAGCTGTATAGAGATGGAAGGGCTTCCAGATACCTAGAGCAGAGTACCACAAGTAGGCCGCAACGGCCCTGTTTGCTACTAACGTGACCTCTGAGGGGGTGAGGGCGATGAGTAGCTGTATAGAGATGGAAGGGCTTCCAGATACCTAGAGCAGAGTACCACAAGTAGGCCGCAACGGCCCTGTTTGCTACTAACGTGACCTCTGAGGGGGTGAGGGCGACGAGTAGCTGTATAGAGATGGAAGGGCTTCCAGAACCTGGCGCAAAGTACCACAAGTAGGCCGCAACGGCCCTGTTTGCTACTAACGTGACCTCTGAGGGGGTGAGGGCGATGAGTAGCTGTATAGAGATGGAAGGGCTTCCAGATACCTAGAGCAGAGTACCACAAGTAGGCCGCAAAGGCCCTATTTGCTACTAACGTGAACTCTGGGAGGGAGGAGTGAGGGCGATGAGTAGATGGAAGGGCTTCCAGATACCTAGAGCAAAGTACCACAAGTAGGCCGCAACGGCCCTGTTTGCTACTAACGTGACCTCTGAGGGGGTGAGGGCGATGAGTAGATGGAAGGGCTTCCAGAACCTGGAGCAAAGTACCACAAGTAGGCCGCAACGGCCCTGTTTGCTACTAACGTGACCTCTGAGGGGGTGAGGGCGATGAGTAGCTGTATAGAGATGGAAGGGCTTCCAGATACCTAGAGCAGAGTACCACAAGTAGGCCGCAACGGCCCTGTTTGCTACTAACGTGACCTCTGAGGGGGTGAGGGCGATGAGTAGCTGTATAGAGATGGAAGGGCTTCCAGATACCTAGAGCAGAGTACCACAAGTAGGCCGCAACGGCCCTGTTTGCTACTAACGTGACCTCTGAGGGGTGAGGGCGATGAGTAGCTGTATAGAGATGGAAGGGCTTCCAGATACCTAGAGCAGAGTACCACAAGTAGGCCGCAACGGCCCTGTTTGCTACTAACGTGACCTCTGAGGGGGTGAGGGCGATGAGTAGATGGAAGGGCTTCCAGAACCTGGAGCAAAGTACCACAAGTAGGCCGCAACGGCCCTGTTTGCTACTAACGTGACCTCTGAGGGGGTGAGGGCGATGAGTAGATGGAAGGGCTTCCAGAACCTGGAGCAAAGTACCACAAGTAGGCCGCAACGGCCCTGTTTGCTACTAACGTGACCTCTGAGGGGGTGAGGGCGATGAGTAGATGGAAGGGCTTCCAGAACCTGGAGCAAAGTACCACAAGTAGGCCGCAACGGCCCTGTTTGCTACTAACGTGACCTCTGAGGGGGTGAGGGCGATGAGTAGCTGTATAGAGATGGAAGGGCTTCCAGATACCTAGAGCAGAGTACCACAAGTAGGCCGCAACGGCCCTGTTTGCTACTAACGTGACCTCTGAGGGGGTGAGGGCGATGAGTAGCTGTATAGAGATGGAAGGGCTTCCAGAACCTGGCGCAAAGTACCACAAGTAGGCCGCAACGGCCCTGTTTGCTACTAACGTGACCTCTGAGGGGGTGAGGGCGATGAGTAGCTGTATAGAGATGGAAGGGCTTCCAGATACCTAGAGCAGAGTACCACAAGTAGGCCGCAAAGGCCCTATTTGCTACTAACGTGAACTCTGGGAGGGAGGAGTGAGGGCGATGAGTAGATGGAAGGGCTTCCAGAACCTGGAGCAAAGCACCACAAGTAGGCCGCAACGGCCCTGTTTGCTACTAACGTGACCTCTGAGGGGGTGAGGGCGATGAGTAGCTGTATAGAGATGGAAGGGCTTCCAGAACCTGGAGCAAAGCACCACAAGTAGGCCGCAACGGCCCTGTTTGCTACTAACGTGACCTCTGAGGGGGTGAGGGTGTGACCCGATGGGCGACCAGATCCGGATGACGATATGAACTAGCAAGGACGAGGTCCCTATCCATTCCTGATGGAGCACATCCTGGAGCCGCTTGGCCACCTGTTAATCCTTTTCCGTCTGCGGGGTCTCAGGGACCCGGGTTACCCCTTTGTAGGGGACCCTCAGTAGATTCACCAAATGCCAGGATGAAACCTTTTCAAATAGCACAATCCTCCGTCCCACCGCAGCATACTGATGACCGTCGCCTGGTCCTTCAACCCTGAAACAGGTGGAAGAAAGTGATGGACAGAAAATTCATGGTAGAAAACGAACCATCCCTGTAGGTATACCGACCCAGAAAACCACGAAAAACCCTTTGCCGAACTGACGGGAAACAAACCCGGGACTTCCCGCGCTACCGCGGAGCAACCTCGCTCGGTCATCCAGAGGGTGCAGCGGCTAAGTGTTTGCAAATTATGTTCAGGTTATATTCTTGGAAATGAGAAATGGAACGAAATCGACCGAAAATACCATAACTGAGCACAATGAGAGACAGAAATTGCATGTAGCATGAATACGTGGAAGTGTGATATTATACTTTTTGCACCATCCAGTACCGCATAAAGGATACTGTAATCACCCAAAATGAGCCTCACCCCAGGACTCTTGCACAATTGTCCGTAATTCCCGCGTTTATCAGCGCCCCCCACTCCTTCAGGAAGATGGCATGAGGCGAGATTAATTAGAGAAGCGGGTGGGTGTCAGGATTTGCCATCAGATTAGCCTGTTGCGGTTCATATCTCACACTAAATCGAGCTTTTCCACAAGTGTTAACAAAATCAATATTTGATTCTAGAAGTGCCAACAATTTAATTTCTTTCCCTTTGTATCCCTAGTATTAAGCTATGTTGCAGGTATCTCTGGAGATTTTATTGAATCGTCCTTCAAACATATCCGTGTCATAATAATTCAGCAAATTAAAACTCACTACAATGGAAATTCACTAAATCACAAACACTTGAAGGCTGTCTATTTAAATATGTAGAACTCTAGAATTTCAGTCCAACCTAATAAAGACGAAACTCTTTAGTTACTTTTTGATGGGGGCTAATAATTTAAACTGTGCTTATAAGACTTGTGTATCAAAATGAAAGATTTTGAGAGTCGCTCACAGATTTATAATGTTATGCTGCAGCGACTGTAAACCACCAATTTTCTGTTTGTTGGAACTCATTCCGAATATGTAGAGGTCAGAAATGGAGCAGAAACCTGTTACTTCAGATTCAGCCTACGTGACCATGCGTGCATTATCACACATCGATAAAATGATTCACCTAAAATATATGTAAGGTTACGTAACGCGGCTGAATCAGTTAAAACCAGAAATTTGGACTTTGTTTTCTGCCATTACAGTACACAGCGATACGGAATTGTCAAGCTTAGCATTCTGAATAACAAAAATATCATCGTTACTCTTTACTCTTTTTTACAGATAAGCTACTTTGTCAGGAAGTACTTGACAAGGACATTAAGTACTAAATAAAGTTCATCTACCACCTAAAGATAACTTTCTGGGACAAAGAACACTTCTCCATTGTTTTGCTTTAAAAACATTGCATCACCGATTTTCTGTAGATGTAGCCGTTAACTCCACAGTTGGTCTTCAAGTTGCCCCTGAGAGGCTTCTGTCTTGCTAGAGTTTCAAACCCAGTCAAGGCCGTTAGCAAACGCTAATTGAGGGGGGGAGTGTGAATTAGAAGCTTTGGTATATGTGACATTATTTAACTAGTTTAAAAGAACCACTAATATTACTGAAATTAATATAAAATTATTCAATTGAAGTGTTTCGTTCAGCATTGAAGTACAACAAATAAAATATTTTAACTCAGTTCTCATTGTCTATGCTGACACAGTGAACATTGAAGGCTTTGATCGCATGCATGACCTCAGTGAATGTCGGCCATCAAGAACCAAACAGAATCAATTGGAAATGCCTTATTATTTAGTATCAAAATAAAACAATAAAGAAGTTCCCGACTTCATACTTGCCGAGCTTCTTTTCGTTAGGCCCTAAAAGGCAAATTTGAGGAATACAAATAGAATATATATATATGTAATAAATAATCTATACGGAGATGTTATAGGTTTTAAAATTGAATTGTTATTTGAATGACTATTACTGTTAAGACAGTAAAACTTCCAACAATAGCACATTATTGAGGAAAGATATTGACGGAGACGCCGCCGACGGTCGTGGTGTAAATGACTCCCTTCCAGAGAAGAGCTTGGAATCCGTTAAGAACTCGATGTCAACTAATAAAGAAGAAACAATGTTATTTGTACGACGTTGTACCCCTTAGGGCACATCTAGACCTTCGAAGGTCCGTCCGTATATTCTGATAACATGTCATATTTTAATTGCTCCTCCAGTGGCATTGCCACGTATACATAAATCCTTATCATGAGTCCCAGATTTAAGAAAATGCATATTTATTAGGTCATTTGGCCATTTTATGCCATTTTTTATTTTAGGAAATTTTTTCGGTTTTACGTCATTATTCAGTCAGTTTCTTGAATTACATTGAGTATATTAAGAGTTTTATGTTATTGACATCTTACATGAGGATAATTTTTTAATATAAGGAATTTCTCTATTCAGATGAGGAATAAGAGCTATTTTGTACATCCTTTACTCGCATTCTGGGGAAAAAATCACATTTCTATTTAATGGTTAATGTTTTGTCAGGGGTGCTGGCATCATTACCGTTATGAATTTATATCCCAAACTAGGAATGTGACAGGTCAGTTTTCCTTTTTTGTATACATTCACGTTGCTATTGTGTTTGTCTCGTGCCATAGGCTGTGAAGTCCTCTTCATTCACCAGGAATTTTGTATAATATGAGAACTCAAAAGAGTTAATGCTAGAGTTGTGTTAGTGTTTCAAAATTATTTTCTTTAAATTTATTTACAGAGATCGATCAGCAACAATCCTTTACAGACCTCGGAGAACAATGTATAGAAAGGAAAGAAGAGCCACAAAAGTGTAGAAGTCGGCTACAGCACTATAACAACAGTATGTCTCACAAAAGAGCAAGTAGGACAGGTACAACGGAACAGTCTGTAAGAAACTAGAGCTCGGAGCTTGAGGTGGAACTATGTAGGATGTCTTGAGGAAGTCGTTTTCTGAGGCCACAGCTCCAGGAACCTCCTGCAGGAGAAGACCGAGTTCTTGGCTTGCACGAACCAAGGAGCCGCAGCACTGAACTACCTGCAAACGATGTAGGTGGGATTTGCAAGCTCCATCCCAGATAGGAGCAGCGTAGGTCAGGATAGGACGAATGAGGGAACACGTCTATTCAGTAACGGATAGAGCTGAGAAAGCCGGACTGAAGCAAGGTCAACACTCCAAGAGCAGGAGAAGGTAACCAGGGAATACAGGTGTTATGGGTATACAAGGATGGGGGTGAACGAATGGTGAGGAGAGAGAAAATTAAATTTTTCTTCTTTTGTTTTTCTTTCTTAATTTTCTTTTAGATTCTTCAGACAAGAACAGAATAAATGTAGATATATTTTAAATTGATTTTTATCATTCTTATGACAATTTTCTCTGCTTTTATAGCACTTATACCTATGTATAAATGAATTTGTATCTATTTGTCCAATTTTGGATTATATTTATGTACATATTTCTGAAATTGATATTATATAAAATCCGGGCCCGTATTGGTTTTGCTTTCGTTTGCGAAATTAAAACACGCTGAGACGGCAGCGATGCAATACGCATTTCAAGATTTCATCACAACGATATATTGTACCGCGAGGTTTTGTAGTTGACAGGTAATGGCATCGCTAATGAAGGCCTAATTCCTTGGATCCTTCTAAGCTGAAAGCTCGTGCTTCATTGCTAACATATACGTTTTGTAGGCAATGGTCATTAATTTGCTCTTTAATTATTCCAAAAGGAATGATGGTTGTATCATAATTGCATACTGTAATCTCCTAATTCTTTGCCTACCCCATCACAAGGTTTGTGACACTGTTGGAGCACCTACATCGACGAAACGGAAACTCGTCAAATGTTGCAGTTCTAGAACACGTGCTGCAGAAGCGGGAACTGTAACGGTGAAGGGGTCTGTTTCGTAAGCAGGAATTTCCAACCCATGAGTAACACGTGTTATATTTTCTAGGGAACTCAACACATAACCAATACTTATGTGCTCAGATAGCTATGTTATTGATCTTCATTGCCATAGGGATGTTTGAGCATGTGAAAGCCATAGCTGTTAAGGCAATAATACGAAACATTATATTATTATTGCATTTCTTACACAGTTCAGACTCCTTCCATAGCAGTTTTCTCTTGTATTTTTTCGAAGCAGAGCGATGTATTGGGCCCGAAGTTTTAAAAACGAAGTTCCGTATATTATTTGCACGTTTCATTTTCAGTCATGAATTGTGCTTCCCTATTCTCTCCCTCCACTACTCCCTGGAGAAAGCGGAGTAGGAAAGAAAGAAAGGGGTCCTCAGTCACACCTTCTCTAATGCGGTCTTGACCTTCTTCATATCTTCACGGAGTCCTCATACGTAACATTAGGGGAAAAAGGAGAAACTCATTGGGTTGGATTGCATTACTGTTGTCTATCACCAAAAAGGAAAAAAAGAAAACAACTTTTCCTGCAAGGGGACGGAACAGTGCAGTGATGGACTAAACCGTCACATTGATGATGATGAAATGGGGTTAATAGGAATACAATCATGCTATGAAACATTAAGAAAGAAGGAAGGAAGGTAAAATTCCATTTACCTCAGCAGGTAGGTCGTCGCTGTTTCGTATAATTCCCGAAAGTGACGCTAGAATCGGAATGCCTTGTAAGTTAAGAGCACAATAAAACATTTGTTTGTTAATTTACTTCTATCCTCAACTTAGGACTTCCTTACTGAAACTCATCACAAAGGAGTCAAATAATGCCCAAAATGAAGATGTAAATGCCAACAAGAATTGTTTTCTAGCCTCCAGAGGAACCGGATTCGATTCCCGGCTGCAGAGTGGACATTTTTCTTTAGCCAGGATTATTCCCCATACTCCCTAGAGTCTGTAAGTATAGCGAAGCGTAAATGTATATTTAGAAAGGAAACCCAAAGATTAACACAATAGCTAACGAGTGAACATCCTGGCCGATATGACATCAGGTGTTAAAGGTGGCACATAAACGGACCAAGAAAAAATTCTCTTCATGTGCCAAATCCACCATTTACCTTGACAACAACATTAGCTTACCAGCTACTACAAATATTTCACACAGTGTCTTTAAGATAAAGTGGTGCATTCAATTGAAATAATTACATTATATCGTCTGGTATAGGGTAGTTACTTTGTTTCCAAGATCCCTATACATTTTTGTTAAATCCACATTTATAAGAGCTGTAACTTTAGCAACATTCTAACTACCTGCAATTACTGTGGATATTAGCAGATCATTTGGGACTCTATTTTTAAGCTGGATTAGAGACCCTGAAAACTGCACCAACTTCGGTTTATAACACTGCTAATTAAGTAGAGAGATTTTCAACTAAGCAGTAGAAGCTATGTTTTAACTAACTCACAATATCCATTTCCATGCCACATCTTAAACCGTTGCCCCTAAGCTTGGGCGTCTCCGGCATGTTAAAATTTGGTGGGGAGGCCTAATCACAGTGATAGCAGGCCTACAACTACATTGGAAAGGTTAGGGACCCCGCCTGTGCTTGCGCTCGTCGTCATCCGGATGTGGTCCCCCTTCGGGTCTCTCCCCTCATCCCTTCACTCTGCCCCCTTCGCGTACGTCATATTATACTCATCACTTACACTAAGTATTCTTCTTCCTCTTCTGCTTAAGCGCGAGCTCTTTATTCCGTTGCGTCTTCAAATTGCTCGAGCCATTGTTTGTAATTTTGGTCTCCATCCTTGTGGTTTATATCTTTGAGCCTTTCTTGGGTATCTGTCACTTGGCATTCCAAGTGCCTGTTCTAGCCAATTATTTCTAAAATAACTTATGCTTTCTTTATATTATATATTCCCAATCCTGGTCTAATTGTTTCATTTCTTATTCTATCCCGTCTTGTCACCTCCAGGATCGACCTAAAAAAATCTCATCTCAGCTTCTTGCATTCGACCTATACTTCTTTTTTCAGCGTCCAGCTCTCACTACCATACAAAGATATAGATTTGGCCATAGTTCTATAGCATTTTGTTATTTTATATTTCCTCGTTTTATTTTTAAGTGTTCCTCTGACTGTGCCACATACCTGGTTAAATTGTACTAATTTATGGTGTGTATACATCTGCTTCTCCTTGATGTTTTATTTTATTTTCACTGTTCCAGCATTTGTTTTTCAGCGAGTACTTTTGATCTCACAGATTATCGCCAAATTATATTTTATTTACAGCTTTGACATAGTATTCCTTTTCCTATTCTGTTTAATTGTAGATACCTTTTTGTAATGTATTTTCGTTATTAGAAATTATCACAAGGACGTCTGCATGTAGGAGTGACGTAATAAAATTCCTTTTATTCCATTTATCCGTAATATTTAAAGTGTTCAATAGTGGGGAGATTGCATATCTTTGTCTAACACCTATTTAAATTTTTTCTTGTAATACTGGACTATATAATTATCTTAGGCAGATTTGAGTTTTAAATCGATTTGTCCAATTGAAATACCGTCATGTCAGCCTACTGATGTCAGTATTAGAGGTAGAATAAAATATAACACACACAGTTAGGCAATAAAACTCTTTATGACTATATACAAATAAAATGCAGAATGAACTGTTTCCTTACGATAAAGGACAAAAGTCTTTAGGAAATAATTTTTATCGTAGCACCGAAATCTATTAAACATAACGATTAACCCATAACTATACCATTAAATAAATTAAAGGTAAATAAAAACATAAGTTGCTAGGGGAGCACCCCCGTTTTTCTCACTAATTTTTCCCTGTAGATGCTATGAGCATTGCAATATTGCACCATTACCTTGAACTAAGTCCTGTTTCGTGAGCTTCTTTAGCAGAACGCAAATGCTAAAATTCGTTGTACTAAATACACGTCTACCACAGGTCACTGGGCGGTCAGGAGTGTCGTGACTCAGTCTAACGGGAACAAAGAAGTGAGTCATTCTAACCGATACAGAGACCAGGGGTTGTAGTTTACCCCATCCCAGGTTCGAATTGGTCTCCTACAATCATTGACTCAAAGTTCTAGGACATATGACCGAGGGACGCAATGTTTCCAATGCGTCAAACGATGATGCAATCGGCCTTTGATACCAAATCATCCTTGACATGATTCACTGAAACAGGAAGTTAGAAGACTAGTTTGTTGTCAAATTCTTCCGCGCTCATGCCGAAAACTTCAAGAATTATTGTTATCTTTGAACTTATTCAATAAGCGTGAACTTGAAAAACAATCCACATTCGCCGTCTGAAATGATCTTCAGCGTTAATTACTGAGTTTGAACCTAAGCTGTTGTTACTTTCCATCTGCCAAATTACAACATATTCCGCGTCCTGGCTGTCAACTTGACCCACTCCAGAATGAGAAATAATCGTTTACTGTTCCTATTCTTCTCAGAAGCTCATTTTCATGCAGTTTAAGCTCACAGCCAGCAAGAGGAACGGAGTACACTTATTGTAGGTACAGAATCTAAGGTGCATTAATTGTAACATCCTTGGTTCGCTGTGGAGGGGTCCGACAGTTGAAGCGTTCTTCACTACCATTGATTGCCGTTGCTATACCTCAAGTTTTCTAGAACTTACGTAAATGAAAACAAATGTCTAATATAACGGAAATTTAAGATGACACAAATAAATGTCAACAGATGTAGTCCGGAACTGCACAGGAGCCTGTATTACCCACAGATTTTTTAAATTTGCATGCAAACAGTAATTAAAAGAACATGATTGCATACTTTGAAAGAAGCCCGTTTTTTCTTTCTTTCTCAATCACAGAATTGAGCCTTTCTTCGCTTTGCTGTCCTGCACCTTCCAAACGTTCGTCTATTTCAGAACTTGTTAAAGAACTCTTAATTCTTGTTCATCATATTTGGCTAAGCTTGCAGGGAACAACTCAGCCATTTCCCGGACTGAACATTAAAGCCAGAAACCTCACTTTTATCGGTAAAGAATAACCCGCTGTGGATCTGTGGGTGGCGGGGTTTGGGTTTGGTTCTTGAATGGGACATGGAACGGGAGTCATTCTCTTTGATTTTACATATGAACAGTAATTCATAACTACATTCGCGATCGAACAACCGGTACAGATAACCTCCTTCATTTGTTTCTGGTTCAGCTGAGGAAACAGTTTTTAAAGCAGGTTTGTGCGTTTTTATAATCACAAAGTTAACTACAGATGTAGTGCTGTATTCACATGAACAAAGAAAGAAACATGCTATGTAAATAGCAAAGCACTCAAAGCCATACAGTTTACAGGCACTACCTTCAATACGTAACCAGGATCTCTATGTATAGGAATGTACATATCAAGGCCTCGAACCTCGGAGACCTTGAGAGGGAACAAGATGGCTTGTAGTTACATCTTCGCGACGCAACCTTGCTCTATTTTTGCGTGCATGGCTACAACCTCCTCTAAAGCTTTTCGACACACATTAAAGCTATCATATACTTTCCGAGCCAAGAATTTGCTCAAGTTCGGTGTCTGCAACTTAACAGATACGCGATTGAAACCATTTCCGAGTTGTTTCTTCTTATAGAATAACAAGCTTCCTTTCTTTCTTCACGCTCAATATAAAACCAATAGAAACCTCAGTCTAAAATTTAATTTACTCTATTTGCAACGCCTAATCGCACTATGTGAAAAGAGTATTGAAGCTATTAAGACACAAAATTATATTCCTTGGATATTACAATTCTGTTCAGAATATAAACAACTTTAGCAAAGTCATTAATGCTTTATATTTCAGCTGGTTAGCAAACGTGATTCTGAGTTTTATTTAACATTTAAAAACCACTGTAATTAAAAAGAAGCGTCATTTTCTTCAACTTCTAAGCTTTAAAACCTAAAAATATCTATTTTCAGTTATATGAACCTCTTTCAGTTCTACATATAAAAAATATAGGGAATAAATAATTACTAAGTTAAAAAATTGAAAATGGCGGGGTGAATATTCTGCTACATTCTTAATTAACCTTCAATGCCACACACACACAGAAACTCCAGCGTGCACACACACCAAAACTCACACTCATCATTACATACACTCACACTCATCATTACATACACTCACACACTCACCCTCATCATTGCATACACTCACACAATCACACTCATCATTACATTCACTCACACGCTCACACTCATCATTGCATACACTCACACACATACACTCATCATTACATACACTCACACTCATCATTACATACACTCACACACTCACGCTCATCATTACATACACTCACACTCATCATTACATTCACTCACACGCTCACACTCATCATTACATACACTCACACACTCACGCTCATCATTACATACACTCACACACTCACACTCATCATTAAATACACTCACACACTCACACTCATCATTACATACACTCGCACACTCACACTCATCATTACATACACTCACACTCATCATTACATACACTCACACACTCACACTCATCATTACATACACTCACACACTCACGCTCATCATTACATACACTCACACTCATCATTACATTCACTCACACGCTCACACTCATCATTACATACACTCACACACTCACGCTCATCATTACATACACTCACACACTCACACTCATCATTACATACACTCACACACTCACACTCATCATTACATACACTCGCACACTCACACTCATCATTACATACACTCACACTCTTCATTACATACACTCACACTCATCATTACATACACTCACACTCATCATTACATACACTCACACACTCACACTCATCATTACATACACTCGCACACTCACACTCATCATTACATACACTCACACACTCAAACTCATCATTACATACACTCACACTCATCATTACATACACTCACACACTCACACTCATCATTACATACACTCACACACTCACACTCATCATTACATACACTCGCACACTCACACTCATCATTACAAACACTCACACACTCACACTCATCATTACATACACTCACACTCATCATTACATACACTCACACACTCACACTCATCATTACATACACTCACACACTCCCACTCATCATTACATACACTCACACACTCACACTCATCATTGCATACACTCACACTCATCATTACATACACTCACACACACACTCATCATTACATACACTCACACACTCACACTCATCATTACATACACTCACACTCATCATTACATACACTCACACACTCACACTCATCATTACATACATTCACACTCATCATTACATACACTCGCACACTCACACTCATCATTACATACACTCACACTCACCATTACATACACTCACACTCATCATTACATACACTCACACTCATCATTACATACACTCACACACTCACACTCATCATTACATACACTCACACACTCACACTCATCATTACATACACTCACACACTCACACTCATCATTACATACACTCACACTCATCATTACATACACTCACACACTCACACTCATCATTACATACACTCACACACTCACACTCATCATTACATACACTCACACTCATGATTACATACACTCACACTCATCATTACATACACTCACACACTCACACTCATCATTACATACACTCACACACTCACACTCATCATTACATACACTCACACACTCACACTCATCATTACATACACTCACACACTCGTCATTACATACATTCACACACTCACACTCATCATTACATACACTCACACACTCACACTCATCATTACATACACTCACACACTCACACTCATCATTACATACACTCACACACTCACACTCATCATTACATACACTCACACACTCGTCATTACATACATTCACACACTCACACTCATCATTACATACACTCACACACTCATACTCATCATTACATACACTCACACACTCACACTCATCATTACATACACTCACACACTCACACTCATCATTACATACACTCACACTCATCATTACATACACTCACACACTCACACTCATCATTACTTACCCTCACACACTCACACTCATCATTACATACACTCACACACTCACACTCATCATTACATACACTCACACACTCACACTCATCATTACATACACACACACACTCACACTCATCTTTACATACACTCACACTCATCACTACATACACTCACACACTCACACTCATCATTACATACACTCACACTCATCATTACATACACTCACACTCATCATTACATACACTCACACACTCACACTCATCATTACAAACACTCACACTCATCACTACATACACTCATACACTCACACTCATCATTACATACACTCACACACTCACACTCATCATTACATACACTCACACACTCACACTCATTATTACATACACTCACACACTCACACTCATCATTACATACACTCACACACTCCCACTCATCATTACATACACTCACACACTCACACTCTTCATTACATACACTCACACTCATCATTACATACACTCACACTCATCATTACATACACTCACACACTCACACTCATCATTACATACACTCACAAACTCCCACTCATCATTACATACACTCACACACTCACACTCATCATTGCATACACTCACACTCATCATTACATACACTCACACACACACTCATCATTACATACACTCACACACTCACACTCATCATTACATACACTCACACTCATCATTACATACACTCACACACTCACACTCATCATTACATACACTCACACACTCCCACTCATCATTACATACACTCACACACTCACACTCATCATTACATACACTCACACTCATCATTACATACACTCACACTCATCATTACATACACTCACACTCATGATTACATACACTCACACTCATCATTACATACACTCACACACTCACCCTCATCATTAAATACACTCACACACTCACACTCATCATTACATACACTCACACACTCACATTCATCATTACATACACACACACTCACACTCATCATTACATACACTCACACTCATCACTACATCCACACACATTCATCATTAAATACACTCAGATACTCACACTCATGATTACATACACTCACACTCATCATTACATACACTCACACACTCACCCTCATCATTAAATACACTCACACATTCACACTCATCATTAAATACACTCACACACTCACACTCATCATTAAATACACTCACACATTCACACTCATCATTACATACACTCACACACTCACACTCATCATTAAATACACTCACACATTCACACTCATCATTAAATACACTCACACACTCACACTCATCATTACATACACTCACACACTCACATTCATCATTACATACACTCACACACTCACACTCATGATTACATACACTCACACTCATCACTACATCCACACACACATTCATCTTTAAATACACTCAGATACTCACACTCATGATTACATACACTCACACTCATCATTACATACACTCACACACTCACCCTCATCATTAAATACACTCACACATTCACACTCATCATTACATACACTCACACACTCAGATTCATCATTACATACACTCACACACTCACTCATCATTACATACATTCACACTCATGATTACATACACTCACACTCATCATTACATACACTCACACAATCACGCTCATCATTACATACACTCACACACTCACACTCATCATTACATACACTCACACACTCACACTCATCATTACATACACTCTCACACTCACACTCATCATTACATACACTCACACTCATCATTACATACACTCACACACTCACACTCATCATTACATACACTCACACTCATCATTACATACACTCACACTCATCATTACATACACTCACACACTCACACTCATCATTACATACACTCACACACTCACACTCATCATTACATACACTCACACTCATCATTACATACACTCACACTCATCATTACATACACTCACACTCATCATTACATACACTCACACACTCACACTCATCATTACATACACTCACACACTCACACTCATCATTACATACACTCACACTCATCATTACATACACTCACACACTCACACTCATCATTACATACACTCACACTCATGATTACATACACTCACACTCATCATTACATACAATCACACTCATCATTACATACACTCACACACTCACACTCATCATTGCATACACTCACACACTCACACTCATCATTACATACACTCACAAACTCACACTCATCATTACATACACTCACACACTCACACTCATCATTACATACACTCACACACTCACTCATCATTACATACACTCACACTCATGATTACATACACTCACACTCATCATTACATACACTCACAAACTCACACTCATCATTACATACACTCACACACTCACACTCATCATTACATACACTCACACACTCGTCATTACATACATTCACACACTCACACTCATCATTACATACACTCACACACTCACACTCATCATTACATACACTCACACACTCACACTCATCATTACATACACTCACACTCATCATTACATACACTCACACACTCACACTCATCATTACATACCCTCACACACTCACACTCATCATTACATACACTCACACACTCACACTCATCATTACATACACTCACACACTCACACTCATCTTTACATACACTCACACTCATCACTACATACACTCACACACTCACACTCATCATTACATACACTCACACTCATCATTACATACACTCACACTCATCATTACATACACTCACACACTCACACTCATCATTACATACACTCACACTCATCACTACATACACTCATACACTCACACTCATCATTACATACACTCACACACTCACACTCATCATTACATACACTCACACACTCACACTCATTATTACATACACTCACACACTCACACTCATCATTACATACACTCACACACTCCCACTCATCATTACATACACTCACACACTCACACTCTTCATTACATACACTCACACTCATCATTACATACACTCACACTCATCATTACATACACTCACACACTCACACTCATCATTACATACACTCACAAACTCCCACTCATCATTACATACACTCACACACTCACACTCATCATTGCATACACTCACACTCATCATTACATACACTCACACACTCACACTCATTACATACACTCACACACTCACACTCATCATTACATACACTCACACTCATCATTACATACACTGACACACTCACACTCATCATTACATACACTCACACACTCCCACTCATCATTACATACACTCACACACTCACACTCATCATTACATACACTCACACTCATCATTACATACACTCACACTCATCATTACATACACTCACACTCATGATTACATACACTCACACTCATCATTACATACACTCACACACTCACCCTCATCATTAAATACACTCACACACTCACACTCATCATTACATACACCCACACACTCACATTCATCATTACATACACACACACACTCACACTCATCATTACATACACTCACACTCATCACTACATCCACACACATTCATCATTAAATACACTCAGATACTCACACTCATGATTACATACACTCACACTCATCATTACATACACTCACACACTCACCCTCATCATTAAATACACTCACACATTCACACTCATCATTAAATACACTCACACACTCACACTCATCATTAAATACACTCACACATTCACACTCATCATTACATACACTCACACACTCACACTCATCATTAAATACACTCACACATTCACACTCATCATTAAATACACTCACACACTCACACTCATCATTACATACACTCACACACTCACATTCATCATTACATACACTCACACACTCACACTCATGATTACATACACTCACACTCATCAGTACATCCACACACACATTCATCTTTAAATACACTCAGATACTCACACTCATGATTACATACACTCACACTCATCATTACATACACTCACACACTCACCCTCATCATTAAATACACTCACACATTCACACTCATCATTACATACACTCACACACTCAGATTCATCATTACATACACTCACACACTCACCCTCATCAGTATATACACTCACACTCATCACTACATCCACACACACTCACACTCATCATTATACACTCTCTCAAATTTTCACTCATCATAACATACACTCACACACTCACACACATATTCAGACGCAGCAGTACATACACTGACTCTCACTCACTCACACTCATCATTATACACTCTCTCAAATTCTCACTCGTCATTACAAACACTCACACACAATCACACTCATCATTACATACACTCACACACTTACACTCATCACTACATCCACACACACTCACACTCATCATTACACACTCTCTCAAATTCTCACTCATCATACATACACTCACACACTCACACACATATTCAGACGCATCAGTACATACACTGACTGTCACTCACTCACACTCATCATTACATACACTCACACACTCACACACATATTCAGACGCATCAGTACATACACTGACTCTCACTCACACGCACTCATCATAACATACACTCACACACATATTCAGACGCATCAGTACATACACTGACTCTCACTCACTCACACTCATCATTAGAGATACTCATACTCATCATTACACACACTCACACATATATTCACACGCATCAGTACATACACTGACTCTCACTCACACGCACTAATCATTACACACACTCACACACATATATTCACACTCATCATTACATACACTCACTCTCACTCACTCACACTCATCATTACATACACTCACACACTCACACTCATCATTACACACACTCACACACACATATTCACACTCATCATTACATACACTCACTCTCACTCACTCACACTCATCATTACATACACTCACACACTCATCATTACATACACTCACACTCATCATTACATACACTCACACACTCACACTCATCATTAAATACACTCACACTCATCATTACATACACTCACACACTCACACTCATCATTACACACACTCACACTCATCATTACATACACTCACACACTCACACTCATCATTACATACACTCGCACACTCACACTCATCATTACATACACTCACACACTCAAACTCATCATTACATACACTCACACTCATCATTACATACACTCACACACTCACACTCATCATTACATACACTCACACACTCACACTCATCATTACATACACTCGCACACTCACACTCATCATTACAAACACTCACACACTCACACTCATCATTACATACACTCACACTCATCATTACATACACTCACACACTCACACTCATCATTACATACACTCACACACTCCCACTCATCATTACATACACTCACACACTCACACTCATCATTGCATACACTCACACTCATCATTACATACACTCACACACACACTCATCATTACATACACTCACACACTCACACTCATCATTACATACACTCACACTCATCATTACATACACTCACACACTCACACTCATCATTACATACATTCACACTCATCATTACATACACTCGCACACTCACACTCATCATTACATACACTCACACTCACCATTACATACACTCACACTCATCATTACATACACTCACACTCATCATTACATACACTCACACACTCACACTCATCATTACATACACTCACACACTCACACTCATCATTACATACACTCACACACTCACACTCATCATTACATACACTCACACTCATCATTACATACACTCACACACTCACACTCATCATTACATACACTCACACACTCACACTCATCATTACATACACTCACACTCATGATTACATACACTCACACTCATCATTACATACACTCACACACTCACACTCATCATTACATACACTCACACACTCACACTCATCATTACATACACTCACACACTCACACTCATCATTACATACACTCACACACTCGTCATTACATACATTCACACACTCACACTCATCATTACATACACTCACACACTCACACTCATCATTACATACACTCACACACTCACACTCATCATTACATACACTCACACACTCACACTCATCATTACATACACTCACACACTCGTCATTACATACATTCACACACTCACACTCATCATTACATACACTCACACACTCATACTCATCATTACATACACTCACACACTCACACTCATCATTACATACACTCACACACTCACACTCATCATTACATACACTCACACTCATCATTACATACACTCACACACTCACACTCATCATTACTTACCCTCACACACTCACACTCATCATTACATACACTCACACACTCACACTCATCATTACATACACTCACACACTCACACTCATCATTACATACACACACACACTCACACTCATCTTTACATACACTCACACTCATCACTACATACACTCACACACTCACACTCATCATTACATACACTCACACTCATCATTACATACACTCACACTCATCATTACATACACTCACACACTCACACTCATCATTACAAACACTCACACTCATCACTACATACACTCATACACTCACACTCATCATTACATACACTCACACACTCACACTCATCATTACATACACTCACACACTCACACTCATTATTACATACACTCACACACTCACACTCATCATTACATACACTCACACACTCCCACTCATCATTACATACACTCACACACTCACACTCTTCATTACATACACTCACACTCATCATTACATACACTCACACTCATCATTACATACACTCACACACTCACACTCATCATTACATACACTCACAAACTCCCACTCATCATTACATACACTCACACACTCACACTCATCATTGCATACACTCACACTCATCATTACATACACTCACACACACACTCATCATTACATACACTCACACACTCACACTCATCATTACATACACTCACACTCATCATTACATACACTCACACACTCACACTCATCATTACATACACTCACACACTCCCACTCATCATTACATACACTCACACACTCACACTCATCATTACATACACTCACACTCATCATTACATACACTCACACTCATCATTACATACACTCACACTCATGATTACATACACTCACACTCATCATTACATACACTCACACACTCACCCTCATCATTAAATACACTCACACACTCACACTCATCATTACATACACTCACACACTCACATTCATCATTACATACACACACACTCACACTCATCATTACATACACTCACACTCATCACTACATCCACACACATTCATCATTAAATACACTCAGATACTCACACTCATGATTACATACACTCACACTCATCATTACATACACTCACACACTCACCCTCATCATTAAATACACTCACACATTCACACTCATCATTAAATACACTCACACACTCACACTCATCATTAAATACACTCACACATTCACACTCATCATTACATACACTCACACACTCACACTCATCATTAAATACACTCACACATTCACACTCATCATTAAATACACTCACACACTCACACTCATCATTACATACACTCACACACTCACATTCATCATTACATACACTCACACACTCACACTCATGATTACATACACTCACACTCATCACTACATCCACACACACATTCATCTTTAAATACACTCAGATACTCACACTCATGATTACATACACTCACACTCATCATTACATACACTCACACACTCACCCTCATCATTAAATACACTCACACATTCACACTCATCATTACATACACTCACACACTCAGATTCATCATTACATACACTCACACACTCACTCATCATTACATACATTCACACTCATGATTACATACACTCACACTCATCATTACATACACTCACACAATCACGCTCATCATTACATACACTCACACACTCACACTCATCATTACATACACTCACACACTCACACTCATCATTACATACACTCTCACACTCACACTCATCATTACATACACTCACACTCATCATTACATACACTCACACACTCACACTCATCATTACATACACTCACACTCATCATTACATACACTCACACTCATCATTACATACACTCACACACTCACACTCATCATTACATACACTCACACACTCACACTCATCATTACATACACTCACACTCATCATTACATACACTCACACTCATCATTACATACACTCACACTCATCATTACATACACTCACACACTCACACTCATCATTACATACACTCACACACTCACACTCATCATTACATACACTCACACTCATCATTACATACACTCACACACTCACACTCATCATTACATACACTCACACTCATGATTACATACACTCACACTCATCATTACATACAATCACACTCATCATTACATACACTCACACACTCACACTCATCATTGCATACACTCACACACTCACACTCATCATTACATACACTCACAAACTCACACTCATCATTACATACACTCACACACTCACACTCATCATTACATACACTCACACACTCACTCATCATTACATACACTCACACTCATGATTACATACACTCACACTCATCATTACATACACTCACAAACTCACACTCATCATTACATACACTCACACACTCACACTCATCATTACATACACTCACACACTCGTCATTACATACATTCACACACTCACACTCATCATTACATACACTCACACACTCACACTCATCATTACATACACTCACACACTCACACTCATCATTACATACACTCACACTCATCATTACATACACTCACACACTCACACTCATCATTACATACCCTCACACACTCACACTCATCATTACATACACTCACACACTCACACTCATCATTACATACACTCACACACTCACACTCATCTTTACATACACTCACACTCATCACTACATACACTCACACACTCACACTCATCATTACATACACTCACACTCATCATTACATACACTCACACTCATCATTACATACACTCACACACTCACACTCATCATTACATACACTCACACTCATCACTACATACACTCATACACTCACACTCATCATTACATACACTCACACACTCACACTCATCATTACATACACTCACACACTCACACTCATTATTACATACACTCACACACTCACACTCATCATTACATACACTCACACACTCCCACTCATCATTACATACACTCACACACTCACACTCTTCATTACATACACTCACACTCATCATTACATACACTCACACTCATCATTACATACACTCACACACTCACACTCATCATTACATACACTCACAAACTCCCACTCATCATTACATACACTCACACACTCACACTCATCATTGCATACACTCACACTCATCATTACATACACTCACACACTCACACTCATTACATACACTCACACACTCACACTCATCATTACATACACTCACACTCATCATTACATACACTGACACACTCACACTCATCATTACATACACTCACACACTCCCACTCATCATTACATACACTCACACACTCACACTCATCATTACATACACTCACACTCATCATTACATACACTCACACTCATCATTACATACACTCACACTCATGATTACATACACTCACACTCATCATTACATACACTCACACACTCACCCTCATCATTAAATACACTCACACACTCACACTCATCATTACATACACCCACACACTCACATTCATCATTACATACACACACACACTCACACTCATCATTACATACACTCACACTCATCACTACATCCACACACATTCATCATTAAATACACTCAGATACTCACACTCATGATTACATACACTCACACTCATCATTACATACACTCACACACTCACCCTCATCATTAAATACACTCACACATTCACACTCATCATTAAATACACTCACACACTCACACTCATCATTAAATACACTCACACATTCACACTCATCATTACATACACTCACACACTCACACTCATCATTAAATACACTCACACATTCACACTCATCATTAAATACACTCACACACTCACACTCATCATTACATACACTCACACACTCACATTCATCATTACATACACTCACACACTCACACTCATGATTACATACACTCACACTCATCAGTACATCCACACACACATTCATCTTTAAATACACTCAGATACTCACACTCATGATTACATACACTCACACTCATCATTACATACACTCACACACTCACCCTCATCATTAAATACACTCACACATTCACACTCATCATTACATACACTCACACACTCAGATTCATCATTACATACACTCACACACTCACCCTCATCAGTATATACACTCACACTCATCACTACATCCACACACACTCACACTCATCATTATACACTCTCTCAAATTTTCACTCATCATAACATACACTCACACACTCACACACATATTCAGACGCAGCAGTACATACACTGACTCTCACTCACTCACACTCATCATTATACACTCTCTCAAATTCTCACTCGTCATTACAAACACTCACACACAATCACACTCATCATTACATACACTCACACACTTACACTCATCACTACATCCACACACACTCACACTCATCATTACACACTCTCTCAAATTCTCACTCATCATACATACACTCACACACTCACACACATATTCAGACGCATCAGTACATACACTGACTGTCACTCACTCACACTCATCATTACATACACTCACACACTCACACACATATTCAGACGCATCAGTACATACACTGACTCTCACTCACACGCACTCATCATAACATACACTCACACACATATTCAGACGCATCAGTACATACACTGACTCTCACTCACTCACACTCATCATTAGAGATACTCATACTCATCATTACACACACTCACACATATATTCACACGCATCAGTACATACACTGACTCTCACTCACACGCACTAATCATTACACACACTCACACACATATATTCACACTCATCATTACATACACTCACTCTCACTCACTCACACTCATCATTACATACACTCACACACTCACACTCATCATTACACACACTCACACACACATATTCACACTCATCATTACATACACTCACTCTCACTCACTCACACTCATCATTACATACACTCACACACTCATCATTACATACACTCACACTCATCATTACATACACTCACACACTCACACTCATCATTACATACACTCACACTCATCATTACATACACTCACACACTCACACTCATCATTACACACACTCACACTCATCATTACATACACTCACACACTCACACTCATCATTACATACACTCACACACTCATCATTACATACACTCACACACTCACACTCATCATTACACACACTCACACTCATCATTACACACACTAGGCTGAAACTAGTGATTGTTCGCTAGAAAAGGGAGGAACGTGACGACTCCAGAGAAGTGCAATGTGAGATCTTCTGACGAGGTAGACAACAATAGCTGATCTGGAGGTGAACCGTGGGTGCTGTGGAGAATATTTGTTTCAGCATTGAGTAAAACATGTAGGGCATTATATTAGGACTTGCACTTTTTATATTTTAGCTTTAAAAACATAATTTGTCTTGTATTCGAATGAAATACATGAAACGACATATTGCTAACTGTAAGAAAACTTCTGTTATTTCTTAGAAGTGTTGATTCCTTGGTGTTTTTGGGTCTCATGTTTGGCATTTCCACGTTGTAGGCTTTCAGCGTAATGTTGAATGTTTTAATATTATTGAGTACGAAGTTCCACGTGCATGCCACAATTGATTAGCCTTAAGATGATGTGGTGTTATTAGAAACTCATGATGACTCTTATTGTAACATACTCTCTTTGTGACCTTTACTACTTTTAATTTCAGTTTAACCCCAATGTTGGCATAAAGTGGTTTTGAATAGGCATGTGCACAGTTTCTTCCCGATTATCGCAGGGGACTCGGCACTGCTCCAGCGAGGATATGGCACCTAACTAGATGGCCGGAACCAGGAGTGACGGCACGGCAATGACAGGGTCCCTACAGTTTCCAGATCAAGACACCCCGACAGTCGGACAGTTAGACCGGGTACCCTGCCCCAGAGACACCGGGTGGCCGGAACCAGGAGTGAAGGCACGGCATTGACAGGATCCCTACAGTTCCCAAATTGAGACGCCCGGTAGTCGGACAGGTAGACAGGGAATCCCCGCCCCACACAGAGGGTCCAACACTGTGCTTCGCAGGGGCAGTTCGTTTATCCTCGGGAACCTGCCGAAAGATGGAGGATGGAGAGCATCTCTTTTTCCCTGCCACGCCGCACCGAAACACCATCGCCGACACTTCCAATCCTGAAACAGACCTAACGGGGTTAAGGATGAATGGGACGAAATGCAGGACAGGATACCCAGGGGTTAAAGAAACTACTGCAGAATTCTCCTGACTACCCGGGAAACCCCGCATGTATCAGAGCGGTCGGTCGCCGGGAATCGAACCCGCGGCCTCCCGAATGCGAGTCGCGGCGCCATCTCGTTCGTAACGTGTACCATTACAACCCGAAAAGTAATAAATAGTGACCAGTTTTGAAATATTTGCACAACATGAACTGGTACAGCATACTATTAATTTTCGTCCATTTCATCCTCCTTCTTTGGATAAAAGGAGGGGCTAGTGTTCCCACCTCCTCTGTGCCGGTCTTACAGGCTCACATGTAAACATTTTCAGATGGTTCTGATATCCAGCCCTGTAGTAACCCACAAGGAATTGTGTCATATGTCCTAGTTTTTTGCAATTACCTATTTGAAGTTAAAGTTTTCTCTCTTGCTGAAGTTGGTACAATTGAAAACAAACTATTTTCACCACATACACCTAATTTTGTGTAGGTATATGCTCGTAATAGTTGGTCGCAGCCAATTGTATATCTGCGCCATTTTCTTTCCGAATCGTCCACTCCCTGCAACTATATAGTACATAATTCTTTCAGTAGGAACATTTGAGTTCCATACTAAGAGTGAAAGTTTCCTAAAAGATGCTGCAAAACTGTGTAGTTACTGGTTTGAGTCCACAGGCAGAAGAGTGTTTCCTATAAACTCCTAGAACAATGTTTGATAAACAGATTGCTTTCTCGAGATGTTAAGTAGGTCACGAATTTTACAGTTACACGCAATAAGAACATCATCACGATTGCAGACCGTTGTTAAATAAAGTACAGACTCTGCGACCTCCTTCTCACGGTCGGTGAAAGACTTTCTCTAACTTCTCTAGAGAAAAGTATAGGAAAGCTTAACTTTATTAGGATACATAATTATGCCTACTTTATAGTTTCTTCACAAGTGATGTGCTAGCCTTTAGTTCCCGAGGTCGCTGGTTCAAACCTGGCGGAGGGCGATGGATATTTTCAGGTGCAAAAATTCTTAGCATGGGTTCCTTCGGAAGGGAAGTAAAGCCGGTGGTCCCGCGTCGTAGATTTAGGGCACGTAAAAGAACCTCAAGCCTGATAAAGAGGCATCTGAGCAAAAGTACCGGTATTTCACGCCCAATATAGAATGGGACGTTAAGGACCACAGCAGTTAAAGAGCGTCCATAAACAAAACTCAATTTAATTTATCTTCACAAGTGATTGTTTTAACATAGGAAAGCTACAATATTATCCTAAAACTGTTCAATGGGAAGCTGAAAATACTCTAAGGATACACTTTTTGTAGAGAAAAATCTATCCTAAGGACCACTTCGAGATAATTCTATATTGCTTTCTAATAACTACATTTTAATTTCTTTCTCTGATTCAACCTATGATCAAATTACCCATGCTGCAGTTTAATTACTTTGAAATAAAAACCACAATCAAATAAATTTTTGACGATTTTTTGTGTGCCTTGTTCTTAAAATGGAGCCCATTCTGAAATGTGGCTTTAACTTTAATATTAGCATTAGAAGAGATTAGACCTCGAGGTTTTGTAGTTATGGCCAAAGTTAAATTCTGATTCACTGGAATGTGGATATAGGCATGTGCACTCGCTAATTAACTAGTCTCTGCCCCTAAAACACACACATACACACGTTTTCGGCTTGACTGAAAACTAAGAATGCAAAGCAAACACATTGTAACTAAGCCCTTGCATTTGTATCACAGGGCTCTCTACTCTCTTCATCTTATGACCGAACCAGTCTCAGTCTTCCCGAATTTTAGAAATAATTTTAAATCCCGGCTTCATGATGTATTGTATGTAATTGTTAGAATAACTGGAATAAAACCTACTTGTAAGGGCGTTCATATACTTGCATCTACATATTTAATTACGCTACTCAAGTCATGATTGTTCAGGTTTCTCTGAAAACGTTTGCAAAATAACGAAGGAGGATTTCATTTGTTTCAATAGGATAAGGGTAAAGAATAACATTAGAGTTATTAAATATTATCACCACAAAATATCAGCTTAAGCACCCACGTGATCGTTATTTAATGGACTTGCAGATCACTTTATTGCCTCTCTGGAAACACTCAAATGTAAATTGCGATAGGCCCTAGGGAGCCATACAGCTTACCTGCATTTTCACATTTTGTTACGGATTTAGGTTTGCTGCTTTAAGAACGGTGTTTAGATGACCGGTAGAGTGTTTGAAACAAGCTTTCTATCCACTTCAGTTTAATCGACACAACCTTTGCAGAATTAACAGCTACATTACACATGTTGTTATAGGTATAAAGGGAACGGCGACAGTCAAGTATTTAACAACTGGACGCTGTACTGTTTCCATGTAATAGCTACAGATAACTGGATAACGACAGGACTCGAAAAAATGACGAAGTGCTAAAACATTACAACCATTAATAACGGATATCTTTGAAATGGCTAATGTTACATTGAAATAAACTCGTGTTTCACATTTCTTTGTATAGTAAATTGTCGTCTATCGCTTAACATTTAACAGCTATGTAACATTATATAAATATCTTTCGAATGAAGAAGACTTCAAGGCTAATGGCAGAAAATTCAAGATATACATATATAAATATTCATACATGGCACACTAATCAAAATCGTTAGAGCCATTTCTGAAAAATAACAATTTTCGCAAAATGTTCCATACAAAGGGTAGACTTTGGTGGGTGGATTTTCTTGAAAATCTTCATGCCGCATCCTTGAAAGATACTGACCCTTTTGTTTTCGAGTTATGCTGTTCACAGGCATAAGAACAAACCGACACACAGACACACACACACACACACAGAGTACTTTGCTCTACAATGCTTATTTTGGATTCAATGACCTCAAAACATGTATTATCTGTGAAATCTCGACATCGAATTTTTGGGTGCAATACAATACTTCCTCCTCCTACTCTGGTAGGTGGCAGAGAAAGTAATAAGACACCACTTGAGATTTGATGAATGAGCCCGACAACCAGAGAGCTGGGAGCTGAGTTTTCAGGCTGCGGAAATCCTAGAGAGCAGCTTATCCGAGCTAGACGTCCTGCATATACCACACAATTCCGGTAAGTAGCATATGGTATGGGGAATATTCTTATTCACTACCACAATATACACCACCACCAACTCTACAACAACATTGCCAACCAAAAACACTAGCACAACATACACTACCACCACCACCACGACTACAGCAACACTGCCTACCAACAACACTAGCACAACATCCACCATCACCACCAACACCACCACAATATACTATACCACCACCACTACAACAACAAGAACACTGACCACCAACAACACTAGCACAACATCCACCATCACCACCGCAACAACATTGGCCACCAACAACGCCAGCACAACATCCACCATCACAACAACATTGGCAACCAACACTAGCACAACCACCATCACCACAACAACACTGGCCCCAACAACACTAGCACAACAACCACCATCACCACAACAACACTGGCCAATAACAACACTTGCACAACATCCACCATCACCACCGCAACAACACTGGCCAACAACAACACTAGCACAACAACCACCATCACCACAACAACACTGGCCACCAACAACACTAGCACAACATCCACCATCACCATACAACAACACTGGCCAACAACAACACTGGCCAACAACAACACTGGCCAACAACAACACTTGCACAACAACCACCATCACCACAACAACATTGGCCACCAACAACACTAGCACAACAACCACCATCACCACAACAACATTGGCCACCAACAACACTAGCACAACAACCAACATCACCACAACAACATTGGCCACCAACAACACTAGCACAACACCCACCATCACCACAACAACATTGGCCACCAACAACACTAGCACAACCACCATCACCACAACAACATTGGCCACCAACAACACTAGCACAACAACCACAATCACCACAACAACACTGGCCAACAACAACACTAGCACAACATCCATCACCGCAACAACACTGGCCAACAACAACACTTGCACAACAACCACCATCACCACAACAACACTGGCCAACAACAACACTTGCACAACATCCACTATCACCACAACAACACTGGCCACCAACAACGCTTGCACAACAACCACCATCACCACAACAACACTGGCCAACAACAACACTAGCACAACATCCACCATCACCACAACAACACTTGCACAACATCCACCATCACCACAACAACACTTGCACAACATCCACCATCACCACAACAACACTAGCACAACATCCACCATCACCACAACAACACTGGCCAACAACAACACTTGCACAACAACCACCATCACCACAACAACACTGGCCACCAACAACGCTTGCACAACAACCACCATCACCACAACAACACTGGCCACCAACAACGCTTGCACAACATCCACCATCACCACAACAACACTGGCCAACAACAACGCTTGCACAACAACCACCATCACCACAACAACACTGGACACCAAAAACACTAGCACAACAACCACCATCACCACAACAACACTGGGCAACAACAACACTTGCACCACAACAACACTGGCCAACAACAACGCTTGCACAACAACCACCATCACCACAACACTGGCCACCAACAACGCTTGCACAACATCCACCATCACCACAACAACACTGGCCACCAACAACGCTTGCACAACATCCACCATCACCACAACAACACTAGCACAACATCTACCATCACCACAACAACACTAGCACAACATCCACCATCACCACAACAACAACACTAGCACAACATCCACCATCACCACAACAACAACACTAGCACAACATCCACCATCACCACAACAACAACAACACTAGCACAACATCCACCATCACCACAACAACAACACTAGCACAACATCCACCATCACCACAACAACAACACTAGCACAACATCCACCATCACCACAACAACAACACTAGCACAACATCCACCATCACCACAACAGCAACACTGGCCACCAACAACACTAGCACATCCACCATCACCACCACTAACAACACTGCCTACCAACAACACCAGCACAACATCCACCACCACCACCACCACCACTAACAACACTGCCTACCAACAACGGTAGCACAACATCCACCATCACCACAACACTGGCCACCAACAACACTAGCACAACAACCACTATCACCACAACAACAACACTGGCCACCAACAACACTAGCACAACATCCACTATCACCACCACAACTACACTGGCCACCAACAACACTAGCACAACAACCACCATCACCACAAGAACAACACTAGCACAACATCCACCATCACCACAACAACAACACTAGCACAACAACCACCATCACCACAACAACAACACTAGCACAACAACCACCATCACCACAACAACAACACTAGCACAACATCCACCATCACCACAACAACAACAACACTAGCACAACAACCACCATCACCACAACAACAACACTAGCACAACAACCACCATCACCAGAACAACAACACTAGCACAACATCCACTATCACCACCACAACTACACTGGCCACCAACAACACTAGCACAACAACCACCATCACCACAACATCAACACTAGCACAACATCACCATCACCACTACAACAACACTAGCACAACAACCACCATCACCACAACAACAACACTAGCACAACAACCACCATCACTACAACAACACTAGCATAACATCCACCATCACCACAACAACAACACTGGCCACCAACAACACTAGCATAACATCCACTATCACCACCACAACAACACTAGCACAACAACCACCATCACCACAACAACAACACTGGCCACCAACAATACTAGCACAACATGCACTATCACCACAACAACAACACTGGCCACCAACAACACTAGCACAACATCCATTACCACCACTAACAACACTGCCTACCAACAACACCAGCACAACATCCACCACCATCACCAAAACAACTACCACCACCACAAAAAGCAATATTCACCAGCAACACCAACACATCATCCACCACCATCAGCAACACAACTGTCACCACCACCACCACCACCACCACCACCACCACCACAAAAAGCGCTGTTCACCAACAACACCAACACAACATCCACCACCATCACCAACACAACTACCACCACCACCACAAAAAGCAGTGTTCACCAGCAACACCAACACAACATCCACCACCATCACCAACACAACTACCACCACCACCACAAAAAGCGCTGTTCACCAACAACACCAACACAACATCCACTACCAACACCAACACAACATCCGCCACCATCACCAACACAACTACCACCACCACCACCACAAAAAGCACTGTTCACCAACAACACCAACACAACATCCACCACCATCACCAACACAACTACCACCACCACCATCACCACCACAACTACCACAGCCATCACCACCACCACAAAAAGCGCTGTTCACCAACACAACATCCACTACCAACACCAACACAACATCCGCCACCATCACCAACACAACTACCACCACCACCACCACAAAAAGCACTGTTCACCAACAACACCAACACAACATCCACCACCATCATCAACACAACTACCACCACCACCATCACCACCACAAAAAGCGCTGTTCACCAACAACTCCAACACAACATCCACCACCATCACCAACACAACTACCACCACCACAAAAAGCGCTGTTCAGCAACAACACCATCACCAACACAACTACCACAGCCATCACCACCACCACAAAAAGCACTGTTCACCAACAGCACCAACACAACATCCATCACCAGCACCGGCACCAGCACAACGTTCACCACTACCACCACCAACACAACATCCACTACCATCACCAACACAACTACCACCACCACCATCACCAACACAACTACCACCACCACCATCACCAACACAACTACCACCACCACCATCACCACCACAAAACGCACTGTTCACCAACAAAACCAACACAACATCCATCACCAGTACCACCACCGGCACCAGCACAACGTTCACCACTACCACCACCAACACAGCATCCACCGCCACCTGCTTTAGAAGAGCATTCACTATTACTGATTTGAGGAATGCCTGTTGCGTTTTTTGCATATTCATGTGAATTATTGGCTCCTTTTCTTGTTATTATCTAATTTATAAACATTTATTTTTATTTCACAGTCCTTTCTATTGGACTTTTCTGAGTACATTATTTGACATTTGTGTGCAATGTGTTCCTCACTTGTATCACAATCATACAAAAGTTATTTTCCAGTTTGCATGTATTTGTTGAGGTTTATTCAAATCCTGTAGCTAAACCTTCAAAATGCATGAGGTACTTATATTTGTGATGCGTTGCAGTATTTTCCCAAATATACTGCTACTTTGTTTTCTTTGTGTAACCTTTCCCCCTACATTGTATAGCGTAATACACTATTCTGTTGTCCTGTATTATTGCCGACAGACATTGGGAAGACGACTGTTGAATGAATTATTAAGACTGACTGTTTCCCATCCCGCTAATTGTTGCACTACACGTAACACTAACGTGAGTTGCGTGGTAGTTTAACCATAGCATTTTGTTCCGGCGCGCGGCGTGGGTATAATGGCGTAAATGGGAAATGTGATCTTTGTTTGGGCCCGATCCTACACTTGACCCCGTTTTTCTGTTCGGATCGGGGTCACACCGTATGGCTTGACGTAATCGCATGCAAGTAGGAGCTGTTCCCAATCCACACAAAGGAACTCAGATATCGATCAATTCTTCTTGCTTACATCCGGAAGAAGAGGCAAATAATTTCCTGGCAGAAGCCAAGGAATTGCTGACACGTGTAATTACACAAGACTAAAACATAATACCTGATCGATTGCGAAGTGACTTTATGCACAGGCGTCCCTTTTCACGATCATGATTATCATTATTATCACAGAAAGTTTGAAAAACATTGCCCCACGTTGGTATTATCCGTAGTAAACACTCTACAACGTGTGCCAGGTTTTCTAAAATTTCACTGCTGGACAGGATTATGAAATGAAGTGCGCCCAAGCCCTAGCATGGGGAACAGATATTCCGCCTCCAATATATTATATTTACACATGCAGCTAATATTACTATTAGCATTATTATTGTATATGAATATCACCATTATTAGCATATCTTATAATTTCTGATTTCAAATATAAATGTATGTTCTGAATAAAAATGTTTTGATTGTGGCTGACCTTTCTCTGTCATCCTGAATTAGGTTAGCAAGTGCTGATCATTCTCGGCCAATGAGATCCCGAAGAATGTTAGATAACGGAAGACAATTCGAAAATAGTTTGTACATAGTAATATAAGAAACAGAAGTATGTCGATGTTGAAAAGCAGATCTATGAACTGACGTGTTTTAGTACTTCCATTAACCTATGGGGTCTGCATTCGTCTCCTGAATCATTAGATGAGTGCGTTTATTTAGATATTTTCCGTTGAATTTTCACTGCAATCATTAGTTCGTTTGGACCATTTATAAAGCGTTTTCACAAACAATGTGCAAGACAATGTCGTGCAGTGAAATGTTTTCATGCAGTTGTGACGTGGCCAAACAGCCTAATGCATGATTTAGATCTAGTCCCAATGTGTCCTTGCCGGATTTCGTTTCCTCCACTTTGGTTAAAATTATTCTCAAGGTCGGGTCGGTATATTTTAGGAGACTTGTTCAATCAGCGTATTGAGCAACCATGACACACACACACACACACACACACACACACAACCTCACTCTCACTCTAACTCTCTCTCTCTCACTCAGTTCCACATCCCATTTTACGAACTTGACATTAAAATATGAGGCTAATGTGAATTGTGGATAGGGACGTTTATTTCGGAACGGCCTTCGTAACAGGAAAAATAGAAACCAACATTTCGCCTTAACAATTATTGCTGACTGGAAGGTATCAGTAGAGAATAGAGTACTAATTCACTGCATAAATTGACGATTCATAAAAAATTCCCATGAATTGAAATTACACATTTAACTGACTTACGAGTCTCAGAAGAACAGAAAGTACTGTTGCAATAAAGGGAACTCCTACCCTGACCACGGATGTGACTTGGGAATCCTATGCAAACCACATGCTTCACGGAGAATATAGTAGAACGGTCCTAACACAAAAGATGACATAATTACCTCATATAACACATATTCTTGAGTGCGAGACCCAATCTACTTCTGTTATAATAACTATACTTTATCCGTGATTTTCTCGTCTACTGTTACAATACCTACATCATATCCCTTTTATTCTCCTTCACTGTTGTAATACCTATATTATATCGTGCTATTCTCGTGCACTGTCATAATAACTATATTATATCGTGTTATTCTCGTCCACTGTTATAATACCTATATTATATCGTGCTATCCTCGTACACTGTTATAATACCTATATTATATCCGTCCTATTCTCGTGCACTGTTATAATACCTATATTATATCGTGCTATTCTCGTGCACAGTTATAATACCTATATTGTATCCGTGCTATTCCCGTATACTGTTATAATAGCCACATCATATCCGTGGAATTCTCGCCCACTGTTACAATAGCCGTGGGTTATACGTGGCATTCTGGCGCAGTGTTATAATAGCCACATATCCGTGGTATTCTCGCCCACTGTTATAATAGCCAAATTACATCCGTGGCATTCTCACCCACTGTTATAAAAGCCACATTATATCCGTGGATCCTCGCCCACTGTTATAATAGCCACATTATATCCGTGCTATTCTCCCCCACGGTTGTAATAGCCACATTATATCCGTGCCATTTTCCCCCAGTGTTATAATAGCCATACTATATCCCGACATTTCCCCCACTGTTGTATTAGCCACATTATATCCGTGCTATTCTCTCCCACTGTTGTAATAGCCACATTATATCCGTGCTATCCTTACCCACAAGTATAATAGCCACATTGTATCCGCGGCGTCTTCGCCCGCTTTTATAATAGCCACATTTCATCCGTGGCATTCTCCCCCACTGTTACAATAGCCACATGATATCCGTGTTATTCTTCCCTACTGTTATAATAGCCACAATATATCCGTGGCATTCTCGCCCACTTTTATAATAGCCACATTATATCGGTGGCATTCTCGCCCACTGTTACAAAATCCACATTAAATCGTTGGCATTCCTGCCCACTGTTATAATGGTCACATTATATCGGTTGCATTCTCGCCCGCTGTTATAATAGACACATTTTATCCATGGCATTGTTGCCCACTGTTATAAAAGCCACATTATATCGGTGGCATTCTCGCCCACTGTTATAATAGCCACATTATATCGGAGGCATTGTCGCCGACTGTTATAATAGCCACATTATATCGGTGCTATTCCCTTTCACTGTTATAATAGCAACATTATATCAGTGGCATTCTCCTCCACTGTTATAATAGCCACATTATATCGGTGCTATTCCCTTCCACTGTTATAATAGCAACACTATATCGGTGCTATTCCCTTCCACTGTTATAATAGCAACATTATAATTGGTGCCATTCCCTTCCACTGTTATAATACCCACATTATATCGGTGGCATTCTCCTCCACTGTTATAATAGCCACATTATATCGGTACTATTCCCTTCCACTGTTATAATAGCAACATTATATCGGTGGCATTCTCCTCCACTGTTATAATAGCCACATTATATCGGTGCTATTCAGTTCCACTGATATAATAGCAACATTATATCGGTGGCATTCTCCTCCACTGTGATAATAGCCACATTATATCAATGCTATTGCCTTTCACTGTTATAATAGCAACATTATATCGGTGGTAATATCGCCCACTGTTATAATAGCCACATTATATCGGTGGCATTGTCGCCGACTGTTATAATAGCCACATTATCTTGGTGCTATTCTCGCACACTGTTATAATAGGCACATTATATCGGTAGCATTATCGCCCACTGTTATAATACCCACATTATATCCGTGGTATTCTTATAAACATTTATAATAGTCACATTATATCGGTGGTATTCTCGCCCACTGTTATAATAGCCACATTATATCCGTGGCAATCTCGCCCACTGTTATAAATGCCACATTGTATCGTTGGCATTGTCGCCCACTGTTAAAATAGCCACATAATAGCTGTGGCATTCTCGCCCACTGTTATAATAGCCACATTATATCGGTGGCATTGTCGCCGACTGTTACAATAGCCACATTATATCGGTGATATTCCCTTTCACTGTTATAATAGCAACATTATATCAGTGGCATTCTCCTCCACTGTTATAATAGCCACATTATATCGGTGCTATTCCCTTCCACTGTTACAATAGCGACATTATATAGGTCCTATTACTACAAACTGTTATAATAGCCACATTATATCCGTGCCATTCTTCTCCAGTGTTATAATAGCCACATTATATCCGTGCTATTCTTCTCAAGTGTTATAATAGTAACATTATATCCGTGCTATTCTTCTCCAGTGTTATAATAGTAACATTATATCCGTGCTATTCTTCTACACTCTTATAATAGCTACACTATAGCCGTAGTAATCTCGCCCAGTGTAATAATAGCCACATTATATCCGTGCTATTCTTCCCCACTGTTATAATAGCCACATTATATCCATGCTATTCTTCCGCACTGTTATAATAGCCACATTATATCCGTGCTATTCTTCCCCACTGTTATAATAGCCACATTATATCCGTGGCTTTGCTGCCCACTGTTATAATAGCCGCACTAAATCTGTGGTATTCTTCCCCAGTGCTATAATAGCCTCATTTTATCCATGGCATCATGCCCACTGTTATAATAGCCACATTATCTCGATGCTATTCTCGCCCACTGTTATAATAGGCACATTATATCGGTAGCATTATCGCCCACTGTTATAATACCCACATTATATCCGTGGCATTCTTGTCAACATTTATAATAGTCACATTATATCGGTGGTATTCCCGCCCACTGTTATAATAGCCACATTATATCCGTGGCAATCTCGCCCACTGTTATAAATGCCACAGTGTATCGCTGGCATTGTCGCCCACTGTTAAAATAGCCACATAATAGCGGTGGCATTCTCGCCCACTGTTATAAAAGCCACGTTATATCCGTGCTATTTTCCCGACTGTTATAATAGCCACACTTTATCCGTGACATTCTCGCCCACTGTTATAATAGCCACATTATATCCGTGCTATTCTACCACACTGTTATAATAGCCACATTATATCCCTGGCATACCCGCGCACCGTTATCATGGCGACTTCATATCCGTGGCTTTCTTACCCACTGTTATAATACTAACACTATATCCGTGATTCTCCTCCTGAGTATTATAATAGGCACTTATTTGATTGCTATTTTTCCCCACTGTTTTAATAGCCAGTGTGAATAGTCACACTATATCCGTGATTCTCTTCCCCAGTGTTATAATAGCCTCATTATATCCGTGGCATCCTGCCCACTGCCTGAATAGACACATTATATTCTAGGAATTCTCGCCCAATATTACATTAGCCACATTATATCCGTGGCATTCTCGCGCAGTGTTATATAACTCACATTGTATCCGTGGCATTCTCGCCCACTGTTATAATAGCCACATTATATACGTGATATTACTCCCCACTGTTCCAACAGCCACATTATATCCGGGGCATTTTCGCCCATTGTTATAATAGTCACATTAAAACCGTGCTATTCTTCCCCACTGTTATAATAGACACATTATATCCGTGGCATCCACGCCCACTGTTATAATAGCCACATTATATTCGTGCTATTGTTCCCCACTGTTATAATAGCGACATTATATCCGTGCTATTCTTCCCCACAGTTATATAAGTCTCATTATATCCGTGCATTTTCGCCCAATGTTATAATAGCCACATTATATACTTGGCATTCTCCCCAACTGTTATAATGGCCGCACTTTATCCGTGGCATTATCGCCCACTGTTACAATAGCCACATTATATCCGTGGCATTCTCGCCCACTGTTAAAATAGGCACATTATATCCGTGGCATTCTCGCCCACTGTTACAATAGCCACATTATAACCGTGCTATTCTCCCGCACTGTTGTAACAGCCACATTATATCTGTGCCATTCTTACCCAGTGTTACAATAGCCACACTCCGTACTATCCTTCCCCACAGTTATATAAGTCACATTATATCCGTGCATTCTCGCACACTGTTATATTAGCCACATTATATCTGTGTTATTCTTCCCCAGTGTTATAATAACCACACTGTATCCGTGCTATTCTTCCCCGCGGTTGTAATAGACACATTATATCAATGGCATTCTTGCACACTGTTACAATAGTGACATATCCGTGGAATTCTCACAACTGTTGTAATAGCCACATTATATGTATGCTGTTATAATAGCCCATTTTATCCGTGGAATTCTAGCCCAGCGTTACAATAGCCACACTATATCCGTGACATTCCCGACCACTATTATAATAGCCACATTATATCCGTGCTATTCTTCCACAATGATATAATAGCTATATTATAACTGTGGCTTTCTTGCCCTCTGTTATAATTGCCACATTATATCTGTGGCATTCTCGCCCACTGTTATAATGGTCACATTATATCCGTGCTATTCTTCCCAACTGTTATAATAGGGACATTATATTCTTGGCATTCTCGCCCACTGTTACAATAGCTTCATTATATCCCAAGCATTCTCACCCATTATAATAATAGCCACGTTATATCCGTGCTATTCCTCCCCACTGTCATAATAGTCACATTATATACGTGCATTCTCGCCCACTGTTATAATAGCCACATTAAATCCGAGTCATTCCTGCCCACTGTTTTAATAGCCGCATTGTACCCGGGGCATTTTCGTACACTGCTATAATAGACAAAATATAACCGTGGCATTCTCCCCCACATTTGTAATAGCCAAATTATTTCCGTGGCTTTCTCGCCCTCTGTTACAATAGCCACCTTATATTCGTGGCATTCTCACTACTGTAATAATAGTCACATTACATCCGTGCCATTCTCCCCCACTGTTGTAATAGCTAATTTATATTCGTGCTATTCTTACCCACTGTTGCAACAGTCACATTAAAACCGTGTCATTCTCGCCCACTGTTATAATAGCTAACTTTTTATCCATGGCTTCCTCGCCCACTGCTCTAATAGATACATTTAATCCGTCCTATTTTTCCCCACCGTTATAATAACCACATTATATCCGTGCTATTCTCCCCCACGGTTGTAATAGCCACATTATATCCGTGCTATTTTCCCCCAGTGTTATAATAGCCATATTATATCCCGGCATTTCCCCCACTGATGTATTAGACACATTATATCCGTGCTAACGTTACCCACAATTGTAATAGCCACATTGTATCCGTGGCGTTATCGCCCGCTTTTACAATAGCCAAATTTCATCCGTGGCTTTCTCCCCCACTGTTACAATGGCCACAAGATATCCGTGCTATTCGTCCCCACTGTTAGAACAGCCACATTATATCCATGGGATTCTCGCCCACTTTTATAATAGCCACATTATATCGGTGACATTCTCGCCCACAGTTATAATAATCACATTATATCAGTGGCATTCTCGCCCGCTGTTATAATAGACACATTATATCCATGGCATTGTCGCCCACTGTTGTAAGAGCCACATTATATCGGTGGCATTCTCGCCCACTGTAAGAATAGCCACATTATATCGGTGGCATTCTCGCCCACTGTTATAATAGCCATATTATATCGGTGATATTGCCGCCCACTGTTATAATAGCCACATTATTTCGGTGGCATACTCCTCCACTGTTATAATAGCTATATTACATCGGTGGCATTCCTGTCCTCCGTTATAATAGTCACATTATATCGGTGGTATTCTCGCCCACTCTTATAATAGCCACTTTATATCCGTGGCAAACACGCCCACTGTTATAAATGCCACATTTTATGGGTGGTATTGACACCCACTGTTATAATAGCCAGATATTATCGGTGGCATACTCGCCCACTGTTATAAAAGCCACATTTTATCCGTGCTATTCTTCCCAACTGTTATAGTAGCAACATTATATCCGTGGCATTCTAGAACACTGTTATAATAGATACATTATATCCCTGCTATTCTTGCGCACTGTTATAATTGCTACAATATATCCGTGGCATTCTCGCCCATTGTTATAATAACCACATAATATCCTTGCTATTCTTCCCCACTGTTATAATAGCCACATTATATCCGTGTTGTTCTCGCACGATGTTATAATAGTCACATTATATCCGTGCTATTCTTCACCACTATTATAATAGCCACATTATATCCGTGCTATTCTTCCCCACTGTTATAATAGCCACATTATATCGGTGGCATTCTCGCCCACTGTTACAATAGCACATAACATCCGCGGTATTCTTCCGCACCGTTACAATGGCCACATTATATCCGTGGCATTCCCGCCCACTGCTATAATAGCCACATTATATCCGTGGCATTCTCGCCCACAGTTATAAAAGCCACATTATATCGGTGGTATTCTCGTCCACTGTTATAATAGTCACATTATATCCGTTCTATTCTTCCCCAATATTATAATAGCCACTTTATATCCGTGCTTTACTTCCCCACTGTTCTAATAGCCATATTATATACCTGGCATTCTCGCCCACTGTTATATTAGCCACATTATATCCGTGCTATTCTTTCCCACAGTTATAATAGCCACACCATATCCGTGCTATTCTTTCACACTGTTATAATAGCCACATTATATCCGTGGCATTCTCGCCCAATGATATCCTTGCGACTTTATATCCGTGAATTTCTTGCCCACTGTTATAATAGCCTCATTATATCCGTGGCATACTCGCCCACTGTTATAATAGTGACATTATATCCGTGCAATTCCTCCCTACTGTTATAATTGCGTCATTATATCCGTCACATTCTCGCCCAATGTTACAATAACCTCATTATATCCCTGACATTCTCTACAATATCATAATGACCACGTATTATCCGTGCTATTCCTCCCAGCTGCCGTAATAGTCTCATTATATTCGTGCATTCTCGCCCACTGTTTAAATAGCCACATAATATCCGAGTCATTCCCGTCCACTGTTATAATAGCTGCATTATATACTTGGCATTCTCCCCCTATGTTATAATAGCCGCACTTTATCCGGGGCATTCTCTTCCACTGTTATAATAGACAAAATATATCCTTGGCATTCTCCCCCACTGTTGTAATAGCCACATTATATCCGTGGCATTCTCGACCATAGTTAGAATAGCCACATTATATCCGTGGCATTCTCACTACTGTAAAAATAGCCACATTAAATCCGTGCTATTCTCCCCACTGTTGTAATAGCCATACTATATCCGTGCTATTCTTACCCACTGTTGTAATAGACACATTAAAACCGGGACATTCTCGCCCACTGATACAATAGCTACATTTTATCCCCGGCTTCCTCGCCCACTGCTATAATAGCCACATTTCATCAGTGCTATTCTTCTCCAATGATATAATAACCACATTGTAACCGTGCTATTTTCCCCCTGTGTTATAATAGCCATATTATTTCACGGTATTCCAACCCAGTGCTTTATTAGCCACATTATATCCGTGCTATTCCCTCCCACTGTTATAATAGCCACATTATATCCGTGCTATCCTTACCCACAGTTATAATACCCACATTGTATCCGTGGCATTATCGCCCGCTTTTATAATAGCAACATTTCATCCGTGGCCTTCTCCCCCACTGTTACAATAGCCACATGATATCCGTGCTATTCTTCCCCACTGTTATAATAGCCACATTATAGCCGTGTCATTCTCGCCTACTTGTATAATAGCCACATTGTATCGGTTGTATTGTCGCCCACTGTTATAATAGTCACATTATAACGGTGGCATTCTCATCCACTGTTATAGTAGACATATTATATCCGTGGCATTGTCGCCCACTGTTATAATAGCCACATTATAAAGGTGGCATTCTTGCCCACTGTTATAATAGCCACATTATATCGGTGGCATTCTGGTCTACTGTTACAATAGCCACATTATATCGGTGCTATTCTCGCCCGCTGTTATAATAGCCACATTATATCGGTGGCATTCTCGCCCACTGTTATAATACTCACATTATATCGGTGCTATTCTCGCCCACTCTTATAATAGCCGCATTATATCGGTGGGATTCTCGACCACTGTTATAATAGCCACATTATATCCGTGGCATTCGTGTCCACAGTTATAATAGCCGCATTATATCGGTTCTATTCTCGCCCACTCTTATAATAGCCGCAGTATATCGGTGGCAATCTCGACCACTGTTATAATAGCCACATTATATCCGTGGCATTCGTGTCCACAGTTATAATAGCCGCATTATATCGGCGGTATTCTCACCCACTGTTATAATAGCCACATTATATCGGTGGCATTCTCCTCACTGTTACAATAGCCACATAATATCCGCGCTATTCTTCCGCACCGTTACAATGGCCACATTATATCCGTGGCACTTCCGCCCACTGTTATAATAGCCACATTATATCCGTGGCATTCTCCTCACTGTTGCAATAGCCACATAATATTCGCGCTATTCTGCCGCACCGTTACAATGGCAACATTATATCCGTGGCATTTCCGCCCACTGTTATAATAGCCACATTATATCCGTGGCATTCTCGCCCACAGTTATAAAAGCCACATTATATCGGTGGTATTGCCGCCCACTGTTATAAAACCCACATTATATAGGTGGCATTCTCGCCCACTGTTATAATAGTCACATTATATCCGTTCTATTCTTCCCCACTATTATAAAAGGCACTTTATATCCGTGATTTTCTTCCCCACTGTTCTAACAGCCATATTATATACCTGGCATTCTCGCCCACTGTTATATTAGCGACATTATATCCGTGCTATTCTTCCCCACAGTTATAACAGCCATACCATATCCGTGCTTTTCTTTCACACTCTTATAATAGCCACATTATAGTCGTGTCATTCTCACCTACTTTTATAATAGCCACATTATATCGGTTGTATTGTCGCCCACTGTTATTATAGTCACATTATATCGGTGGCATTCTCATCCACTGTTATAATAGACACATTATATCCGTAGCATTGTCGCCCACTGTTATAATAGCCACATTATAACGTTGGCATTCTCGCCCACTGTTATAATAGCCACATTATATCGGTGGCATTCTGGTCTACTGTTATAATAGCCACATTATATCGGTGCTATTCTCGCCCGCTGTTATAATAGCCACATTATTTCGTTGGCATTCTCGCCCACTGTTATAATACTCACATTTATCGGTGCTATTCTCGCCCACTCTTATAATAGCCGCATTATATCGGTGGCATTCTCGACCACTGTTATAATAGCCACATTATATCCGTGGCATTCGTGTCCACAGTTATAATAGCCGCTTTATATCGGCGGTGTTCTCACCCACTGTTATAATAGCCACATTATATCGGTGGCATTCTCGCCCACTGTTACAATAGCCACATATAATCCGCGCTATTCTTCCGCACCGTTACAATGAACACATTATATCTGTGGCATTCCCGCCCACGGTTATAATAGCCACATTATATCCGTGGCATTCTCGCCCACAGTTATAAAAGCCACATTATATCGGTGGTATTGCCGCCCACTGTTATAAAACCCACATTATATCGGTGGCATTCCCGCCCACGGTTATAATAGTCACATTATATCCGTTCTATTCTTTCCCAATATTATAATAGCCACTTTATATCCGTGCTTTTCTTCCCCACTGTTCTAACAGCCATATTATATACCTGGCATTCTCGCCCACTGTTATATTAGCGACATTATATCCGTGCTATTCTTCCCCACAGTTATAATAGCCACACCATATCCGTGCTATTCCTTCACACTGTTATAATAGCCACATTATATACGTAGCATTCTCGCCCACTGTTATAATTGCAATATTATGTCCCTGTTATTCTTCCACACTGTTATAATAGCCACATTATACCCGTGTCATTCTCACCTACTTTTATAATAGCCACATTATATCGGTGGCATTCTCATCCACTGTTATAATAGACACATTATATCCGTAGCATTGTCGCCCACTGTTATAATAGCCACATTATAACGTTGGCATTCTCGCCCACTGTTATAATAGCCACATTATATCGGTGGCATTCTGGTCTACTGTTATAATAGCCACAATTTATCGGTGCTATTCTCGCCCGCTGTTATAATAGCCACATTATATCGGTAGCATTCTCGCCCACTGTTATATTACTCACATTTATCGGTGCTATTCTCTCCCACTCTTATAATAGCCGCATTATATCGGTGGCATTCTCGACCACTGTTATAATAGCCATATTATATCCGTGGCATTCGTGTCCACAGTTATAATAGCCGCATTATATCGGCGGTATTCTCACCCACTGTTATAATAGCCACATTATATCGGTGGCATTCTCGCCCACTGTTACAATTGCCACATGATATCCTCGCTATTCTTCCGCACCGTTACAATGGCCACATTATATCCCTGGCATTCCCGCCCACGGTTATAATAGCCACATTATATCCGTGGCATTCTCGCCCACAGTTATAAAAGCCACATTATATCGGTGGTATTGCCGCCCACTGTTATAAAACCCACATTATATCGGTGGCATTCTCGCCACTGTTATAATAGTCACATTATATCCGTTGTATTCTTTCCCAATATTATAATAGCCACTTTATATCCGTGCTTTTCTTCCCCACTGTTCTAACAGCCATATTATATACCTGGCATTCTCGCTCACTGTTATATTAGCGACATTATATCCGTGCTATTCTTTCACACTGTTATAATAGCCACATTATATACGTGGCATTCTCGCCCACTGTTATAATTGCAATATTATGTCCGTGTTATTCTTCCACACTGTTATAATAGCCGCATTATTTCCGTGCTATTTCCCCCCACTGTTTCAATAGTCACATTATATCCGTGGCATTGTAGCCCACTGTTATAATACCGACATTATATCCGTACTATTTTTCCCCACTGCTTTAATAGCCAAATTTTATCCGTGCTATTCCTCCACACTGTTATAATTGCCACATTACAACCGTGGCGTTCTCGCCCGCTGTTACAATAGCGACATTATATAGGTCCTATTACTACAAACTGTTATAATAGCCACATTATATCCGTGCTATTCTTCTCCAGTGTTATAATAGCCACATTATATCCGTGCTATTCTTCTCCAGTGTTATAATAGTAACATTATATCCGTGCTATTCTTCTCCAGTGTTATAATAGTAACATTATATCCGTGCTATTCTTCTACACTCTTATAATAGCTACACTATAGCCGTAGTAATCTCGCCCAGTGTAATAATAGCCACATTATATCCGTGCTATTCTTCCCCACTGTTATAATAGCCACATTATATCCGTGCTATTCTTCCGCACTGTTATAATAGCCACATTATATCCGTGCTATTCTTCCCCACTGTTATAATAGCCACATTATATCCGTGGCTTTGCTGCCCACTGTTATAATAGCCGCAAAAATCTGTGCTATTCTTCCCCAGTGCTATAATAGCCTCATTATATCCATGGCATCATGCCCACTGTTAGAATATACACCTTGTATCGGTGGAATCTTCGCCGACTGTTACAATAGCCGCATTATACCCGTTCTATCTTTGCCCACTGTTACAATTGCCACATTATGTTCAGGCTATTCTTTCCCACTGATAAAGTAGCCACATTATATCCATGCTATCCTTACCCACTGTTCAAATAGCTACATTATATCCATGCTATGCTTCCCCACTGTTATAATAGCCACATTATATCCATGCTTTTCTTCCCCACTGTTATAATAGCCACATGATATCCGTGTTATTCTTCCCCACTGTTTTAGTAGCCACATTATATCCATGCTATTCTTCCCCACAGTTATAATAGCCACATTACATCCATGCTGTTCTTCCCCACAGTTATAATAGCCACATTATATCTGTGCTATTATTCCCCCCTGTTATAAACGCCATATTTTATTCGTACTATTTTTCCCCACTGTTATAATAGCCACATTATATCCGTGGCAATATCGCCCACTGTTATAATAACCACATTATAACCGTGCTCTTCTTCCCCGCTGTTATAATAGCCACATTATATCCATGCTATCCTTCCCCACTGTTATAATAGCCATATTATATCCGTGCTATTCCTCCCCACTCTTATAATAGCCACATTATATCCATGATATTTTTCCCACTGTTATAATAGCCACATTATATCCGTACTATACTTCCGCACTGCTATAATAGCCACATTATATCCGTGGCATTCTCGCCTACCATTATAATAGGCACAGTATAGCTGTGGCATTTTCGCCCACCATTATAATAGCCAAATTTTATCCGCGGCATTCTTGCCCACCATTATAATAGCCACATTTTATCGACAGCATTCCCGCCCACCATTATAATAGGCACATTTTATGCGCAACATTCTCACCCAGCATTATAATAGCCACATTTTTTCCGCGGCGTGCTCGCCCACCATTATAATAGCCACATTTTATCCGCGGCATTCTCGCCCACCATTATAATGGCCACATCTTATCCGCGGCATTCTGGCCCACCCTTATAATAGCCACATTTAGTCCGCGGCATTCCCTCCCACCATTATAATAGCTACATCTTATTCGCGGCATTCTCGCCCACCATTATAATAGCCACATTTTATCCGCGGCATTCTCGCCCACCATTACAAGAGCCAAATTTTATCTGTGGCTTTGTCGCCCACCATTATAGTAGCCACATTTTATCCGTGGCATTCTCGCCCACCATTACAATAGCCACATTTTATCCGCGGCATTCTCGCCCACCATTATAATAAACACATTATGTCCGTACTATTCTTCCTCACTGTTATAATAGCCACATTATAGCCGTGTCATTCTCGCCTACTTTTATAATAGTCACATTATATTGGTGGTATTGTCGTCCACTGTTATAATAGTCACATTATATCTGTGGCATTGTTGCCCACTGTTATAATAGCCACATTATATCGGTGTCATTCTCGCCCACTGTTATAATAGCCACATTATATCGGTGGCATTCTCGCCTACAGTTATAATACTCACATTATATCGGTGCTATTCTCGCCCACTCTTTAATAGCCACATTATATTGGTGACATTCTCGTCCAACGTTATAATAGCCACATTATATCCGTGGCATTCGTGTCCACAGTTATAATAGCCGCAATATATCGGCGGTATTCCCAACCGCTGTTATAATAGCCAGATTATATCCGTGGCAATCTCGCCCACTGTTATAGTAGCTACATTATATCCGTGCTATTCTTCCCCACTTTTATAATAGCCACACTACATCCCTGCTATTCTTCCACACTGTTATATTACCCACATTATAACCCTCGCATTCTCGCCCACTGTTATAATAGCGGCATTATATCCGTGCCATTCCTGCCCAGTGTTATAATAGCCACATTATATCCATGCTATTCTTCCAGTCTGTTATAATAGCCTGGTTATATCCGTGGTATTATCGCCCAGTGTTATAATAGCGACATAATATCCGTGCTATTCTACCCCACTGTTATAATAGCCACAATATATACGTGCTATTCTTCCACAGTGTTGTAATAGCCGCATTATATCCGTGGCTTTCTTGCCCACTGTTATAATAGCCACACTACATATGTGATTTTCTTTCTCAGCGTTATAATAGCCAGATTATTTCCGTGCTATTTTTCCCCAATGTTTCCATAGTCACCTTATATCCGTGGCATTCTCGACCAGTGTTATAATAGCGACATTACATCCGTGCTATTCTTCCGCACTGTTATAATAGCCACATTATATCCGTGTTATTCTTCCGCACTGTTATAATAGTCACATTATTTCCGTGCTATTTTTCCCCAGGGTTTCAATAGTCATTTCAATTCCGTGGCATTCTCGAGGAGTGTTCTAATAGCGACATTATATCCGTGTTATTCTTCCCCACTGTTATAATAGTCTCATTATAACCGTGCTATTCTTCCCCACTGTTATAATAGGCACATTGTTTCCGTGATATATTCCCTCACTGTTTCACTAGTCACATTATATCCATAGCTTTGCTGCCCACTGTTATAATAGCCACACTATATCCGTGCTACTCTTCCCCAGTGTTATAATAGCCTTATTTTATCCGTGGCATCCTGGCCACTGATAGAATAGACACATTATATCCGTTTTATTTTTGCCCACTATTATAATAGCCACATTATGTTCATGCTATTCTTTCCCACTGATACTATAGCCACATTATATCCGTGCTATTTCTCCCCATTTTTATATTAGTTACATTGTATCCGTGGCATTATCGCACACTCTTATAGCAGCCAATTTATATACGTGCTTTCCTCGCCACTGTTATAGTAGCCACATTATATGCGTGCTATTCTTCCTTACTGTTATAGTAGCCACATTATATACGTGCTATTCTTCCCCACTGTTATAATAGCCACATTATATACGTGCTATTCTTCCCCACTGTTATAGTAGCCACATTATATGCGTGCTATTCTTCCCCACTGTTATAATAGCCACATTATATGCGTGCTATTCTTCCCCACTGTTATAATAGCCACATTATATACGTGCTATTCTTCCCCACTGTTATAATAGCCACATTATATACGTGCTATTCTTCCCCACTGTTATAGTAGCCACATTATATGCGTGCTATTCTTCCCCACTGTTATAATAGCCACATTATATGCGTGCTATTCTTCCCCACTGTTATAGTAGCCACATTATATGCGTGCTATTCTTCCCCACTGTTATAGTAGCCACATTATATGCGTGCTATTCTTCCCCACTGTTATAGTAGCCACATTATATGCGTGCTATTCTTCCCCACTGTTATAGTAGCCACATTATATGCGTGCTATTCTTCCCCACTGTTATAATAGCCACATTATATGCGTGCTATTCTTCCCCACTGTTATAATAGCCACATTATATGCGTGCTATTCTTCCTTACTGTTATAGTAGCCACATTATATACGTGCTATTCTTCCTTACTGTTATAGTAGCCACATTATATACGTGCTATTCTTCCTTACTGTTATAATAGCCACATTATATGCGTGCTATTCTTCCTTACTGTTATAGTAGCCACATTATATACGTGCTATTCTTCCCCACTGTTATAATAGCCACATTATATACGTGCTATTCTGCCCCACTGTTATAATAGCCATATTATATCCATGCTATTCTGCCCCACTGTTATAGGAGCCACATTATATACGTGGTATTCTTCCCCACTGTTATAATAGCCATATTATATCCATGCTATTCTGCCCCACTGTTATAATAGCCATATTATATCCATGCTATTCTGCCCCACTGTTATAGTAGCCACATTATATACGTGCTATTCTTCCCCACTGTTATAATAGCCACATTATATACGTGCTATTCTTCCCCACTTTTATAATAGACAGATTTCATCAGTGGGATTATCGCCCATTGTTATAATAGTCCCATTTTATTCGTGCTATTCTTCCCCACTGTTATAGTAGGCACATTATATGCGTGCTATTCTTCCTTACTGTTATAGTAGCCACATTATATACGTGCTATTCTTCCCCACTGTTATAATAGCCACATTATATACGTGCTATTCTGCCCCACTGTTATAATAGCCACATTATATCCATGCTATTCTGCCCCACTGTTATAATAGCCACATTATATACGTGCTATTCTGCCCCACTGTTATAATAGCCACATTATATCCATGCTATTCTTCCCCACTGTTATAATAGCCACATTATATACGTGCTATTCTTCCCCACTGTTATAATAGCCACATTATATCCATGCTATTCTGCCCCACTGTTATAATAGCCACATTATATCCGTGGCATTATCGCCCACTGTTATAATAGCCACATTATATCCGTGCTATTCTTCCCCACTGTTATAATAGCCACATTATATGCGTGCTATTCTTCCCCACTGTTATAATAGCCACATTATATCCGTGCTATTCTTCCCCACTGTTATAATAGCCACATTATATGCGTGCTATTCTTCCCCACTGTTATAATAGCCACATTATATCCGTGCTATTCTTCCCCACTGTTATAATAGCCACATTTTATTCGTGCTATCCTTTCCCACTTTTATAATACCCACATTATATCCGTGGCATTATCGCTCATTGTTTTAATAGCCACATTATATCCGTGCTCTTCTTTCCCACTGTTATAATAGCCACATTATAGGCGTGTCATTCTCGCCTACTTTTATAATAGTCACATTATATCTGTGGCATTGTTGCCCACTGTTATAATAGCCACATCATATCGGTGTCATTCTCGCCCACTGTTATAATAGCCACATTATATCGGTGCTATTCTCGCCCGCTGTTATAATAGCCACATTATATCGGTGCTATTCTCGCCCGCTGTTATAATAGCCACATTATATCGGTGCTATTCTCGCCCGCTGTTATAATAGCCACATTATATCGGTGCTATTCTCGCCCGCTGTTATAATAGCCACATTATATCGGTGCTATTCTCGCCCGCTGTTATAATAGCCACATTATATCGGTGCTATTCTCCCCCGCTGTTATAATAGCCACATTATATCGGTGCTATTCTCGCCCGCTGTTATAATAGTCACATTATATCGGTGCTATTCTCGCCCGCTGTTATAATAGCCACATTATATTGGTGCTATTCTCGCCCGCTGTTATAATAGCCACATTATATCGGTGTCATTCTCGCCCACTGTTATATTAGCCACATTATATCGGTGCTATTCTCGCCCGCTGTTATAATAGCCACATTATATCGGTGCTATTCTCGTCCACTGTTATAATAGCCACATTATATCGGTGCTATTCTCGCCCGCTGTTATAATAGCCACATTATATCGGTGCTATTCTCGCCCGCTGTTATAATAGCCACATTATATCGGTGCTATTCTCGTCCACTGTTATAATAGCCACATTATATCGGTGCTATTCTCGCCCGCTGTTATAATAGCCACATTATATCTGTGTCATTCTCGCCCACTTTTATAATAGCCACATTATATCGGTGGCATTCTCGTCCACTGTTATAATAGCCACATTATATCGGTGCTATTCTCGCCCGCTGTTATAATAGACCCATTATATAGGTGGCATTCCGGCCTACTGTTATAATACTCACATTATATCCGTGCTATTCTACCCCACTGTTATAATAGCCACAATATATAAGTGCTATTCTTACACAGTGTTGTAATAGCCGCATTATATCCGTGGCTTTCTTGGCCACTGTTATAATAGCCACACTATATATGTGATTTTCTTCCTCAGCGTTATTTTAGCCAGATTATTTCCGTGCTATTTTTCCCCAATGTTTCCATAGTCACATTATATCCGTGGCATTATCGACCAGTGTTATAATAGCGACATTACATCCGTGTTATTCTTCCGAACTGTTATAATAGCCACATTATTTCCGTGCTATTTTTCCCCAGTGTTTCAATAGTCATTTCAATTCCGTGGCATTCTCGAGGATTGTTCTAATAGCGACATTATATCCGTGTTATTCTTCCCCACTGTTATATTAGTCTCATTATAACCGTGCTATTCTCGCCCACTGTTATAATACTCACATTATATCGGTGCTGTTCTCGCCCACTCTTTAATAGCCACATTATATCGGTGACATTCTCGTCCAACGTTATAATAGCCACATTATATCCGTGGCATTCATGTCCACAGTTATAATAGCCGCATTATATCGGCGGTATTCCCAACCGCTGTTACAATAGCCAGATTATATCCGTGGCAATCTCGCCCACTGTCATAATAGCTACATTATATCCGTGCTATTCTTCCCCACTCTTATAATAGCCACACTACATCCCTGCTATTCTTCCACACTGTTATAATACCCACATTATATCCCTGGCATTCTCGCCCGCTGTTATAATAGCGGCATTATATTCGTGCCATTCCTTCCCAGTGTTATAATAGCCACATTATATCCATGCTATTCCTCCAGTCTGTTATAATAGCATGATTATATCCGTGGTATTATCGCCCAGTTTTATAATAGCGACATTATATCCGTGCTATTCTACCCCACTGTTATAATAGCCACAATATATACGTGCTATTCTTACACAGTGTTGTAATAGCCGCATTATATCCGTGGCTTACTTGCCCACTGTTATAATAGCCACACTATATATGTGATTTTTTCCTCAGCGTTATTATAGCCAGATTATTTCCGTGCTATTTTTCCCCAATGTTTCCATAGTCACATTATATCCGTGGCATTCTCGACCAGTGTTATAATAGCGACATTACATCCGTGCTATTCTTCCGCACTGTTATAATAGCCACATTATATCCGTGTTATTCTTCCGAACTGTTATAATAGCCACATTATTTCCGTGCTATTTTTCCCCAGGGTTTCAATAGTCATTTCAATTCCGTGGCATTCTCGAGGATTGTTCTAATAGCGACATTATATCCGTGTTATTCTTCCCCACTGTTATATTAGTCTCATTATAACCGTGCTATTCTTCCCCACTGTTATAATAGGCACATTGTTTCCGTGATATATTCCCTCACTGTTTCACTAGTCACATTATATCCATAGCTTTGCTGCCGACTGTTATAATAGCCACACTATATCCGTGCTACTCTTCCCCAGTATTATAATAGCCTTATTATATCCCTGGCATCCTGCCCACTGATAGAATAGACACATTATATCCGGTTTATTTTTGCCGACTATTATAATAGCCACATTATGTTCATGCTATTCTTTCCCACTGATACAATAGCCACATTATATCCGTGCTATTTCTCCCCATTGTTATATTAGCTACATTGTATCCGTGGCATTATCGCACCCTGTTATAGTAGCCACTTTATATACGTGCTTTCCTCGCCACTGTTATAATAGCCGCATTTAATCCATGCTATTCTTCCCCACTATTATAGTAGCCACATTATATACGTGCTATTCTTCCTTACTGTTACAGTAGCCACATTATATACGTGCTATTCTTCCCCACTGTTATAATAGCCATATTATATCCATGCTATTCTGCCCCACTGTTATAGGAGCCACATTATATACGTGCTATTCTTCCCCACTGTTATAGTAGCCACATTATATACGTGCTATTCTTCCCCACTGTTATAATAGCCAGATTTCATCCGTGGGATTATCGCCCATTGTTATAATAGTCCCATTTTATTCGTGATATTCTTCCCCAGTGTTATAATAGCCATATTATATCCGTGGCATTATCGCTCATTGTTTTAATAGCCACATTATATCCGTGCTCTTCTCCCACTGTTATAATAGCCACATTTTACACATGCTATTCTTCCCCACTTTTATAATAGCCACATTATATCCGTGGTATTTTCCCCACTGTTTTAATAGCCACATTATATCCGTGGCATTCTCGCCTGCCATTTTAATAGCCACGGTATAGCCATGGCATTCACGCCCAGCATTATAATAGCCACATTTTATCCGTCTCTTTCTCGCCCACCATTATAATAGCCACATTTTATCCGCGGCATTCTCGCTCGCCATTATAATAGCCACATTTTATCCGCGGCATTCTCTCCCACCATTATAATAGCCATATTTTATCCGCGGCATTCTCGTCCACCAGTATAATAGCCACATTTTATCTGCGGCATTCTCGCCCACCATTATAATAGCTACATTTTATCCGCGGCATTCTCGCCCACCATTATATTAGCCACATTTTACACGCGGCATTCTCGCCCACCATTGTAATAGCCACATTTTATCCGCGGCATTCTCGTCCACCATTAAATAGCCACGTTTTATCCGTGGCATTCTCGCCCACCATTATAGTAGCCACATTTTATCCGCGGCATTCTCGCCCACTATTATAATAACTACATTATATCCGTACTATTCTTCCCCACTGTTGTAATAGCCACATTATATTCCTGGCATTCTCACCCACTGATATAATTGCGTCATTATATCCGTGCTATTCTTCCATTATTTTATAATAGCGACATTATATCCGTGCTATTCTTTCCCAGTGTTATAATAGCCACATTATATCCATGCTGTTATTCTCCACAGTTATAATATCCACATTATATCCGTGCTATTCTTTCCCACTGTTATAATAGCCACATTATATCCGTGCTATTCTTCCCCACTGTTATAATAGCCACATTATATACGTGTTATTCTTCCCCACTGTTATAATAGCCAAATTTTATTCGTCCTATTCTTCCCCACTTTTTTAATAGCCACATTATATCCGTGGCATTATCGCTCATTGTTTTAATAGCCATATTATATCCGTGCTATTCTTCCCCACTGTTATAATAGCCACATTATATCCGTGTTATTCTTCCCCACTGTTATAATAGCCAAATTTTATTCGTCCTATTCTTCCCCACTTTTTTAATAGCCACATTATATCCGTGGCATTATCGCTCATTGTTTTAATAGCCACATTATATCCGTGCTCTTCTTCCCCACTGTTATAATAGCCGCATTTTATACATGCTGTTTTTCCCCACTGTTATAATAGCCACATTATATCCGTGTTATTCTTCCCCACTGTTTTAATAGCCACATTATATCCATGTTATTCTTCCCCACAGTTACAATAGCGTCATTATATCCGTGCTATTGTTTCCCACTGTTAAAATAGCCACATTATATCCGTGGCATTCTCGCCTACCATTTTAATAGCCACGTTATAACCGAGGCATTCTCGCCCAGCATTATAATAGCCACATTTTATCCGTGGCTTTCTCGCCCACCATTATAATAGCTACATTTTATCCGCGGCATTCCCGCCCACCATTATAATAGCCACATTTTATCCGTGGCTTTCTCGCCCACCATTATAATAGCTACATTTTATCCGCGGCATTCCCGCCCACCATTATAATAGCCACATTTTATCCGTGGCTTTCTCGCCCACCATTATAATAGCCACATTTTATCCGCGGCATTCTCTCCCACCATTATAATAGCCATATTTTATCTGCGGCATTCTCGACCACCAGTATAATAGACACATTTTATCCGCGGCATTCTCGCCCACTATTATAATAGCTACATTTTATTTGCGGCATTCTCGCCCAGCATTATAATAGCCACATTTTACACGCGGCATTCTCGCCCACCATTGTAATAGCCACATTTTATCTGCGGCATTCTCGCCGAACATTACAATAGCCACATTTTATCCGCGGCGATCTCGCCCACCATTAAATAGCCAAGTTTTATCCGTGGCATTCTCGCCCACCATTATAATAGCCACCTTTAATCCGCAGCATTCTCGCCCACTATTATAATAGCCACATTATATCCGTACTATTCTTCCCCACTGTTATAATAGCCACATTATATGCTCGGCCTTCTCTGCCACTATTATAATAGCCGCATTATATCCGTGCTATTCTTCCCCCAGTGTTATAATAGCCACATTATATCCGTGTCATTCTCGCCTACTTTTATAATAGCCACATTACAGCGGTGGTATTGTCGCCCACTGTTATAATAGTCACATTGTGTCGGTGGCATTCTCGCCCACTGTTATAATAGACACATTATATCCGTGGCATTGTCGCACACTGTTATAATAGCCACATTATATCGGTGGTATTCTCGCCCACTGTTATAATAGCCACATTATATCGGTGGCATTGTCGTCTACTGTTATAATAGCCACATTATATCGCTGCTATTCTCGCCCGCTGTTATAATAGCCACATTATATCGGTGGCATTCTCGCCCACTTTTATAATACTGACATTATATCGGTGCTATTCTTGCCCACTCTTATAATAGCCACATTATATCGGTGGCATTCTCGCCTACTGTTATAATCGCCACATTATATCCGTGGCATTCGTGTCTACAGTTATAATAGCCGCATTATATCGGCGGTATTCCCACCCACTGTTTTAATAGCCAGATTATATTCGTGGCATTCTCTCCCACGTTTATAATAGCTACATTATATCCGTGTTATTCCTCCCCACTCTTATAATAGCCACACTATATCCGTGCTATTCTTCCACACTGTTATAAATGCCACATTTTATCCGCGATATTCTCGCCCACCATTATAATAGCCACATTTTATCCGCGGCATTCTCGCCCACCATTATAATTGCCACATTTTATCCGCGACATTCTCGCCCACCATTATAATAGCCACATTTTATCAGCGGCATTGTCGCCCACCGTTATAATAACCGCATTATATCCGTACTATTCTTCCCCACTATTATAATAGCCACATTATATCCGTGGCATTCCTGCCCACCATTATAATAGCCTCATTATATCCGTATTATTCTTCCCCACTGTTATAATAGCCATATTATATCCGTGGCATTCCTGCCCACCATTATAATTGTCACATTATATCCGTGCTATTCTTCCCCACTGTTATAATAGCCTCATTATATCCGTGCTATTATTCCCCACTGTTATAATTGCCACATTATATCCGTGCTATTCTTCCCCTCTGTTGTAATAGCCTCATTATATCCGCGACATTCTCGCCCACCATTACAATAGCCACATTATATCCTGGCTCTTCTTCCACACTGTTATAATATGCACAATATATCCGTGGCATTCTCGCCCACCATTATAATAGCCACAGTATATCCGTGGTATTCTCGCCCACCATTGTAATAGCTACATTATATCCGTGCTATTCTTCCCCTTTGTCTTAATACTTGCATCATCTCGGTGCATTACTACCCCTTTGTTTTACCTGAATGATATTCCTCTAATCTCCCATGTCACTGCATATCTGTATCTTACATAGGTATTTCTAGGATACACAATGTGGGTCATTTATTTTGAGTCCGTACAGTATCTCCAAAACTAAGCGTTGTAGAAAGAAATATCTTTAATTATATTTGCTTGATATTGGGGGAAAGGAAATTGCATTAGTTGCTTTTTGTTTAGAAGACGTTACGATGGTCATCTTAGGGTAAATTGATTTTTTTAAAAACTGGTACGTACAATTAGGTTCATTTTAAATGACTATCACAACATATTTCAAATAAAACACGACTAATGGAATTTACTTTCGCCCATAGTATCAAGCAGCGTTTATTCAAGACATTCCTTTCCACAACGCTTAGTTTTGCATGTTTTGTGCAGTGTCAACTTAAACGGTCCATGCTATATTTAGGTATATATACCTATATATATACATACATATATTTATACATACATAAAAAATTGTGCCATGTTAGCATTAAAGGTTGAAAGTGGCGTCTCTTCATTGTACAAGTAGACATAAAAAAAATTCCTGAGAATACAATTGTGTTCTCATTTTTGTTTATACTATACTGATGAAGCTCTAATTTATGAGATCGAGAAAAGATGGATTTAGATTTTGGAGCGTTCAAAGTGTAGCAAATCCTGCGCAATACATGTTATTTATTATGGATGTTTATTTGAATACAATTCGAAGGTGGATTTAATTGAAAATTGTTGAAATGATTAATAGGTCGTTAGCAACTTTCATTCGTTCAAGAGTTGTTCCTAATTGGAATATGTATTTAATATATCAATGTATATTAATAAAATAACATTTTTATTCGGTACTGCAGAATGTGTACTTCTAGGCCAACACGTGTGTTATCAATTTCCTATGTACAGTATTTCGGACTGAAGGTGTGTATGTTGCTCTTGCGTTATTATGAATGCAAAACATAGCTGTTGTTTAGACGAAAGATGTATTGGAACATTCCTAAATAATCGTTGTATCGCGTTTAAAACCCGAGTAAATGTTAAGCTGTCTGTAACCTTTCAAAACAAATCAAAATTTTCGCAGTTGTGTTTCTATCTGAACTCCAATCATTTGTGTGTAGCTTTTGGTGCACACTTGTTTAGTGGCTAAGTATTGTATAACTCGGAGAAATTTTATTTCCATAATTATTCTCCAAAACAAAATGTTTCAAATAAACTTTTCTGCGACAACTCAAATTGAAATGGTCGCAGGAAGCAACGCAAAGCAGTTGCACTTCAGCACTGTTTCGGAAGTCGATTATGCTGGATTGAAGGAATATCTTTAGCCTACTTAACCCAACTACACATGTCCTCGTTTTTCTCTGAATTGCGTCATGTTTTGCTTAGATTACTTGCAAAGAGGGGATTTGAAAGTGTTCTAAATAGCCCAGTCCCCCTCTCGTGCTCCAAAAATAACGTCGGTTAACGAGTAACTTTGCCTTTGGCACACACAGGTAAACTGCGGAAGGAGACGGCGAAAGTCAACGTCCTGTTAGTGGAACAACAAAGAGCTTTCTCTTGCGCTTTCCACCCGCTAGTCACCGTTTCAGGGTCAGGAACCCGAAGGTTACTGTCAATCCCACAGAGAGCGTCACGCTATGCTTTATTCCACTGTTTCGTAAACGTGTGACAACATCCGTCAGCTGCATGATCACATTACACATATTATGGCACCTTCGAAGAGAAAAAACATTATTTTAATGTGTTACATTCACGTATCTATCTCTACCAATTCTTCAGAAACTATTCTTACAAAAGCTTATTCTTCTATCTACATGTTAATCGAGATAAACATTTATAGAGCTGCTTTTATTAGCTATATATTTCCTTGTAGGTATAAGGGGGGTGAATACAGTGGCTTTGAGCGATAGTCAACTGTTTTAACAGCTGATCGCTATGTGATGGCTTTGAAATTCCGTTCTCTTTGCACGACCAGGAGAAATTTGCCTCTCAATTTGCCGGGCTATTCTCAGAAAGATCGAGATATACACTTCATTTGTCATGAGAATATCTTTTAACCCTAGAGAGGTGGCGCGTGGTATTTTCTGACCCCAGTCAGTTTTATTTGCAAGTTATATATAATGATTTCGGATACCTAAACCCTGCCTTTCCCTTACCTTTCGCTGCATTCCTTGGCTTTTGTTTGAGGTCATTAGCATTGGATTACAGGCCATACATTCCTAGAATATAGGCTATTTGTGTTCTTCGGCTGAAAGGAGGGCAGAAAATACCCCACGCCACCTCTCCCGTTGCCTGTTATGTGTCTTCTCTGCATATTGTTTCTGTAGTTACAGTGCGTTTTCAGCTGAATCTTAAGGAAGTTGTGGTTATAATATATACGTATTTTTTAGTCTTAAACGTAGTGCTGTTTTTATATCTCAATATAAATTACGATGAACATCAGGCAAGGTTATTAGCCCTAATAAGGGAAGTGGAAGAAGAGGAAGCATTAGGTGGTGAAGGCAGTGAAACCAAAGATGAACTTGAAATACTGAGTTCAAATAGTGAAAGTGAGCAAAGTGCAGAAGAGGAAGAACATATGAGTTATGACATTCCACTATCACAAACAATGTGCAATATTTATGGAAAGGATCGAGTTACGGCATGGAAAATGGTTCAGCCTCCTCAAAATTCACGTACTCGCTTCCACAAGATAGCGACTCACTTACCAGGTGTAAAATCTGCAGCTAAAAATGCTAAACCTCCTATAGAGGCCTGGAAGGTGTTTTTTACCGACGATATGCTCCAAAGTATCGTTACATTCACCAATTCGGAAATTCATAGGAAATTCAGTGCAAGTTTCTGGGATTTAACACGGTAACTGTCAATTCAAAGTTTTTGTTTTATTTTTTAAAGTAGATTTCTACAACCAACAGTTATTTTAATAATCATGTATTACTCGGCATATGTGAGCAATAATTAAACAAAAGTATTAATTCGGCCCATTTACAACAATCGTTTTATTCCTGGGGTCGCAAATGACCCCGCGCCACCACTAATGTAAGACGTACATGCGCCACCTCTCTAGGGTTAATTATAGTATTTTGTATACAAAATCGCTAGAGCCGCTTTTGAGAAAATCCATTTCCATATAAAGAGTAATTTGGGTAGAGGGATTTTCTTGAAAATGTTAGAAGATACTCAACTTAAATGTCAAGTTTGTTATTTGACAGAATTATCGTTATTTAGTGATGCTCCCCATAGACAGACACATGGACCTTTGCTAAAAATGCTCTTTTTTGGATCCAGGGAGTCTCAAAGAGTGTATTTCCTGGGAGATCCCTTTATCAAGTTTTTGGGTGGAATGTAATAACTCTTCTACTTTCTATAGGTAAGCGGTAGAAAAAGAAAAACAGCACAAATTGTATTTTCACAACGTTTTATGCCCATTGGGTTGGTTCTACGTGTCTTAAGTTCCTTATGCACATATTTCCTACCATTGGTGAGGCAATTTTATGAACGGGCCACATTTTAACTCTTTCTCATAGAATCACTCCGCTCTGCCCTCCAAACAACTTTTTGAATGAAGAAGCAGATGGAAATCGCTTGGTGCCCAGCAAGAACCGTGCGTATAGCAACTCGAGTCCTGAGATTGCTCCATCTTTTAGGCATAAACATGGCTTTTACAGGCAGCATCGTTTTATCAGAGGGGATTATTCCTAAGAATACATTTCCATAATACATGTTCGAGTTATGCCAACAACTAAAGTTTGGGAGCCTTTTTCTAAAAAAATGCACCTGTATTGAATTAGGGCAACGATGTGCAAAATCCACCAGATATTTTTGGTCGAACACACTATAATACACGGATTACATGTGGCGTAACTCAACTGTTATGACATCCATAATACAGAGTGGTCCGCTCGAATGTCCTTAATTTCAATTGTATGTGACGGGTAAACGGTAACAACGTTTATATGAAAGGAAAACTCAACAAGTTTTGATCACCACATCTCTATGTGAGCTCCAGCAGTCACTGTGACGATGTCAAGGCGATGAACAATTTCTTGCCAAGCACGCTGGAGCATGTCTTCTGAAATGCTCTCAATAGCCTCTAAGATGCACTCCCGAAGATCATGTGGTGGCGTAAACTTTATCTTCGACGTGGCTCCAGAGAAAGAAATCTAGCGGTGATAAATCGGGAGATTTCGGGGGCCACGCAATCGATCCTCCCCTACCAATCAAAGGCTGGGGAAAATGTTGTCCAAGGTCGTACGAATTTCATTGAACCAGTGTGGAGGAGCGCCATCTTGTTGGAAAAGGATGTTAGACTGCAGATGTTCAATTTGTGAAATGAAGAACTGCTTCAGCATGTCAAGATATGTGGTATCCGGACAGCTTTCTCGGCGAAGAAAAACGGTCCAATGACTTTATTCTGTGATAAACCGCAGCAAACATCGGCACTGGGACTATCACGAACGTGCTCTTGTGTAGCGCGAGGATTCTACGGTCCCCAGATCCGCACATTATGCCGGTTTATCTTGCCTGACACGCGGAAAGCGGCTTCGTCCGAGAAGAAAATGTTGGACATGAAATCAGGATCAGCGCCGAGACGGTCTAGCGGTCGTTTGGGCTTGTCATTCGGCTTCAGATGGTGCAAATACTGCAAGTTGTATGCGTACGGTTTGTGGACAATTCCTTGCAATGCTTGTTTCGGTATTTGAAGTTCTTAATGACTTCCGTGGACTTCGCTCAAATGCAGCTTGAACATTTGCAACCGTTTCGTCGGATGTTCTGCTTCTTTAACGCAGTTCCAGTAGCTAAAATGTATCGTACCAATTCCTTATGCTTTTAGCAGTTGGAACATCGTGGTTAAAGACTCGCCGAAACTACCTTTGAATTCGGACAATTGCTTTAAACTCCGCTTTCATCTACCGACAGGATTCGAAAATTGTTGAGTTTTCCTTTTATATAAAAACGTTGTTGTAATTGTCTGGCTTCAACCGTTTACCCGTCATATACAATTGAAATTACGCACATTCGAGCGGACCACTCTGTACTTCAGCGACTCGTATGACCTTACTCGGCGCGTGCAGCTCGCCCATACATTTTAACACCTTCCAAGCAGCATCCACTGGATTCTTTTTTTTATTTATGGACGCTCTTTAACTACTGTGGTGTTTAGCGTCCCATTCTATATTGGGCGTGAAAGACCGGTAATTTTGCTCAGAGGCCTCTTTATCAGGCTTGAGGTTCTTTTACGTGCCGTAAATCTACGACACGGACCACCGGTTTTACTTCCCTTCCGAAGGAAGCCATGCTAAGGATTTTTACGCCCGAAAAAATCCATAGCCCGCAACCTTGGGAACTAGAGGCTAGCACGGTACCACTAGTCCAAGCATCCACTGGGATCCATTCCCCAGATGGACAATGAAATATGTGCATTTAAAATAAAATAAATTCTGTTCATTGTAATTTTAATATTTTAATAAATGTAGAGGTCGTTCATTTCCCTTGCTTTAATGTGTGTTTCTTTCACGTTACCTGCAAAAATTCAATACATACTGCCCCGACTCAACAGTACTGCAATCTGTTGCACTACTCGCAAAACGCTCAAGGCCCTGTCATCCAATTAACATGTAATTACACACAAGTAACAAGGGAAGATATTTTTGTAAAAATTCAAAGTTTCGAAATTATAGAGTGGTCGACCGAAGACAGTCGCATGCAACTTGACTAGAATGGTAACTAAGACACTCGTACGAAAATTGTGAAACTTGCATCTTATTTACTACCATTATAGCCTTGTTGCATAATGTAGTATTTAAAACAATTTTAAAAAGGAAAAACCTGGTATCCATGTAAAATGCGGCGTTTACACACTATGATAAATAAGCATGGATTTGTTTTACTGCCACTCTGTGTTATGTCAGATCTTACCCAGTACTCCCTCCTAGAGTTTACTTCTCCGGGTTACACTTAGTGGCACTTCCAGGGTAAATGTGTCATTAATTGTATTTCCTATGCGTTTACTTTTAAGCAAATACATTCCCGAAATAAATTCTGACTGTCTAAATAAACAGGTGGTTTAGAACAATTGAACATACAATGCATGGCAGAATGTACATCGATGTAACATGCAGTTTAATTGTAAGTCTGATACGATGATTCCATTTTATTTTCTTATCCCTCTCTTTTTTAAACGTACCAAAACTTCAGATAAATTAATTGTCCAAAACATTCCCCTTCATTGGACAGCAGCACCAACCATTGTCTCTAGTGTTTATCCGTACACCATTGTTGACTCTTTACTTGAGATAGCAATACACACAGATGTACTCTGAGCGATGTTTATATTGCTGTTCCAACAGTTGTACAACTATGTAATTTTGCTACCTATGCGTTTGTTTTGTTAACGCAGCGCACTGCTGCTACTGCATCAATCAGTTTTACTTCCCAATTTTGGAATCGGCTTAGAAATTCCAGCAAAAATGGTTAAAAAGAAGTACCCCAAAATATCCGCCATGGGACTCGGCTGCAGAGATGAAAGCCAGTCAATCGCTCGGCGTATTGGCGATGTAGAAAGTGTAGGCTTGTTACGCATTGTCAGAACATTGGCCTTGTGACAACAGCTATGCGGCAGGATTTCAAACCTGAGTCACGTCGAGACTTTCTCGTTTCCTCGGCGTCTTATTCACTGCCTAGTGAATCACTGCTTTTTGGAGCAGAGGATAAAACTGACATCCGATTATCTTTACCAACGGCTTTCAGAAGTGAAGAAAATTGAGGAAAACGGCCGTAAAGGCATCTTGTCTGCAGGACATGGACAGCTCAGTTATCCATTTGTCTGCTCTTCAGTAAGAAGCCCTATCTGTAATCCATTTGTTTCACAGCATATTCACGTGGATCTGATCTTTAGAGTTTAAAAAGCACAACTTTTCTCTCAAACATTTAAACTGCGCTTTCCAAAAACCCTTAAATATACTGCAGTCAAACTTGAGTTAGAGAGACTATGTTGCTCGAGGTATAGCCACATCGTTTTTTCATTTTGAAAGAGTTCCACAACGCATTACTTTCTACAAAAAGAAGAATTTGAAAAAAAAATACTGCAGCTCCAAAACTCGGTAACTCACAGTACTTTTTATAATGTATGAAAATTCTGCAGCCTAAATATTTGTACATACTTTGGCGTAAACAAATCAAGACTTCTGCATACATGGTAACTAACAGTGTTTGCTACTCCTTCTCGTTCTGAATAACAACTCTTTCTCTCTTTTTATATTCTCTGTAACATTTTTTAAAATGAATTTCAGCGCTTTCGAAAATGGTCAACGTAATTATTTTTGTCTAAGTTTGTAGGCGCTGGCCATAATTCGTAACTAAAGGTAAATACGTTTACAAATTCATTGATTAAGATACAAGCAGTATGTTGCATCATTTCCTTATATAAAAGACACTATTGTAAGAAAAACAAACACTCCGCTCAGCAAATCTATCTACAGAATCTAACCCAGCAGATGCGATTAGGTCATGGCAATGACTCCACCGTAATGCACCAGTAAGAAAACTCGTTCTGCCTGAGGCTAAAACTAAGTTCCTCGCGTCACTGGATAGTTTGCGTCTAAGAACATGACTTTCTCCCTGTAAAAACATAATTTAAGTATACTTTCCTCTTTAGGGCGAAAGAAGCACCAACAAAAGGCCAAAAGTAACTATGGACAGGTGCCTTGCTTTGCGATCTACTGTTTAGTCTTACACGCACTAACATAATAATAAATCCACATTATAGGTTTATTTACATACAAATTGGCACACCAGTTGTCACAGAACGGTAGTGTAAAGAGAAATAGCATATGTGGAGCTACCGAAGAGTTCAAGAAGTTGGAGTATGCTCTGAGTCGGTGCTTTTAAACGTTTCATTCCACCGAAACACGGTTTTACTTAAAAATAACCCAGATAACGAGGGGACTGGTTGGACATCCCGTGAAACGAACCGTCGCTTACTGCTCAGAAAGGTCACTTTGCCAAATAACTTGCCAGATAATCCAGATTGTCGGTCTCAACAGTAATTTTTGTATTTCGATATTATCTCTTCAGCAATGAGCTTTCGCCCAAAATATATTAAGTACTAGTACCCATTTGAGGATTGCAGGCGGAGGGTCAGTTTATCTGATTTTCATAAACGGAAAAGTATCATTTAACACTTTGCTTAGGTACTTGCATATTTCGCCAGGTAGCATGTTATTTTGAGACCGTGAATGAACCCCGAGATCATTAGAATGGGAAGAATATTCGGATTCCTGTTCCGACCAAGAATATGGCCCATGGATTGCAGATAACTCTACGAGCACAAAAACCATACAATTTTACACCCAATATGCCAGAATGCTGGCAATCAAAGTTGGATGATTATGAGCATATGCTCCAGTGGGTAGTAAACTCCACCTCAATTTGGATGCTACGTTCTCTTGCTTACATATAACTCAGAAACCACGTATTGGCTGAGGACAAAGGCAGTTACATCTTGAGGAAACCGTTGTAGATTAACTCTATATTTGTCATGTTGAGCCTCAACACACCATGAAGTATGATGCTGCATGGAAGTTGCCTTTGATTTGACTGCAAAATTCAAGTAATATAAAAATCTACACACCGAGGCGACACTATAACGTCGAGTGTTTTTCTTTTATTTGTCTTCAGCGTTTTAAATTTGCGTATCTAACTTCAATTATTGAGATAATTACAAAATCCGTTGCATAGCGATCATAATTGGTGTACAGTCTTGGTGCAATTCAGACGCATCTCATAGTTACGTTAGATGCACTTTAAGACAGGGGTATATAATTTTGCGATCATGATGCTTAAAATTATGATTCCCAGCAGCTAACCACAATTACAACCCACACAAAAATGTCATAATTAGTGGTCATCTTCGTAAAACTAGATAGTATGAATAAGAGGCTAAAGGGAAAACAAAAGTTGAGTTGGGTGGCAATCAAATAAATCCCTAACGGGTGTAAGCACATGTTCGCAACAAACCAGATACTGCAGCGACCTTCCTTATTGCCGCTGACTGCATCGGTACGAGAAACGAGGTCATGAAACTCAGTGACACTTTCTAAACGTTAGTTACGTGCTACGTAGTGCACGGCCAGTACCTCCAAAAGAAACAAAATACCACAACCATCTCTTGTCCTCGAAATCTAGGAAAGCGTAACAAATGGTTGGAGTCGGCAATGTCAGATTCCACGATCAACTTGCGCTTCCTATTTCTTATTTTATAGAAAGATCTTCAATAAATGCGGTTTCACGCAAACTTCCGATATACTTGTCTTCCATTATGGCTAAGATCTTCTCCAAACTTCCCGCTTCAAAGAACTTCCTGGTAGATTACTTCAAATTAATTAATGACGCAACTTACATCTGATCATTTAATGCAGCCTTGAATTAGGAACAAACTAAGAGCAGATACACATCTCAAATTGTATACGAATTTAGTTAATCAGAACACACCTAGCCACTTTTGGAAGTGTTTACACCTTGAGTGGTAACCAATGTCACGAATACCCCACGGTGTTAAGTTTTTATTTAATATAATGCATTGATACATCATCATTGACGTGTGACAGTTACGCCCTCTGCTTTGGTACTATCCGCCCTCGTGATAAGCAGATCAAGCACCAAATGAATGGAATGAAGAGAAGATTGTCGACACTAGGGAAGAAATGCTTGCCCCCTTATTGTCCCAATATAGAAACGCGCCTTAATATTGAGAAAGATTAAACAAATCCTCCACAAATGGTAACTCCATTCCTTGTGTTGACCATGTTTACGAAATCATTAAATGTGATGCTGTGTCGCACCAGGAACACATACATCATGGAGAGGTGTCGTATAGGTAGCGTGCATTTGGAGGGGCTGAAACAGGAGTAACTGTGAGTCATATACTTTCATTCTGGTCACTTCTAGAGGAGAATACTAACTGAATCACTAAATAAAGGATTTATGGGTCAGCCTGACCAAAAACAACATTTTAAAGTATTTATAGAATGATAAGGCAAAAAGGAGTGCATAGAGACTAAACTCCACAGCCAGGACACACACAGGAGGTACTCTGTAACCATCTAGTACTAACTACACGTGACTAAACGTTTACGGACAGTAAACTGAGCGGAGCGAGTCATTAGAGAAAATGTTGCCAACCCACGTAGAAAATGATATAAATTTCCAAAACAACGGATTGTCATGCCCCAGTGTTTAACACTGTTTTAATGTATATAGTGTTCGTGTTTCCCTGTTTAAAAGCAGGTACAACGTGGTATACTAAACCGGTAAGTGTAAAAGAATTGCAGAAAACAAAACTGAGACTGCAGTACTTGGATATTGCGGTTTTAGGTATCTTGGGGGAGGCGATTTGAGCTCCCTGAGCCCCCCCTGCGCAAGCGCGTGTTAGCTTCCATTCATAGTTATGTATACTGTTCGTTTATTTAATTTTTCCTGAAAGCCAAGAATTGTAAATGGGAATGCAGATACAGCCTAACTCTCATTTTGCTTTCTTTTTGTGTAGTGTTATGAGTTCTTTATTTTTCAATTAGTGTTTTAAGTACATCCTAATTGCAATAGCCTCTTAGCGGGGATCAGCACTTTACTAGTGTATATTGTTGTAAACTGTCTCTCGCATTTGTGTCCGGAAGTTTTAAGAAACACGTGATCGTCGCAGGAGGTAAATATTGGTGAATGTCGTTAAACGTCACCAGCTGCGACCTTGCGTTTGTTGGCAGAAACGGCGGGCCATCATGACCTATTCTGTAACAACTACAGCATATACATAATTGCATGGGTTGATGAAACACTACTAGCTCCTATATTTACGTCATCGCGTATATTGCAATAGTTCAGTAACCGCTATATAATATAACAACTTCCTGGTCTGTAATATGTGATAGCAAGTGATTATCGGTACCCCTAAATGGACTCCAAGGACTCCCAAGCATACTATTGAGCTTTACTACGGCATAGGTTGCATTATTAATTAACTACTCTATAAGCGCACGTCATATGGTATTTTAACGTTTGTTAACATGTAACAATCATTTATGCCAACAATATCTGAAATGTTGAGAACAGTGTGTATAAAATCGAGATGATTTCAACTGTATAACCATCATAATGTATCCAAACAGTTCTGAATAAGAGGGACCGCTTAAAAGGAAACAATAAAATATTAACCAGTTATGTTATTTATAGATGCAGTAAACCTGATAAAGAGGAAATGAATATACGTGTATGTATATACATACATATATATTTATTTATACACTATGACTTCTATACCAATATCAAGTAACATTTCACTTCAGACATTTATAGAGTATAGCAACACTTGTCAGGATAGTACCGGTTTCATTAGGGGTGCACAAACTTACAGAGGGGGGATGAAGGGAGTTTCCCTTCTCACTAATTTCCGCTCGTGCTGCCAAGGACTGAGCTTTGAATGGTTTAGCTTGTCAATTTCTTCAAATATAGTAGGTGGGGTGAACCTTACCTCTTAGGGGGAACACGTTGGCCTTCACTGGCTTTCATAAATCCAATGGATACCTACGTTTTAACAACTCATATGTATGTGTTAACAGGATAGCACCAGTTTCTTCAGCCCAGTGAATACTGAAGTGTATGAACTCTTTATGTATCTGTTAATGGGATAGCAGCAGTTTCTTCAGCCCAGTGAATAATCAAGTATTTGGAGCTCTATTTTACGTGTCTGTTAACAGGATAGTGCCAGTTCCTTCAGCCCCGTGAATAATCAAGTATTTGGAACTCTATTTTACGTGTCTGTTAACAGGATAGCACCAGTTTCCTCAGCCCAGTGAATGATCAAGTATTTGGAAACCTTATTTTACGTGTCTGTTAACAGGATAGCACCAGTTTCTTCAGCCCAGTGAATAATCAAGTATTTGGAGCTCTATTTTACGTGTCTGTTAACAGGATAGCACCAGTTTCCTCAGCCCAGTGAATGATCAAGTATTTGGAAACCTTATTTTACGTGTCTGTTAACAGGATAGCACCAGTTTCTTCAGCCCAGTGAATAATCAAGTATTTGGAGCTCTATTTTACGTGTCTGTTAACAGGATAGTGCCAGTTCCTTCAGCCCAGTGAATAATCAAGTATTTGGAACTCTATTTTACGTGTCTGTTAACAGGATAGCACCAGTTTCCTCAGCCCAGTGAATGATCAAGTATTTGGAAACCTTATTTTACGTGTCTGTTAACAGGATAGCACCAGTTTCTTCAGCCCAGTGAATAATCAAGTATTTGGAGCTCTATTTTACGTGTCTGTTAACAGGATAGTGCCAGTTCCTTCAGCCCAGTGAATAATCAAGTATTTGGAACTCTATTTTACGTGTCTGTTAACAGGATAGCACCAGTTTCCTCAGCCCAGTGAATGATCAAGTATTTGGAAACCGTATTTGGAAACCTTATTTTACGTGTCTGTTAACAGGATAGCACCAGGTTCTTCAGCCCAGTGAATAATCCAGTATTTGTAACTCTATTTTACGTGTCTGTTAACAGGATAGTGCCAGTTTCATCAGCCCAGTGAATAATCAAGTATTTGGAACTCTATTTTACGTGTCTGTTAACAGGATAGCACCAGGTTCTTCAGCCCAGTGAATAATCAAGTATTTGGAACTCTATTTTACGTGTATGTTAACAGGATAGCACCAGTTTCTTCAGCCCAGTGACCAATCAAGTATTTGGAACTCTATTTTACGTGTCTGTTAATGGAATAGCACCAGTTTCTTCAGCCCAGTGAATAATCAAGTATTCGGAAATCTATTTTACGTGTCTGTTAATGGGATAGCACCAGTTTCTTCAGCCCAGTGAATAATCAAGTATTTGGAACTCTATTTTACGTGTCTGTTAACAGGATTGCACCAGTTTCTTCAGCCCAGTGAATAATCAAGTATTTGGAACTCTATTTTACGTGTCTGTTAATAGAATAGCAATAGTTTCTTCAGCCCAGTGAATACTCAAGTGTTTGGAACTCTTTATGTAACTGTTAATGGGACAGCACCAGTTTCTTCACCCCAGTGAATAATCAAGTGTTTAGAACTCTTTGTGTATCTGTTAACACGATAGCATCATTTTCTTTAGCCCAGTGAATATTCAAGTGTTTGGAGCTCGTTTTTACGAATCTGTTAACAGGATAGTACCCGTTTCTTTAGCCCAGTGATTATTCAAGTGTTTGGAACTCCTTTTTACGAATCTGTTAACAGGATATTACCCGTTTCTTTAGGTCAGTGAATGTTCAAGTGTTTGGAACTCATTATGTATCTGTTAACAGGATACCACCAGTTTCTTCAGTCCAGAAAATACTCAAGTGTTTGGAACTCTTTTACACCAATTTCTTCAGTCCAGAGAATAGTCAAGAGTTTGGAACTCTTTTTACAGCTGTTTATTCAGCCCAGTTAATACTAAAATGTTTGGAACTCTTTATGTACCTGTTAAAAGGATAACATCAGCTTCTTCAGCCCGGTAAATACTCCAGTGTTTGGAACATTTTATGTACCTGTTAACAGGATAGTACCAGCTTCTTCAGCTCAGTGAATACCCAAGTGTTTGGAACTCCTTTACACCAGTTTCTTCAGCCCAGTGAATACTCGTCTTTGGAACGTTTTATGTACCTGTTAACGGGATAACACCGCTTCTTCAGCCCAGTGAATACTTCGGTGTTTGGAAGTGTTTATGTATCTCTTAATTGGATAGCACCAGATTCTTTAGCGCCGTCAATGTTCAAGTGTTAGGAACTCTTTATGTATCTGACAACAGGTTAGTAGCACATTTTTTGCATAGTGAAAATTCAAGTGTATGGAACTCTTTATGTATCTAACAACAGGGTAGTACCAATTTCTTCAGCGCAGTTAATATTCAAAGGTTTGAAACGGTTTACGTATCTGTTAACAGGATAGTATCAGTATCTTCAACCCAGTGAATATTGAAGTTTTTGGAACTCTTTATGTATCTGTTAACAGGATAGTACCAGTTCCTTAGCCCAGTGAATATTCAAGTGTTCGGGACTGCTTATGTGTGTGTTAATGGGGTAGTACCAGTATTTTCAGCCCATTGAATATCCGAGTGTTTGGAACTCTTTATGCATCTGTTAAAAGGTTAGTACCAGTTTCTTCAGCCCAGTGAATATTGAAGTGTTTGGAACTCTTTATGTATCTTTTAACACGATAGTGGTGGTATCTTCAGCACAGTGAATATTGAAGTTTTTGAAACCTTTTATGTATCTGCTAACATGTTAGTACCAGTTTCATCGGCACAGTGAATATTGAAGTGTTTGAAACCGTTTATGTATCTGTTAATAGGGTAGTACCAGCTTCTTTAGTCCAATATATACTCAAGGTTTTGGAACTATTAATATATCTGATGACAAGATAGTATCACTTTCTTTAGCACAGTGAATATTCAGGTTTTAGCAACTCTTATTTAACAGTTAACAGGATAGTACCAGGTTTTGAGCACAGTGAAAATTCAAGTTATATAAGCTCTTGTTTATCTGTTGACAGGACAGTAACGGTTTCCTCAGCACAGTGAATATTCAGGTTTCATAAACTCTATTTTATCTGTTTACAGGATAGTAACAGTTTCCTCAGTACAGTGAATATTCAAGTTTTATAAGCTCTTATTTATCTGTTGACGGGATAGTAATAGTTTCTTCAGCACAGTGCATATTCAAGTTTTATAAACTCTGGTTTATCTGTTGACAGGATAGTAACAGCTTTATCAGTACAGTGCATATTGAAGTTTTATAAGCTCTTATTTATCTGATGACAGGATAGTAACGGTTTCTCAGTACAGTGCATATTCAAGTTTTATAAACTCTTATTTATCTGTTGACAGGACAGTAACGGTTTCTCAGTACAGTGCATATTCAAGTTTTATAAACTCTTATTTATCTGTTGACAGGACAGTAACGGTTTCTCAGTACAGTGCATATTCAAGTTTTATAAGCTTTTATTTATCTGTTGACAGGACAGTAACAGTTTCTTCAGCGCAGTGAATATTCAAGTTTTATAAACTCTGGTTTATCTGTTGACAGGATAGTAAGAGTTTCTGCAGCGCAGTGAATATTCAAGTTTTATATATCTTATTTATCTGTTGACAGGACAGTAACAGTTTCTACAGCACAGTGAAATTTCAAGTTTTATAAACTCTGGTTTATCTGTTGACAGGACAGTAACAGTTTTCTCAGTACAGTGAATATACAAGTTTTATTAACCCTGGTTTATCTATTGACAGGACAGTAACAGTTTCTTCAGTATAGTGAATATACAAGTTTTTTAAAACCTGGTTTATCTGTTGACAGGACAGTACCAGTTTCTACAGCACAGTGAGTATTCAAGTTTTATAAACTCCTTTTTTATCTGTTTACAGGATAGTAACAGTTTCTTCAGCGCAGTGCATATTCAATTTTTATAAACTCTGGTTTATCTGTGGACATGGCCCTAACTGTTTCTACGGCAGAGTGAATATTCAAGTTTTATAAACTCTGGTTTATCTGTGGACATGGCCGTAACTGTGTCTACGGCAGAGTGAATATTAAAGTTTTATAAACTCTGGTTTATCTGTTGACATGGCAGTAAGTGTTTCTACAGCAGAGTGAATATTCAAGTTTTATAAACTCTGGTCTATCTGTTGACAAGACAGTAACTGTTTCTACAGCGCAGTGAATATTCAGGTTTTAGCAACTCTTGTTTGTCTGTGGACAGGATAGTAGCACTTTCCTCAGCACAGTAAATATTGAGGTTTTAGCAACTCTTACTTATTTGCTGACAGGACAGTAACAGTTTCCTCAGCACAGCGAATATTCAAGTTTTAGTAACTCCTGTTTATTTGCTGACAGGATAGTAACCGTTTGCTCAGCACAGTGAATATTCAGGTGTTGGCAACTCTTGTTTATCTGCTGTCAGGATAGTAGCAGTTTCCTCAGCACAGTAAATATTCAAGCCTTAGCTACTCTAATGTATCTGCTGACAGTATAGTACTAGTTTCTTCAGCATAGTGAATATCCAAGTTCTATAAATCCTAATTTATTTGCTTACAAGAAAATACTAGTTTCTTCAGCATGGTGAATATTGAAATTTTAGCAACTTTTATTTATTTGTTGTCAGAATAGTACCAGTTTATTCAGTATAGTGAATACTCAAAATTTATAAAGTCTGATTTATCTGTTGACAGGATAGTAACAGTTTTTTCAGCGTAGAGTATACGCAAGGTTTATAAAGTTTTATTTATCTGCTGACAGGATAGTAACAGTATCATAAGCATAGGGAATAATCAAGTTTTATCAACTCTTACTTATCTGCTGACATGAGAGTAACGGTTTCCTCAGCACAGTGAATATTCAGGTTTTAGCAACGCTTACTTATCTGCTGATATGAGAATAACGGTTTCCTCAGCACAGTGAATATCCAGGTTTTAGCAACGCTTACTTATCTGCTGATATGAGAATAACGGTTTCCTCAGCACAGTGAATATTCAGGTTTTAGCAACGCTTACTTATCTGCTGATATGAGAATAACGGTTTCCTCAGCACAGTGAATATCCAGGTTTTAGCAACGCTTACTTATCTGCTGATATGAGAATAACGGTTTCCTCAGCACAGTGAATATCCAGGTTTTAGCAACGCTTACTTATCTGCTGATATGAGAATAACGGTTTCCTCAGCACAGTGAATATTCAGGTTTTAGCAACGCTTGCTTATCTGCTTTCATGAGAATAACGGTTTCCTCAGCACAGTGAATATCCAGGTTTTAGCAACGCTTACTTATCTGCTGACATGAGAATAACGGTTTCCTCAGCACAGTGAATATTCAGGTTTTAGCAACGCTTACTTATCTGCTGACAGGACAATAACAGTTTCCTCAACAAACTAAATGTTCATTTTTTAGCAACTCTTACCTATTTGCTGACAGGACAGTAACAGTTTCCTTAGCACACTAAATATTCTGGTTTTAGCAACTCTTACTTATCTGCTGACAGGACAGTAACAGTTTCCATAGCACAGTGAATATTCTGGTTTTAGCAACTCTTACTTATCTGCTGACAGGACAGTAACAGTTTCCTCAGCACAGTGAATATGCAGGTTTTAGCAACTCTTACTTATCTGCTGACAGGACAGTAACAGTTTCCATAGCACAGTGAATATTCTGGTTTTAGCAACTCTTACTTATCTGCTGACAGGACAGTAACAGTTTCCATAGCACAGTGAATATTCAGGTTTTAGCAACCCTTACTTATCTGCTGACAGGACAGTAACAGTTTCCTCAGCACAGTGAATATGCAGGTTTTAGCAACTCTTACTTATCTGCTGACAGGACAGTAACAGTTTCCATAGCACAGTGAATATTCTGGTTTTAGCCACTTTTACTTATCTGCTGACAGGACAGTAACAGTTTCCTTAGCACAGTAAATATTCAGGTTTAGCCACTCTTACTTATCTGCTGACAGGACAGTAACAGTTTCCACAGTACAGTAAATATTCAGGTTTTAGCAACTCTTATTTATCTGCTGACAGAACAGTTACGGTTTCCACAGTACAGTGAATATTCAAGTTTTAGCAACTCTTATTTTTCTGCTGACAGAACAGTTACGGTTTCCACAGTACAGTAAATATTCAAGTTTTAGCAACTCTTATTTATCTGCTGACAGTACAGTAACGATCTCCACAGCACAGTGAATATTCAAGTTTTAGCAACTCTTATTTATCTGCTGAGAGGACAAAAACAGTTTCCTCAGCACAGTGAATATGCAGGTTTTATCCACTCTTATTTATCTGCTGACAGTACAGTAACGATTTCCACAGCACAGTGAATATTCAAGTTTTAGCAACTCTTATTTATCTGCTGAGAGGACAAAAGCAGTTTCCTCAGCACAATGAATATTCAGGTTTTATCCACTCTTATTTATCTGCTGACAGTACAGTAACGGTTTCCGCAGCACAGTGAATATTCAAATTTGAGCAACTCGTAATTATCTGCTGACAGGACAGTAACGGTTTCCTCAGCACAGTGAATATTCAGGTAATGTTAACTAATATTTATCTGCTAACAGGACAGTAACGGTTTCCACAGCACAGTGAATATTCAGGCTTTATCAACTCTTATTTATCTGCTGACAGTACAGTAACGGTTCCATAGCACAGTGAATATTCAAATTTTAGCAACTCTTATTTATCTGCTGACAGGACAGTAACGGTTTCCTCAGCACAGTGAATATTCAGTTTTTACCTACTCTTTTTTATCTGCTTACAGGATGGTAACGTTTCGTCAGCACAGTGAATACTCAAGATTTAGATACTCTTAGTTATCTGCTGTCAGGACAGTAACGGTTTCTTAAGCACAGTGAATATTCAAATTTTAGAACACTTGTTTATGTGCTGACAGAGTAGTACCAGTTTCTGCAGTACAGTGAATATGCATGTTTTAGCAACTCATATTTAACTTCTAGACGACATTCATATATTAATATATTTCATTCTCAGTGTTTGAAGTGTTAATAGCTGTAACGATTTCGTTATAGTGGTCATTTGCACTTCTTAGGTACAGTGCTAATATCATTGATGGAAGTGTGGCTTATCTAGATTTTAAATTTTGCATGCAGATACTTGCGTATTAACTTTAAATGACTTGGTAAGATATATCTTGAAACGTAGTTCAAAATCCAAACATAACATGCGTTTACCTAAACAGTTAGTCCTAAACCTATTCCATTTTTCTTTTTTTTTGTTAGTATTATATCTAGCTTCTGAAACAAAATAAATAAAAAATTCACATTCACTTTTGTGAGACAGTTTTTGGTCAAACAATAGAAAAAGATATTAAAGAATCAGAGTTTTAAAAGATTTAAAACACAATCGTTGAATTTTTTTAAGTAAAATGCGTAATACTGAATAAGAGTTGAGGCTTGCAATAAATGACATAAGGTAAATGGCTCAATATCCTAAACGAACAGAGTAACACAAGAGTTTTGTTCTTTATTCCTTCCAAATGTTACCTGTTAAGGTCTTATTCTCTACTTGGTATTTCTGCTTATAATTTATTAACAGAAAATCCTACCAGAGAAACCCTGTTACAAATAAAGGTACATGAATATTACACTAGGGGGGGGGAGAAGCTCTTACACAGCTGCATGTCATATGATTTTTGTGATAGAAAGGAAATATACAGAATACCTCGTTCTTTATCGTTTATTTGTTACTCATGCGGGTGTATCTCATAGATGTGAAACAAATACTTAGCAATTGCATACAAGACAATGAAGTGTTATCACTATCAGTAAAGGATAACACAAACATTCCTTCTTGTATCAGCACTATAGTGAGAAGTTCTGTTTAGAAAAAGTACGTAAACTCAGGAAAAATGCATTGAACTTATACCGAACTAATGTTATGAAATGC